>CM051235.1:27473787-28073787 GCA_027917425.1 Gastrophryne carolinensis | reverse complement strand
TTAAGAGTGGACCCACAGGAACAAACTAGAGTCCCGGGCGGGACTATCGGCCAATCAAAAGCGGGCACGTGACCCGCGACGCGCCGAATGTTTACAATGGACAAAAGGGAACGGCGGCGCGACGGCGCGTCTCTAGGGGCAACGCTCGAGCCAATGGGGAGGCGGAAAAAATTGTTGGAGGCGGCCCGCCCATCTCTGGGTCTCCTCTGACCAATCCGGCGTGGAGGGAGCCGGAAGTGAGGTCAGTGGCCAGACAGGAAGTGGTGCTGTGCGCCGAGAAAGCGATGGAGGCGGCGGGAGAGAGAGTGAGAATGAAATGTGGAGACTTGCTACCGTTGGGTGACGGGGAGGGCGAAAGCGGGACTGAGGGGGCAAAACGGAGAGTGGGATGGGGGATATGAATGTTATCAAAGGCGGCTGAGCTCAGCACAGAGGGCTAATGAGAGAGTTTTTTTTCTAGACGACAGATGGGTGGCAAAGGGGATATAGCATGGAGGATTCGGGGCCCATGAGGGCAATTCAGATCTGTTAGCGAGGTAATAGAGGTGCTAGTGGGCAATTGACATGGGTAAATGCAAGTAGATGGCACATGGGGGCAGTTTTAACCCACCAGGGCAGAATTTAGTGCAGCACAGAGGGGTGCCCCTAAGCACAGGGGTACTAAGGAGCAATAAAAAGGTTTATGTGAAAAACAGGGACAATTTAGACCTGTCACCTGGGCTGGCTCCAGGTTTAGGCTGGCCCTTGGGTGATGGAGTCTTAAAGTGGACCAACACCCAGGGGGGATAGATTCCCGGACCGATCAGATCCCTCCCCGCGGGGCATCCGAAATTGGGATGTCCCGTGGGGTGAAACCCCCCAGGAAGCCCACAAACCTTACCTTAACCCTGTTCCAACGGCGCAAGCGCAGGCTGCGGCCGCGTCTCGCGCTTCCCTCTAGCAGGGTGGGCACCCGTGCCGGCCGTTTGTGAATCGCTGGCGCGGGCGTGCTCCCTGTTAGAAGGAAGCGCGAGACGCGGCCTCCAGCGCTCAGAGCCGCTGTGGTTGGACGCAGCTTGTACGTGCATACCACAGGGGCTCAGCTTGGACGAGCGCCCACGTAGGAGCGTGGGGAGGTGAGTGTTTACGGGCGTTCTGGGGCCGATCGGGTGCCCCACCGAAGTGGACCAAAACCCAGGATAGTCAAAATCCACTTTAAAGTGGACCAAAACCCACACTGATCTATTCCCTCCCCCATGGGGCATCCAAAATTGGGATGCCCCACTGTGTAAACCCCCCTGGTCGCCCCATATGCTTACCTTGTTTCACAAGATCCCCTCTAGCAGGGTGTGTGCTCGTGCCAGGCATTTGTGAGTGGCCAGCGCAGACACGCTGCTCCCTGTTAACGAGAAGCTGGGGATGGTGCTGCTGGCCTTAGATGAAGGCTTAGATGATGTGACGTCAGCAGCTCAGAGCATGCTAATTTGATGAGCAGCTGCGCATGCGCCGTAGGTCTGGGAAGAGGCGAGTAGGTATCGACGATCTGGGGAGTTTCACACAGTGGGGTGCCCCGGGGGGAAATGACCCATACCCAGGATAGTCAAAATCCTGGGTTTTGGTCGACTTTAATGGTCCTTTTATAGTGTTATGCTCCAGACATGGTGATAAAGTTGCATGTACAGTATGGTGAATACTGCTAAAGACTAGAATCAAATAATAGATGAAATATTGAAGGAATTACAGAAAGAGAATTAAAGAATACAAGGGAATGACAGAAGAAAAAAAAAATGAAAGCAAGAGAATGAAAAAATACTGAATAGATGGAGAGAAATACAAACCAGAAAATGGAAATAAACTAAGAATAAACAAATGCGTGAGCATAGAATGAATGATATACACAAAGAGAATAAAAGGAATGACATAAAGCAGGAAGGACAGAAGTGATGGGGGGGGAGAAGAGATGGACTGATAGAGATTAGAAGGAACAGGTGAAAAAAAGAAAGGAATGAAAAAGAATAGAAGAAATGGTGGACATAAAAGGAAAAAAGAAAGCAATAGCATAAGGAACAGATGAAGGAAACAGACTAGTTGGAAAGAAACAAAGAATAGGACTGGCAGAAATAATAGAAGAAATATAGAGATTAGAAGGAACAGGTGAAAAAAAGAAAGGAATGAGAGAATAAACAAATGCGTAAGCATAGAATGAATGATATACACAAAGAGAATAAAAGGAATGACATAAAGCAGGAAGGACAGAAGTGATGGGGGGGGGGGGGGGGGAGAAGAGATGGACTGATAGAGATTAGAAGGAACAGGTGAAAAAAAGAAAGGAATGAAAAAGAATAGAAGAAATGGTGGACATAAAAGGAAAAAAGAGAGCAATAGCATAAGGAACAGATGAAGGAAACAGACTAGTTGGAAAGAAACAAAGAATAGGACTGGCAGAAATAATAGAAGAAATATAGAGATTAGAAGGAACAGGTGAAAAAAAGAAAGGAATGAGAGAATAAACAAATGCGTAAGCATAGAATGAATGATATACACAAAGAGAATAAAAGGAATGACATAAAGCAGGAAGGACAGAAGTGATGGGGGGGGGGAGAAGAGATGGACTGATAGAGATTAGAAGGAACAGGTGAAAAAAAGAAAGGAATTAAAAAGAATAGAAGAAATGGTGGACATAAAAGGAAAGAAGAAAGCAATAGCATAAGGAACAGATGAAGGAAACAGACTAGATGGAAAGAAACAAAGAATAGGACTGGCAGAAATAATAGAAGTAATATAGAAATGAAATGACAGAACATTTGAAAGAATTAAACCAAGAATAAATGGAAAGAAAGTAAAGAATAGAAGGACTGACAGGCTTTCCTAATGTCCAATTTGCCCCTGTCTGACAGTCCTAGTTACTGTGCGGCCTTTCATCATGCTTAGGTGCTGCCCAGGGTAGAGGCAATGCGTTGGGCCCTTCCAAGTTGCAGGGGCCCTGGCACCTGCCCTGGTGAGCCCAGTGCTGACACCTGCCTTGCCTGTCACAATAGCGTTTAGTGCAGCCAAGAGGGATGTATGGGGTAATAAGGGTGCTATGGGGCAATTGAAGGGGTTCTCTAGAAAACAGGGTTGCTGGTAGTTTTATTGCTACATGGGGGGGGGGGGGGGGTGCGGTTGACTGGAGTAATAGGGGTGCTAGGAGGCGACAGGGTTATCTGAGCAACAAGGGGCAATTTAGACCAGTCAGGTTAACATTTAGTGCAGCATCAAGGGGCGCTATGGGAGCAATAGAATTGAGGATTTGGACCACATGGGGCCATCAGGGGCAATTCAGGGCAGAATTCAGTGAGGTAATAGGGTTGCTGAGGGGCAATAGAAGGCGTTATATGTAAATAGATGGCATTCAGGGGCAGTTTAAATCTTTCAGGGCAGAATTTACAGCAGCACAGAGGGGCACCTGGGGTAACAGGGCAATAAGAAAGTATTTTCTAAACACCCTGGCAGGTCTAACTTGCCCCTTCTGTTAACATTTGGTGCTGCACAGAGGGTTGCTATGGGCGTTAGAGAGGGATCTCTCAGGTAAAAGGGGTGCTACGGGGCAATAGATAGGAATTCCTGGAAAACAGAGGGTTGTTGGGCTCTGTCAGGGTAGTTTTATTTGTGCAAAGAGGGGTAACTTAGGTAATAGTGGTGCTAGGAGGCGATAGAAATCTGGGCAACATAGAGCAACTGGGGGCAATTTGGACCTGTCAGGGCAACATTTAGTGCAGCACAGAGGGGTATCTGATGCAATAGGGCTACTACGGGTACATGGAAGCCATGATAGCAGCCAGTGGCAGTTTACCCCCGTCAGGGCAAAGGGGGAAGCATAGGGGGTTGTCTTGAGGTGCTACGGGGCAATAAGAAGGGGTTATCTGGAGAACATGGGTGTTTAGACGTGTCAGGACAGTATTTAGTGCAGCACAAAGGGTGTTTGGGGTAGTAGAGGGGGCTAAGAAAGCGCTTGAAAGAGCGCTAAGGGGCAATATTAAAGTACATTTCAGCAAGATAAAAAAATAAGCTATACTCGCCTTTTCTCCCGTGCAAGCCGTCGCTCCTAGTCCAGGGCAGCAGCGCTTACCTGAAAGGTTTCATCTAGGTCCCTCACCACTCGGCATCATGCGCAGTGAAATGTGGCTGATAGTGGGGGCGTTGCCATGTTGGAGGGAGACAGGAAGAGAAGCTCCATATGATGCTGGGCGGCACGGGACCTGGATGAAGGCTTTCAGGTAAGCGCTGCAGCCCTGGACTAATACATGGTAGGTGTGCGACGGCAACCGAGATTGTCTGGACTAGGAGCCGACGGTCTGTGTGAGAAAGGCGAGTATAGCTTTTTTTTTTTTTTTTTTGCCTGTAACATTTGGCAAACAGAGGGCAGGTAGGGGCAATTCAGGACTAGGGGGTTTTAGAAAGGATTATCTGCAAAACATCGGGCAAATGGAGGTAATTTATACCTGGTCGGTATTGAGAGCAGTGTCTGGGTTAACAGAAGTTCCAAGGCCAGAAATAGAAAGGGTTAAATGGAAAACAGAAGGCAGTCAGGTTAGTTTTAATGCAGTACAGAGAGGTGTCTGGGGCCATAGAAAAAACAGAAGGTATTTGGGATATGTCAGGGCAACATTTAGTGTTGCACAGTCGGGGGGTTATGGGGGTGCTAGGATGCAATAGAAAGGGTTACCTGGGCGACACAGCAATTGGGAAATTGCCAAGGCAACATATAATGTTGCACAGAGGGGTGACTGGGGTAATAGACTGGATGATTTGGACTGCATGGGGCCATAAAAGGCAATTCAGACCTGTCTGTGCGGAATATAGTGCAGCACAGAGGAAAGGGGGCGGGCTAAAAAGTATTATATGCAAAACGGAGAGCAATTTAAATCTGTACGAATGAGGGGGGGTGATTGGAGTAATAGACTGACAGAAAGCTACGTTTTGGGGGCGATCTAGGAGGCAAATCGCGATGCCCAGGGAGAAAGACCTATAACCAGGGTAGTAGTAATCTGTTGATTGGTCCACTCTAAAGCGGACCAAAGCTCTCTAACTGCCACCAGAGTATAATATAGGTGACTATTTGCCCTCAACGCTACAGTTGCCAGGCCCACTCGGCAAATTTAAGATTGCCAATAGGCTAATCTCACGTTTTCTGGGTGCTGTGATGAGCCCACTGTGCCCCCCCCCCCCAAAAAAAAAAGTTCCTGGGGTTACAATAGCATTCTCGCTGCCACGTATGCAGCTTCCCTCTAGTCTGAGGCACACTCCCATCCCCAGCCTATCTGAATGGCTGGAAGCTGGAGCGCACCTCAACTAAAGGTAAGCTGGGGATGCAGCCACAAGAATGCTGTGGGAGCCCTAGGATTTTTTTTTTCGGTGGGGGGCTAGGATCCCAGGGGTTTCACACTGCGTGGTATCCAAGTGAGAGGTAACCCCTTAAACGCTTTGGGGCAGCAGGAGAAAGGAGCTTGTGCACCCTGAAATAGTTCCTCTGGACTGTTTTGTACCGAGTGGTAGAATGGTGATCTTGTCTGTTACTGGTGGGTGAGGGGAGGCAGGGGCTTGTACAACACTCATTGATATTGCCGTCCTTCACCCAGGAATTACCTCCGAAGGAGCCTGTGCAGGACGCCCCCCATGAAAAAGACCCCATGGGCTTGTGCAGCATGGGCAGTGCCAGCAGGGGTAAGTGTGAATCAGTCTTGTCTCATACAATGCACGTACAGGGTTTTCATCTCATGTATTCTCATGTATACAATCTCATGTATTTGGTGACAATTAACTATATCCGGTGCTGCATGGCTTTGCCTGGAGTGATTTGCTAGAAAACCCTGTGATTTCTCTTGACGACATAGGCATGTGTGCATTAAAGTAAATTTTCACTTTCGATGAGATTTTTAAAAGTTTCCATTATTGTGTGCCCAATGATGTGCTGAACTTATCTATTATTTATTTTTTTTAATGGTTTGCTACTCTGTTATAAGAGAAAATAGTTTTCTGTATCAACAATGTGTTTATATTAGCAATGTCCACCAAAGTGGCCTTCATCGGGAGCCCGATCCTCGCCCATGCCGCCGGCTTAGCCGTTTTTGAATCGCCAGCACGGGCATGCTTGCTCCCTGTTAGAGGGAAGTGGGCGATGTGACCACCAGCGTGACTGGACGAGCGGCTGTGCATGCGTTGTATTAATGGAAAGATGTGACTTTGTTCGGGCGACCCGGGGGGATTCACACAGCAGGGCACCCCACATCGGGGGGGCAAGGACCAAAACCTAGGATAGTCAAAATCCTGGGTTTTGGTCCACTTTAAACCGGAACTTCACCATGATTTATTGAAAAGCCCAAACCCTTAAAAAATGATTCCCCCGCATCTAAAGTTAATATATGTTAAGTTTTTAGTCACTTTATATTCTTTCCCCCACTGGGCTGCAACTCTGTTCAGGACTTTAGGATACGGGTGCCACCATCTTGACTCAGAAGCATCACATACTGAGAGGAGAGTGGGATAAAGTACAGGCGGGCGGGTTATAACTGTGCTTTGCTCAGACAGAGCAGAGATGGGGTCAGGAAAAGGACAGCAATCCCAGAATGCAGAGCAGCACAGTCAGAAGGCACTTCCTGTTTCAGGCTGCCTGATGTTCCATGAGCCGCCATCTTGGATCTTTAAAGGCCCATAACATGCAGTAGATGCTGGTAGGATGATTTTTAATGTGAGCAATCTGTATGTACATGGTGTGGGAAACACATACATAGATAGGCTCTTATTCAGAGTTAAGGACCGCTTTAAGTGGAAAGGGGTGAGGTGGGTAGAGGTAGACAGAGGTGAGTCAAGGGGAGGTGGGCAGAAGTGAGATGGTAAGGGAAGCAATAGACAGAAGTGAGGTATGTAGAGGGGACATAGGAAGAGTCGGGGTGGGAAGGAGTGGGCAGAGGTAAGGAGAATAGAGCAGATGCCCCCCCCCCCGGATCTCCAGAAAACCTCCAGATGTTCCGACGGCGCATGTGTGGGCTCTTATCCAGTCAGTGCTGTATGCAATGCATATTAATGCACAGCTTGTGGCCCTGTTAGGAGCCGCTTCCTTGGCCTCCCTTGCCGTCTGCGGTGCGCTTTTTTTCCCGGCCCATCTGCTTGGCTGGGCGTAGGGATCCCCTCCAGTGATGCACATAGTTACCTGTGGAATAGTGAATTTTAAACTTGTGTGCAATCATTCCCCATGCCGGAGAGAAAGAGGGGAAATAAAGTGGGGTGATCCACAATAGGTCAGGGTCAAAGCCTCCTATAAAATAGCTGAGGTACTACATAGCTTCTTCTAATGTCATCCTATACCCAGAAAGGAAGTTTGTCATCAGCACAGCCTGTTTTTTTCTTCTCTGATAAAGCCCAATATTTATAAAAACTCTAAAAGAAAGCAGTTTGGTGGTAGCGAAGTGAATGGTAGCCATATGCTAGTTCATTCAGTTACAGCCAACCTGTCACATAATGGAAGTTAGGATGAAGTGCTTCTCAATGCTGAGCTGTGTGTATTTTAACTAAATGTATAATTGCTGGATCCACCAGGGGACAGGGCTACCTGGCCAGGGAGCAATATGGCTGACTGCCTTCAGTTCATGTTATGAATTTTGGGAAAAGGCTTTAGTAAAACAAATAGAAGGTGATGACATAAAATTCCTTTCTGGGTATAGGACAATCTGAGTGGTAAAGCGGACCTCCAGTCAAAAAAATCGAAGCTTACTAAATAGGTTAGCTACCCTAAAGCGCATTTCATTTCAGTGATATAAGCTTATTTAGAGGGATTAACATTGCTCAGATGTTTGAAAGAGCAAGCAGATTCTGCGCTCCTAAACATGCATGGCAGTGGCCATCTTGCCACACACAAGGATCTAATTCTGAAAAAACTAGTCCCTCAGTCAAAATTGCCTTATAGCTCTGTGCAATCATCTCTTAATTCTAGACAGAAGTAGTAAGCCTTCAGCTTTAATGACTCCTCATTGAATATAATACATTGTATCCCTGGACTGGATGCTTTTGTGGCAGCTGCCCATAGAGATACATTGTAAGAGCTTCCCTCACACAGATTCTATTGCTACATTAGCTGTTTATTCAATGTCTGTGTGTGAAAAATGAGGCGGCTTTCCCTTGTTTCTGAGGCATAGATCTCTCTCAATTTGATGTGAATTGCTGCTGGCACAGCTCCCCCCTAATTCTCATGTGTAAGCTGGACTATCAGGTGTGTGACAAGATGGCCGCCCCCATGTAATTCAAGAGTGAATAATCTTTATGCCATTCAACGTCATCTGTTCGGGGTTACGGGGGTTACGCCCTCTCACAATAATGTCACTGATCATAAGAAGGGAAGCAATTTGCTAAACTTTCTTCTTCCCCAAACGTCCTCCAGGGTGGCTTAGCCGAGTTGCTCCTCCCACCAATATAGGAAACCCAAACTGGACGTGGTTAAATACTCCGACCCTTCCTCCTGAACCCTCATGTTTTTGTTTCCTCCCAGGAAACAAGAAAACTACATCCCTGTTTCTTGTTTTTTTCCCCAGGGAAGATGGCAGGTCCAGACCCAGGAGGTGTATGTGTCCCACAATCCTCTGGGGTGCTTGATTCAAATCCTGCACCTGCACATTGACAGTTGAGTTTAATTCAAGCCATGATGCCGGGGGGAAAGATGACGTAATTGGCTATACTTCCTTTATCCCATGCAGCTGATGGCTCCTATTCCAGTGCTTGCAAACTAACCTGGACACATGATCCCTGATTCCATTCATGTTAATGGAGGGGGCTTACCAGGCCTGGGGCATGTCTGTCGCGGGGGCAGGGTTGAGCTCTGATAGTGATGGACTGGGTTAGTTTGAAAGTGCCAGAATAGAAGAGATCGGCGAGGTGAGTATGTTTTGTTTTATTTTTCTAAGCCTGTGCAATCCCTTTAAATCTAATTGGTGTTGTCTGTGTCATTTATTATTTCATTTCAGGTAATACTGATGTGGAGATGGCTGTAGATGGGGTGTCGAGTGTTGTGACTCCTGTGGAGAAAGAGGTGGTGGCAGGGGATGCTGAAAAAGAAAACCAAACCTTTGCCCCTGCTGCACGAGGTCTCATAGGTAAGATCGGAAAAAAGAGCATCTCTTCCTATTACTCCTCCATGCAGGAAATTCCTGACAGTAGGGTAATGTTGTAAAAAGGTGGACACTCCATTGTAAAAAGGTAGCCACACTACCAACCTTTATTTTAATTAGTCCTTGTCCTTGCTGGGGTATCTGTATTCCCTCCCCCTCGGATTCTGAGTGTCCTCCTTTGGACAGCGCCGTTTTTCTCCCATAATGCGCAACTCCTGATCTTACGTATGGGAGTTGGAGAAAGAGCTGCGAGAGTTGAAGCGCAGCGGGTTTTCAGACCTGCTTCTGGATGAGGACGTGGCTGTCTGTTTCAGAGCAGGGGGGGGGGCAGAGAAACGGCTCTGAAACAGCAGGATGTCGCCACCACCCGATGTGGCGACATCCGAAAGGTATGCAGCGCCCAGCAAGGGGGAGGGTTGGAATTGTAAAGAGGTCTGATGTTCATCTTTAATGCAGAAACATATGTATGTGTCATGTCTTTGCAGTGGCAGCATATTGGCAGAATTTGAATCTTATTAGATTTTTTCCCCTCCCGACACAGGCCATGCATCCAAGTCTCTCCCGGCACCACCCTCTCTGACCTCCTCACCCATCTCCAGCAGAGCCAAAATGTCTCTAACCGGGGCTGCCAAGATACCGCACACACAACAGAGCCTGGCCATGAGACTGCTGAATATGAACCGGGAAGGAGCTGACAAAGTTCACCGAGCCAGGAAGACCATGCCCCGGGCAGGCAACGTGAGTGCGGCACGGATATCGTGTGGTTTGTTTCTGGGAACACTGGTGACATTTCATGGTTTGGGAGCATCTCCCAAAATATTAAACCAGACCTTCAGCATGATTTAATGAAAAGCCCAAACCCTTAAAAAACTATTCCCCAACATCTAAAATTAATATTTATGTTTTTAGTCACTTATTATTCTTTCCCCCACTGGGCTGCAACTCAGGACTCTAGGATACGGGCGCCGCCATCTTGACTCTTGGAGAGGAGAGTGGGATAAGTGCAGGGGGTTGGGTTATAGCTGTGCTTCGCACAGACAGAGCAGAGCTGGGGTCAGGGAAATGACAGCAATCCTATAATGCAGAGCGACAGTCAGAAGACACTTCCTGTTTGCAGGCTGATTCTCCATGAGCCAGCATCTTGAATGTTTAAAGGCTCATAACATGCAGTAGATGCAGGTAGGATGATTTTTAAAGTGAGCAATCTGTATGTACAGGGTGAGGGAAACATATAAGATAGGCTCTTATTCAGGGTGAAGGTCAGCTTTAATTTTTGTATATTTATAAAGCTCTTGGAGTACAGATAAATATCCCTGTGCCTCAGAGGAGCTTATAATTTAATGTCCCTAGTACGCACCAGCTACAACTTTTACCGACACTTTGTATTTCCTGATAAACCCTACTGAACCTGCTCCTGTCAAGGATGGATATCTTTCAGGCAGACGCCTCCGTAGTGCCCGTTTTAACGGGGGTCCTGGGTGTCGTTCAGTCTGTCAAATCGGCCTAGGAGATGAGAAATATGCAAGGCAGAGAAACACAATTATTTGGAATGCATTCGAGATGCATCTGGTGCTCCTTATTTATAGTAAAATGGAAAACTTGCACACCTCATCTACAGGGGGCATATCATCATATTCGAAAAAAACTGAATATCTAGCTCAGTAATTGGTCTGTTCTACCTAACGAGCACAATCTTTGGAATGTTAGTTACGCCTAAAGGCAGGACACGCCAAGGTGTTGTCCAGCTTCCAGATGCCATCTTTATCAAAGTATTACATAAGTAGCAGCA
This sequence comes from Gastrophryne carolinensis, assembly GCA_027917425.1. Classification (NCBI taxonomy): domain Eukaryota; kingdom Metazoa; phylum Chordata; class Amphibia; order Anura; family Microhylidae; genus Gastrophryne; species Gastrophryne carolinensis. The sequence continues at coordinate 28,062,882 of CM051235.1, read as the reverse complement.
TATTCTATTATCTTCATAATCTTAAGCATTATTGTCAAGCAAAAGAGGAATAGCGCAGAGGGAAGTGGCTGCCTGAGGGTTTATTTCACCTTTATTAGCCACTAAGCGTACAATGAGAGAAAGATAAGACAGAGTGGAACAAATGGAGGGAGGGAATGTTCACCATCATATGTTCAATTCATCATTTATGACCTCCATCCATTACACTCCTCATACTTCGTCCCCTCTGTGATAAATAGAACTTCAAAAAAGAATCCAAGTCCACTATTTTTTTAGAAAGTAGTTGTTGAACACTATTGTGACAGTTGCGAAGGGTCATCCAGATTGCTGGAGCTCCCCGTGCCTACACCCCAATAAACTCCTGGTTTCACTTCCACCGCAATCCCCTGGCAGAATTCGGGCCCCGCGAAAGGCTTCGTCTGTGTCTATTATTGGCTGAAAAAGTGAAAAAGACACTGGACCACGTGACTGCTGGTCACTGTCCCGAAATCTCCAGTTAGCGGCAGTGGTTAAGCGAAGCCGAAACTATCAACAGTATCAGTCAACACCCATTTTGGGTATTGGAGCACTTTAAAAGGTACCTACACCTATATTGGGTGTTGTCATCACCTTCTATACCCGGCCCAGTGCCCCAATACTGCCTGTGCTTCACAGAATGGCAATTAGGTTGTCAGAGTTATTACAATTATAATTGATAGGGCTGAGCTGGGTGTACTGTAACTAAATGCATCATCGCTGGAAAGCATCAGGGGATGGGGCTGCTCAGCCAGGGAGCAATATGGCTGACAGCATCCAGTTTGTGATATTATGAATATTGGGCAAAGGCTTTAGTAAAAAAACAAGGCACTTGAGGCACTAGGCTGGGGACAGAAGGTGACGACATAAACTTCCTTTCTGGGTATAGGATCACTTTAAAGTGGAGCAAAATCCAGGATTTTAACTATCCTGGGCTTTATTCTTGCCCCTGGGGCACCCCGATCGGGACCGCCCCACTGTCTGAAACCCCCCAGATCGCCAAGCACAACTCGCCTCTTTCCAGTCCTACGGCGCATGCGTGGCCGCTCGTCCAATTAGCGCATGCTCGGGAGATGCTGATGTCACATCATCTAAGCCTTCGTCTAAGGCCAGCGACTTCCGAGTGCACTGACAGCCGCATCCTTCGTTTCCCTCTAACATTTGAGCCTGCCATTCATAAATGCCTGGCGGGTACGCGCCCTGCTAGAGAGACAGCGTAGATGCAGCCGTGGCTCACGCATGGTCAGTTGGACCGAGAAGCAAGGTAAGTGTATGGAGCAACCTGGGGGGTTTCACACAGCAAAGACCAAAGCCCAGGATAGTCAAAATCCTGCTGCTGCCTGAATCTAAAGGTGTTTCAAAATCCTAATTCACAGAGGGGACCAATTCTGGATGTCCCAGGGGAGGGAATCGGTCGGCTCAGGAATCTTATAGGTTCCCAGGCCGATCACGCTGGGTTTTGGTGCAATTTAACTTGAACATGCACTTTGCCTAGAAGTGATATTGTATATGAAAATATTGTTTTCCTAATGCACAGCACGGCCTGTTTCATTTCATCCTTATTTCTGGGTATTCCGCCAGTTGACTGCAGAAGATTTGTGGCTCCTCCCGGCCCTATATAAAGCCAGGAATCTCCAATAGGCCCCCAGTGTTTCTCTGCAGTCATGACTGCAAAGTCCAGAAGATGGCTCTCTACAGTTATTCGCAGGCGAGCGGGGCAACCAAGCCTGCGGCCCTGCAAGCATATTCCCACCCGCTCCGGACCCTTCTGCCTCCCAGCCTCGGCTGTCGGATCAGGTGATGGTAGGGGAGCACCTGGGTCGGGTGCTCGGTGATCTCTGCTCCAGACCGAAGACCCTATTGCTAAAGGGGGGGGGGGAGATCTGGGTCTGGGGATCTGGGCCTTGATGTCGTCGGCGCCATTGCTGGCATGGGCGCCGACTGTTCGTGCCCACTCGCAGGGGGCGGCGCCGCAGGATGACTATTTTCACGTCATCCCTCTGCGGCCCGCCCCTCGAGGTTCCTTCTCGGGCGCCATCTTGAGAGTTCCACGGTGCTACTGGGACTGTGTCCACGCCTGTCTTCTATCGTCGCGTGGCCGACCTCAGGGTTATCTTCCGGCGTCTGCGCGTGCTGTGTAGCTGGTCCGTGAGTTGATCCGAGGTTTATTTCCTGGTGCATGTGCTGTGGGATAGTCATTATTGTCCTTGCTTATGTCTTGGGGGCATCCCGGGTGGGCTCTGATTTAGCCATTATTCCTGGTAGGCTGACTGTGCCCTCTTGCTATAATCACCATATGGAGGCTTCTGGGGATAGCGAGCATCCCCTTTGAGTGGTGGTGGCGCGGTTTGTGTGCCATGCGCCCAAAGTATTATTGCGGACCAGGCTAGGCCGAGCGCTTCTCTTCCCAGTCCTGCGTTCCCTACGGCATCTCCTGGCCCTCCGTGCCTGCATTTAGCCCCCAGTGAGGGGGATACAAGCAGGGGGTCGCATTCAGATCTGGCGCTGCGCGTGGCCAGCATTGAACGACAGTTGGCCCGACCGGCGGCGAGCAAGGCCTCTAGCAAGAAGCGGCACCTTGATGTCGAGCTGTCCCTATTTGCTGAAGAGTATGAGGTCCTTGATGTGTTTGGCGGCCGTGAGTCCCCGGAGGAGGGGGAGCTTTTCCGTGACTCGGACTCCTCTGGGGGTCTTCAGGACGGTTGCGACAGTGACTTCGGGTCCTCCTCTGATACCTGGCTCCCGGATGACACCGATAGGCTTCTGTCTGCAATTTTCGAGACGTTGCACACCACCCCCCTCTAAGGCGGCGAAGAAGCAGGGCGAGCTTTTCGCCCTGGTAAGCAACGCTTGGAGTTCCCGGAACAGGGCCATTTCGCCAATATGGTGCTTAAAGAGTGGGAACGTCCTAACAGATTACCCTCGGTGCCCAAGGGATTGGACAGAAGGTATCCCTTTTCAGCTGATTTGGTTAAGCGCTGGTCTTGTCCTACTGAGGTGGATGCTCCTGTCCTGGGACTGTCTAACACCCGGTCATGCCGTCCCCTGACACTACTACACTGCGTGATAGCGTGGACTGGCGTATGGACCAACTGGCGTGTCATTCTTTCACCTTTGTGGGGGCAGGCTTGCGCCTGGTCTGGTCAGCCATTACGGCCATTGTCATTAAGAGGAAGCTGAAGCGCCTTGCTGAGGCCGCCATGTCTGGTAAGAGAAAAGATTATAGGGACCTCTTGCTTTGCTCTGATTTTGTTGCCTTTGTGCAGGCTGCTATGGATGATGGCATCCGGCTGGGTGGTAGGGCCTCGGCCTTCCTGGTGGCGATGCGTCGGTCTGTTTGGTTGCGCCAGTGGGCAGCTGACACTGCAGCTAAGAAGTCCCTCACCGGGCTTCCCTTCACAGTTCTCTGTCTTTTTGGTGAACGTCTGGATGCTCTGGCCAAGGAGCATAGGAAGCAGACTCGGCCCTTTCGGGGGTCCTCCTCTTCCTTTCGTACCTCAAGGGGAGGCCGTGGTCTCCCTTTCTCGGGTATTTGCAGAGACTCCTGGGGCCGATGCAGATCCCTCGGTCGTCCCGGTCTCTCCTGGGGATCCAAGCCTAAACCCCCTCCCAAGGCCCCTCAGGCATGAGGAGGCTCCCTCACCCGACCGGGTGGGAGGACGGCTTCGGCTTTTTGCTCACGTCTGGAGGCTTCGCGTCTCAGACCAGTGGATTCAAGAGGTGGTGTCCTCCGGTTACAAGATAGTTTGCAGCCTGGCCGCCCCCAAGATTTCTGTGTCGGCTCAGGGACTCCGTATGGCCGTTCAACGTCTTCTGGAGTCATTTGTCAGGTACCTCGTCAGGAACAGGGTCGGGGGTACTACTCCAATCTGTTCACGGTACCCAAGGACGGTTCTCTGAGGCCCATCCTGGATTTGAAGGGTCTCAACAAGTTTGTCAGGTTCAAGCACTTTCGCATGGAGACGTTACGTTCGGCCGTCAGTTCCCTTCGGCCGGGCGACTTCATGACCACGGTGGACATCAAGGATGCCCATCTTCACGTGCCGATTTTTCCCAGGTCACCAGAGGTTCCTAAGGTTCGCTCTGGGGGATCAACACTACCAGTTTGTGGCCTTACCGTTCGGTATCACCTTGGCCCCTCGGGTCTTCACCGAGGTGCTGGCGGGTGTCATGGCTCTACTGAGAAGCCAGGGCATTTGCATTCTTCCTTACCTGGACAACCATTTGATTGCTGCTCAATCTCTTCCTCAGGCCGAGAAGGATACTCAGGTGGTGACGTCCACTCTCAAGTCTTTCGGCTTGGTGATCAACTATCCCAAGTCTTCACTATCTCCGTCTTTGGCGAGGTCTTTCCTGTGCATGATGCTGGATACTTCTTGGGTCAAGGTATTTCTTCCTCAGCAGAAGGTGGAGGGCATTCTGACGCAGGCACAGGCTCTGCTTTCGTGTCCTCACCCATCCATTCGGCAGGGGATGCAGTTGGTGGGCCTCATGGTGTCCTGCTTCGAGGCTGTTTTTGCTCAGTTTCACATGAGAACATCTCTTGTCGTTTTGGGATCGGAATCAGGAGTCCCTGGATCAGGAGTTTGTTCTGTCCCCTCCCCCCGGTCAGGCAGTCCCTCTCCTAGTGGCTGGACTCGAGGAATCTTCTAGTAGGCAGGTGCTTTCTGGCTCAGCACTGGGAAATTGTTACCACGGATGGCAGTCTGACAGGCTGGGGGGGGGGTTAGGCAGTCTCTGAAGTTCCAGGGTCAGTGGGGTCCCCTGGAGGCCCACGCGCCCATCAACATCCTAGAGCTGCGGCCGATCAGGTTGGTTCTCTCCCAGTTGACCTCCCACCTTCGAGGTCGTGCTGTGCAAGTCTGCTCGGACCATCAGACGGCGGTTGCCTTCGTCAATCATCAGGGAGGGACTCGGAGCAAGCGAGCCCTCAAGGAAGTGTCCCTGATCTTGTCTTGGGCGGAGGAGACTGTTCCATGCCTTTCAGCGGTTTACATCCTGGGGTGGAGAACCAGGAGGGGACTCCCTGAGCAGGGGGACGTCTCGCCTGGGAGAATGGTCTCTCAAGTTTTTCACGCCCTATGTCACCGCTGGGGTCAGCCGGATGTGGACCTGTTTGCTTCTCGTCACAAGTTTCCAAGATTTGTCTCCCTGTCACAGGACACTCTGGCCTTCGCCACGGACGCACGGGGTACTGACCATTCTGGTGGCCCCCTGCTGGCCATGGAGGATATGGTTCGCGGATGTTGTACAGATGGCAATAGATCGGTTCGTCCTGCCCGACGATCCAGAGCTTCTCACTCAGGGACTACTACGCCATCCCAATTTACAAACGCTGGCTTTAATGGCTTGGCTGCTGAAACCTCCATCTTGATGGGCAAGGGTTTACCGGCCTCCGTTGTTGATCCTTTGATACAGGCACGGAAGAAATCCTCGTCTTTTATATACTATAGGGTCTGGCATGCTTACATTGCTTGGTGTGAGTCCAAGTCTTTATCTTGTCGGGATTTTTCCATTCCCAGGATTCTGGAGTTCTTACAAAATGGTTTGGACTCGGGCCTTCAGCTTAGTACTCTTAAAGGACAGGTTTCGGCTCTGGTGATTTTTTTTCCAAAGATCCTTTGCCTATCACAGGCTTGTTAAGACCTTCTTCCAGGGAGTTACTCATGTGCATCCGCCGTGTAAGCCTCTGCTACCGGTTTAGGCCTTAAAGTGGACCAACACCCAGGATTTTGACTATCCTGGGTCTTGGTCCACTTCGGTGGGGCACCCCCGATCGGGGTGCCCCGCTGTGTGAAACCCCCCCCCCCCCCCGATCACCCGAAAAACTCACCTCTCCCAGCGCCGACGGACAAGCCGCTTGACAGCCGCGGACAAGCGGCTCCTCCACCGCCGCCTCCCGCGCGTCACTCTTGACGCGCGCCCGCTACGGCCATTCACAGACGGCCGGCGCGGGCGCGCGCACGTCTAGAGGGTAAGAGGGACAAGGTAAGGGGATTTGGGGTGTTTGGGGGGTTTCACCCCGCGGGACATCCCGATCTCGGATGTCCCGCGGGGAGGGAGGTGATCGGCCTGGGAATCTTATAGATTCCCGGGCCGATCACCGGAGGGTGATGGTCCACTTTAAATTTGGTGTTGTGCGCTTTGCATGGTCCTCCATTCGAGCCTATTAGCAAGGCTGCTTTGTCCATTCTGGCTCTTAATATAGCCTTTTTGGTGGATATTACCTCTCTGCGTCGAGTTTCTGAGCTAGCGGATCTTTCCATTAAACCTCCTTATTTTGAGCGTCATCAGGATAAGGTAGTGTTCCGGATTTCTTGCCCAAGGTTGTGTCTGCTTTTCATCTCAATCAGGACATTATTTTACCTTCTTTGTGTCCTAATCCCTCTAATTCTAAGGAACGGACTCTTCACTCTCTGGATGTGATCAGGACGCTCAAATTTTACTTGGTCACCACTGAGTCGTTTAGAAAATCTGATGCTCTTTTTGTTCTTTCGCCTGGACCTAGAAAGGGTTTGCCTCCAGCAAAATCCACTATCAGCAAGTGGATCCGTCAGGCGGTAGTGCGAGCGTATTCTGCTAAAGGGAAGGAACCTCCTATCCGGGTTACTGCTCATTCTACTCGTGCTATTGGTGCCTCTTGGGCTTTTCAGCACCAGGCCTCTGTTGAACAAGTTTGTAAGGCCGCTACTTGGTCTTCTGTTCATACTTTTTCCAAGTTCTACAAGGTTGATGTTAAGGCCTCAGCGGATGCTGCTTTTGGCCACAAGGTACTTCAGGCGGTAGTGGTTTGAACTGCCTGCCATTACTTTTTGGGGATCCCTCCCTATCCTTGTGCACTATGCACAGCACGGCCTGTTTCATCCCTCCCTTGTTATCGTTATCTTTGGTTGCCTCTGTATGGTGGTTTGTTTAAACTTTTAGTTTTTAGAGGCTGTGTATTTTATCTTGGTTAATCTCCCGGGTTCTTGCATAACTGCTTTTCAACTCTGGGGGTCTATTGGAGATTCCTGGCTTTATATAGGGCCGGGAGAAGCCACAAATCTTCTGCAGTCAACTGCGCCACCTTGTGGCGGAATACCCAGAAATAAGGATGAAATGAAACAGGCCGTGCTGTGCATAATAAAAACCATTCTACAGGTGAGTGCTCACAGAATTGTATTTTCTTGTGCTGTTGAATTAAGCTTCATTATAACTGTACTCTGTTAGGTGCTGGGAGATGGCGTGCTCATGGCAGGTGGAGATAAACAGAACCCTAAAAAAGAAGCTGAGTCTGAAAAAAGGAATAGCCCAGGTATGGTGTCAGCATTGTGTTTAAAGAGATATAGGGCACCATAAATCAACAATATCACATGTTTAACTTCTATGGTTTTTCTCTAGATTCCACACAAAAAAAGCCCAGTCCTTCTCAGAGCTCAGAAACTCCAGCCAGTAAATCCAAGGAAGCAGAGGTAAGAAATGCAGTTGCAGTGGTTCACCTGACACCTGTCTATTGGTTATAGTATAGAGCAGGGCTTTGCACATAGCTGTTCTCTAAAGCTCTGTCTGAACACAAATCTTCACCTGGGCATCTGTGGAGACCTGCAAAGCCTTGTTGCCTGAGAAGGGTTTACACCCTGTGCTATAGAGTGTGAGGATATACATCGCCCTTATCTTTCTTGCTTGTGAGGGGAAATTCCAGCCAGTGGCGATGCACAGCTAGAATATCTAGCTCAGTAATTGGTCTGTTCTACCTAACGAGCACAATCTCTGGAATGTTATCTACACCTAAAGACAGGACACTCCAAGGTGTTGTCCAGCTTCCCGACACCATCTTTATCACAGTAATACATAAGTAGCAGCATATTCTATTATCTTCATAATCCTAAGCATTATTGTCAAGCGAAAGAGAAATGGCGGAGAGTGAAGTGGCTGTCTGAGGGTTTATTTCACCTTTATTAGCCACTAAGCTTACAATGCAGAGAAAAATAGGACAGAGTGGAACAAATGGAGGGAGGAAATATTTACCATCATATGTTCAATTTATCATTTATGACCTCCATCCATCACACTCCTCATACTTGGTCCCCTCTGTGAATTTAGATTTTGAAACGCATTTACATTCAGGCAGACGCTGACTGGTCAATAGGTATAAAGATAACTGCACACCAAAAGGAAGTATATCTCAGAATGGGTTGTCAACCAGAGGTGCTGCCACAAAAATGTGTCCTAAAGCACATTACAATACCAAAATAAAAAATAAAGGATGTGCACACTAATCTTGATGAATTGCTAATAATTATATTTTATATTATGTGAGAACAAGAAATTCCACATGATCATGTTTCCAATAATTAGATAAATAGCCACACAAAATTGAGTGCTTTAAGGTCATTCCAAGTCCATGATATATCATGTAGTGTGTAAATGTCTGAAACAACTCATAATTTGCAGTAAAAAATCGAAGCCATGGATCATCTGACCAAGTATTGTATTCAAGGTCCACTTTAAAGGGAATCGTGGGGGGTCACCATGAGGGAATATATAAAACATTGGTCATATATACAAGTGAATTGTATGGAATTTTAGCTATATAGTGCGATTAATATTGTAGAATCACACATTTGGGGTTCACTATAGGGTGGATTACTCAATATCGTGATATCAGCAAATGGAAGCCAACTCAATAGTTAATGTACAAAACGAGGATGCACAGCAGGGCAGCCCCACCCCCGATACCCTGCTGCTACATATTAAAGAGGGACTCCGTCATTTCTATCTGTAGTTCCACCTTAATCTGTTTGAACGATTTACAAGCTGGATGCCAGACGAGCACGACTGAACATGCTGGCTTTAAAAAATGAGGTTGCAATATGGTTACAATATTTTAAATTTTTTATTCTATTCTATTTAGGGACCCTCCGCCTCCTCTTCCCCTGCTCCAGAATCATCCAGGGACCCTGATGGAGCAGAAGGTGAAGACTGGGAGGGAGAAGGTGGAGCTGAATTTAGTCTTTATTATGACAGCATGTCTGTGGAGGAACAAGGTGACACCGACAGCAAGGTAGGTGTCACTGTTATATTGGAGCATCTAAGAATTGCTAATATCCGCTGTAATCTAACTTACACTGCACTTCTCCTTCCATGAGGGTAACATTTCTTTTTTTATATAGGAAGATGAGGAGGAGGAGGAAGAGGAGGAGGGATCTGGGAACCAGTCAGAGAGAGTATGTAACTAGACCTTTATTACATTAGTACGAAACTGGGTTCCCTTTAGTTTTAATTGACCTATTGTCCTATCCTGCTCAGAGTTCCAGCAGCATGAAAAAGAAGAGCAAGAAAAAATGGAAGATGGACAAAGCCTGGCTCAAACCGACCAGGAAAAGGAAAAGAAGGGATAGGGAAAAGCCTGGCACAGGTGAGCTACTGTTGGACACTGGCTATTGGCTTTATGGATTTAGTTTATATGGGGTGTAGGGGAGTTGTGATACAAAGGGTCAGTCGCACACAAGTCCTGTGGTCCTGAAATTCGACAAAAACTGGCGGTTACATTTACTTTGTTTAAAGACTCCAAGGCTGCCCGAGCCCCACTCCTTGGGGCATCCCCTGCTGTGTAAAAACCCTCTGGATCGCCACGGCTGCCTCCCCACTCACCTCTAGCCATGCCGTGCCAGCCCTTTCTGAATGGGCATTGCCGGCGCACCACAGCTAGAAGCTGAGTGGGGGATGCAGCCAGCGGCCCTGCTTGACTGCTTAGCCCTAAGCAGAGGTGAAAGGAGCTGAGTGAAATCGAGAGCACTGGTTGGCTGCGGACTGCTGCCCATACTTAGCTCCTGCCCCACATGACCGCCATCAGCCATTCGCCAGGCTGGCTTGCACATCACTGTGTGACCACTGGTCCAGTGAACCTATTGGTGGCGCACTTGTTGGGAGATTGTGGAAGTGAAGAATATGGATGAGCCCAGTCTTTGTTTGCCAGCACTCCATAATTGGAACGCCCCCATGCTCCAACAATAAGATGATGTCCAGTTTTTATCGGAACTTTTTAAAGCGTGCCAAACCTCTGAGTTGGCATGCCCCGCCTTGTTAAACCCCAGACACCCACCGGATAAGTTGATTTACTCGCCTCTTCCCAGAGCCTTTGCTGCATTTTGGGCCCCCAGGCTGCATCCCCAGAATACCGCGATCTGGGACGTGTACCTGTGCCAGACCTTTCTTAATGGCCGGCGTGGGCATGGCTACAGCTAGAGGGGAGCAGGGATGCACCGCTCGCTCTATGCAGTTTGAAATCGAGCAAGTGCTGCTACCCAGGAAGAGTGTTTTTTGGTGATCCCAGGGGGTTACAGGAAGGAACAAAACTCTCATCACTGTGTGACCACTGGTCCAGTGAACCTATTGGTGGCGCACTTGTTGGGAGATTGTGGAAGTGAAGAATATGGATGAGCCCAGTCTCTGTGTTTGACAGCACTCCATAATTGTGCTCCAACAATAAGATGATGTCCAGTTTTTATCTGACCTTTTTTAAAGCGTGCCAACCCCCCTCCTCATCTTTCACGTCTAAGACTCGAGGGGTGTGGGTTTCCTCTTTATGGGGCTTAATGAATTGACATGCCCCGCCTTGTTAAACCCGAAAACCCCCCGGATCAGTTGATTTACTCCTCTTCCCAGAGCCTTTGCTGCATCTTCGGCCCTGTGGCTGCATCCCCAGAATACCTCTATCTGTGACGTGTACCTGTGCCAGGCCTTAAAGGAGCACTATCGCGAAACAGTGGCCAAATAAAAATCCATATAGTTATGCTGGATGGCGAGTGGAGGGGTGACTTATACAACCGGCATAAAAAAAAAAAAAAACAAGCCTGGCTGTATATTTTCTATTTTAATGGTAGAAAGAGGAAATCAAGGGTGACAGGCTCTGTCACCCCTCATTGACTAAACCTGTAACCCCTGTATTTTATTCCTACCAGGAGAAGCTTGTCGGGAGTTTAATCTCTGGTGTATAAGGGACTTGTCCTCTCATTAGCCGACGTGTATATTAAATTGTGTAATTTAATATTCCATAATTTCGCGATACTGCTCCTCTAATGGCCGCCGCAGGCACGCCCACAGCTAGAGGTGAGGGATGCGTCGCTCGCTCTATGCAGTTGGAAATTGAGCAAGCACTGCTGCCCAGGAAGAGGTGAGTTTTTGGGTGATCCCAGGGGGTTACAGGGAGGAACAAAACTCAGTGAAATTCTTGTTTTTATTTGGCCAACTGCTGCCACCGCTCTCTGCTTTTTAATACCAGGTAAGTAGTTGCATACATTTTATGGAAGCATAATTAGATATATAGGCTAAAAGTGTGGCCCCCTAAATGCTACCAGGCCTATAATGTTCCCAGCATAGGAAAGAAAACAACAAAGGTGCGAGAATAGTTGTGGGTTTGCCATTATTCCTAATGAGGCAAATCTCTCCTTTGCCTTTGAAGGACCTGGCAGCGTGTGTTTACTTTTTTGGAGGGGGTGTGGGGGGGGGGGGGGGTGTAAAAGCATAAAAGGGCAATAGACAAAAGTAGTTCTTTGAGTCCTAGTCACAGATCTACTGCCCAACTTGTTGCCCCACTCTTTTAGCAGTCCCTTCCGTGGGGGGATCACAAAGTGAGTACACAGAGGTGCCTCTGGGATCCTTGGATCTACCCAGCGAGGGGGCTTTATCTCCCAACCATGCAGGTAATTATTTCCCCCCCAGTCACCTAACCTTCACTCGCTGCTGTGCATGCTGGTGTTGCATCTTTACTTATACTTCTCCTTGCCCCCCAAGCTTGCATTAATACTTGGCACCTCCTTTTTACTGACCTGGTGGCTGTTACTGAATTTTCTTCATAGTGCCTCCTCTAGGCGTGTGCACTCCGCTTCCTGTCCGCTTAGTTGATCCCGCTCCTTTTCCCAGGTGTCTGTAATGAATCAAGCTCCATGGACACGGAACGCTTTGAGGAACTGCCGTTGTGTAGCTGCCGTATGGAGGCCCCCAGTGTAGAGCGAGTCTGCGAGCAGGCCAATAATATGTGTATGGCCACAGAGAGTGTGGATGGAGAGGTAAGCAAGCCTGTGGCCAATATGTATGACCACGGAGAGTGTGGATGGAGAGGTAAGCAAGCCTGTGGCCAATATGTATGACCACAGAGAGTGTGGATGGAGAGGTAAGCAAGCCTGTGGCCAATATGTATGACCACAGAGAGTGTGGATGGAGAGGTAAGCAAGCCTGTGGCCAATATGTATGACCACAGAGAGTGTGGATGGAGAGGTAAGCAAGCCTGTGGCCAATATGTATGACCACTGAGTGTGGATGGACAGGTAAGGGAGCCTGTGGCCAATATGTGTATAGCCACTTAGTGTGGATGGAGAGATAAGTGAGCCTGTTGCCAATGTGTATGGAGAGGTAAGCGAGTCTGTGGCCAATGTGTATGGCCACAGAGAGTGTGGATGGAGAGGTAAGCAAGCCTGTGGCCAATATGTATGACCACAGAGAGTGTGGATGGAGAGGTAAGCAAGCCTGTGGCCAATATGTATGACCACAGAGAGTGTGGATGGAGAGGTAAGCAAGCCTGTGGCCAATATGTATGACCACTGAGAGTGTGGGTGGACAGGTAAGAGAGTCTGTGGCCAATGTGTATGACCACTGAGTGTGGATGGACTGGTAAGGGAGCCTGTGGCCAATGTGTATAGCCACTTGGTGTGGATGGAGAGATAAGCGAGCCTGTGGCCAATGTGTATGACCACTGAGAGTGGATGGAGAGGTAAGGGAGCCTGTGGCCAATGTGTTTGACCACTGAGAGTGTGGATGGAGAGATAAGTGAGCCTGTAGCCAATGTGTATGGAGAGGTAAGGGAGTCTGTGGCCAATGTGTATGACCACTGAGTGGATGGAGAGGTAAGGGAGCCTGTGGCCAATATGTGTATAGCCACAGAGTGTGGATGGAGAGGTAAGCAAGCCTGTGGCCAATGTGAATGGAGAGGTAAGCGAGCCTGTGGCCAATGTGGATGGAGAGGTAAGCGAGTTTGTGGCCAACGTGTATGGCCACTAACAGTGTGGATGGAGAGGTAAGCGAGTCTGTGGCCTATAATGTGGATGGAGAGGTAAGCGAGTCTGTGGCCAATAATGTGGATGGAGAGGTAAGCGAGTCTGTGGCCAATAATGTGGATGGAGAGGTAAGCGAGTCTGTGGCCAATAATGTGGATGGAGAGGTAAGCGAGTCTGTGGCCAATAATGTGGATGGAGAGGTAAGTAAGTCTGTGGCCAATTTGTATGGCCACTGAGAGTGTGGATGGAGAGGTAAGTGAGCCTGTGGCCAGTGTATGGCCACTAACGGTGTGGATGGAGAGGTAAGCTAGTCTGTGGCCAATAATGTGGATGGAGAGGTAAGGAAGTCTGTGGCCAATGTGTATGACCAATGAGTGTGGATGGAGAGGTAAGCGAGCCTTTGGCCAATGTGTTAGGGCCACAGTGTATGGATGGAGTGGTAAGCGTGTGTGGCCACCAATGTGTATGGCCACTGAGAGTGTGGATGGGGAGTTAAGCGAACCTGTGGAGACAGTGGATACTGCTAATGAAAATAGTGACTGAAGGTCTGGTTTGCCATTTGAGAGGAACAGAGATGAGCATATCTGAAGGAATAAATCAAGGCAACTGGACTTTATGGCCGTTTTTATTTTCGCTAGTCCTCCAATGGGCTTTATTTATTGACTTACTTCATTGTACTTCACCGTTCAATTGAGTTGGATAACTATAGAAACTTCTTCATGCCCAGCAAGTCCTATTGCCTTGATTTATTTCTACACATATACCTTGACCTGGATGAATGATAACATTCAGAGACAAAGAGAAATGGGTGAAATATTTTCTCATGTTTTCTCCTTATTTTTATTTCCTTGCTGTAGCTGAGTGGATGCAATGCCCCCATCACGAAGCGGGAGACCATGCGTCCTTCCAGCAGGGTTCCCCTCATGGTCCTCTGTGAGAACCACCGTGCCAGTATGGTGAAACATCACTGCTGCCCGGGCTGTGGCTACTTCTGTACCAGTGTAAGTGTTACCCAGGCTGGATTTGGGCCCTTTATGCTGATGTATAGGGGTTGTCTGTCCTCTCATTTCATTGTCTCTTACAGGGAACATTCTTGGAATGTCACCCCGACTTCAGGATTAATCACCGCTTTCATAAAGCCTGTGTTTCTCCTATAAACGGCATCATCTTTTGCCCCCACTGCGGAGAGGATGCCACAGAAGCCGAGCAGATCACTATAGCCAAAGCGGACACTACAGTGGCCATACCTGCTCCTCCCCCTAATGATGCCGGTGGCCCTGGAAGAGCGGACACGACACAGCCCAGGTGAGAATTGATTACTTTAAAGGATCTACTTCTGTAGTTTCTACTCTTCTAGTTTAAAACCTACATTAAACTGGACCTTCAGCATCATTTAATGAAAAGCCCAAACCCTCAAACTTATTCCAGCATCTAAAATTAATATTTTACGTTTTTAGTCACTTACTTTTTATTCTCTCCCCCCACTGGGCTGCAACTCTGTCTAGGACACAGGAGCCGCCATCTTGACTTGAAGTATCACACATGCTGAGGAGAGCGGGATAAAGTGCAGGGGGTGGGCGGCTTATAGCTGTGTTTTGCACAGACAGAGCAGAGCTGGGGTCAGGGAAAGGTCACCAATCCCAGAATGCAGAGCGACACAGTCAGAAGACCCTTCCTGTTTGCAGGCTGCCTGCTGCTCCATGAGCTCCCATCTTGGATGTTTAAAGGTTTATAAAATGCAGTAGATGTAGGAAGGATGATTTTTAATGTGAGCAATCTGTATGTACAGGGTATTATTTAGGGTGAAGGTCCGCTTTAAAGTTTAAAGCCTAGATTAAAGCCTGTGCCCCAATCGTCTGGGATCCTCCCGCAGCAATACCTCTTTATTAGAGATCCGTCCATACAAAAGGTTTTTACATTATTTTAAATGTAAGTGGTTTATGTATTCTAAGTATGTCACACACCCCACTTCAATCATTAATTATTACACTTGGGGTAACTCCACCAGCAGGTGGCGACGTGCAGAGAAGTCATGAAAAACAAGCCCCTCCTGGTCTATACATTCCTGGCACCTCTCACTCATTCCCCAGTGTTTCTTCTCTGCAAGATGGCGACAAGACAGAAGAAAGAAGTCTCCTGCTTGCAGGTAGCCGGGGTAACACCCCCCCCCCCCCCCCCAATGGTCTATTTCTGCCCGGTTTCTTTTCTTTTTATTCCTGATTATATTGGTAGCCTCCCAGCTTAGGCTGGTGGCCGGGCAATGGTAGATGGCACTTAGTAGTGCCCAGGAGATTAGCTCCTCCACTCGTCCCCATATTATGGGGCATAGTGGTAGTCCGGCCGTGGTGATCCGGATGTGGGATGCCCCAGTGTTAGGTAGGACAGGTCCCCCTTTTGGCATTCTCCCTGTTGGTTTTTATTATTGTACTTGTGTGTGTGTTTGTGTAACTGTATTACATGTACGGCGGGGACGGGGGCCTGGAGGCCGGCCCGTCGGCTCGCCTGGTCTCTCCCTGTTGGGGGGGGCTTCCTTAGCCCCCGGGATCGTGCGTTTGTCGGTATTGGGGGGGGCGGGTCGGGCGGCGCAGTGCCGCCGATCCACCGCTCTCCTCATGAAGAGACAGGCGCCATTCCTCGGCGCCCGCCTCGCGGTCGCGCCGCCGGCCCGCCTGACTGTTTGGGGCGCCGAGTGTCACTGCTCGGCGCCCGCTGGCGGAGTTCATCGTTGCAGGCGGGTCCGGGAGGCATGAGCGCCGCCGGCCCGCCTGACGGCAATTTCCGTGGCGCCCGCTGTTAAGGCGCGATTCTGGAGGGGTGGGCAGGGCCGCGTGCTGCGTGGCCCGCGCTGTGTCCTTCTGGCTTGGTGAGGGGCGGGGCCACAGCGTCTCCCGCTTCTTGCTGGGCCCGCCCCTCTTCTCCTCTCGCTCCTCCGTGGCGCAGCCGCCATTTTCTGTCTGGATGCAGGTAGGCGGTTTTCTTCTTTTCCTTGTTGGGGTACTGCTGGACCGGGGGGGGGGGGGGGGCAGACTTGGTTTTGGCCCCCTTTCTCGCCGATCGGGGGGGGCGGCCTTCCCTTTGTCCCGGTTCTAGGCCAGCTGGCAGGGGGCTATTGCTGCCCAGGAATCCACACCAGCTTGTCAGCATGTATTTATATATTTTTACATACCATGTAGATATGTGTATATATTTATGTTTTATGCAGACTGCTTTTGTCTCATCATTGTTATAAATTTAGCCAGGTGTTATGGTGTGCTTTGTTTTTCAGTTTCTCGGGATCCCATCCTACAGGGCTCTCCCGGTCTTAGATACCTGGTTAGTCGGGGGGGCCATTGTTTGAATTAGGGTTTTTTTTTTTTTTTTTTTTTTTTGTCAAAATCCCAATTTTTTGTGGATAGCTATTTAGTCAGTACTGAAGGGGCATCCCGGGTCGCTTTAGGCGTAAATCCCTGGTTTCTGCGAATACCATAATTTCACCATAATGGAGGCTACCAAAGATACCGGAAATGGCTCTTCGGGGCAGTCCAGGCTCTGGGGGGGGTGTGGGTCTCCGCTCCCAGGGGATGATGTCAGTTTATGTATTCCATGTGCACGACGACCAGCTGTAGTCGTGGCCGAGTGGTTAAGGCGATGGACTAGAGATCCATTGGGGTCTCCCCGCGCAGGTTCAGATCCTGCCGACTACGGGAATCTTTGAACATTGAGCGTCAGTCCGGCACCCCGGTGCCCGGTACGTCCTCGGCCGCACCATCTCCCTCCCCTCCCCGCCTGTTCCGGACCCCGTGTGACGCTGTCGGGGGTGATTCGCAGTCCGAGGTTTGCACCTGATTGGCCAGCCTCGAGAAGATGTTTTCCGTTGTGGTCGCTCAGAAGGCTCTGGCTAAGCGGAGACACCTGTCCCCGCCTCTGCCGGACTTAGATGAGGAGGTTATTGAGGACCTGGATGGGCCTGGATGGGGGAGGAGTGGACGGTCTGATGGGCCTGTCCTGGATACGCCTTCCCTTCTGGCCTAAATGTTTGAGGTTTGGATTTGGACCCTCCTGAAGCTGCTCCTCAGCCTTTTGGGGTGTCCAAGCCACGCTTGGAGTTTCCCAGTTATCGGCATTTTGAGGGCATTGCCCTTAAGCGATGGGAGTAACCTACGCATCTTGTTGGGGTGCCGCCTAGCTGGGATAGGAAGTATCCCTTTCCGGCGGACTTGGTTAAGCGTTGGTCTGTCCCTCCCGAGGCTGAGGCTCCGGTTTTGGGACTATTAGTACGGCGGTTGTACATTCTCCTGACACGACTGCTCTTAAGGACGGCGAGGATCGCTGGATTGGTCGGCTGGCCCGCCATGGTTTTGTCTGTGCGGGTTCGGTCTTGAGGCCTGTTTGTGCTTCGGCACTTTTATCATTGGCGGTTAGGTCTTTTGTCAGGGATTTATGTGTGGATCTTGATCCTACTCGTGATAAGTTTCATTTCTTCTTGCCGTTCAGGATGATGCCATGTTATTGTGTGGCAGGGCTGCGGCTCTGTTGGTGGCTATCCGCCGCTCAGTGCGGCAGTGGACTGCTGATTTTAATTCTAAGAGATCGCTCACGGTTCTTCCCTTTCGGGGTTTGAGACTTTTCGGTGAGAAGCTTGATTCTGTTGCCAAGGGAGGTAAGTTACCTCAGCGCAAGATATTTCGTCGCTCCTTTTGGGGGGCGGCCCCCCTTCCATCTTCCTTTCGGGGAGCCAGAGCCGGCAGGGGTGCGGGTTTCTTGGCTTTCCAGGGGTGCCAGCTGGAACAGGGGTACTGGCCGCGGCCGTCCCGTTCACGTCTGGGGCGCTAAGCCCAAGCCAGCTGCTACGCCCGCTCGGCAATGAGGGGGCGCCCCCACCCTTACGGGTGGGGGGACGGCTGCGACTCGTCTCCCGGGTATGGGACCAGGTGGTCTCGGTCAGATGGATCCGGGAGGGAGTGTCGGTCGGTTACCAGCTGGAGTTCGAGTCCCGCCCTCCTCCAGGGTTATCAGGTCTCGTGTCCCTTCAGATCCTTTGGCCGCGCAGGGGCTCCTGGCAAGGAATCTTCTGGAAATGGCAGTTATCTGCCCGGTCCCTCCTTCCGAGGTGGGGCACGGGTATTATTCCAATCTCTTCGCTGTGCCCCGAACGGATGGGTCATTCCGTCCCATCCTGGATTTGGATTTTCTCAACCTGTTTGTTTGTCCCAGGAAGTTTCGCATGGAAACTCTGCGGTTTGCGATTAATTCGCTTCGGCAAGGGGAATTTATGATGTCCATGGACATCACGGATGCATACCTTTTACATTCCGATCTTTCCAGCTCACCAGAAGTTTTCTTCGCTTTGTGGTGGAGGATCTGCATTTTCAGTTTGTGATTCTTCCATTCGGCCTCACCTCGGTTCCGAGAGTTTTCACCAAGGTGTTGGCGGGCGTGTTGGCCCTGCTCAGAGCTCAGGGGATTCGCATTGTGCCTTATCTGGATGTTTTTTCTCATCCTGGCTCCTTCCTTCAGTCAAGTGGATGGGGACACCAGCACGGTGGTGTCCACTCTGGAGAGGTTCGGCTGGGTGATCATCTACCCCAAGTCCTCTCTGGTTCCGGCCGGGGTGGTGACCTTTTTTGGGGAAGTCCTTGGACTCTTGCCAGCACAGAGTCTTTCTCCCTCAGGCCAAGGTTCTTTTGATTCAGGAATTGGCTCAGCTTCTTCTTTCCAATTCTCGCCCGTTCATTTGTCTAGTGATATGGCTGGTGGCGCTGATGGTAGTTTCTTTCAAGGCAGTTCCCTTCGTGCTGTTTCACACGCGGACGCTTCGGCTTTTTCTGTTGGCATCTTGGGACCGGCGACCGCGGTCGTTGGATCGGTCTTTCTGGATGTCCCCCCGGGTTTGGCTGTCTCTACTGTGGTGGTTGGTCTCGGACAATCTCTTGAAGGGCAGGTCCTTTCTGACCCTTCTTTGGGAAACTGTCACCACGGACGCCAGTTTGTCAGGAGGCGGTGGGGTCCTTTGGAAGCCCACTTGCCCATCAATGTTTTGGAGTTGGGAGCCATCAGGTTGGTTCTGTCTCACTTGACGCAGCATTTACAGGGCTTGCCGGTTCAGGTTCGATCGAACAAATGGACAGCGGTTGCTTACATCAATCACCAAGGAGGGACTCGCAGTCTGAGTGCCTTCAGAGAGGTGTCTCTGATCCTAGTTTGGGCGGAGACTCATGTTCCTTGCATCTCGGCAGTGTACATTCCAGGAGTGGAAAACTCGGAGGCGGACTTTCTGAGCCGGTGTTCTTCCCGCCGGGGGGAATGGTCTCTCCATCCCCAGGTGTTTCGGTCGTTTTGTCTCCGGTGGGGGACGCCGGAGGTGGATCTGTTTGCCTCTCGTCACAATCACGAGCTTCTGACATTCGTGTCGCTTTCTCAGGATCTTCTGGCTCTGACGGCGGATGCCATGGCCCTGAGCTGGAGGGACCTGGGGTTTTCTTTATCTGTTTCCTCCGATTCCCATGCTAGGCAGGGTGCTGCGAAAGTTGGTTCTGGAAGGAGTTCCCGCCATTCTCGTGGCTCTAAGGTGGCCAGGGCGGGTGTGGTTCGCAGACATCGTTTGTCTGGCCGTAGATCAGTTCGATCTGCCTCTTCGGCCAGATCTTCTCACTCAGGGTCAACTGTGTTACCCCAGTTTACCAACGCTGGCTTTGACGGCTTGGCTGCTGAAACCTCCATCTTAAAGGAGGAGGGTCTTTTGGATTCGGTCATTCGGACTCTTGTTAGTGCTAGGAAGAGGTCTTCCTCTTCCATCTATTATAGGGTCTGGAGATCTTATATTGATTGGTGTGAGGCTAGATCTTTGCCCTGCCGGGTCTTTTCTATTTCTCGGATTTTGGAATTTCTTCAATCGGGGCTGGATTCTGGTCTTCAGCTGAGTACTTTGAAGGGGCAGGTTTTGCCTTGTCTATCTTTTTAGGTTATTTGCACTCCGTCCTTTGGTCAGGACTTTTTTCCAGGGGGTTTGCATCTGCGGCCTCCTAGGAAGCCTTTGCTCCCTATTTGGGATTTGAATTTGGTTCTCTCTGCTCTTCCGGCTTCTCCTTGAGCCTTTGCAGGTTATTGTTCTTCCTACTCTGACTCAGAAGGTTGCTTGTTGGTGGCCTTCACTTCTGTTCTACTTGTCTCGAAGTTGGCAGCCTTGTTGGTTCAGGCTCTTCACTTTGAGAGACATCAGGTCAAGGTGGTTTTCCGCTCCAATCCGGACTTTCTTTCTAAGGTGGTCTCTTTTTTCATTTTGACCAGGACATTGTTCTTCCTTCCTTGTGTCCTAGGCCTAGGAATGACAAGGAGAGGGTTTGTTTACTTCTTCTCTTTTTCGTCAGACTGATGTATTTTTCGTGGTGCCCTGTTGGGCCTAGTCAGGGTTTGGCTCCCGCTAAGTCTTCCATTAGCAAATGGATTCGTCAGGCTGTTGTTGGGGCCTATTCTACCAAGGGGAAGGTTTTCTCCCTTTTTCGTATCGCTGCTCATTCTATTCGTGAGTGCCTTAGGTTTTTCAGTACCAGGCATCTGTTGAACAAGTTTGTAAGGCTGCTACTTGGTCTTCTGTTCACACTTTTTCTAAGTTTTCCAAGGTTGATGTGCGGGCCTCAGTGGATGCTGTGTTTGGCCACACGGTTCTGCAGGCTGCAGTGGTTTGTGTTTTGCATTATGGCCTTTTTGGATACCCGCCTTTTTCTGGACACTGCTGTTGGATGTCCCAAGTGTAATAATTAATGATTGAAGTGGGGTGTGTGACATACTTAGAATAATACCATTTTGTGAATACTCACCTGTAAAATGGGTATTGTAAGTATGTCACACACCCCACTTCACCCGCCCTTTTGGTATCCCGGATTCTTTATAGGGTGAAGTTTTGTTTACAGTTTGAGGGTTTTTTTCCTGGTACCTTGTCTTTACTGCTGTTTGAATACTGGGGAATGAGTAAGAGGTACCAGGTATGTATAGACCAGGAGGGGCTTGTTTTTCATGACTTCTCTGCACGTCGCCACCTGCTGGTGGAGTTACCCCAAGTGTAATAATTAATGATTGAAGTGGGGTGTGTGACATACTTACAATACCCATTTTACAGGTGAGTATTCACAAAATTGTATTTTTATGTGGTGTTCAGCATGTGCTTTACTAATTAAAATAAAGTATAACGTTAACATATTTGTGTAGTGTGCGGCTTATCTTTTGGGCAATAACCAGTGTTGTGGGCGTATCTGGTAACCCACACACAAACATATTGTATTTAATGATTTAGTTGAGAAGAGGCGGCCATGTTTATCGTACAGCATCAGTGTCTTATTTTCACTTTTCTTTCTTTCCTCCTGCCTGTAGCGCCCGAATGAGCGGCATGGGGGATGCCAAACGTTCTCATGCAGGCGACTATGACCTGGATGGAGAGACTCCTGGCGCTTCTATCGTCCTTCCCTCTGGAGTGACGCTCGGCACTGCCGGTCTGCCGCCTGGTCCAGCACGAGAAGCTCTTCAGAAGGCCTTGTTGTCACAGGAGACTGACAAGTATGCCAGTAGCGAGCTGTCAGTAACCATTTGTATACTCTTTATACACCACTTTTTCTCATGTACCCTCATCATGTCCTTGTTTGAGACTGCCTGTTAAAGTGGACAAAATAAAGTGGACAAAACCCAGGATTTTGATTATCCTGGGTTTTGGTCCTTTCCTCTGGGGCAGCCCAAACGGGGATGTTCCGCTGTGTGAAACCCCCCAGATCGGCGAGTGCAACTCGCCTATGCGCGGCCGCTCGTCCAGTTCGCGCACTGGGAGCAGTTGACGTCACGCCGTCTAAGGCCAGCG
Source organism: Gastrophryne carolinensis (assembly GCA_027917425.1). NCBI lineage: Eukaryota > Metazoa > Chordata > Amphibia > Anura > Microhylidae > Gastrophryne > Gastrophryne carolinensis. The sequence continues at coordinate 28,041,009 of CM051235.1, read as the reverse complement.
GCTCAGAGCGCGCTGGCGGACCCATCCCTCGCTTCCTCTAACGAGCGTGCTCGCGTCGGCCATTCTCAAATGCCTGGCGCGGGTATGCGCCCTGCTAGAGGAATAGCGGGGATGCGGCCGAGACTCGCGCATGCGCCGTTGGACCGGGTAGCAAGGTTAGTGTATGGGGCGACCTGGGGGGTTTACACAGCGGGGCATCCCTATTTTGGATGCCCCGGGGAGAGGGAATCGATCGTCCCGGCAATCTTATAGACTCTCGGGCCTATCACGTTTGGGTTTTGGTCCACTTTAAGTTAAAGCATTTGTAGGCAAACACAGACAAGTAATTTTCTTCTGTACAGGCGCAATATCTACTTATAAATGGCTTCCTTTTCATGCACCTACCTCAGTTTCTGGTCCATTTACCCTTCTGTATTTAAAATATAGTGACGTTATAGCAAAGACGCACAAACTGTGGCCCAAACTGCCTTCTGTTGTGGCCCACCAGGGAGTTGGAAAACAGAGCTTGCCTTGTCTGCAGTCCGCATGGCTGACCACTAGAGGTCTCGATAATTCCCAAAGCAGGAAGTGAGGCACAGATGAACTTCTCTGTAGAGGTGGATGGCACACACAGCTACTGGCTATATGCAACGGCGTGTCTATAGACCCTAGGGACTTTTACAAAAGATTAATATATTGGTTCAGCACAAATAGACATACAGCAATTTAACAGGAGTTTTACATGTTTCTTAAAACAGATGTGGGGATAAAAAAACATATTGATGTGTCATAATATATGACACATCAATTAAGTTTCTGCATAGACCTCTACATCAACATGTTAGTCTATATTCAGTTCCTTCGGGTGACTCCTGACCCTTTTCTGCTCATTTCCACCTTTTGGCTTGCATCCTGACAGTCAGGTGGTGCTCCGTATACATCTCAAGCAAGAGACCCTCACCAACCAGTCAACTGCCCACGATTCAACTTAGACATGTGGTAAAGCACTTACGAATTAACAATAAAACACGCATAGTCCCAGCTTTAATCCAATTTATCAGCTAGGAGTGCTGCAACCTTCCTTCAAGGGTTCCATCCATACCCTCCTTTTTTCAAGGACAGCTTTCCGTCTGGTGGACCCCCTCCTTCGTGCCCGTGTAACGGGGGTCCTGGGTGTTGTTCGGTCTTTCAAACCAGTCTAGGAGATGAGAAATACGCGAGACAGAAGGACACGTTAGGCTATCTCACGGAGATGCATCTGCCGCTCCTCCCTTTGACGATTTTTTTTTTATAGTAAAATAGAAAACTTACATTCATCATCTAGAGGGGGGGCTATCGTCATATTAGAAAGAAACTGAATATCTGGCTCAGTAATTGGTCTGTTCTACCTATTGAGCACACTGGAATGTTATCTGGGCCTAAAGGGGAGGCGACTCAAAAGGCGTTGTCCATCTTCTCGACGCCATCTTTATCACAGTAATGTGTTAATAGCAGCGTGCTTCATTAACTTTATTGCATTAATTTCAGTACAAGCTAAATGAAAGAATCAGTGCATAAATTAAGTGGCTTACTGAGGGTTTATTTCACCTTTATTAGCCACTTAACTTACAATACAAAGATAGGAATCTTAAATCAAGTGATTTTAATGGAGAGGGAATGTGTGTATGTATATATGTGTGTGTATATATATATATATATATATATATATATATATATATATATATATATATATAATTATTATTATTATTATTATTATTATTATTATTATTATTATTATTTTATTTTTATTTTTTTTTAATTGATTCTGACCATCACACTCTTACATACTGTAAATAGAGCAATAAGGTGCGCACGCTAATTTATAACTGACAAAAAGTTAACTTTAATATACACACAACATTAATTGGAGCTCAATTCATAAAAGCATCTCCCAAGATTGCACATGAAAGATAACAAATATTTACAATGAGAAAGTGTCCAATACAAAAAAACATTGTATTAAAGTGTAGATGTTACCATCAGGTTATATATATCATCGCCCTGTAATGTGTATCCTTTGTATGTGTATGATAACACTATGGGTGCTGGAGTGGGCAGTGAGGGCTATGTGCAATATTGTAAATTGGATATGTACAATTACATCTACTGCTGCTGTTATGTAATATATGGAGCTAAATTAAGGGCTACTTTACCTCCTACCTCCTCTCCTTCCCTTTCGTCCTCCCTCCCACCCCTCTTTTGCTAATATATTTTTTGCCATTGCCTTTGAATATAACAGCTGCATAGGCAGCTTATACTGGTATTTGGTTTACAAGGACACTTTAATAATTAGACTTGCTGCACAGATATTTATATATTTTCCTCTCGCACATTGTCTGTTTACAATTGGCACTTTGCACTTTATAATTAGAATTTTTTGTAAGCATTATTATGTTATGTAATTTCTATGCATGATTAATTATTGGGAGGGAACCTATTAAAGTGGGCCAACACCCAGGGGTCACCTCACACACCGCGGGACATCCGAGATCGGGATGTCCCGCGGGGTGTAACCCCCCCCCAAACACCCCGAAAAACCTTACCTCTTCAGACGCTGCTGCCGCCGCCGCCGCCTCACTCGCGCTCCTCCAGACGTGCGCGCGTCCGCACCGGCCGTCTTTGAATGGCCGGCGCGGGCGCGCACACGTCAAGAGTGACGCGCGGGAGGCGGCGGCGGGCGCGATCCCTTGTCCGCCGACGGACGTCACTTGTCCGTCGGCGGGCATTGGACAGCGCAGTCACGTGGGATCGTGAAGAGGTGAGTTTTCGGGGTGTTTGGGGGGGTTTTGGGCAGCGGGGCACCCCCGATCGGGGTGCCCCAGGGAAGTGGACCAATACCCAGGATAGTCAAAATCCTGGGTGTTGGTCCACTTTAATATTGTATATATAGGGGGGAGTTTCTACTATTATTATGTACATATGGAGGCTTATGTAGGGAAGCTTTAATGAATTGATATAAACTAATTAGTTCACCCAGGGTATTTTACCCACTTATTTACATATTTATTAGTAAACCTGGGTCCAGGGTAGACAGGTATTCTTTCTTTTTAAATTTGTCTTAAGTGTTTACGTGTGTTTTTTTTTTTTTTTTTAGTTGCATTTGTGGCTATATTAAGTGAATGAATCTTTGTATTATTAGGTTGTAGTGCCCTTAATTTAGCTCCATCTTTTGTTTTGGTTGAGTTATGTAATATATGTTTACTGCTACAATTCAGGCACTAGAACTTTATACTGCCATGTTTTTTTGTATCAGACTTTTTGTCATTGTAAATATTTGTTATCTTTCATTTGCAACCTTGGGAGCAGCTTTTATGAATTGAGCTCCAATTAATGTTTCTGGGGGAGGGTCGGCTCCTTTTCAATCTCCTTCATCTGCCTGAAAAGTTATTTTTCTGTGTTTGCAGCTTGGCCCAACAAAAGCGAGACCGAAGGAAGAAGATCCGCTACAACTCCCGACAGCTCTACCTGAGTGTAAAGGCTGGAGAGCTTCAGAAAGTGCTGCTTATGCTCAGTGAGTAGCACCTCATGCCATTACTTTTCCTCCAGCCACCTAATCTTATATCGAATCGTTCCTGGATGGGGTTCTGGCCAACCTTCACTCACTCTGATATGTACCGAGCTGTTAAAGAAAGATGTAATTGATGGGAAGTGTAGTGTGCAGTGGGAAAGGGTTACATAGCACTGGACAAAATGTTGCCATTTAAAGCAGAACAAAACCCGGGATATTAACTATCCCAAAACTCTCTAAGGGTGCACCACCAATAAAATACATGAATAAATGTGCTCACTCTTTAAGCATAAACCAAAAACTATATGGAATGGACGTGACCCCCAGCCACACCTTCCTCAATGAGGAGCACCAAAACACAAATCAGATTCACAAATTTTATTTCAGAATAATTACACTTCACAACATGAATTAAAATGCACACAAAATACAACACAAGACACTGTTTAAAAACTGCTGAACACCTCCCTTTAATATCTCAAACTGCACTGATAAACTGGTCCACTTAGGATTTCAAATGTATTTAAACAAAATTCTATTGCCCCTCACTGAGTATGGATGTATTTAGTTTTAGTAACCATAAAGTGCAAGAAATTTTTTTTTATATTTATCAATCATGCAAAGTTGCAAAAATAGCAAAAATACCAGGTATTTTGAATAAATGAAGTGCTATGTGCCAAACGGTCAACCCTAAATTGACTAGTGCCAAAAGAGCCATGCCCAACGGCTATAATTGTATAAAGTGACAAAAATACAATTCTGTGAAACTCGCCTGTAGAATTGTTTTTGAATATATCCAGTCCAGGTCGTCCCAGAAGTGATGACATGTGGGTAGTCCGCCACCAGGTGGCGCAGTTACTGCTAGATACAAAGCTGTAACTCCTCCCGGCCCCCTATAAATAGAGGTGTCTCAGTAGATTTCCGAGTGGTCAAAAAGCAGTAATCAAGAGATAGGCCGGGAGGTCAGAAACCATGTTAAAACACATAGCTTCAGCATGTACTCTCTCCAACAAAAGAATAAGGACAACGGTCCAATATAAAAGGCAATCACCATAAAGGCAAACGAGATAATGAACTCAAGGGCGGGGTGGAACGACCTGGAATGGATATATTCAAAAACAATTCTACAGCAGAGTTTCACAGAATTGTATTTTTCACTATATCCAGTCCAGGTCGTCCCAGAAGTGATGACATGTGGGACATCCAAAAGCAGTGTCTGTTAGGGCGGGATCCCCAGTGCGGAACAGCATGTAGTTCATTTCACTACCACCTGAAGCACCTTTCGGCCGAAGACAGCATCAGCTGAGGCCCTAACGTCAACCTTGTAAAACCTTGTAAAGGTATGAACAGAAGACCAAGTAGCGGCCTTACAAACCTGTGCAATAGAGGCCTGGTGCTGAAAGGCCCAGGAAGCACCAGTAGCTCTAGTAGAATGAGCTGTAACACGAAAAGGGGGTTCCTTCCCTTGGCAGAATATGCTTGCACCACCGCCTGTCTGATACACTTACTGAGAGTGGACTTGGCTGGTGGCAAACCTTTCCTAAAGCCCACTGTTAGGACAAAGAGCAATTCCGATTTCCTGAAGGATGCAGTCGCAACCAGGTAGTACTTAATGGCTCTGACCGCATCCAAGGCATGGAGGGTCCTTTCCTTAGAATTAGTCGATGTAGGACAAAGGGAAGGCAAGACAACTTCCTCATTAAGGTGAAAGGGAAAAACGACCTTAGGCAAAAATCAGGCCCAAAGCGAAATACCACCTTATCCTTATGCCGCTCAAGTAAGGAGATTGCATACAAGCGCGGCCAGTTTACGCACCAAGGTGATGGCTACCAAAAAGATCACTTTCAGGGTCAAAATAATGCCGCCTCGCCCAAGGGCTCAAGGGGGAAACCCTGAAGAGTAGAAGGCACTAAATCAAGTCCCGCACCGGTAATACAGGCTTACGCGGTTGACGTACACGAGTAACTCCTTGGAAGAAGATCTTGATCAATCTATGATTGCCGAAGGATCTTGAAAAATAGATTGCCAAGGCTGACCTGGCCCTTAAGGGTGCTCAGCTGGAGACCCAAGTCTAAGCCATGCTGTGAAAATGTCAATATCTTAGAGAGAGAGAATGTGCGACAAGGGAGGCTCTTGGATTCACACCAAGCAATGTAAGCGCGCCAAACTCCGTTGTAACTCATGGAAGAAGACTTCTTCAGAGCCTGAATCATGGTCTGCACAACCGTGGCAGACATCTGTAAATTGAAGTGCTGCAGCGACCCCCGAGCGAGAAGTCCTGGGTCGTCTGACATGAAGTAGCGATCGACTAACATCTGAACTATGTCCGTGCACCAACTCCGTCTCGGCCAGCAAGGAGCCACCAGGATGGTTGGTTCCCCCTCCTTGACTTTCTTGCGCAGCACTCAGCCCAGGAGTGGAATGCATAAAGAAGCCTGAACTCCGTCCAAGGAATTGCCAGAGCATCTGTGGCAATAGGCAGAGGATCTCTTGACAGAGAGACAAGCCTTGGGAGCTTGTGATTGCGCCTGGACGGCAACAGGTCCACAGCCGCTGACCCCAGCGGAGACACAGAGCCAGAAAAATCTTGTTGATGAGAGACCATTCCCTCAGACAAGAGCCCCCCTGCTCAGGGAATCTGCCTCCAGAGTTGCCACCCCGGGGATGTAACCGCGGAGTTGCAGGGAACATTCCCTTCTGCCCTAGTTAGAAACTGGGTCAGCTCCTTGAGGGCTCGCTTGCTCCGAGTCCCGCCCTGGTGAATGATGCAGGCGACAGCCGTCTGATTGTCCAAGCGAACCTGGATCGCACGACCCCTTAAGTGGGGTGACAACTGAAGAAGCATGAACTGGATCACTCTCCGCTCCAGGAGAGTTATGGGCAAGTGGCTCTCCAGCGGACCCACTGACTCTGGAAATTCTGCGTCTGCCAGACGCCTCCCCAGCCGGTTAGACTGGCATCCGTGGCAACTATCTCCCACCGGGGAGTCAGAAAGGAATTGCCCACCAGTAGGTTCCTGTAGTTTAGTCACCACAGTTCCAGCGACTCCTGCATCCGATCCCAGCCGGTTAGCAGGTTCAATAGAAGTGGTCCCATGTGGAACTGATCGAAGGGCACTGCCTCGATGCAGGATACCATAAGGCCCACCAGCTGCATCCCCAGACGGATCGAGAGTCGCGTCTGAAGCCCCACCACCTTCTGCTGTGGTAGGGACACCTGGACCTGAGAGGTGTCTAGCGTCATGCCCAGGAAGGACTTAATCGTTGAGGGAGATAACGAAGACTTGGGGTAGTTGAGTACCCTCCTGAGCTCCTCGAAAGATGCTAGCACCATCCGGTTGTCGTTCTCGGCCTGCTGAAGGGACTGGGCCGCAATAGTAAATCGTCCAGATGAGGCAGCACACGAAACACCCTGATTCCTCAGAATAGCCATGATGCCAGCTAGCACCTTGGGGAAACCCCGGGGGGCTGAGGATATCCCGCATGACAGATCGACAAATTGATAGTGCTGGTCCTCCAGAGCAAATCTCAGAAACCTCTGGTGTCCCTGGAATATCAAGACGTGCAAATAGGCATCCCTGATGTCCACCGTGGTCATGAAATCGCCGCCGAAGCAAACTCACCGCTGACCGTAAGGTTTCCATGCGAGAATGCCGAACTTTTACAAACCTGTTGAGACCCTTCAGGTCCAAGATAGGTCTTAACGTTCCATCCTTTTTGGGACCTGTGAACAGTTCCTGCTCCGGAAGAGGTACATGGCAAATCACACCTAGCCGCAGGAGATGCTGTACAGCCATTCTCAGGCCCTGTGCCATCGCAGGATTCTGGGACATGCAAGGCAGAAGAAATCTTCGAGGCGGCCTGACTGCCAGCTCTACTTTGTAACCGGAGGACACCACCTCCTGAATCCACTGATCCGAGACGCGCTGTCTCCAGACGTGAGCAATAACAGCAGCCCTCCCCCCACCCCAATGGGTGAGGGCGCCTCCTCAAGCCCCAGGAGTCTAGACAGAGCACCTGGACTTGGATCCCCAGGAGGGATTGGGGCGGGCGCGGGACCTACCTCGTCCCCAGGAATCTCCGCGGCCTCCTGAAAGGAATCGCCTCTTCCTCCACGAAGGAGCGATAGGCGTGTGAACCCTGAAAGGGCCGCGCAGTCTTCCGTCGCTGAGGGAGTCTCCCATCCTTAACCAGGATCCAGACGCTCCCCGAATAACCTGTGCCCCACGAGGGGGATACTAGTGAGCGCCTTCTTGGCCGCAGAGCTGGCCGACTCTTGCCGCCGCCAGAGAGCACAACGGAGAGCAACCAGCAGGGCCGAACCCTGTCGCCGAGCCAGACGCCATCGTCCATAGCGGAGACGACAAGGGCAATAAAATCCACGCAAGCTTTGAGGACTTTATCCTCCTCCACCCGCTTGTGAGGCTTAGTAAAATCCACAAGACGTCTCACCTTCTTCCAGATGGCTAAGGAGACAATAGCCGCGGCACACACAGGGCGAAGCCAAGCACCGACAAGGGGAATGCATGACAAGCCAGCTGATCCATGTGCCTGTCAGCAGGATCGCGCAAGGAAGCAGAATCTGGTGACGGCAGAACTGTAGTGTTAGATAACCCCGACACGGGAGTCCACATCGGGGAGACAGGACCATAGGCGGACCAGCTCCTCCAGGAAGGGATACCGCCCAGGCCCTTAGGCACTGATGGTAGTCTATTAGGCCTTTCCCATTCCATAAAAACCAATTGGAAAAAATGGGCCTGCTCGGGAAGACAACCTCTGTCCCTCAAGCCAGACTAAATCACCCTGCTTCCTCTTCGCCGCTTTAGGAGGGACAATATGCAACTTCTCGACACAGAAGTCAGTAACTTCTCAGTAGTGTAAGGAAGCCACATATCCTTGCGTGCGGAGGAGCCAGGCTCGCTGTCATAGCCGGCCGAATGATCCCCTATGGAAACGGAATCCTTAAGCAACTGGCCTTCCTCCATGGAGCCCAGACCTACAAAAGAACATCATCATCATCATCACCGCAAATCCGAGTAACCGGGCTCGATGTGCCGCTTCTTACTCGTAGCCTTCCCAGAAGCCGTGCGAGTTAATTGTCTCTCAAGGCAGGCCACCCGGTATGTCAACCAGTTCGGGACCCCCTGCTGGCTTCCCCCTTGCTGAGGGCTGAGTGCAATAGTGGGGGTGCTAGCGAGACCACAGGCAGTAAGGGGTTGGGGGCGGATACGCCCGCCCTATCATGTTCCAAAAATACGTTCCTGGCGCAAGTGACCAGACCGTGCGGAGTCTGTCCAAGGACAAGCACTGCACATGGGGCAGAGCTTCACCCGCCAGATGGGGCCCCTAGCTCACTATCCCCAGAAGCCTCCATTATGGTGATTAGCAGACAATTTAAGCAGGTTACAGAGCACTAACGTCCCAAACCGCTGATCCCTCCTTTTTAGCCCCTCTTTGTGATCCCTCTTACTAAAGGGGGTGAGAAGAGGGAGGAGGTGGGGGGGCCAGACCAGGAGGAACCACAACCACCGCTATAAGGGCCCGACCTGAAGATACAAGCACAAGGGGCCAAGGCATCCCACAGCACGTGCAGAAAAATACAGCCAAGAAACTAAAAATGACTCACGGCACCGACGGAGCCCAGAGGAGTCCCGGCAGTAGCACGGAGGCAGACAGGTCACGCCTCTCTGGGCCTAATCCTAAATTGTTCAACAGGTTTGCGGAAGTATAGACCGTGGGAGCCTTCAGTCAAGATGGTGGCCGCAGAACACGATCCCTGAGGACCGGGCCGCGGTGACGCGAAAAACGTCGCCTCGCGGAAACACGCCCCCCCCCCCCCTCCCTCGAACGGCGCGAAGAGAGTGCCCGCCTCTCACTCCTCAAAAGCTCAAAATGGCGGAGGCCGCCGCTGAATGCAAAAGCAGGGCAGCCCGCGGCGGGGCCCCCGCTCAGCGCGCGGCCCCAAGCTCAGAAGGTGTCGACGGCCGAAGGCACCCAGGCTGACGCCAAGCCCCCGCACAGCATTCAGAAGGAGGCAGAGGAGGAGGATGAGGTACCAGAGGGAACGAGGGAGGTAAGTAAGCGCAGTAATAAACAGTGCAAACAGTAAAAAGACACACACAAGATAATAAAGCTTGTGGGATAATAGGCAAAAAGGGGTCCCTGAGGTGGTTCCACCCCCCCATAGGCTCACCATTAACCTATGGCCGACTAACCTTTATGGAGGGTCTACGGCCCAAAGCCTAGCTCTGACAACACCTGACCACCGGCGTTCTCCCTACCTTCACCTGTCCCGTCAGCCAAGGCTGGGAGGCAATAGTGGGTCCACGGGAACAGAGGTAGTAAGGGTGCAGCATCCGACAGGCTTACAATACCCCGCTCAGCTGCAATATCCAGAGAGAGTATCCAAGACTATCCTAGCAGCAATACTGCAAGATGAACTCTGGGAAATCTAGTGAGACTCCTCTTTTTATAGGGGGCCGCAAGGAGTTACAGCTTTGGATCTTGCAGTAACTGCGCCACCTGGTGGCGGACTACCCACATGTCATCACTTCTGGGACGACCTGGACTGGATATAGTGAAAATAACATTAATTTCATAAATCTCATAAAAATATAATTCATTATGCAGATAAATTAGATTGTCCACAATATATTGCACAGAAAATATCCCTAGTAAAATAATCGTCTATTAAACATATAAACATGATGAATCTTATGTAACAAGAAAAAGTGCAGGTGCCAAAGATAAGCAAACCAGACCAAATAAAGGAGGGCTGAGTAGGCAGTGGCAGACGAAGGAGATGCAGCCACCAAGGACACCCGCGCACGTGGTTCCTGTGCCGCTTCAAAGGGTGAGGGTTGACTATCCCAGATTTTGTTCCTTGCCGCCCCCGGGCATCGTGGAATGCCCCACTGTGTGAACCCCCCCTCCCCCAGATCACCCAGTAAAACATCTTCCTTGTCCTAGGGAGCGTGCATGGGCTGTCCAATCAGAGCTGTTTACTAAGATTAATTGTTCAGCTTTGTGGCAATGGGGATTACAAGTGGCTACATTCCCAGCAGCAGACTCCCATTCCCAGCCCCCAGGGGGTTTCAGACAATTTGGGATGCCCTGTGGGGGGAGGCCAGTGGCCAGCCCTGCAATATTGGGTTTTGTTCTGCTTTAATTATGTGCTTCTCACCTTGCTGCAGAGTTGCCAGTACACATACTGGTCCTTCTGCTGGAGGAGCAGTGTATGCTTGATGGAGGGTTGGTGGGAGGCGAGTGTTTAGTGGGTGAGGGTCCATAGGACCCACTGTCTTGCCAAAACCTTGCCACAATAGCCCTTTAAAGTGGAAGTCTAGTCATCACTGAATGCCTGGTGATGATAATTTTGAGTATTCAAAATAAAAAAAAAAAAAAAAAAAAGAATCTTACTTTCACCTGCAGGATGGGCCAGCAAGCAAGGTGAGTGATTGTGGGGCGATCGCGCATCGGTGGGGGCGGGTTGGGTTCACACACAGTGGCATCCCGAATTGGTCGGCCGGAGCCCTTTATACTCCAGGGCTGGTAAAGCAAGCTGTTCCTCTTTAAGGAGAAATTTTTCATCTTGTAATCCATATTCTAGAACTGACTTCTAAACTTCTCCCCTCAGTGGATAACCAGGATTCCAGTTTCTTGAACGACATCCAGCTAAAGAGGAGTCCACTGCACGCCGCCGCCCAGAGAGGAAGTCTGGAACTGTGTCATGTGCTCGTACAGGTGACTCCCCTTCTCTCCTCTTTACTGCCAATCATTTTTTTTTAATATATATTCTTTATTTTCAGTTTCAAGTTATGCAGGCCTCGATTCAATAGGAGCTGAAAAAAATTCTCATGGTAGTAAAAAATTAAATTCATGAGAAAAAAGCCTGAGAATGTCACTGTTACTGAATCACCAAATAGACAATGAAAGTCAATGGCAGCTTTTACTACAGTGTAGAAAGGAGGAAACAGTTCTCTACTTAAAAGCTGTCATTGACTTCCATTGTATTTTTTATCTGGTGATTCAGCAGCAGTGACATTCTCAGGCTTTTTTTCTCATGTATTGAATGTTACTGAATCATCAGATAAAAAAACGATGAAAGTCAATGGCAGCTTTTACTACAGAGTAAGAAAGGAGTAAACCGTTTTTCTACTTTTCTTAGGAGTAAAATAGTGCCATTGACTTTCATTGTTTTCCCATCTGGTGATTCAGTAACAGTGACATTCTCAGGTTTTTTTTTCTCATGAATTGAATTTTTTACTACCATGAGAATTTTTTCCAACTCTTATTGAATCGAGGCCTATGAGTAGTAAAAAATTCAATTCATGAGAAAAAAGCCTGAGAACTTCACTTTTAGTGAATCACCAGATAGGAAGACAATGAAAGCCAATGGCACTCTTTCATATAAGTAAAAAAGTGGTAAAAAGTTCTATTCTTTTCTCAGGAGTTAAAATGTGCCATTGACTTTCAGTGTTTTCCTATCTGGTGATTCACTAACATGAACTTACTACCATGAGATTTTTTTTCAACTCTTAGGCCCCCGAATCAATAAGAGTTGAAAAAAATTCTCATGGTAGTAAAATATTCAATTCATGAGAAAAAAAACCTGAGAATGTCACTGTTAGGGAATCACCTGATAGGAAGTTAATGAAAGTCAATTACACTTTTTTACTCCTGGAAAAAGTATTGAACTTTTTTCTTCTTTTTACCTGTAGTAAAAAGTGCCATTGACTTTCATTGGCCTTGATTCAGGAAGACTTGAAAAAAACTCGCATTCTAGTAAAAAATTCAGTTCACGAGAAAAAAGCCTGAGAATGTCACTGTTACTGAATCACCAGCTAAAAAGACAATGGAAGTCAATGGCAGCTTTTACTACAGGTGTAGAAAGGAGTAAACCGTTATTTACTTAGGAGTAAAAAGTGCCTTTGGCTTTCATGGTTTTTCCTATCTGGTGATTCAGCAACAGTGACATTCTCAGGCTTTTTTCTCATGAATTGAATATTTACTACCATGAGAATTTTTTCTACCTTTATTGAATCAAGGCCCTTCTCTGTAAAAGAGAGAAGTTCAGACATACAGCAAGTGCAAAGCGAAATCAGACCAAGATATTGCAATTGGATGAACGATACTATAACTGTAATCGCCGGGGCAGGTCTATCATATCTGTTATGCGGGGAACCGGCTCCCTAGGCAACCCCCCCCCGCACCCTCCACGTTCATCTCCAAGTGCTGGTCAACTAGAACACCACTACTGGGACTGGCCAAGCCATATGTGTGCGTGGGGCAGCGCCCAGCAGGTGACTCCCCTTCCCAACCATAGCGCTTACCCCTGCCCCAGGAGCGACGTGACTGCAACTAGGTGAAGGAAAGTGTAAAGACCGGACCTTCACTCTAAATAAGTCTATCTTGTATGTTTCCCCCATCCTGTACATACAGATTGCCCACATTAATCCGGACCCTCACCCTGAATAAGAATCTATCTTGTATGTTTCCCCCATCCTGTTCATACAGATTGCCCACATTAAAAATGATCCTACCTGCATCCACTGCCTTTCCTGAGCTTTTAAACATCCAAGATGGCGTCATATGGAGAATCGGGCAGCCTGCAGACAGGAAGTGTCTTCTAACTGTGCCGCTTTGCATTCTGGGATTGCCGTCCTTTTCCTGACCCCAGCTCGGTTGTGTCTGTGCACAGCTATAACCCCACCCCCATACTTGCCCCTCCTCCTCCGATACTTTTGTGGCAAGATGGCAGCGCACGTATCCTGGAGTTGCAGCCCAGTGGGGAAAAGAATAATAAGTAAGAAACTTAAAATTAAAATAATTTTAAATGCGGAGGAATAGTTTTTTTTTTTAAGGATTTGGCCTTTTCATTATATGATGCTGAAGGTCTGCTTAAAGAAGGAAATGAGAGCGAGAAAGAAAGGTGTGGACCATCCTTGGTTATTAATTAGCCTCTATTAACGTTGCGAGCTGCGTTCGTGCCTTCGTACCGTGCTATCTCCGCAACTTTGCTCAACCACCGGGAAATACTGGGAGGCATTGGGCTCCTCCAATGTGAAGGGATGCACGATTTTGCAGCGTTCGCCATTCGGCTCAAGACACAACTCTAATAACTCATGGTGGGCCCTGCCAATCATTTTAAACTATAGCAGCAAACATCTGCCTAGTTATGCATCACCCAATGAGAGCTTTAGCAAGACCTACACCAGTAAAAAAATATATATATATGCCTGGCTATCCTCCCTCATCTTGTCCTGATGTGCTACAGTGCCTGCTTTTTTTTATACAGTAACTGAAAATAGCATCAGGATGAGCACACCAAAATCAAAAAGGCAACAAGACCCCTCCCCCCAATAAGAGTCAATATTCAAATAAATAGCAATGAAACACACACTACTTTTACATTATTAAATGCTAGCAAATGTACAGTACAGAAACTGGCACGAAGTACAGTACCTCCAAAATATAATAGAAATATCAATGAGACCGGTCTCTGTACATGGGCGTTTCGAGAAAGTAGTTGGGGTTTGGACTGCGGAACGCGTGGGGAACCATCTCTTGGCTTCCTGTATGGGGGACATCCCGGGGACTCGCCACTATTAGGTGATGTGTTTGTCATTCATGAATTAATTGTTGTCACTTTACACGTTACTCCTCTTGCCATATTTTCCTTAGTGAGTATATTAAATAGAAATTGCCCATTGTATAGCACAACTTTATACACTTTTGGCATTTTATAACTGATTAATTGAGGAGATTCTTTGTTTGATTTTGATTATTATTTTTACTATTTATATATTTTTTATATATATACTTTTTAAGTAATTATCACACTTTTTGAGGATGATGGGATTGCGGGTCTGTACGGGATACCCCATATAATGAATTTTTTTTTTTTAATTCTTTATTTTGAAAAAGTTTTCTCAAAGAAAGAAACGTACAGAAAAGAAAAACGAGACAATGGGTTACAATACAAATTGGGGGGATACAATGATAGGTCAGGAATGAAGGGGCAAGGAGTTGGGGTAGGGGTAAGGGGGTGGGGTGGCGTTGTGGCGGACGACACTACATAGAAACATGTTTCCAGTTAGATCAACCACGCATTAAGGACCACGGGCGGAGTGTTTGAGATTAGAGTCTCATGCATACCCTCAATCACCGTGCTCCACTGATGCCTCTCCTTGCAAGGTGCCCCGGGGCCCACACGGGGGGGGGGGGGTGGACAACCACGAGGGACCCGTAATGTGCACGTGACTATCGCCTGAGGTCTTTAGGAACCCGAGAACAACTGTTTAAATTCGTCCGACTCCTGAAAGATTAACCAGGGCATCCAAGTTGATCTGTACTGCTTGTCCCTGTCATGAAGTGCTAGTGTAAGGTCCTCCATCTCGCAAATGCTCAAGATCTCCCCAGCCCAATCCTTTACGGTCGGGGCTCTCTCTTGCTTCCACAGCCTAGGGATCACTAATTTAGCTGCGGTCAACAAGTGCACCCTTAGGGATTTCTTATATTTCCCCACTGGACAATCCGTGAGGTGTAGCAAAACCTGGGCAGGGTCATCCAAGAACTGTATTCTAACGGGAAGTTACTCTGCATGGAGTCCCATCCCTGTTGACCTGACGCACCGTATCCTGTGTGACTTATGGAAGGATGTGAAAATTGATCAAATATTAATGCACAAATGCAAGGGGCTGGTTAATCTGGTGGCCCCCTAATAGTGCCAACCAACCGTTAAAATAGGGAGTCTTTGGACCTCCTCCCTTATTAACATATAAACATTAACCAAGAACTGGTCTCGTTTGGGATATTTTTAAATCCTATGTTTGTATGTAATTTTTAATGGGGAATTTAATAAAGATAAATTCATGAGATAGATTTGAGTTGATTAATTGCTGTGGAGAGGGTGCTGCGTTTTGGGGCTAATTGGGTGATTGCTGGAGCCACTAGGGAAATATTCGCAGTTACACTACCTCAATATATAATAGAAATATCAATGAGACCGGTCTCTGTACTCTGTGCTCAAATTCTGTGTATTATGATGTCTCTATAAAAGGAACCTAGAGGTGAAAACCCCCATGCATATAATAGTGTAATAGATCACAGAGGGTAACTGTGGGTAACTGTGTATTACTGTATTCGGCAACTGTATTACGTATGTTGGCATGTCCTTGTTGTTTCTAACCCATGTTTTAACCCCTCCCCTCTTTAGGCTGGTGCCAACATAAATGCAACAGACAAGATCATGCGCACTCCACTCCTAGAAGCGGTCGTTAACAATCACATTGAGGTGGCCAAATATCTGGTCCAGTGCGGTTCATGTGTCTGGCACCAGGTAACTGCACTCCCTTTCATGGCAAACACAGCTAGGTTTGTGTATATTTGGACACTGATACGAATTTTGCTTTTACCTGTTTACTGAAACATATTCAAGTTATAGTAATATACTGGACGTGGCCTTAAAGCCCAGACTTTCAGCTTTCTTTTGAGGGTATCCACATTGAAATTCACATTGAATGAAGGGTTTAGGAGCTCATTCTCAATTAAGCAGATAAAAGGTGTGGTGCTTGCATTTGGAAGAATTTGCTGTGAGGAAAACGTGGTCAAAGTCAATGAGAAAATTTAAAGTAGAATTAATTTTATAAGCCGCCTGTATGCCAACTCTCACATTCCCAGTGTGTGGGAAGTTGGTTAAACCTCATAGTTTTAACAATTACCAAGAATGTTATGTCTGCTTAATGAGAAACGGATTTTCTTCTGAATTATACTGTCCATATATGTGAATCTGTATATATTTGAAATATCCAGTGGACGTCTGACATGTGTCCAGGCACCCAATCATGCATGAAAGTAAATACAGATGCGTCAAGAATAAAAAGGCTAGCTTGGACTTTGCTAAAACACATTAAAAAAACCATCACTGTTCTGGAAGAACATTCTTTGGACAGATGAAACCAAGATCAACCTCTACCAAAATGATGGGAAGAAAAAATTATGGTCCAGGTCATGATCCAAACCATAGCACATGATCTGTAAAACGCGGCTGAGGCGATGTGATGGCTTTGGCATGTGTGGCTGCCTGTGGCACTGGCTCGCTAGTGTTTATTTATGATGTGACTGAGCTATTCTCTGAGCAATTCAGAGACCTACTGTGTGCTCAAATGCAACCAAACCGATTGGCCAAGGTTTCATACTACAGATGGGCAATGACCCAAAACATAAAGCCAAAGCTACTTATGAGTTTATTAAAGCAAAGTGGAATGTTAAATGTCCAAGTCAGTCAATTGATCTCAACCCAATTAACCCGTATTTCACGTCAGACAGGCCCACAAACAGCAACTGAAAACCACTGCTGTAAAGGTCTGGCAGAGCATTAAAAAGGAGGAAACACAGCAATGTCTGATGTCCATGAGTTCAAGACTTTAGGCAGCCGTTGCCAACAAAGGGGTTTCGATCAAATATTGGAAATTAACATTTTATTTAGCCTTATTTTGTCCAATTCTGAGCCCATGGAATGAAGGGATTATGTTAAAAAATGCTTTAGTTGCTCATTTTTATTCAATCTTTTTATATAACCCACTGAATGAAGCTGAAAGTCTGTACTTTAACTGCATCTGAATTGTTTTGTTCAAAATACAATGGCCTTGATTCACAAAGAGTTGAAAAACATGGTAGTAAAAAAATCAATTCATGAGAAATTCATCACCAGATAGGAAGACAATGAAAGTCAATGGCACTTTTTACTACAGGTAAAAAGTTCAATACCTTTTTCAATAGTAAAGTGCCATTGCCTTTCATGGTCTCCCTATCTGGTGATTCAGTAACAGGGACATTCTCAGGCTTTTTTCTCATGAATTGAATTTTTTGCTACCATGAGAGTTTTGCCATTTGTGAATGGCGGGCGCGCTCCCTGTTAGGGGGAAGCGCGAGATGCGGCCGCCAGTGTGCTCTGAGCCGCTGAGCTTTGACACTCATACCTCAGCGGCTCCGAGCGCGCTGATTGGATGAGCGCCCACTCATGCGCTGTAGGAGCGGGTTGAGGTGAGTTTTTCGGGAAATCTGGGGGTTTCGCATAGCGGGGTGCCCCGGAGTGTTGGTCCACTTTAAAGGAGGACTTTTGCAAAAAGTGGCCCAGTGATAAAAATCCATATAAATATGCTGGATGGCGGGAGGAGGGGTCGCTTATACGCCCGGCATCAGGAAATATCCAGCCAGGCTGGTTTCTTTTTTAGTGGAAGGAAACGGGAATCGAGGTAGATGGGTTCTGTCCCCCAATGCACTTAAAGTGGACCAACACCCAGGATTTTGACTCTCCTGGGTCTTGGTCCACTTAGGTGGGCCCCCCCCCCCCCCCCATCTGGGGTGTTTCCGATGTGTGTAACCCCCCAGAAAGCCCCGAAAACTCACCTCACCCCGCTCCCATGTGACCGCTGCATCCAATCCCCGCCGACGGACAAGCAGAGCGCATCCTCCGCTGCCTCCCACGCGTCCCTCACAAACGGCCAGCGCGGGAGCGCGCCCTGCTAGTGGGACGCGCGGGAGCGGACGCGCATGCGCCGCTGGAACGGGGAGAAGGTAGGATTGTGGGCTTCCTGGGGGGTTTCACCCCGCGGGACATCCCGATTTCGGCCGATTCCCCCCTGGGTGTTGGTGCACTTTAAACCGGTCACCCCTGGAGCAGAGGAAAACCGCAAGCTTGGCAGGAGTTTTATTGGGTGAATAAGTGACTTTCATAAGCAGGTTTATATAGATTAATATTACACCATTTTGCAATACAGCTCCTTTAAGGCTCCCAATTCATATACCAGGAATATTCTAAGCATACAGCACGTCCTGCTCCAGACATATTCATAACGTATGGGTATACCTCCGCCTTCAGCGCCGTGCACTGCAGATCATGAAGAAAACAAGCTCCTCCCGGCCCTACATATACCGGAGGACCTCCCACAATCCCCAGATTTCTCTGCAGTGCTGAAACTGCAAAGACGTTAAGTATCACGCTCTCGCAGGCGAGCGGGGCTTGACAGCCCGAGGCCCTGCGGGACTATTCCCACCCGTCCTTTTTGAAATCACATTGCCTACTAGCCTGGGCTGCGTGGGTCGGGTGAAGGTAGGCAGCACCTGGTGTGCTTACGGAGCTAGACTCCACCGCAATTCCCCAACCATAGGGTAGGCGGTTTAGGCTGATGGTGAGCCTCCAAGGGATGCCCCTCCCGCATTATTGTCCCGTACCCCGCGTAGTGCTGGACCCTATTATCGGGTCGCCATTCTCCATTTCCCCATCCACTTAGGGGGAAAAGAAAGGGGGGGGGGGAGGGTACGCGCGTGGCGGTCCCAGTGTACCGGTGTGTCACGCTCGTGGCCTCTATTCTGCCCTTTATTAGCTCAGAGATGTCAGAGCCGCGCTGCTTGCTCCTTATTTCGGCTGTCGCTGTGTGTTTTTTTTTTACATGATTGCCACATAATCTTGATGCCGCGGTGTCTGCGCTTACTGTCGGTGTCTGCTCTATGGAACGTTAGGCTCGTGGTTGCATCCTTGCCTTATTTTTACCTCAGAACTTCGCGCTCTTTAGAATGGGCGGGGCCTTATTTCGCGCGCTTCGCGTCGCCATGGCCGGGCGCCATTTTGGTTAGCTGCACGCGTAGTGGCGGTCTCCTCCTCCTCTTGAGCTGTAAGTGCCCTTGTGGGCGAATCCCTCTGATTTTTGTTTGTCCATCTGCGCATGATCCTGACATCTCTTTCCCATTGTGTGTTTCAGACGCTGAGTTCCCGGTGGCCTCTCCCGGCCTCATATCCATATATATCTATTTACATATACTTATATTTGTAATATACGTATACATTGATATACTCATACGTATAAGGAGCCGGCCTTCCCAAAATCTCCCACATTAATCAGCGGGTAGTTGGGGCATCCAGGGTTGCTTATTGCATAAATCCCTATTGATATCCTATCTTTAAACAATCACCATATGGAGGCATCTCAGGATTGTGTTACCGGGGTCCCTCTGGGACAGGACCGGCTGTGTATATCGTGCGGTCTCCCCCATGCTGAGGCGGACAGGGCATGGGTCTGCGCGTCATGTTCTGAACAGACGCTGGAATTGCGAGCTACGCTTGCGGTTGTACCTCGCTCCTTCTCGCCCCTTTCCCCTTCCCTAAACCTCACTCCTGTTGAGTCTTGTACAAGCGGCAAGTTACAAATAGATACCTCTCCTAGACGGCCCACGCTTGTCCAGATTGTTGAAGGTTTGTCCGGCCGGATGGGTCCAGATAGACAACGGCCTTGGACTCCCGCGGCTTCGGCCTGCGCTATGGGCTCTGAGGAGTCTTTTTCTACACGTGCTAGCGCCACGTCGGAAGAAGGGGACCTGTTCTCTGACCTAGGTTCCTCTGACGAGAGGCCGAGGTGTCAGGATGATGCTGGTCAGGACTGGGACCAGCTTGATATTGGCGGGATGTTACTCAGGATTTTTAATGTATTGTCCGTTTCGCCTCCCGGTGCAGTCTCCAGGCCGAGAGGGGGGCGCTTCCATACTGCGCCTGCGCGTTTGGAATTTCTCGAGCAGGCTCACTTCCATGCTCTCGTACTTAGAGTGGGAATGTCCCGCTGCTCTTCAAAGGCCCCCGGAGGACTGGGTTTGGAAATACCCTTTTCCCCCCCGAGATGGTAGATATTTGGTCCTCGTCCCCATTAGTGGACGCACCGATGATTGGGGTTCCTAACCCCCCCCCCTTCCTCACAGCTCCCTGCAGGACGCCGAGGATCGGCGCATTGATAGGCTGGCTTCCCACGCCTTTACTTGTGCAGGAACGGCGCTACGCCCTGTCTGTGCCGCGGGTATCACGGCAGTGGCCGCTAAGACTCTTATAAGAAAGATGCTGGAGCATCAGCCTGAAGATTTAGCCTGGGAGGTGTTTTACACACTCTCTAGCTGCGATATTTTTGTTAAATGTATCCTTTTGGCTCTGGATGACACCATCAAAATGTGTGCGAGGACTTCTGCCCAAGTGGTAGCTATACGTCGCCTGCTCTGGCTTCGTCAGTGGGGGGCAGACGATGACGCTAAAAGGACCTTGACGGGGCTTCCCTTTAGAGGGCATCGCCTGTTTGGGGCCCGTCTGGATCTGTTTGAGAAACAGGACAATCCACCCAGTCAGGGGCGGCCGTTGCCCCCCTCCCGCGGAGCAGGGATACCCCTCCTCCTCCATATCATACTGTTAATCAGGAACCAGGGATGCCCCCTGCAGGGTCTGGTTCGGTATCCTGCCCGAAGAGTGACGTTCAATGCCCAGGGCCCTTTCCTTCCCTGAAAACCCTCATGCATGATGGGACGCCCTCACCCACCTGGGTGAGGGGATGGCCACAGCACCTTACTCCTATCAGGAGGCATCCTGCCTCGTTCTAGTGGCTTTAGGAGATAGTTCCTCCAGATATGGGAGAGTGTTTGCTGGGTGGTCCTTCCCTGAGTCGGTCAGGAGGACTATGGTCCCATGCCTTTCTTCAGGTATGGGTGCAGGCTTAACTGGGCCTGTCAGGTATGGCTTTCTTGCAGAACGCCATTATCATATAGAAACTGGGGCCCTGCCCCTTCCTCCCCTCAAGGATGAGGGAGTCTATCTGCCTAACCCCTAGGGGGGTGTGGCATCTGTATACATAAGCATTCAGCCTGGCGCCCTTGACAGGGCTGTCTGTGCCCCATGCTCCAGGGATCCTCTGGCCGCTTGTGGCGTGTTCAGATTTTTTTCTAGATTCCAAGGATGTCTTCTGGATATTGAGCCCACTACTGCAGGGTATTGGTGGTCACGGACACCGTTGAGGCTTAGGCTGAGTTCCCTGTTGCGCCCATGTTCGCGCTAGTCTCTGGGAAGGTGTGATGTCTCACACGACACCAGGGGGATCTTTGGGCTCTGAGGCTTCTAGCCATTAGTCCTGGATGAGGGGTTTACACCCTGGGTCTAGGTCTGTTTACCTTTCTCCTAGTAGAGGCGTTTATTCTTCCGCTGGTTTACTCGAGAGTACCGTCAGGGAGCATTCCCTACCTGTTTGTTTTTTCCCTGATGGAAGTTACCAGGGTATCTAATCTGGCAGGATGTCTAAGGGGGTCTTTCTCTTCTGAAACCCCAGGTGGTTCCTAGGAGGAACCTCGAAGGATCCGGCTACCTAGGTGGTTTTCTGGGCACAATGAGCATTCGGGGACTACTCCTTCTTAGTACCTGCCCAATTGGGGGACTTTTGTCCATAGTAGGACAGTGGTTGTTCCTTGTTCCTGGGGAACTCTTGGGCCTGGCTCTATTCCAGGGGAGCCCTGATTCTTTCTATGGGGGAATTTAATATTCCTTATCCTTCCTGTAGTATCCCTCCTGTGGGAGGGTCTCTGTTGTGACGTGAGCTCACACTCATCGCAGGGTTCTACCCTGTTATTGGTCAGATTGGTCTGCCCTGGTGGGGTTAGTGGTTCTGGCTGGATATTTTGCTTGAAAAATGTTATCCCCTTGCCCTACCGGGCGTGGGGGGGGGGGCTTGCGCTAGTCTCAGACACCAAGCAGCACCCTTATGCTAGGGGCCTGGGTGGCCAAGTGGGGTGTTGGTATGCGGGAGATTCTGCTGAGAACAGTAGGACTGTATATTCACCTTCGAGGCCTATTTGACACAAGTAAGGTGCCTTTACCTTAGGCACACTTTAGCGTTGGCAGACCTTTGGGCTTACCCCGTTGGAGATGACAGATCTCGGGGTGTCTTGTTCCTTGGAGAGTCAGGACTTGTTCTTTCTCTTCGTTTTCTTCCTTCTGCCACGCTATGTTAGGTTATGTTGTACCCATGCTGTTTTGCTGGGTCTAAGCTCCTTCCCTGGTGGGACGATTTCCGTTTCTGGGACTAGGGCCCTATCAGCAATGTTTGGTATTGGCTCACGACTTGGTTCGGTCTAGGGTTGGGGCCTGCCCTGTTTCATCTACTACAAGCTTGATCCAATTTTTTGGTTGGGCATTCTCCAGGATCTCCTCAGGTACATTCCTGGGGGATTCCTAGTTCCCCTTGGGGGATGACTTATTCTGATGCCCTGCTAGGGGTTCCCAGGGGCCTTATTCAGGTCCTTGTCTGACCTGATCTCTCCATTATGTTGCTCTCCTGGGGCGGTTGCTCCAGTCAGAAGGGTGCCATAAGAATGGCTCGGTGGGTGGTCCTAGTCGTATATATTTACATATATAATATATATAGGCATTCTTTGTTTTTATAACGAGATGAGGGTGCCCGCCTTATGCCAAGTTGGATCCAGGCGATGTTTTGTTTTCCTTCTGCCTTGACCCTGATCCTCTGGTCTCTGGGTTATTGTCTAATTAATATAAGATTAAGGGATCTGTGCCCCTCTACTGGGGTTAGAGGCCTGCCTGACCTGTCTTTGTCCCTGATAGGGATTTTACCTTCTGGGGCCTACAGGTGTCCCCTTTTTGAAGCACCGGATTGTTTGCTTCCATGGGCATAGGGTCTTCTGGTTGGTCTTATTCGGTTGATGGTCCTTTCGGTCCTGAAATACTTTTTCGGCTTTGCCGAGTATCGTTGTTAGTATTACTGCTGGTTCCGTTTGACCTGGACTGGTGTTCCCTGTTGGGGAAAGTTTTGTCATGGCTACCCTCGTTTGTAGTAGCATGATTAAGATGTGGCTCAGGTCTATTTTAAGGGAAGATTATTCCTCCCTATTGTTTTTCGTTCTTTTACTATTGGTGCTCAGCTTGGGCCTTTTAGCACTGTGTTCTGGCTAGCAAGCTGGCTAGTCCGCTGCTTGTGTTCAGTTCTCCCTTTACAAGGTTCAAAAGTTGAGGTTATAGTATTGCTCTCGTTCCGTAGCATGGTTGAGGGTGACATCGCTTTACTGTCGGCTGTGCCTTCTCACAGGGATCCCACCCTATTTTGGACACTGCTATTGGATGTCCCATACGTTATGAATATGTCTGGAGCAGGACACGCTGTATGCTTAGAATAATACAATTCTGTGAGATACTCACCTGTAGAATTGGTATTATATGCATACAGCACGTCCTGCTCCACCCCACCCTGGTTTCACTTGTTCTGGATCCCCTGTATGGTGATTGTAATCACTTGGTATTATTGCCAGTTATTCTGGGGTTTCTCCTGGCTTCTCTTCTCACTGCTTTTCAATGCTGGGGATTGTGGCAGGTCCTCCGGTGTATGTGGGGTCGGGAGGAGCTTGTTTTCTTCATGATCTGCAGTGCACGGCGCTGAAGGCGGAGGTATACCCATACGTTATGAATATGTCTGGAGCAGGACGTGCTGTATGCATATAATACCAATTCTACAGGTGAGTATCTCACAGAATTGTATTTTTCTTCACCTGGGTTTTGGTATTAGTTTCAGTGGAATTGCCTTTTACTTTTTCAGGAAGAGGATGGTTCTACCTGTCTCCATCATGCTGCTAAGAGTGGGAATCTGGAAATGGTGAACTTCCTTTTGGCTACGGGGCAGGTTAATGTGAATTCCCAGGTAAGGGCTCAGTCTGTAATATCATCCCCTTTAATCCACAGGTAAGACATGACACACTGTCTGCATTTTGTTTAGGATAATGGGGGCTGGACACCCATCATCTGGGCAGCAGAGCACAAGCATATAGAGGTCATCCGCACCCTGCTGACCCGGGGTGCAGACGTCACATTGCAGGATAATGTAAGTACCTGGTTAAACGTTATATTCTGTTATGAATCTCTCTTCTGTTTTTTGCATTTGTAGATGGAAATCTGTAGGAATAGGCGGAAAAAGAAAAATTACACCATTCTTGCTCTCCAGACATCATCATCTCTGTGTCAAATTGCCATCGGTAGACAGAGGGAGGCACTCAAGAAATTTATCAAAAAAATAGATTTTATTCCATATCAATAAATTAATCGCTACACATAACCACTACACAATTAAAATCCCTTTAAAAACACATAATGGGACAATACATATAAGACAAACATGGACATGTGTAGGCGATGAGGAGAGCACTGGCATACATACCGTATATACTCGAGTATAAGCCGAGTTTTTCAGCCCACTTTTTGGGCTGAAAAAAGTAGCCTCGGCTAATACTCGAGTCAGTAACCTGACTTACCTGAGCGAGGGGGCGGAGGAAGCGGCAGAAGAGCCTCCGAGGCGGCAGAAGAGCCGCCGAGGCTTCAGAACTCGGCGGGGAGATCAGTACACCCAGCGCGAGGTGGGTGTACCAAGATGGCGGCCCGGGCCTCAGTGACGTGGCGGCGCGGAGCGCGCCGGCTGCCATCTTGGTACACCCACCTCGCGCTGGGTGTACTGATCTCCCCGCTGAGTTCTGAAGCCTCCGAGGCGGCTCTTCTGCCCCGCGTCCAGGGGCATTGCGACTGCCCGCGTCCCATGCCGTCGTCCCGCGCCCCATGCCGTCGTCCCGCGCCGTCCTCACTCTGTCCCGCACCGTCGCCTTGGCTGGAAGGAGCCTCGCTGAAGATTGTGCAGGAGCTGAACTGGTGAGTGTGTGTGTTGTGTGCATTGTATGTGTGCTGTGTTGTGTGCTGTGTGTGCCTTGTGTGTGTATGTGTGCTGTATTGTGTGCTGTGTTGTGTTTGTGTGTGTGTTGTGTGTGCTGTGTGTATGTTGTGTGTGTGCTATGTTACACCTGAATGGCTGTAATGAGGGATGCCCCTAACTGGCTGTAACAAGGGATGCCCCTCACTGTATTATTATTATTTATTTTTATTTAATTCTTAGGTGATGGCTGGGGGCGTGGTCAGGGGTGATTCCTCAAATCAACTCCAATTCCAATTGAAAAAAGCCGCCTCGGCTTATACTCGGGTCAATAACTTTTTCCAGGTTTTTGTGGTAAAATTAGGTGCCTCGGCTTATATTCGGGTCGGCCTATACTCGAGTATATACGGTAAATATCAATCAGCATCTATATATAAAAACACATAAACACAAGTGATCTAATCAGTGCAAATAACAATGTGCAAATCATGCGCATGATCCGGATCCTATATCAAATAACTATAAAGTGCAAAGTGCAACCAGTCAATACAGATACAATGTGTAATCACAAACGGAACCTACATG
The DNA here is from genome assembly GCA_027917425.1 of Gastrophryne carolinensis. Taxonomy (NCBI): domain Eukaryota; kingdom Metazoa; phylum Chordata; class Amphibia; order Anura; family Microhylidae; genus Gastrophryne; species Gastrophryne carolinensis. The sequence goes on along the minus strand of CM051235.1, from coordinate 28,015,399 downwards.
ATTACCCAATAACTAAATACCCCATAAGAAATGTAAATGACCACAAAATACTTCACCAATGTAGATGCTAGTATCAATCAACCATTAAATACCAAATACAGCGCAAAAATATATCCAACCAAAATATACTCGAGGTACCACAGGTATGCCAGTAAAGGGTCTCCCCCCCCCCCCCCCCGCCACACCTACAGCACCAGGAGCCACGCGTTCGTGGGTATATCCCCCACTTCATCAGCTGGTTACCATGTGTCCTCCCCTGCAACCTCTGCCTCATTTAGACCAACACCCATATCTCAAAGGCATGGACCTGGTACTGGTCGCTGGTGGATTTAGTGTCTGAAGAGGTGATTTTACAGGGTTTAAAGTCCTGGCATGCAGTGAGCGTCATCCATAGCGGTGCCCTTCCCAAGGTATGAGCAGTGGTCCCACACGCACCTGCCAGATGTAAAACCACTTTAAAGGCGATGTTCCCCTCTCCTGGTGCCGAGGCAAGATTGGGGGGGGGGGGGGGGGGGGGGGTGCTTACAGAAAAAAACAGCTTACCTCATCCTGTAATACAGTGCCATTTCCCGGGTATTTCTGGCCCTGAGGGCAGCCGTCTCAGAAAAGGCTACACGGTCCTGCACTGGTCACTGGTAATCCTTTTTTTTTTTTTATATTTTTTTTTTTTTTTACATTGAAAGCTTTCTCATCAGTGCAAGGTCATAACACCTTGTAATGTGATGGTTGCTAGTTGGACCTTTAAACAGGACTGAAACTCTGGAACCCAGATCAGGATGCCATACAGTGGAAAATATCCCTTGTCCTGAGATCCCTGGGCTTGTTATATTTGGCAGAGCCTTCTGCATTGCTGTAGCATTATAGTCTGTGGGTGCATGCAGGGTAGAGGGAGTGCGGATTGATTAGCCCCCCCCCCCGGCATCCAAGGTCGGGATGCCCCGCTGTGTGAAACCCCACAGGTCGCCCCATTCACTTGTTTCCGCGACCGCATCCCCGCTATCCCTCTAGCAGGGCTCGTGCCAGGCATTTGTGAATGGGCGGCGCAGGCACGCTCCCTGTTGGAGGGATGCGGAGAATGCGACCGTCTACGCATTTGGAGTCGTTGCTTGTAGACGACGTGACGCTAGCAGCTCCGAGCTCGCTGATTGGACGAGTGGCCGTGCATGTGCCGTAGGACTGGGAAGAGGTAAGTTGCCTTAGGTGATCTGGGGGTTTCATGCAGCAGGGCACCCCCGATTTTGGTGCCCCGGGGGAAAGGACCAAAACCCAGGATAATCATGTATGTGTAAAGGATCTCGTGCATCTCACCCTAACAGGGTGTGTGTGTGTGATGGATGGTTTTGGTCCACTTTAAAATCCTTGGTATAAAGGCTTGAAATTCTTTCTTTTGTAGCACTGCCTTGTCTAAATGTTAGGAGTGAGTGGTCCCCCATAAAAACAGCCTAATATACAAAGTATATGATTTATTATTCTGTTGCTATCTTTCTCTCTCTCTCAGGAAAAGAACATCTGCCTGCACTGGGCATCCTTCACTGGGAGCGCTGAAATAGCGGAGGTCCTCCTTAATGCGCAGTGTGACCTGCATGCGGTTAACTTCCACGGAGACACTCCTCTGCACATTTCTGCGCGAGAGGGCTACATCAATTGCGTCAAGTAAGTTGTGGAGCAAAGTTTTCCACTTGGCAGAACAGGAACCAACCACCTGACACTTGGAACAGACCTGTTAGCAGTCTTGAGCAAGAAACCATACATCTTAAAGCTGTCTTATAGTCATATGTGTGACCAAACTGGTCATTACTCAAAGATGGAGAATTCCAGATGCACCAATCAGACAGTGGGTGACTCCAATCGCTCTACCCATCTGACCTCTGGTTAGAGGGAATAAGGTGACCTTTAGAATGGGGACAGAGACACTGTAATATTACCATCAAGAGTGACAAACGCTCCCTTTTAACATTTAAGCAGAAGACCAGAGAGCGTGTGTGGACAATTTATTTGATTGAACCGCTGCCCAGACAGACACAGTATCTTGCCATTTTTTTTTTATATCTCTTGCTATTTATCCCTTTTTCTGGGCATCCAGCACGGGTTGCTTCATCTTCAATTCTTCACTATTGGGTTTTCCGCCACCAGGTGGCGCAGTCGACTGCAAGAAGACTTGTGACTCCTCCCAGCCCATAAAAGGCAGAAAATTACCAATAATCCTGACTGCGAAGACAAGATTATCTCTCTCTGGATTATCGCAGGCGAGCGGGGCATCCCAAGCATGTCAGCCTCACAGGCCTATTCCCACCTGTTCGGACCCATTCTGCTTCCCAGCCCTGGCTGAAGGTTCAGGTGAAGATAGGGGACACCTAGGGTCGGGTGTTCTTAGAGCTATGCTCTGGGCCGCAGACCCTGTACCCAAAGGGTAGCCGGCCATAGGCTAATGGTGAGCCTATATGGGGGGGGGGGGGGGAGAAACCACTTTTGGACTCTATTCATCCAACATGCTTTATTGCCCTTGTCATTTGCCATGCTGCACCTGTTTGTGTGTGTGTCCTTTTTGTGTTTTGTGTTTGTGTCACTGTGCTGCTTTCTTCGCCGCTACGGGCGTGACTGGGGGGGGGGGTGGTTCCCCCCCACCTCTCCTCCGGGCGCCATGTTGTCTCTTCAGGTGCCCGGACTCGCGATTCGCCATCATAGCGCAGCCCGTCCCTCGAGGTTCTGGGTGTCTGGCGCCATTGCTGCTGTGCTCCTGCGCCTCGGTCTGCTGGCCTTCTGTCCTCCGGTCTGCTGCTGGTGTCGGCTCGTTGGTGGTCTCTTCTGGACGCTCCTTGCCTCGGCCTGCTGCGCCGACCCGTTCAGCGACTTCTTCTTGGTCGACGGTCCTTGGCCTTCCGCCTGCTAGGAGCCCGGGTGCCCCTTCACTGGTGTGTGTCCCCGCTCCTTATATTTGTAGTTTTAAGGTGCTGCGGGATGCTCATTGGCCCTTTTCTTGTGTTTTTCAGGTGGGCTCCCTTTTCTTGTGGTTTCTCCCGGTCCAGTCACCCCCCCCTCGCTCTCCAGCCGGGCCCCCCCCTTTTGTTTAGGGGACCTTGTGGGGGGATTCCGGGTCGGGCCGTTAGCTCCGATTACTCGTGGATATTCTCATATATATTTTTTTTATAATAACCATATGGAGGCTTCTGGGGATAGCGAGCTTGGGGGCCCCTCGGGGCGGGCTCAGCTGTGTCTCATGTGCGGTTCATCCCCTTTGAGCGGTCGCAGCGCGGTTTGTGTCCCCTGTGCCCAGAGCGTGATTGTGGATCAGGATGGGACGAGCGCTAATCTCCCCAGCCCTATTTTGCCTATGGCATCGCTGACACCCCCGCGCCTGCATTTAGCCTCCAGCGAGGGGAAAGCCAGCAGGGGGTCCCATTCGGAACTGGCGCTACGTGTGGCCAGTCTTGAGCGGCAGTTGTCCCGTCTGGCCGCTGGCATTTGGAACGGGCTTACACTCTCTTTGCTGATGATGATGATGATGTTTGAGACTTTTGGCGGCCGTGACTCCATGGAGGAGGGTGAGTTATTCCATGATTCCGACTCCTCCGGGCGAATTTGACAGTGACCTTGGGTCTTCGTCGGACGAGGACTTGTGGCTCCCCGATGATACGGATAGACTGTTGTCTGCGGTGTTGAGACCTTGCACATTGTTCCCCCTAAGGCGGCTAAAAAGAAACGGGGAACTTTTCCGCCCTGATAGGCAACGCCTGGTGTTTCCGGAGCAGGGGCATTTTTCCAAGATGGTTTTTAAAGAATGGGAGAGGCCCAATAGGTTGCCTTCAGTGCCTAAGGGACTGGATAGACGGTATCTCTTTTCTGAGGAGTTGGTCCGTCTTTGGTCTTGTCCCCCGGAGGTGGACGTTCCCCAATACTTCCGTGATGCCGTCTCCTGACACTACTACCTTACGTGATAATGCTGATCGGCGCATGGATCAACTCGCCTGCCCTGCCTTCTCCTTTGTGGTGGCTGGTCTGCGTCCGGTCTGCGCCGCGGCTATTGTCGCCATTGCTATCAAGAAGAAGGTTAAGTGCCTTGTCGAGGCCGCCCGTTCCCGCAAACGTGCGGACGAGTATAAGGAGCTTTTGATTTGCACTGACTTTATTGCCTTTGTGCTCTCTGCCATGGACGATGCTGTCCGTCTTGGCGGTAGGGCTTCGGCCTTGCTAGTTGCTCTGCGTCGGTCTATTTGGCTGTGGCATTGGGCGGTCGACGCTGCTGCCAAGAAGTCCCTCACCAGGCTTCTCTTCTTGGGACTCAGACTCTTTGGGGAGCGTCTTGATGCCTTGGCCAAGGATGGCCGGCTCCTTCAGCGTAGAAAGCATTCTCGGCCCTTTCGTCCTTCACGTGGGGGACGCGGCTCTTCCTTCCCTGTTGGTCGTAGGGACCCATGGGGACTAGGTAGATCCCATGGTCGTCCCGGTCTCTCCTAGGGGTCCAAGCCCCCCACCAAGCCCCCTCAGGCATGAGGAGGCGCCCTCAGCCATCCGGGTGGGGGGACGGCTTCTGCTCTTTGCTCACGTCTGGAGGCAGCACGTCTCGGACCGGTGGATTCAGGAGGTGGTGTCCTCGGGCTACAAGATAGAGCTGGCAGCTTGGTCGCCCCTGAGATTCCTTCAGTCCCGGATTTCCCCAAACCCCGTGACGGCGCAGGGGCTGAGGTTGGCTGTCCAACAACTTCTGTTGTCCGGAGTGATTTGCCCTGTGCCTCTTCAGGAACTGGGTCGGGAATATTTTTCCAATCTGTTCACGGTGCCCAAGAAGGACTGTTCTCTGAGACCCATCCTGGACTTTAAGGGTCTCAACAGATTTGTCAGGTTCAAACATTTCCGCATGGAGACCTTCGGGTCAGCGGTGAGCTCCCTTCGGCCCGGCGACTTCATGACCACGGTGGACATCAAGGATGCCTATTTGCACGTTCCAATTTTCCGGGGACATCAGACGTTCCTGAGGTTTGCCTTGGAGGATCAACACTACCAGTTTGTGGCATTGCCGTTCGGTATCTCTTTGGCCCCTCGGGTATTCACCAAGGTGTTGGCAGGTGTAATGGCCCTCCTGAGGGGCAAGGGCATTCGTATTCTTCCTTACCTGGACGACTTGTTGATTGCTGCTCAATCTCTTAATCAGGTCAAGAGCGACATTCAGAAGGTATTGGCTACTCTCGAAGCTTTCGGTTGGGTGATCAATTTTCCCAAGTCTTCAATCACTCCGTCATTGGTGCTGTCCTTCCTGGGTATGACGCTGGATACTTCTCAGGTCAAGGTGTTCCTTCCTCAGCAGAAGGTGGAGGGTCTTCAGATGCAGGCACGGTCACTGCTGTCGTGCCCCACCCCTCCATCCGTCTGGGAATGCAGTTGGTGGGTCTCATGGTGTCTTGCTTGAAGGCGGTTCCCTTTGCCCAGTTTCACATGAGACCTCTTCAGTTGAATCTTCTATCCGTTTGGGATCGGACACAGGAGTCCCTGGAGCAGGAATTTGCTCTGTCCCCTCTGGCCAGACAGTCCCTCTCGTGGTGGCTGGACTCAAGGACTCTTCTCGTGGACAGATCCTTTCTGCCTCCGTGCTGGGAGATTGTCACCACGGACGCCAGTCTATCCGGCGGGGGTTGGCAATCGCTGAAGTTTCAGGGTCAGTGGGGCCCTCAGGAGGCTCATACCCCTATCAATCTCCTGGAACTGAGAGCGATCAGGTTGGTTCTTTTCCAGTTGACTTCGCAGTTGACTTCCCACCTACGGGGTCGTGCGGTCCAGGTCCGCTCGGACAATCAGACGGCGGTCGCCTACATCAATCATCAGGGCGGGACTCTAAGGAAGTGTCCCTGATCTTGTCTTGGCCAGAGGAGAATGTTCCCTGCATCTCGGTGGTTTACATCCCAGGGGTGGAGAACCAGGAGGCGGACTCCCTGAGGGGGACGTCTCGCCTGGGGGAATGGTCCCTCAGCAACAAGATCTTTCACGCCCTGTGTCGCCGCTGGGGTCAGCCGGACGTGGACCTGTTTGCGTCCCATCGCAAGCTTCCAAGATTCGTCTCTCTGTCAAGAGATCCTCTGGCCTTCGCCGCGGATGCTCTAGAAATTCCTTGGACGGAGTTTCGTCTCCATTATGCATTTCCTCCTTTTCCTCTTCTGGGTCGTGTGCTGTGCAAGATAGCCCAGGAAGGGGTGCCGACCATCCTGGTGGCTCCCCGCTGGCCGAGAAGAGTCTGGTTCGTGGACATCGTCCAGATGGCGTTGGATCACTTCGTCATGCCCGACGATCCAGGGCTCCTCACTCAGGGACAGCTGCGCCATCCCAATTTACAAACGCTGGCTTTGACGGCTTGGCTGCTGAGACCTCCATCTTGATGAATAAGGGGCTACCGGCCTCAGCCGTCAGTACCATGATTCTGGCTCGGAAGAAATCCTCTTCCATGATTTATAAGTCTTTTCCTTGTCGCAATTTTTTTCCCTTTCCAGGATTTTGGAATTTCTACAACATGGTTTGGAGTCGGGTTTACAACTTAGTACCCTCAAAGGACAGGTTTCGTCCTTGGTTATTTTTTTTCCAAAGATCCTTCGCCAATCATAGGCTTATCAAGACTTTTTTCCAAGGAGTTACTCATGTACGTCCGCCGCATAAGTCAATTCAATTCAATTTTATTGTTTCGCCAAGTACATCGTGAGATGAACAAGGAATTCTTTTCGGCATATACACAGTGCAAAAAAAAAAGCCTATGATGCCTGGATATTGTTAAGGATGCGGACGGCCAAAGGAAACCTTCCTGGACCTAGAAGTCCTGCAGGCTGGGACCGCAAGACGTCGCCCGGATGGCAAGTAGTGGAATAGGGTGTGTCCAGGGTGGGACGGATCCCGGAGTATCTTTCCAGCTCGCGTCTGATTCTCTGATTGTGCAGTTCCTGTAGGGATGGTAAGGGGGCTCCGATTATTCTTTCTGCCGTCTTTATTGTTCTTTGGAGTCTACCCTTGTCCCTGCTTGTAGCTCCTTCGAACCAGACAGAGAAAGAAAAGTACAGAACAGAACCAATGACGGCATTGACGAAGAGCACAAGCAACTTTATTCTTGGTGTGCCACACACCCCGCTTCACTTTTAAATATTCTTCACTTAATGGGTTAACTCACCGCCAGGTGACGCAGTGCAGAGAGGAAGTCTTGTAACGAGCCCCCTTCCGGCCTACATATACCTGGTACCTCCCTTCAATCACCAGTATTTTTCTCTCTGCTTGACGACAAGACAGAAGATTGAAGTCTCCTGCTTACAGGTAGCCGGGGTCTTACCCCGGCACCCCCCTTTTGGTCTATTTCTGCCCGGTTTGAGTGTTTATACCTTGATGGTGGAATGGAAGCCTCCCAGCCTAGGCTGCTCACTGGGCAAATGGTAGATGGCACTTTAAGTGCCTAGGAGCTTATCTCCTCCGCTCGACCTCATGCGTGGGGCAATGCGGCTATCCGGCATGGTGATCCGGAAATGGGATGCCCCTGTCCCGAGGGTCCCCGTAGCCCCTTTCTCTCCCGTTACGGTCCCTTCTCCCTTCACTATGGGGGGGGGGGGGGGGGTAGAGGGATGTGTATTGTGTGTATGGTTTACTGTATGTTCATGTGTTTTGCTTATTTCAACGTTGTTAGGCTGCACTGCAAGTGAGTGTGCATATGGCCTGACTTTGATTCCTCCTTATATGGCAGTCTCTGTTTTGCTGGCTGCTGCTGCTGGCCTGTAGAGCCTGAGCTTTAGGTGTGACCGGGGCAGGCTGTATGGTGTCGGGCTTGCTTTTGGCTGCCTGCGCTTTTCTCACCTTATCCAGCTCCCCTCCCCCCTCCGCTTTTCTCCTTTGTTTTAATAGGCCACTCCCGCCTTCGCTGACATTTTCTGCCTGTCTCCACCACCTCTTTGGTTGGGTGCTGGGCTTTTGTAAGCCTTACTGGGGCAGGTAAGCGGCCTCACCTGGTGGGGCCGTCTATATTTTTATGGGTTTGACTGTTTATTAAAAAGTAATATATTTAATGGAAATATACTTTTGTTTTGGAAAAAAAAAAAGGGGGAAAAGTATACAAGGAGGAAAATCAGAGGCCAGTTTTATTGCCTCTTCAAAGCACTTGGTGCTGTGTATGTATGTTATATTGCATGTTGCCATTGGTTTCTGGGGGTTTTTACTGTTGGTTGTTTTTTCCCCACAGATCCTGGGATTCCTTCAATTAGTAGCCTCCCAGTTCTTTATTGACTGGCTAGTCTCTTTTTCTCCTAAATTGGGACATATTTATTTATATATACTTGCGTATATATATTTAAAAAAAAAAAAAAAATATATAAATAAAAATCCTCCCTTCCGGGACATTTACAAATAAGGGGGCATCCCGGGTTGACTTATGCCTTAAAGCCCAAAAATTGCGAATACCATAAATCACCATATGGAGGCTTCCGTTATTGCCGGAAACGGTTCTTCTGAGCCATTCGGGGGGTGCGTAAGTTGTGGGGTTCTACTCCCAGCTGATGATGTCTTGCATCCCTTGTGCAAAGCAGAGCATTGCGCGCCAGTCTGTTGCTTCGGCTGCTGGCCCATCGCAACCTTCATCATCGCCTACCTCGCCCTCCCTGTTCCGGACCCCGCATGACACTGTCAAAAGTGGGGATTCGCAGTCCGAGGTGGCGGCACGGTCGGCCAGCCCCCGGAAAGTAGTGCCCGTTAAAGCAGGGTTAAAGGCCGCTGCAAAACGGAGGCACCTGACTCCGGTACCTTCGGCTCCACAGGACGAGTTATGTGAGCCTGTGGAATGGTCCGATGGATCCCCGAACGAAGAAGAATTCCTGTTGGAGTCAGATGAGCCTGCAGATCAGCTTGAGGCTGATGCGATTGGCGATTGGTCGGAGGGGGTTGTTTTTGACACCCCCTCCATTCTGGCCCAAATGTTTAAAATTTTGAATTTAGATCCACCTGAGGCTGTCACCTTGCCAAAGGGTCAGTTGTTTAAGGAGCCTCAGCCGCGTTGGGTTTTTCCCAGACAACACCACTTTGAGAGGGTGGTCCTTAAGGAATGGGAACATCCCACGCGGTTATCTGGAATCCCTTCCAGTTGGGAAAAGCGTTATCCTTTTCCGCCAGAGTTGGTAAAGCTTTGGTCTGTCCCTCCTGACGTCGATACCCCTGTGCTAGGGCTCTCCAGCACGGCTATGGTACAGTCTGCTGAGACCACTGTCCCTAAAGATGGGGAAGATCGTCGGATTGACCAATACGCGCGTCATGGTTTTATTTATTCCGGGTCAGCGTTGCGCCCGGTGTGTGCTTCAGCCCTTCTTCTATTGGCGATTAGGTCTTTAATTCAGGGGCTATATGAGGATCTCAATCCCGCTTGTAAACAGTTTACTGCGCTTAGCAGTGTGAATCTTTTGTGTCCTATGTCCTATCCACTCAGGACGATGCGCTGGCTATGAGTAGCAAGGCAGCGGCTATGCTGGTGGCTATTCGCCGGTCAGTATGGCTGCGTCAGTGGTCGGCGGACGCAGTTTCTAAGAAGGTGCTCACAGCTTTCCCTTTTTTGGGGTTGCGTCTGTTTAGGGAGAAAATTGATTCAGTCGCAAAGGGTGGTAAGATGCCACAACGCAAGAGGCCTCGTGGCCCCTTTAGGGGGGCAGGTTCCGGTAGGCCTTCCTTTCGAGGATTCAGAGCGGGCAGGGGGGCTTCCTTTCCCGCTACCAGAGGTGCAGGTTGGACTCGGGGGAGGGGCCGTGGCCGGCCCACTCAGTCCTGGGGCACCAAGCCCAAACCTGCTGATAAGCCCTCTCAGCAATGAGGGGCTGCCCTCACCCGTGCGGGTGGGGGGACTATTGCGACACTTCTCCCAGGTTTGGAACCAAGTGGTTCCAGGCAGATGGATCCAGGAGGTAGTGTCGGCCGGTTACGACCTGGAATTCGAGTCCCCGATAAAGATGGGTCGGTTCGTCCCGGCCTGGACTCTCATCAACACAGAGTGTTTCTTCCTTTTGCCCAAATTCACACGAGAACGCTTCAGCTTTTTCTGTTAGCGTCTTGGGACCAGCAGCCTCGGTCGCTGGATCAGTCCTTCCAGTTGTCCTCCCGGGTCCGGCAGTCCCTCCTGTGGTGGTTGGTCTCGACCAATCTGGTATAGGGCAGGTTTTTCCTGACCCTCCTTTGGAAAATTGTCACCGCGGACGCCAGTCTGTCGGGATGGAGCGGATTCTGGAAGGAGCTGCAGTTTCAGGGGCAGTGGGGACCTCAAGAGGCCCACTTACCCACCAATATTCTGAAACTGAGAACCATCCGTCGGGTGCTTGCTCTCCTGAGCACGTTCTGGGCCTTCCGGTCCAGGTGCGTTCAGACAATCAAACAGCGGTTGCTTACATCGGTCATCAGGGAGGGACTCGCAGTCTGAGTGCTCTGAGAAGTGTCCCTGATCCTGACCTGGGCGGTGTCCCATGTTCCTTGTCTCTCGGCGGTTTACATTCCAGAGGTGAAGAACCAGGTAGCGGACCGGTTGAGCAGGGGCTCTCCCCGTCTGGGAGAATGGGCTCTCCATCCTCGGGTGTTTCGCTTACTGTGTCTCCGATGGGGGACCCCGGAGGTGGACCCGTTTGCCTCTCGCAGGCTCCCGAACTTCGTGTCGCTCTCCCAGGATCCTTTGGCTCTGGCAGGGGAGTTCTGGGATTTCTATACCTGTTTCCTCCGATGCCCATGCTGGGCAGGATGCTTCAGAAGTTGGCTCTGGAAAAGGTGTCCGCCGTTCTCGTGGCCCCAAGGTGGCCAAGGCGAGTGAGGTTCCCAGACATCGTTCGGCTGGCAGTGGACCAGTTCGTTCTGCCTCTTCGGCCCGATCTGCTCACTCAGGGTCAATTGTGTTACCCCAATTTACCAGCGCTGGGTTTGATGGCCTGGCTGCTGAAACCTCCATCCTGAAGGAGGAGGGTCTTTCTGATTCAGTCATTAGGACTGGGATCAGTGCCCGGAAGAGGTCTTCTTCCATCACCTACTATAGGACTTGGAAAGCCTATATCGCTTGGTGGGAGATAAGATATTTTCCTTGTAGGGTCTTTTCGGTCTCCAGGATTCTGGAGTTTTTACAATCAGGGCTGGACTCTGGTCTCCAGCTAAGTACGTTGAAAGGGCAGGTCTCTGCCTTATCTATCTTTTTTCAGAAGCGTGTTGCGCTTAAGCCTTTAGTTAAAACTTTTTTCCAGGGGGTTACGCATGTGCGGCCTCCCAGGAAACCATTACTCCCGGTTTGGGATTTGAATTTGGTTCCTTCTGCTCTTCAGGCTCCTCCTTTTGAGCCTTTGCAAGATATTGCTTTGTCTACCCTGACTCAGAAGATTGTCTTCTTGGTAGCGATCACTTCGGTCCGGCGTGTCTCGGAGTTGGCGGCCTTGTCTATCCAGGCGCCTTACTTTGAGAGGCATCCGGATTAAGTGGTCTTTCGGTTCAAGCCAGACTTTCTTCCTAAGGTTGTTTCTGCTTTTCATTTGAACCAAGATATTGTTCTTCCCTCCTTGTGTCCTAATCCTAAGAATGACAAAGAGAGGGTTTTTGCATTGTTTGGATGTAGTACGCTGTGTTAAGTACTACTTGATTATCACGTCTCCTTTTCGTAGGACGGATTCTTTTTTTGTTGTGCCCCATGGGCCAAAGAAGGGTTTGGCACCAGCCAAATCTGCCATTAGCAAGTGGATACGTCAGGCCGTTACTGCGGCCTATTCTGCTAAGGGGAAAGTTCCCCCTTTTCGTATCACTGCTCATTCTACTCGCGCCGTTGGGGCGTCTTGGGCTTTTCAGCACCAAGCTTCTGTTGAACAAGTTTGTAAGGCCGCCACTTGGTCTTCTGTTCATACTTTTTCTAAGTTTTACAAAGTTGATGTGCGAGCCTCAGCGGATGCTGTTTTTGGCCGCAAAGTTCTGCAGACTGCAGTCATTTAAGTTATGCTTCACCTGGCCTTGAGATGCCCATCCCTTGTGGACACTGCTTTTGGATGTCCCAATCGTGAAGAATTAAAGGTGAAGCGGGGTGTGTGGCACACCAAGAATAATACCATTTTGTGAGTACTCACCTGAAAAATGGATATTGTTGGTGTGCCACACACCCCGCTTCACTCCCACCCTTTTCGGTATTTCCGAAGCCTTTATATGGTGAAGCTTTTTATATATATCAAATTGATTTTGAGGTTGCCGGTGGAATACTGGTACCTTGTCTTTCTGCTTTTTAATATACTGGTGATTGAAGGGAGGTACCAGGTATATGTAGGCCGGAAGGGGGCTCGTTACAAGACTTCCTCTCTGCACTGCGTCACCTGGCGGTGAGTTAACCCATTAAGTGAAGAATATTTAAAAGTGAAGCGGGGTGTGTGGCACACCAACAATATCCATTTTTCAGGTGAGTACTCACAAAATGGTATTTTCGACAGGCCTGCCTTCTTAAGTTGCCTCAGGAAGAAAAGTCTCTGATGTGCTTTCTTCAGTAGAGCCGTGGTGTTCCTTTCCCAGCAGAGGTTGTCGGAGATTGTCACACCTAAGTATTTCGTCTCCCTTTCTCTTTTGATTTCCACCCCCTTGATGGTCAGGGGTGACAGGGGTGCCGGGTTCTTTCTGAAGTCCACTACCATCTCTAGGGTTTTGGAAGGGTTTATGACCAGGTTGTGTATAGTGCACCAACTGACAAGTTCCTCCACTGATCTTCGGTAGATTTCCTCTTTGCCATTCTTGATCAAACCTATGATGGTTGTGTCATCGGCAAACTTCACAATCTTCACAGTTGTCCAAGGAGGTGCAGTCATTGGTGTAAATCGAGAACAGGAGAGGGGACAGAACGCAGCCTTGAGGGGCACCGGTGTTGGTGTGCCTGACACTGGATCGTACTGGACCAAGTCTAACTACTTGGGATCGCTCTGTTAAAAAGCTCCCTGTCCATGCACAGATGTTCTGAGGAATGTTGAGCTTAGACATCTTTTCTACCAGCAGGTTCGGACTTATGGTGTTGAATGCCGAACTGAAATCAACAAAGAGAACTCTGACGTAGGTGTCTGGTTTATCCAAATGCTCGTACGTATAGTGGAGGGCCATGTTCACCGCATCGTCTGAGGATCTGTTTGCCTTGTAGGCAAATTGCATGGGATCCATAAGGCTGCCGGTGGTTGTTTTTAAATATTCCAGCACAATCCTTTCGAATGACTTCATGACCACGGATGTAAGTGCAACTGGCCTGAAGTCATTCATCTCAGTGGCTAAGGGTTTCTTTGGCACTGGTACAATGGTCGATCTTTTGAGACAGTGCGGGACTACGCCCATTTCCAGGGAGGCATTGAAGATCCTTGAAAACACTGGCGATAGCTGGTCCGCACATGACCTGAGGCAGATTGCAGATATTCCATCTGGTCCTGGTGCCTTCTTTATGTTGAGGCCTTTGAGAACTCGTGCAATTTTGTTCTCTGAGACCGAAAGAGTATTTGTTGTTTGAGAGCCGATGGAATGAATATTTTGCTACCGGTCTTTGCTACCGGTGTGGGATTTGAACTGTTTCCGCTCTCCAGGGTCCCCCCTTTGAGCCCTTGTACGATGCAGCTCTGTCCATTCTGACTCTGAAGGTGTTTTTTTTGGTAGCTATCACCTCGGTGCAGCGCGTCTCTGAGCTGGCGGCATTTTCTATGAAACCCTCTTTATTTTGAGCAGCGTCAGGATAAGGTGGTGTTCCGTCTCAAACCGGAATTCTTGCCCAAAGTTGTCTCTGCCTTTCATCTCAATGAGAACATTGTCTTCCTTGTGTCCTGCCCCTTCTAATTCTAAGGAACGGAATCTTCATTCTCTGGATGTGGTCAGGGCGCTTAAGTACTATTTGGTTGCCACGGAGTCATTTTGGAAGTCGGACTCTGTTCTTCCTGACGGACCTAGGAAGGGCTTGCCCCCAGCCAAATCCACTATCAGCAAGTGGATCAGGCAGGCGGTGGTGCAAGCATATTCTGCCAAGGGGAAGGAACCACCTTTCCACGTTACAGCTCACACCACTAGAGCTATTGATGCCTCATGGGCTTTTCAGCACCAGGCTTCTGTTGAACAGGTTTGTAAGGTCGCTACTTGGTCTTCAGTTCATACTTTTTCTAAGTTTTACAAGGTTGACGTTAGGGCCTCAGCTGATGCTGTTTTTGGTCGCAAGGTGCTTCAGGCGATGGTGGCATGAACTACGTACCAATGCTCACTGGGGATCCCACCCTTATTCTTGGACACTGCTTTAGGATGTCCCAATAGTGAAGAATGAAAGATGAAGCGACCCGTGCTGGATGCCCAGAAAAATACTATTCTGTGATTACTCACCTGTAGAATTGATTTTATGGGTCGCTTCATCCCCCCCTTGTTCTGTTATCCTCTTTTTCCTTGTTATGGTGATTACTTTTGAGAGAGTTTATAGTGGGGCTGTGTTTTATAGTTCTGTTTTATCACCTTGCATCGTTTTTCTTGTTTTTCTGTTTAAATAAATTCTAAAAAATACAGCAGAGCGTCACTGATGCTCTGAATTAAGGATCTAAAAAGCTCACGCTATTTCTGAAGAGCCTAGCTACTTTACTTGCCTAGGACGCTCGATCGCCCCCCGCCTGGAAGTGGTTTTGGGTCGATCGATCCGTTCGATCTGATTGTGTTGTGTAGCTTATATAGAGGTGAACACTGTGTGTGTTCTGGTGGCAGCGATTTATAGCCACGCATGTTGCCAATTGAACAATTGCAGTGACACACGTGGGGTACGATTGACAGGTTTGATCAGATGAATGACTAATAGGTCTGATCAACGTCACAATATGCTTGCCACTTTAATGTATGGCTCCAATCACAGGACTGATGTTGACCAATCAGGATTTGTGAGTGGGCATGCACACCAAACCTGAATGGTTGTCGGCTGTCACATGATTGCTGCCATACAAGTGAATGATTTGACCATCTTATTAAATGGGATACTTTAGATTGAACATTTTTGGTAAGGTGCCCATACAACTGAATGCCCAGATTTGGGACCTAATCGCTGGACACAAAACTACCAGGGTGTTCCAGCATGATGACCTCGCTCCTGATGTTGCGCCATCCCTGTGGGCTGTTTCATTTTAATACATCTGACATGAAATTAGATTGCTGTAGACTAAACAAAACCGTTTCGTTTTGACAGTGAAGTTTGTTACTTTTTTTAAACCTCTTTCAGCCTATTCCTATCCCGGGGAGCTGACACAGAAGTGCGTAACAATGAAGGTGACACGCCATGTGACCTGACGTTGGAGCACACCGATGTGTGGTATGCCTTACAGCTCAACCGCAAGATCCGGCAAGGCATTCACAACAGAGCCGTGCGCACAGAGCGCATCATTTGCAGGTGAGTTAGGTGTACAGGCCCTATTGTGTAAAGGATCATATGCATCTCCCCCTAACAGGGTGCGTGTAAAGGATCCTGTGCATCTCTCCCTAATGGGGTGTGTGTAAATTATCTCGTGCATCTCGCCTAACGGGGTGTGTGAAGTATCTCATGCATCTCCCCCAACAGGGTGTGTGTAAATGATCTTGTGCATCTCCCCCTACAGGGTGTGTGAAGTATCTCATGCATCTCCCCCAACAGGGTGTGTGTAAATGATCTTGTGCATCTCCCCTAACAGGGTGTGTGAAGTATATCATGCATCTCCCCCAACAGAGTGTGTGTAAAGGATCGCATGCATCTGCCCTAGCGGCGTAGACCAAAGGATCTCTAGGTTGGGCACCACAATGTGCCTACTATGATACTCGCCTTGATTCAGTACTGCCAGGATTGGCTGTAATGGCTGAAGTCCAATGTAGAGTCGGTGGTTGGCTCTGCCCGTTTTCTCTTGGTACTGCAATGACACCCTGCAGGCACTAGGCAGCAGCGGCTACCACACCACTGTTATAAAGCTGTAGTGTAGACACATGCCCCATACCCCTGGCCTACTCACTCTTGCTCCACCTGTAAGGACGTATTGCAAAAGTTTTCAGCATTTTGTTAAAGTAGATCAAAGTCCTGCTCTGCCAGCCCTGGAGCACAGATGTGGTGAGTGAAGAAAGGAATGATCCAGGCTAACATAATAAACAATTCATATTCCCCTCTTCTTCTCCCACACCTGATTTTCCAAGGTCCTGTTGTTAATACTTCCACTCCAGATATTAAACCGGACCAACAGCCTGGCACAGAAGGGTAGCAGCCATTTTGGAGCTTCCTTTCCCAACTGGCATTACTGAAATGCACAGTAACAGAAAGCCCAGCATTACTTCCTGTTTGCAGGTGGCCTGCAAGCCCATGAGCGGCCGTCTTGTTTTTAAAATGTATCCCAGTTGGCGTTAGAAAAAAGGTAAATTCTTTATGCGCAGCAATCTAAATTGCCCTGGTGAGGGAGGCATATGAACACTTTGTTTTTCTGGCCTGATTTAATTCATTTTTGACTGTTGGTCCCCTTTAAGTCTGGCTGTGCGCATGGCCTAGCATCATCCCTTTCACAGTGCCTGGAGCATGCCGTGCTTCATTCATTTTAAAAAGGAGGGAGTGTCAAGACTCTGCCTCTGCAGGAAGCGTCAGAAATATCGGCGGACCTATATCTGGATCAGACAATTGGACCTCGGGGGATCAAAGAGGATATGAGGTTCCTATTATTGAAAATGATTAATATAGAAACTGGTGTTCAATGTCTGCAAATATAAAGTCCTGCACTTGGGTAGAAGGAATCCCCGCTCTGAGTATCGTATGAGCAGCGCTGTGTTAGCCAGGACTTCGGAGGGGAAAGTATTCAGGATATGAATTACTGAAAGCTGGAGGCTTAGGTTTAGAGATTTCTCTGGTGGTGTTCAGTCTTCCAGAATCTAGGGGAGGGAAATATACGCGTAACGAAGAACACAGTCTATACGGTAAATCTACCCGCTCTGCCCAGTGACACTTTATTCTATATCGAAGTAAAAAACATAGCACACTATTGGACATCATCATATAATGAAAAATCAAATTACTGGCACAATGATTGGTCATCACAGCCACAGATCATATTCTTAGGAATGGTAGTGAGGCCTGGGTGGCCGGACATAATGAGGTGTTGTCCAGCTCCCCAGCGCCATCTTGTTCACAGTAATGTGTTAATAGCAGTGTGCTTCATTAACTTTATTGCTCTAATTTCAGTACAAGCAAAATGAAAGAATCAGCGCAGAGATAAGTGGCTTACTGAGGGTTTATTTCACCTTTATTAGCCACTAAAGCTTACAGTGTAAAGATGGGAATCTCAAATCAAGTGATGTAAATGGAGAGAGGGAATGTTCACATATATATTCATTTTATTAATTCTGATCTCCATCCATCACAACATTATTCAAATAGAACGGATCCAAAGTCTGGCAACAAAAATGGTGCAAGAACTTAAAGGTCATTGCCACACACAAAAATGACCATGAATGGAGGAGGCAGGGCTTTAAAGCTAAAACAAGGGTCGTCATCTGTGATTAGAGTGAAGCGGGGGGGGAGAGCAATTCAGGGGATGCTACTTAAAAATGTTGGTTTTGGTCTGCTTTAATTTGTACAATCTGGAGGAAAGAAGGAAAAGAGGAGACACTATGACCTTTAAATGTGTGAAGGACTGAATACGGTTTTTGAGGGAAGATGATGGAACAACGGGGGCACAACCTAGAGTTCAGTCAGAAGATTAGGAGCAACATTAGAAAATATTATTTTACAGAAAGAGTAGTAGATGCTTTGAACAAACTTCTAGCTAGTTGGACCACCCACATAAGGGCACACTTGTTGAACCACCCGCATAAGAGCACACTAGTTGGACCATGTGCTATCATTCTGCCCTCAACAGGGTGTCAGAAGGAAAGCGGGGCAACCTAAATTAGTTGGGGTTGGGGCTTTTGAGCAAAGTCTTAGACGTGAGATCTGCTTTTAACTTGGTTTCATTTTTGAAGAAGTGCACCACCCAAAACAATAACCTTACAGGCGTGCTCACCTACTGCTACGAAAAGAAGGTCAAGGAACCAAATCTCTATAACCTCCAATAAGGGAGCACAACCATGTAATACAAATAATTACTTTATTAAGAGTACATTAAAAAACTACATACAGCAAAAAAGACATTTAAAAACTGCTACAACTCAAATCATTTTTCACCTCTAAGTAACCCCCCCAAAAAAATAAATAAATAAATACAAATAAAAAGAATTAAAAAAAAAAAAAAAAAAAAAAATATATATATATATATATATATATATATATATATATATATATATATATATAAATATATATATATTATTAGACTGTATTTCTGCTTTTCTAATTTTAGCTGCTGCATTTTGCATGTACACAGCATATGATTTTTTAGGGCTTTATATAAAAAAAAACCTTTTTTTAAAAAATGTGCCGGCACAAAAATCATAGGGCGCTCATGACCAAATAGAGGCTACACATTTGGGTCCGCATATATATTTTTTAATATGAAATTTGTCAGTTGTGCGTTACTTAGAGGTGGAAAATGACCAGCTTCGGCTGCGGGTTAAGGTGACGGTAGGGGAACACCTCAGGGTCGGGTGTTCACAGAGCTTTGCTCTGGGCCGCAGACCCTGACCCAAAGGGTAGCCGGCCATAGGCTATGGTGAGCCTATTTGGAGGGGGGGAGAAACCACCCTGGCCTTATTCATCCCACAAGCTTTATTCTTCCTGCAGCGTGTGTGCTTGGTGCGTACTGTGCGTGTGTGTTTTCACCTTTTTGTGTTACTTCAGGTCCTTACCCCCACCCCTCCCTTTTTTTTTTTTTTTCGTCTCCTTCCTCGCCTTCCCTCTCCTCCTCCCCCCCGGCCGGTTGTCCGGGCCGGTGGGGGTGGAATGCCGGAGGGGGGGGGGGTATCCCTTCTCTGCTAAGTTGGTCCGTCTTTGGTCTTGTCCCCCGGAGGTGGACGCTCCCGTCCTGGGGCTTTCCAATACTTTGGTTATGCTGTCTCCTGACACTACTACCTTATGCGACAATGCGGATCGGCGCATGGATCAACTAGCTTGCCATGCTTTCACTTTTGTGGGGGCTGGTCTTCGCCCGGTCTGCGCCGCGGCTATTGTTGCCATTGCTATCAAGAAGAAGATTAAGCTCCTTGTTGAGGCCACCAGATCCCGCAAGCGAGCGGACGAGTATAAGGACCTTTTGCTTTGCACTAATTTTATTGCCTTTCTGTTATCTGCCATGGATGATGCTGTCCAGCTTGTTGTCGGCCCTGCTGGTTGCCATGCGTCGGTCTGTCTGGCTGCGGCAGTGGGCGGCCGACGCTGCCGCTAAGAAGTCCCTCACCGGTCTTCCCTTCACGGGATTGTCTCTTTGGGGGGACGGCTTCGGCTCTTTGCTCACGTCTGGAGACAATACGTCTCGGACTGGTGGATTCAGGAGGTGGTGTCCTCCGGTTACAAAATAGTTTGCAGCCTGGCCGCCCCCAAGATTGCTCAGATCCCGGATTCCTCAAAACCCTCTGTCAGCTCAGGGTTTGCGCCTTGCGGTTCAACGTCTGTTGGAGTCAGGAGTCATTTGCCTGGTGCCTTCTCAGAAATGGGGTCAGGGGTTCTACTCCAATGACCAAAAAAAGACGGGTCCTTGAGGCCCATCTTGGACTTGAAGGGTCTCAACAAGTTTGGCAGGTTCAAGCACTTTCGCATGGAGACGCTACGCTCGGCTGTCAGTACCCTTTGCCCGGGCGACTTCATGACCTCCGTGGACATCAAGGATGCCTATCTTCATGTGCCAATCTTTCCGGGTCATCAGAAATTTCTGAGGTTCGCTCTAGAGGATCAGCATTACCAGTTTGTGGCTTTACCGTTCGGTATCACCTCGGCGCCTCGGGTGTTCACCAAGGTGCTGGCGGGCGTGATGGCTCTGCTGCGGAATCATTCGCATCCTCCCTTACCTTGACGACATTCTGATTGCGTCTCAGTCTCTTCATCAGGCCGAGAAGGATACTCAGGTGGTGACCTCCACTCTCGAGTCCTTCGGCTGGGTGATCAACTTTCCAAAGTCTTCACTGTCTCCGTCTTTGGTGAGGTGTCTTCTGGGCATGACTCTGGATACCTCTCAGGTCAAGGTGTTCCTGCCTCAGCAGAAAGTGGAGGGCCTTCAGAAGCAGGCACGGGCTCTGCTCTTGTGTTCTTGTCCCTCCATCCGGCAAGGGATGCAGTTAGTGGGCCTGATGGTGTCCTGCTTTGAGGCGGTCTCCTTTGCTCAGTTTCACATGAGACCTCTTCAGTTGCTCCTCTTGTCAGTTTGGGATCGGGACCCTGTGTCCCTGGATCAGGAATTTGATTTCTCCCCCCTGGCCAGACAGTGCCTCCGTGCTGGGAGACTGTCACCACAGATGCCAGTCTGACCGGTTGGAGGGGCTTTTGGAAGTCTCTGAAGTTCCAGGGTCGGTGGGGCCCCCAGGAGGCTGTTGCTCCCATCAATGTCCTGGAACTAAGGGCGATCAGGTTAGTTCTTTCTCAGCTGACCACACACCTTCGGGGTCGGGCTGTTCAGATCCGCTCGAACAACCAGACGGCAGTTGCCTACATCAATCAGGTGGGGACTCGGAGCAAGCGAGCCCTCGAGGAAGTGTCCCTGATACTGTCTTGGGCGGAAGAGAATGTCCCTTGCATCTCTGCGGTCTACGTTCTGGGGGTGGAGAACCAGGAGGCAGACTCGCTGAGCTGGGGGACGCCTCGGCTGGGGGAATGGTCCCTCAGCAACGAGGTATTTCACTCCCTGTGTCTCCGCTGGGGTCAGCCGGATGTGGACCTGTTTGCGTCCCGCCACAATCACAAGATTCCCAGATTTGTCTCCCTGTCGCAGGATCCTCTGGCCTTCGCCACGGATGCGCTAGCAATGCCTTGGACGAAGTTTCGGCTCCTCTGTGTGTTCCCTCCTTTTTCTCTGCTGGGCAGGGTGCTGCGCAAGATGGCCCAGGAGGGAGTACCAGCCATCCTGGTGGCCCCCGGTTGGCCAAGGAGGGTGTGGTTCACAGACGTCGTGCAGTTGGCAGTAGATTGGTACATCTTGCCCAAGGATCCAGATCTTCTCACTCAGGGACTGCTGCGCCATCCCAATTTACAAACGTTGGCTTTAACTGCTTGGGTGCTGAAACCTCCATCTTGATGGATAAGGGGTTACCGGCCTCTGTTGTTACTATGATTCGGGCTAGGAAGAAGTCCTCGTCCTTTGTCTAGTACAGGGTCTGGCATGCTTACATTGCCTGCTGTGAGTCCAAGTCGCTTCCTTGTAGGGTGTTTTCTATCCCCAGCATTCTGGAGTTTTTGCAACGTGGTTTGGATTCGGGCCTTCAACTTAGTACCCTGAAGGGACAGGTGTCGGCTCTGGAGTTACTCATGTGCGTCCGCCACGTAATCCTTCTTGGGCTCTTCAGCACCATGCTTCTGTTGAACAAGTTTGTAAGGCCGCGACTTGGTTTTCTGTTCATACCTTTTCCAAGTTTTACAAGGTTGATGTTAAGGCCTCGGCTGAGGCTGCCTTTGGCTGCAAAGTGCTTCAGGCGGTGGTGGTTTGAACTGCCTGCTGCTACTTTTTGGGGATCCCACCCTAACTTACAGACACTGCTGTTGGACGTCCCATATGTAAGGACTTCTTGAAGCAGGCCGTGCCATGCAATAGGAAAAAGACAATTCTGTGAGTACTTACCTGTAGAATTGCTTTTGCTATGCATGGCACGACCTACTTCACCCCACCCTTGTTATCGTTATTCTTGGTTGCCTCTTTATGGTGATTGTTCCAAGTTAGTTGGGGTTTTTTACCTTTATTACCTCCCGGCTTCTTGTATACCTGCTTGTCAACACTGGAGAGGTTTATGGTGATTCCTGTTTTTATATGGGGCCGGGAGGAGCCTCAACTCTTCTGCAGTACACTGCGCTACCTTGTGGCGGAATATCCCATATGTAAGGACTTCTTGAAGCAGGCCATGCCATGCATTGTAAAAGTAATTCTACAGGTGAGTATTCGTAGAATTGTCTTTTCCGGCTCCTCTGTGCATTTCCTCCCTTTCCTCTCCTGGGTCGGGTGCTGCGCAAGATAGCCCAAGAGGGGGTACCGAACATTCGGGGTCGGGCCCCCGCTGGCCGAGGAGAGTATGGTTCGCGGATGTCGTCCAGATGGCGGTGGATCACTTAGTCATGCCGGACGATCCAGGGCTTCTCACTCAGGGACAGTTGCTTCATCCCAATTTACAAACGCTGGCTTTGACAGCTTGGCTGCTGAAACCTCCATCCTGATGGATAAGGGATTTCCAGCCTCGGTCGTCAGTACTATGATTCAGGCTCGGAAGAAATCTTCTTTGATTTATTTTAGGGTCTGGCATGCTTACATTGCCTGGTGCGAGTAAGTCTTTTCCTTGTCGCACTTTCTCCATTACTAGGATTTTGGAATTTTTACAACATGGTCTGGAGTCGGGTCTACAACAGAGTACTCTCAAAGGCCATGTTTCGGCTTTGGCAATCTCTTTCCAAAGATCTTTCGCCAATCATAATCTTGTCAAGACTTTTTTCCAAGGAGTTACTCATGTACGTCCACCGCGTAAGCCCCTGCTACCGGTGTGGGATTTGAACTTGGTGCTTTCTGCTCTCCAGGGTCCTCCATTTGAGCCCTTGTGCAATGTTGCGCTGTCCATTCTGACTCTTAAGGTGTCCTTCTTGATTGCTATCACTTCGGTGCGTCGTGTCTGAGCTGGCGGCGCTTTCTATTAAGCCTCCTTATTTTGAACAGCATCAGGATAAGGCGGTATTCCGTCTTAAACCTGAATTTTTGCCCAAGGTTGTTTCTGCCTTTCATCTCAATGAGGACATGGTCTTGCCTTCCTTGTGTCCTTCCCCTTCTAATTCTAAGGAACGAAGTCTTCATTCTCTGGATGTGGTCAGGGCGCTCGAATACTATTTGAGTCTCTTCGGAATTCGGATTCTTTGTTTGTGCTCTCTCACGGTCCTATGAAGGGCTTGCCTCCGGCCAAATCCACTATTAGCAAACTGTTCAGACAGGCGGTGGTGCTGGCATATTCTGCCAAGGGGAAGGAGCCCCCTTTCCGTGTTACTGCTCACTCCACTAGAGCTATTGGAGCTTCTTGGGCTTTTCAGCACCAGGCTTCTGTTGAACAGGTTTGTAAGGCCGCTACTTGGTCTTCAGTTCATTCTTTTTCTAAGTTTTACAAGGTTGATGTTAGGGCCTCAGCTGATGCTGCTTTTGGCCGCAAGGTGCTTCGGGCGGTAGTGGCATGAACTTCCTGCCGTTGCTCTCCGGGGATCCCACCCTTCTTCCTGGACACTGCTTTTGGATGTCCCAAATGTGAAGAATTACAGATGAAGCAACCCGTGCTGGATACCAAAAAATACAATTCTGTGATTAATAACCTGTAGAATTGTTTTTATGGTAATCCAACACAGGTTGCTTCATCCCACCCTTGTTATCGTTATCCTCTTTTGCCTTTTTATGGTGATTTTGTTGAGAGAGTTCTTTTTTAGTTGGCTATGCTTTCCTATCTTGGTATTGCCTCCCCGCTTCTTGCATTACTGCTTTTCAAACACTGGGGTTTCTGGGTAATTCCTGCCCTTTTATGGGCCAGGAGGAGCCACAAGTCTTTCTGCAGTCGACTGCGCCACCTGGTGGCGGATTACCCAAATGTGAAGAATTACAGATGAAGCAACCCGTGCTGGATTACCATAAAAACAATTTTACAGGTGAGTAATCACAGAATGTATTTTTCCTCGCAGGGACATTGCGCACGGGTACGAGAACTTCCCTATTGCCTGTGTGAATGGCATTGACGAAGAGCCAGCCCCAGATGACTATAAATATGTGTCGGAGAACTGCGAAACGTCCGCCATGAGCATTGACCGCAACATCACCCACCTTCAGGTATATCCCCTCTTCTTTTTTTCTTTTTTTTTTTCCTCCTGTCACTTTTCCCATAATGCTCTTGGCTTCTGTCACTGACTCTTCCTGCTTGCTTACAGAACTGCAGCTGCCCAGATGACTGCTCCTCTAGCAACTGCCTTTGCGGGCAGCTGAGCATCCGCTGCTGGTATGACAAGGTGAGTGATCACGTGACTTGACTTGCTCACTACTTCACCAACAGAGTTAGGAAAAAAAAAGTTTTTAGACAACTGAATGACTCAATGGCCTTGATTCACAAAGAGTTGAAAAAGATTCTCATGGTAGTAAAAAAAAAAACACGAGAAAAAAACCTGAGAATTTCACTGTTAGTGAATCACCCGAAAAAAATAACAATGATGGCACTTTTTACTACAGAGTAAAAAGGAGGATCAAGTTCAATACTTTTTTCAAGAGTAAAAAGTGCCATTAACTGACATTCATTTCTCATGAATTGAATCTTTTTCTACCATGAGAATTTTTTTCAACTCTTAGTGAATCAAGGCCAATGTGTGTAGGTCTGGCACTGATGTTGAGTTTTTGATTAAAGGACAAGTAGCCTCCTCTTCTGCAACAGGACTGGGGATATCTGTATCACACACCCATCCTCTGCCTCTAACCAGCAGACAATGTAAATTTTATCAGCTGAGTGACTATTACATTCTATGCAAGATTGTTACATTCTATGCTGGTTAGAGGCAGAGAGCTGTGTGTAATCCTTGTGGCACATAAGGAGAAATATACTTGACCTTTAAAGAGGAACTACAGACACTTGGGGGGGGGGGGTGTACCTCCTTATGGGGCATCCTGACTTAAGATCCATTGCTGTGTGAAACTCCCCTGACCCGTTCGCCTCTTCCACAAGGCTGTGCTGCATCCCCAGCATAACTGCGCACATACGCCAGGCCTTTCTGAATGACCTACCTGGGCATATTCACAGCTAGAGGTGAGTGGGGATGTGGCCGGGGGCACTCACTCCTTTAGATTACCTAGTTGCTCTGTGTGGCAATGGAAATCTGAATGAAACGAGCTCTGAGGATTGAATGAGCGGCCCACGCACTTGCCATGTATACACAGAAAAGGGGAGTTTATGTCTGATCCCAGGGGATACATGCATCGGGGCACCCTAAATCCCCACCACCACCACCACCAGAGAGGAACAAAACCCAAGAGAGTCCTTCTTTGGAAGTGGGGCGGTTATGCCTAGAGGTAGGACCGGAAGGTGGCAGGTTTGATTCCCAGCTATGGGAAATGGCTGAAGTGCCCTTCAGCAAGGCACCTAACCCCCAATTGGTCTGTCCATCCACTTTCCTATATATTTTCTTAAAGTGGACCAAAAACCCTGGATTTTTTACTATCCCAGGTTTTGGTCTGTCCCCCTGGGAAACCCCCCAGGTTGCCGAGTCCACTTACCTCTCCTCAGGCCCTTGCTGTGACTAGAGCAGTCGGCTCTATTTCTAGCCACACTTGCGAGCGGTGCCAGCATCACTCTGCTCCCTTCGACTGTACACGGCCCGCACATCCATTCAGTTACAGAGGACGAGGCCACGCACATCCGAGGAGGGAAGCGAGTGATGCTTATCGCTTATTCGCTGTGGGCTCGTGGGGAAAGGTGAGTTTACTGTGTGCCCTTGGGGGTTTCACACAGCGGGTCACCCCAGTTCGAGATGCCCCCGGGAGAAGGAAGTAAGCCTGCCTGTCTTGGAGACTCCAGGGTGGGTTTTGGTCCACTTTAAAGTGATCCTGTACCCAAAAAGGTAGTTCCATCACCTATGCCCAGCCCAGAGCCCCAAAGCAGCCTGTGTTGGTTTTTCTTTTTTTACTTAAGCTTTTGCCCAATATTCATAAAAATAACAGGAAGCAGTATATGCTAATATGCTAATTAATTCAGCTAAACTGTCACATAATGGCAGGTTAAAGTGCCCCCCCCCCCCCCCAATGGTGAGCTGTGTGTACCGTTGCTGAATTTATCATCGCTGGAAAGCACCAGGAGATGCTCGGCCTGGGATCAATATGTCCTACTGAATCCAGTTTGTGTTATGAATATTGCGCATAAAGGCTTCATTTTAAAAAAAAAGCCTGTTTTGGGCACTGGGCTGGGGATAGATGGTGACGACATAAACTTCCTTCATGGGTATAGAATCCCTTTACTATTGAGATTGTAGGTGTTGCCTGTTGATTTGTATTCTCTAATGATGTAACTCCTTTTGTGTTTAGGATGGACGTCTCCTTCAGGAATTTAACAAGATTGAGCCTCCTCTCATCTTTGAATGTAACCAGGCCTGTGCTTGCTGGCAAACCTGTAAAAACCGAGTGGTACAGAGCGGCATCAGGTATGTATGGGAGACGCAGCACCACCCTGCTGACTGCTACTCAAATGACTCTGGACATTATAATATACAGCTTGAGAGACTGCAGCTTCTTCTAAATCATTTTGGTCCCATAAACGCTTTTATAGCAGCAGGTTGGGTCACATTTGTTTCACCCTGTTATGTTACTACCTCAATTAGGTCTGTGTTGTTGGGCAGGTCTCGTCGCTGTTGGTGGGCAGGTCTCGTCGCTGTTGGTGGGCAGGTCTCGTCGCTGTTGGTGGGCAGGTCTCGTCGCTGTTGGTGGGCAGGTCTCGTCGCTGTTGGTGGGCAGGTCTCGTCGCTGTTGGTGGGCAGGTCTCGTCGCTGTTGGTGGGCAGGTCTCGGCTGAGTTGGTGGGCAGGTCTCGGCTGAGTTGGTGGGCAGGTCTCGGCTGAGTTGGTGGGCAGGTCTCGGCTGAGTTGGTGGGCAGGTCTCGGCTGAGTTGGTGGGCAGGTCTCGGCTGAGTTGGTGGGCAGGTCTCGGCTGAGTTGGTGGGCAGGTCTCGGCTGAGTTGGTGGGCAGGTCTCGGCTGAGTTGGTGGGCAGGTCTCGGCTGAGTTGGTGGGCAGGTCTCGGCTGAGTTGGTGGGCAGGTCTCGGCTGAGTTGGTGGGCAGGTCTCGGCTGAGTTGGTGGGCAGGTCTCGGCTGAGTTGGTGGGCAGGTCTCGGCTGAGTTGCTGTTGGTGGGCAGGTCTCGGCTGAGTTGCTGTTGGTGGGCAGGTCTCGGCTGAGTTGCTGTTGGTGGGCAGGTCTCGGCTGAGTTGCTGTTGGCGGGCAGGTCTCGGCTGAGTTGCTGTTGGCGGGCAGGTCTCGGCTGAGTTGCTGTTGGCGAGCAGGTCTCGGCTGAGTTGCTGTTGGCGGGCAGGTCTCGGCTGAGGCGCTGTTGGCGGGCAGGTCTCGGCTGAGTTGCTGTTGGCGAGCAGGTCTCGGCTGAGTTGCTGTTGGCGGGCAGGTCTCGGCTGAGGCGCTGTTGGCGGGCAGGTCTCGGCGCTGTTGGCGGGCAGGTCTCGGCGCTGTTGGCGGGCAGGTCTCGGCACTGTTGGCGGGCAGGACGCTGTTGAGTGGCTGTTGGCGGGCAGGACGCTGTTGAGTGGCTGTTGGCGGGCAGGACGCTGTTGAGTGGCTGTTGGCGGGCAGGACGCTGTTGAGTGGCTGTTGGCGGGCAGGACGCTGTTGAGTGGCTGTTGGCGGGCAGGACGCTGTTGAGTGGCTGTTGGCGGGCAGGACGCTGTTGAGTGGCTGTTGGCGGGCAGGATGCTGTTGAGTCGCTGTTGGTGGGCAGGTGTCGGTTGGTGAGTGTGTCTTTGTCTCCGATACAGAGGAGCTATAGTTAGCCTTGGGGCTGGGAAATGATGCTAAGTCTGTATCCATGCAAGCTGCTGATTCAATTAGTAGGGTTTTAGTGCACCTATGGCCTACACCAGGGATGCACAGCCTTCTCTTCAAGAGCCACCGATAGGATCTCCACATAGCTGACTCTATGGCTCTGCCTGAGCACAATTTACTCCACCTTTGCATATGGGTGGAGATCGGCTGCTGGTGTGTTGTGGTTCTTACCTCTTTCCACCTTACCTGTGCTTACTTCACCTCTTCCCCCCAGCTTTCCTCTGTTCACCTCACCTCTGTCCATCACTTCTCTTCTTTTCTTCGTTCTGCTCACCTCGGTTTACCTCTTCCCATCATAACTCTAAACTTCATCCTGCCCACAGCTCTGTCACACACCCCTTCCTGTCTCACCTCACATCATCTGCTCACCTCTGCTTACCTCGTCTCTTCCTGCCTCACCTTTCGCTATATGCAATGCTTTAAAGTAAAACAAATCCCACCAGCTGCCATCCAGAAATCTAAAAGCTTCTAGGGCCTGCCTTTGGATTTTCTCCAGGGCATTCCAGATTGGGATGCCTCACTTTAACATCATTCAGCAGGCAGCTCTTATTGCTTCCTCTTCGTTGTGTGCACGCTCCCGCCCCAGCCTCTGAGATTGATTAGAATAAGAGCCTGCTTCTAAATGACTGTTATAGCAGGTGGCTCTCATTGGACGAGAGCCATCGCGGGCGCCCTTGGAGCGTGGGGAGATGAGTTTTTTGATGCTTCCTGGGGGGGTTCACAAAACCCAGGAAATCAAATTCCAGGGTTCTGTTCCACTTTTAAGGGTAAAGCTTGCCTGCGTTTTGGCAGCTGATATTTTATTGTGAAGTTGAACTTGAAGTGAAGAAATAAGACAATTTGGTCCTAAAAACTTTGGTGCAATTTTGGTCTGCACAGTCCCCGCCTGCGGCCACTGCCTTTATCTCTGGACATGCCTTCATCTCACAAGGCAGCCTGTGTGTAGCTTAAAGTTATACTAAACACAAACATCCCATTGTTTCGGGCTACACGTTGCATCTGTTTTCAGATAGACCCTGTAGTTTCTAAGTTATTTGTAAAAGTATTAGAACATTGGAGATGCAGAGAAAAAAATAGGAGAAACGGTGGGTGTGGCAACAGCGATGTGATGTAAGCCCACTGTGATGAGTGAGAGTAGGGCGTGGTTTCAGAGCTGCAGAGAGGCAGCCAATTCGGACTTCTGGGCTATGAGTGGGGGGTGTTTCCTTTCTTGGTTCCCTTAAACCAGGCCTTCACCATGATTTAATGAAAAGCCCAAACCCTTATAAAATGATTCCCCAGCATCTAAAATTAATATAAGTTTTTAGTCACTTATTATTCTTTCCCCCACTGGGCTGCAACTCTGCTCAGGACTTTAGGATACGGGTGCCGCTGGGATAAAGTACAGGGGGGCGGGTAATAGCTGTGCTTTGCTCAGACAGAGCTGGGGTCAGGAAAAGGTCAGCAATCCCAGAATGCAGAGTAGCACAGTTAGAAGGCACTTCCTGTTTGCAGGCTGCCTGATGTTCCATGAGCCGCCATCTTGGATGTTTAAAGGCTCATAACATGCAGTAGATGCAGGTAGGATGATTTTTAATGTGGGCAATCTGTATGTACAGGGTGTGGGAAACATATAAGATAGGCTCTTATTAAGGGTGAAGGTCCGCTTGAAGGTTGATTAATCAGGTCAGCAGGTGGGGACTGAAAGCTTAATCAGGAAGTGATTTTCCTAAGGAGACTGACCAAGGAGGAAGTAGAGTATTGCAGGAAATCAATGAATGGTAGGCTACTGATATTTATATTTTAACTTTTAGTTTAATCTCACTTTATTGAAATTTTAGCTTCAAAGCATACATTTGGAACCAAAGAGACAGTTAAGAAAACATAGAAAAGCAAGTGGGGAGGTTACACACCAATTTGAACAATCGCATTTATAAAGATATTTTAACTTTTGACTGAAGTTTGAAGTTTATTATCCATACCTCTTTGAGCTGGACTTTACAATGTTGAGCCTTGGGTGTCACCCTGGGGAAAAGATCCTTCAGTACGAATGCGAATGTAAATCTACAGAGAAACAAAAAACATCTGAACTTTGAGTTGGGCAGCGGGATCTCTAGGGGGATGCAGATGGCAATGAATACTGTATTACACACTATACCTACAGGTTTTCTATATCCTCCATTACCTGGGATGGGATGTTTGGCTGGTTGTGGTGCTGTAGTAACCTCTCCTTCTCTCTGCAGGGTGCGGCTCCAGCTATACCGGACAGCGAAGATGGGCTGGGGAGTGAGAGCGCTGCAGGACATTCCACAAGGAACCTTCATCTGCGAGTGAGTCTTCATACGTTCCCTGGAGGAATATCTTCTACTCTCCGTTATTTCCATGGCACTTATAGACCAAAACTAAATGTCAAAATTGGTTTATCCTACTGGGTAAATCAATCTGACCCATTGGTGACCCATCCTTTTACAAATAGAGGGGGTTTAGCGATAGCTGGTCCACTAAAGACTAAACAGACCAACTTCCAGGACTAGGTCCGGTCCTGGCTCAAGAAAAACAGACCCAGCACACCCACCACACCTCTAAATAATTTAAGTTAAAAGAAAACCATCCTTTATTTTGAAAATATTAAAATCTCTAGGTACAGAAATGCAAAAGTCTAATTTATACAGTTTTCCATTCATTTGATATACAATGCCTGGTTACAGACTATTCCCATTACATACTTGCTTCTCAAGACAATACATTTTGTATAACAGTGGTGCCATTAATAAATTCTTAAAACAAGGTAACTATTTTGTCTTACTGGTCTGAAGATCAACCAGACAGGGCAGACATGTTTCGCCACGTAGGCTTCTTCAGTGCCCTAATATACATAGCAAAGAGAAGGGAGTATGATTTAGCACAAATGTAAACAAATATATAAATATATAAATCATTTAATGTATACATCATTTAGTCCAATTACGGCACACTTAAGATCAAGTATGCGACATGTGAAAATTGTTCCTTAAAAATTGTTTGTTAATAATAATTGTTCCTTAATAATACACCATGTCAAAAACTATTTTTTCAAATAGAGACCATTCTTGTTTACCTGATTTTTATTATGTCATCAGAAAATGTCAGATCTTGGAGGAGATGAGGAGTCACCACTTATCCCTCTTTGTATATTAATCTGGTTTCTTAATATGTGATTCTATTCATCTATGTCCCCACTGGAGTCCCATAAATGGAATAGACTTATAGACCAAGAATAACCGGATTTACCCATGATCCTTAGCAGTAGGCAGCGCAATGCGCATTTTGTTGCATTTGTGATAATTTCCCAAAGGCAGACCCAGAAAGAGCAGGCCTGTCATGTGATGCTTGGGGACTCCTGAAGGGTAAGGCATTGCTGGGGCTATTGCCGGGATTCACACAGAAGGGCATCCCAAATCAGAATGCCCCGGGAGGGACTTGAATGGTCTGCATTCTTTTAAGACACCAGGGCTGGTAATAAATTCTCTTCTCAGATGATTCTCTTTAAGCCTGACTTGGGTGTCACCCTAATTGGCTTGCTCTTCTGGTAACACAGCCTAGACTGCAGGTATGCAGTATCGGGGCCAAACTATTCTAATTCTACGATGGCTGATCTAAGCAATTGCCTACTTCTAGATCCTTTGGGATATCTGTGCTTTCCTTTCATCCTCCAGCCCTGGAGGCACACACACTACCATTGAGGTGGAATCACATCTAAAGGCCATATTCTTTGTGTTAGGCCGAGCAGATCAAATCAGATTATCGGGGAACACTGTCCTCTTTGTTTGATAGGTGTGCACTTGACAAAGGAGGACGTGTCTCCTTAAAAGCTTTGATTTCTACAATAAATACGGCTTCAGGGAGTTAAAAACACTTGGCTGTATTAAAGAGGAACCACACAGGAATTTCACTTTCCTGTGTGGTGTTCCTCCATGCGGCGGAATCCTGAATTAGGATGCCCCGCTGTGTGTATTCCCCCAGGTCGCCCAATCAACTCACCTTCCCTCCCACGGCGCATGCTCGAGCTAAAAATGAGTGCGCTGATTAGCTGATCGGCCTGCTCTACCAATCGGCGTGCTCGCTGTCACTCAACGCTGCTGATGGCTAGGCCGCCTGAGCGGATAAGCACCCGAGCGGCGCCAAAGAGAGCCGAGTGCACCGCCAGCCGCATCCCCCGCTCACTTTGCAGCCGAGACGTGCCCGCGCCGCTCATTCAGAATGGCTAGAGGTGTGCGTGGATGCACCCGCAGCGCAGAGACGTGACGAGCGCTCGGGAGAAGGTGAGTGGATCTGGGCATCTGGGGGGGGTTTCACACTATCGACCAATTTGGGAAGCCCCAAGGACAAGAACACAGACGGCCTAGGAATCTTTGACTCCAGGGCCTCCGAAGTGCCTCATTAAAGTGGACCAACACCCACCCCTGATCGGCCCGGGAATCTATAAGATTCCCAGGCCGATCAGCTCCCTCCCCACGGGGCATCCGAAATCGGGATGTCCCGCAGGGTGAAAGCCCCTAAAATCTTACCTTTTAGGCGACGGATAAGCCTCCTCCCGCGCGTCCCTCTAGCAGGGCGCGCTCACAAACGGCGGGCGCGCGCCCTGTAATAGGGACGCACGGCGGCTTATCCGTCGCTTGTCCGTCGCCTACAAAGGTAAGATTTTAGGGCTTTCTGGGGGGTTTCACCCCTATTGGGGTGCCCCGCGGAAGTGGACCAACACCCAGGGTAGTGAAAATCCTGGGTGTTGGCCCATTTTAATGTGGGTCTACACTCGGTGGCCAGAGGAAGTGGCCTCTAAGCTGTCTTTGCATGAAACACAAAGCTTTCCAGCAGGGAGTAACTTCTCCCTCTTGCCATTCTGGAACATGATACTGCGACTGGCATGTGCGTCTGTCTGTACACATGAATATAGTTGTCTGCTGCCAGCCTTGCCTGAGCACAGAGAAATCAGGACGAGGTCTAATAGGCTGTTTGGAATTCTGTATCTCCGTAGTTCAGAAGGACTTGATGAGAGCTGGTTGGAGCTCCTGTTTGTCGTCCATTCAGAAGGAAGTGATGTAGTAACCGCTCTCGGGGGCATTTTAATTGCTATTATACCGGCCGTTATTCTTGGCAGCTTGTGTCCCCATTCTGTTGTATCCTGCTATATTCTGATGATCCCTCTCACTGCAGGTATGTGGGCGAGCTGATCTCTGATGCGGAAGCTGATGTTCGAGAAGATGATTCCTACTTGTTTGATCTGGACAACAAGGTGAGTGTCGGGTTCATTGCCCTGAAGTTAAAGTGGGCCCAAACCCAGGATTTTGACTTTCCTGGGTTTTGGTCCTTTCCCCGGGGGTGCCCCGCTGTGTGAAACCCCCCAGGGCGCCGCAGCCAACTCGCCTCTTCCCGGTCCCACAACGCATCTAAGAGCAGCGGCTCTGACAGACGCATCATCAGCTTCCCTCTTGCAGTCATTCCAGGCATTCGTGAATAGCCGGCGCGGGCATGCCCCCTGAGTGCAGGGCTGTCAGGACAGGGGTCCGGAAATCTGTCGTCAAGGTCCGCATTCAGACCCCGGTCCGCCAGTTGAGTATCGCTGCCCTGCCCCTTGCTGTGTGAAACCCCCCAGTTTGCCCATAAACACTCAACTCTCCTCGGTCCAATGGCGCATGCGCAGGCCCCTGTCCAATCGGAGCCTTTTACCTTTCGCCAAACTGCTCTAAAGATTTCCTATGGAGTGGGCGCGTTGCCGCATGCCTGGGAGGGCACGCACGGCCGGGTGTACGGGGCATGCAGCAGGGCACACTCCATATTGAAGTCGATGGGAGCAGCCGTTTGCTGAAGGATGTAAACATGGCAAACGGCTCTCATTGGTTGAGCGCCCACGTATGCTCTGTTGGACTGAGGTAAAGGTAAATTTACTGGGCTTTCTGGGGGTTTCACATAGTGGGGGATGTCCCCAGGGAACAGAACAAAACTTGGAAAAGTCAAAATCCTGGGTTTTGTTCCACTTTAAAATTGAATAAGAAATGGCCGAGATTAGAAAAACGATTCTGTCGAGTATCGCACGATTTCATTCAACGATACTAGAATCGTTTTTATTGCCAAGTCACAAACAAGAGCAAAATGGCTCCTGCAATGGCTGCGCCTCCCTAATTATTCTTCCCTTCACTTTTTCAGGACGGAGAGGTATACTGCATAGATGCCCGTTACTATGGCAACGTCAGCCGCTTCATCAATCATCTGTGCGAACCCAACCTGATCCCTGTGCGAGTCTTCATGTCCCACCAGGACCTGCGTTTTCCTCGCATCGCCTTCTTCAGTGGAAAGGACATAAAGTCGGGAGAGGAGCTCGGGTAAGTAGAGCGCTGGCACCTTAAAGTGTTAAATGGTCCTTGTCCCTGCTGTGTGAAACCCCCCAGAAAAGTGTTAAATGGTCCTTGTCCCTGCTGTGTGAAACCCCCCAGAAAAGTGTTAAATGGTCCTTGTCCCTGCTGTGTGAAACCCCACAGAAAAGTGTTAAATGGTCCTTGTCCCTGCTGTGTGAAACCCCACAGAAAAGTGTTAAATGGTCCTTGTCCCTGCTGTGTGAAACCCCACAGAAAAGTGTTAAATGGTCCTTGTCCCTGCTGTGTGAAACCCCACAGAAAAGTGTTAAATGGTCCTTGTCCCTGCTGTGTGAAACCCCACAGAAAAAAACACCTTCCTCCATTCCCCCGGCCGCTCGTCCAATCAGCGATTTTATACCGTGCATACTCCTGCCACCGGCCTACCTGAATGGCTGGGCATGGGAGCTAGCACAACTGTAGGGATGCAGCCCACAATCGCAGAAAGGTAAGTGCTTTGCAGGCCACAGTGGGGGCTCACAAATCCGGATGCACCAGTATTTTAGATTCCAGGGCTGCCGATAGCGGTGATTGTGCCTCTTTAAACCGGACCTAATAATAATTAGTCTATCTTATGTTTCCCTTCCTGTACATATAGATTGCTCACATTAATCCGGACTTTTACCATGAATAAGAGCCTATCTTATGTTTCCCCACACCCTGTACATACAGATTGCTCACATTAATCCGGACCTTCACTCTGAATAAGAGCCTATCTTATGTTTCCCCCCACCCTGTACATACAGATTGCTCACATTAATCCGGACCTTCACCCTGAATAAGAGTCTATCTTATATGTTTCCCACACCCTGTACATACAGATTGCTCACATTAAAAATCATCCTACCTGCATCTACTGCATGTTATGAGCCTTTAAACATCCATCAGGCAGCCTGCAAGCAGGAAGTGTCTTCTGACTGTGCCACTCTGCATTCTGGGATTGCTGACCTTTTCCTGACCCCAGCTCTGCTCTGTCTGAGCAAAGCACAGCTATAACCCAGCCCACACTACTTTATCCCGCTCTCCTCTCCTCAGTATGTGATGCTCCTGAGGCAAGATGGTGGCCCCCATATCTTCGAGTCCTGAACAGAGTTGTAGCCCAGTGGGGGAAGAATAAGAATAATAAGCAAGTGGCTAAAAATATATTTATTTTAGATGCTGGGAAATCATTTTTTAAGGGTTTGTGCTTTTCATTAAATCATGCTGAAGGTCCGGTTTAAAGTGGACCAAAACCCACATTTCTAACTGTCATCCCCTGAAGAGAACCTTTTGCTAATTTTAACTGCTCCTGCGTCACTCTAATCCCAGATAATGGCGCCTGTTTTAGCTGTAAAGCTCCGCCTCCTCCATTCATTGACATCATTGCCACACACAACAGTGGCATTCAGTCAGCCATCTCACACTGCGACAGCAACAGAAATCAGTGCTCCAGAACAATTTGAAAAGCAGTTCTACACCCTAAGAAAAGAGTATGGACAGGAGCTTAGGCCAAATATATTTCACAAGTTCAGTGGGTTTTGGTCCACTTTAACAGGCTGCATTACTTTATTTTAAAACTGCCCCTCTACGGGGTCCAGACGCACCTCCAGCCCCACTGTCGCATCAATTCGCGTTTCGCCAGATTTTTTTGTTTCCGTCAATAAAACGTTTTCTTCCTATTTATCACATGACCCTCTTCTGATCTGTTTCTAGGTTTGACTATGGTGACCGCTTCTGGGACATTAAAAGCAAGTACTTCACCTGCCAGTGTGGCTCTGAGAGGTGTAAACACTCGGCTGAAGCCATCGCTCTGGAGCAGAGCCGCCTGGCCCGGCTGGAGGTTCCGGACACGGCTCCGGTGGCTCCTCCCCCTCCGCCGGCCGTTTGATGTCCATGCGTCTGAGCTAAGCTTTTACCCTTTTTGTAGAGAAGAGCGTCGCCGGCCATTTCTTCAGCAACCCTGTCCACCTCTTCCCTGTGACACTGTTCACTTATGACCCTTGTTGGGGACTTCCATGGTGTCACTTCATACTTACCTACCGCTGCCCTGCAATGGGGTCCCTTCTATCATGTCATAGTAGTGGTCTTGCAGATCATCACTCGATTTCCCATTTTTCATTGTCTTGTAAATCGTCCCGTCTCATAAATAAAGATTTTTTTTTATATATATATAGCTTCACTTATTGTGTCGCATATTGGGGCAACGTGGGGGGTTTCACACAGTAGAGCATCCCGCTTTAAGATGCCCCCAGTGGAGGCAATCTTATAGATTCCTGGGCTGATCGCTGTGGGTTTTGGTCCACTTTAAATTGAATGGTGTGGTGTAACCCTCATCGCATCACTAAAGGTTACTTTAGTCCTATTTTAAAGCCGACCTTCACTCTGAATAAGAGTCTATCTTATATGTTTCCCACACCCTGTACATACAGATTGCTCACATTAATCCGGACCTTCACCCTGAATAAGAGCCTATCTTATATGTTTCCCACACCCTGTACATACAGATTGCTCACATTAAAAATCATCCTACTGCATGTTATGAGCCTTTAAACATACAACACGGCGGCTTATGGAAGCCGCCATCTTATCAGGCAGCCTGCAAACAGGAAGTGCCTCCTGACTGTGCTGCTCTGCATTCTGGGACTGCTGACCTTTACCTGACCCCAGCTCTGCTCTGCCTGAGCAAAGCACAGCTATAACCCGCCCCCCTGTACCTTATCCCACTCTCCTCTCCTCAGTAAGTGTGATGCTTCTGAGTCAAGATGGCGGCGCCCGTATCCTAAATTCCTGAACAGAGTTGCAGCCCAGTGGGGGAAAGAAGAATAAGTTGGTGACTAAAAACGTAAAATATATTCATTTTAGATGCTGGGGAACCGTTTTTTTAAGATGGTAAATGGTACGCTGTTGTAACAATCACTTTATTGCCACCTGAAATTGAGAGAAAAAGGAGGGGTGGCAGCCACAATTTATAACTAACTTGGGAGGTGCACCTGAGCAGGGCAATTAGAATACACAATTCTGAAAGGGGGTCACAGCACTCACCCCTGTTAGGCAGCAACCAAACCTTTAATCTGTCTCTAAAATCTGGATAAAGTGGACCAGAACCAGTGATTTTAACTATCCTGGTTTTTAGTTCGGCCCCCTGGGGCATCCTGATTTGGGATGCCCCGCGGTCTAAAACCCCATTGCTAGTCTTTCTTACCTTTCCTCGATTTCACTGCTCTCTTCCAATTAGCTTAATATGTGCGGCTGGAGAAGCTGAATGGAATCCCCAGCTTACACATATCAGCGGCGCCCAGCATCCCTCACATCCTTCGGCTGTGCACAGCTACGCACAGACATTCATATACGGTGGGCGTAGCCGCGCACACTCAAATGTGATGTGAGTGATGCCGCACATGCCATGGAAAGGTAAGCTTATTGGGTGAATAGGGATGGTTTCACACAGTGATGGAAAGACTCCAGGGCTGGTTTTGGTCTACTTTAAAAACAGGTCTTGGTTGGCACACATTTGTGTCTTGAAATTGAATGCTGTAACCATCTTAACACTTCACTAATGGCCACTTTAGTGCCACTTATATAGAATAGTACACTGTAACCATGTCATCGCCTCACTAGTGGTCACTGCTTCAAATTTAGTGATATGCTGTAACCCAATCATCACTTCACTTTAGTGGCACTTATCTAATTGCCTCACTAGTGGTAACTGCTTCAAATTCAGTGGTATGCTGTAATCCAATCATCACTTCGCTGATGGTCTCTCTCTGGATATCGCAGATGAGCGGGGCATCCCAAGCCTGTCGGCCACTGCAGCCCTATTCCCATCTGCTTCCAGGGACCCATCCTGCCTCCCAGCCTTAGCTACGGATCAGGTGATGGTAGGGGAACACCGAGGCTCAGGCGTTCACAGAGCTAGGCTCTGTGAGAGGGCCCCAGACCCTCTCCCAAAGGGTAGCCGGCCATAGGCTGTAGTGAGCCTATATGGGGGGGGGGGTAACCACCTAGTGACCCCTTGCCCTCCCTTATGTAGCCCATATGCTTTATTGTGTGTGTCTGTGCTTTTACTTCTACTGTGCTTCATTTGTTCTCGCCTCCCTCGCTCCTGCTCCTCTTCGCCTCTCTTGCGTTCAGGCGTTTTGAGGGGGGGGCACCTGCCTCTACGAGGGCGGCAGGCCGTCAGCGCTCTTTACCCCGACGCACGGTGCGGGCGCGGACTGACGCCATATTCTAAGTATGCACCTTCATTTTTCAAGTATATCTTCTAATGGTTGGATTGGGAGCCCTTGCGGTGAGAGTCGCCATAGCTCTGCATTATTAAGCTGTGCTTTTTACCTTTGTATGGAAATGTGAGTGCGGATTATTTTAGAATAAAGTGACCGTTTGAATAACGTTTTTGCACTAGATCCTTTCTTCTTCATCTCTCCCTGCATGCATTTGGAGTAACCCCCTGTGTCATTTGAATGTGGAGAGCGGAGGGAATGTATATAACCCCAGGAAAACTGCTGATATAAGCCATGCTGATGAGTGAATATGTCAATCTGAGATCCTTTGATGACTGAAAGCTTAACTGTCCTGCTTGGTTCGGTAAGCCTCCCATTTATCAGGTGGTGGATCTGCACTGGATTAATTGTTCACTGGGTGATAATGAAGATTTGAAGATCATCCTTTTGCTAAAAGTTTTCAAAGACTTTAATTGTTAGCTCTGTGCGGTCTTGAAAGAATTTGTTTTTACCTTTGGCTGGGGAGGAGGACCCCAACATTAGCATGTAGAAGCTTATATATACATTGTAATAGCGCGGTATTTCTTTGATTTTTTGATATTTCATATTCTAAGTATGTCACACACCCCGCTTCAAGATATTCATAACCTGTGGGTAATACTGACCTGTAGAGGGCGAACTGCAGAGATGATAGGAAAAAAGGAGCCCCTCCCTGATCCATAAATACCTGGGACCTCCCACTCATTACCCAGTCTTCATCTCTGCAGTCGGCGAGCAAGTCAGAAGATGTCTCCTCCTTGCACAGGGGGATTTCAGGTAGCCGGGATAACTCCCGGCCCGTTTTTTATCTATTTCCGCCCGGATTCCTTTATATTTCCCACATACACATGCCTCCCAGCCTTAGGCTGCGTTCCGGGTGAAGGTAGAAAAGCACCTTAGGTGCTTAGGAGCAAAGCTCCACCGCGAGACCCTATACAAGAGGGTAAGCGGCTATCCGGGTTGGTGACCCCGGTTTGGGATGCCCTGTCCCTTGGCCATTTCACCCTAGCTGGTGTTAAAAACCCCTCTCCGGATACCCTTCTCCTTAGAGGGGGGGGGCGGGGACCTGGGGTCCTTTCCTCTGTGTACAGGCTTTTCTTTCTTCTTTATTATAACCGTGTGTATAACTTGTGTTTGTCACGTTAAATTGTGCAGCCGCTAGAGATCATTCAGCAGTTTTTCTGCCTTTTTTACCTCATGACAGGCTGAGGGGAGCTTCTCTCCTCAGTCACTGGCAGCGGGGGGCGGGGCCTGGCGCTGGCTTTATTTTATATTTACTGGACGCTGGCGCTGGCCTTTTTGTTGTCAGCTGTGTATGGCGGAGGGGAGCTTCTCCCCTCACACGCTGTAGCGGGGGGCGGGGCCGGGCTTTCGGCGAGGACGCCACGGCCCGCCCCCGTTCGGCAGGGTCTGCTGCGGAGCCTGGGCTTCTTTTCAATCATTTGGCTGGGCTGTGAAGGGGGGGCGGCCACCCCCCCCTCTTCTCCTCTCTTTCCTCCTGCTGCGGCTGCTGCCTCGCTCGTGGCGTGAGGACGCCATTAACCTCCTCCTGACTGGAAGGCACAGTGAGTGGCCCTCTGGGCCCCCTTCATAACTCTACTATTCTATTGATTTTTCATATGCTTATTTAGTGTCTTTATTATGTCTTCCAGGTAGACCTACATAGGGGTTTAGGGGGTCTCTCCCGGTCCTAGGGTCCCTGGGTTTTCAATATACTTATACAAATCCTCCCACTTGGGACTTTAAAAGGGCATCCCAGGTTGCTTATAAGCGTAATTCCCTCGGTCATTGCGACTACCCAAAAGTCCACCTTATGGAGGCATCCCCGGATATCGGGCTCCCCTCGGGGCAATCCCGGAAGTGTATGGGTTGTGGGGTATCCCTAACAGGGGATGATGTATTTCTATGTATTCCTTGTGCGCAGCAGACTATTACACGGCAGTCCGGACCCCAGGCATCTGGGTCAGCACCGCCGTCTTCATCCTCTCCCCCCTCCCGTCTTGACCCGTGCCCCGTGTGTGACGTTGTCATGAGTGGGGAGTCGCAGTCTGATGTGTGTACCAGATGTGTGTACCTCCGTCATTTGAATATGATGAAGTAGATTATCTGGATTGGTCAGATTACTCTCCTCAAGAGGAAGGAGAGTTGTTTGAGGAATCTGATACTTCAGATGATCAGCAATTTGTTGGGGTCAGGGAGTTCCATGGATACTCCTAACGACCTGGCTCAGATGTTTGAGGTTCTGGCTATCTCCCCTCCTGAGGAGGCTCCTCAACAACAAGGGGAGTTTGTCGAGGAATCCAAGCCGCGCTTGGAATTTCCTAATCAAAAGCATTTTGATAAAATTATTTCTAAGGAATGGGAGAGGCCTGCTAGGCTCCCAGGCATTCCTCAGAGTTGGGATAAAAGGTATCCTTCCCTTTGGATACAGTTAAGCGTTGGGCGTCCCCTCCCGTAGTGGACGCACCAATTCTGGGACTGTCCAACTCAGCTGTTTTGAATAACCCTGATTGTTCCACACTTCAAGATGGTGAGGATAAGCGTATTGACCAGATGGCTTGCCACGGTTTTGCTAGCGTTGAGTCAGCCATGTGGTCTGTTTGTGCCTCAGCGCTGCTGGTGGTGGCTACCAGGTCGGTGGTCAGGGATCTGTTAACCTCCTCCGGTTTGGATCCGGTCAGTGGAGAATTTCTTGGACTTAAACGATGTTAGATGTTTTTGTCGTTCGTTATAGCCGCTTTGGATGATTCTTTGATGTGTAGCAGAACTTCTGTTCTGCTGGTGACTATTAGACGTTCTATTTGGTTGCACCAGTGGGCAACGAAAGAGGCGACGACGTCCTTTTCGGGGAGCGGCTTCCTTCACTCCTTCCTTTCGGGGTTCCAGAGCGGGAAGAGGATTTGCCTTCCGATCCACAAGAGGAGATTCCTGGAACAGGGGCAGAGGACATGCCCGTTCAGGATACATTTGGGGCTCTAAGCCTAAACCCGCGGCCAAATTCGAGAGGTTTCGGACAAATTGATCCAGGAAGTGGTGTCTTCCGGCCACAAGCTGGAGTTCGAGTCCCGCCCCCCCCCCCCGCGCGTTTCTTCAGGTCTCTGGTGCCCCCGGACGCACTGGGCGCGCAGGGGCTCCGGGCGGCGGTATCAAGTCTTCTGGATATAGCGGTCATTTGTCCAGTGCCTCCTTCAGACCGGGGTCGAGGCTTTTATTCAAATCTGTTCACGGTTCCCAAAAAGGATGGTTCTATTCGGCCCATACTGGATCTGAAGATTCTCAACAGATTTGTCAGATTGCGAAAATTCCGCATGGAAACACTGCTTCACCTATCTGCTCTCTTCATCAGGGCGACTTTGACGTCCAGAGACATCAAGGACGCGTACCTCCATGTTCCGATTTTTCCCGCGCACCAGAGATTTCTCAGGTTCGTGGTGGAGGATCGGCATTTTCAGTTTGTGGCTCTCGCTTTTGGTCTCACTTCAGCTCCAAGGGTGTTCACAAAGGTGCTTGCAGGGGTCATGGCTCTCCTCAGAGCACAGGGAATTCGCATAGTGCCATATCTGGACGATCCTCTCATCATGGCATCGTCTTTCAGCCAAGCGGAATTGGACACAAGGACGGTGATATCCACTCTGGAGAGGTTCGGTTGGGTAATCAACTACCCCAAGTCCTCCCTTTCCCCGTCCAGGATCGTGTCTTTTCTGGGAATGTCTTTGGATACGACTCAGGCCAGGGTGTTCCTTCCTCAGTTCAAGGTTCTTTTGATTCAGGAGTTGATTCAGTTGTTCATATCCACTCCTCGTCCGACCATCCGGCTAGGGATGAGACTGGTGGGGCTGATGGTAGCCTCCTTCGAAGCAGTCCCTTTTGCTCAGTTTCACACAAGGACGTTACAGCTCCATCTATTGACGGCCTGGGACAGGTCTCCTCTGTCGTTGGATCAATCCTTTTTGATGACTCCTCGGATTCGCCAGTCACTAGGGTGGTGGCTGAATTCTGTGAATCTGTTGAAGGGCAGATCCTTTCTGATGCCTCTGTGGGAGATGGTCACCACTGATGCCAGCCTATCAGGATGGGGAGGCTTCTGGAAGGATCTTCAGTTTCAGGGCTTGTGGGGACCTCTGGAAGCCCACGAGCCCATCAATGTTCTGGAATTGAGAGCCATCAGGATGGTTCTTGTACGTTTGACTCATCACCTACAGGGACTGCCGGTTCAGGTCCGGTCGGACAATCGGACGGCGGTTGCCTACATCAATCACCAGGGAGGGACCCGCAGCAGGCGTGCCCTCAAGGAAGTATCTCTGATTCTGGACTGGGCGGAGAGCCATGTCCCGTGCATCTCGGCAGTTTACATTCCGGGAGTGGAGAACACGGAGGCGGACTCTCTGAGCAGGTTGTCTGTCCGCAAGGGGGAATGGTCTCTCTGTCCCAGGGGTTTTTCACTCGATTTGTCTCAGGTGGGGGTCACCGGTGGTGGACCTCTTTGCCTCCCGTCACAATCACAATCTTCCGGTATTTGTGTCTTTCGAAGGATCCACTGGCTCTAGCAGTGGATGCCATGTCCCTGAACTGGAGGGATCTGGGGTTTCTGTACCTGTTCCCTCCATTTCCAATGGTAGCCAGTGTGGTGCGCAAGCTGGTCCTGGAGGGAGCTTCAGCAATTCTGGTGGCTCCAAGGTGGCCAAGACGGGTTTGGTTCGCACACGTGGTAAGGTTAGTAGAAGATCAGTTCGTTCTACCCCTGCTGCCGGATCTGCTCACACAGGGTCAACTACGTTACCCCAGTTTACCAACGCTGGCTTTGACGGCGTGGCTGCTGAAACCTCCATCTTGAAGGAGGAAGGCCTTTCGGATGCTGTTATTCAGACTCTTATTAGCGCAAGGAAGAGGTCTTCTTCTTCCGTCTACTATAGGACTTGGAGATCGTATATTGATTGGTGTGAAACTAGGGCCTTCCCTTGTAGGGAATTCTCTTTTTCTAGAGTTCTGGAGTTCCTCCAACACGGCTTGGATCTGGGGCTCCATCTCGGTACGTTGAGGGGGCAGGTTTCTGCCCTGGCGGTGTTTTTCCAAAGATTTTTTGCTCTTCATCCGTTGGTTAAGACTTTTTTTCCAAGGGGTTACGCATGTGCGGCCTCCTAGGAAGCCTATAATTCCGGTTTGGGATTTGAATTTGGTTCTTTCTGCTCTTCAGGGCTCCCTTTGGGCCCTTGCATGATACTGCTTTGTCTTCCCTTACACAGAAGGTGGCCTTTTTTGGTAGCCATCACTTCAGTTCAGCGCGTCTCTGAGTTGGCGGCCCTGTCTATTCAAGCTCCGTATTTTGAAAGACATCAGGACAAGGTGGTTTTCCGTTTCAAGCCGGATTTCCTTCCTAGGGTGGTTTCTGCTTTTCACCTAAATCAGGATATTATTCTGCCCTCTCTGTGTCCTAATCCCAACAACGATTAGGAGAGGGCCCTGCATTCCTCGGATGTGGTTCGTGCTGCAAAGTACTATTTGGTAGTAACTTCTTCTTTTCGCAAGACTGATGCCTTCTTTGTGGTTCCCTCCGGGCCCAAGAAAGGTTTGGCGCCCGCCAAGTCTTCCATCAGTAAATGGATTTGTCAGGCCATTGTTGGGGCCTATTCTGCTAAGGGGAGGAATCCCCCTTTTCGTGTTCCTGCTCATTCTACTCGTGCGGTTGGGGCTTCCTGGGCTTTCCAGCACCAGGCCTCTGTTGAGCAAGTTTGTAAGACTGCTACTTGGTCTTCTGTTCACACTTTTTCAAAGTTTTACAAGGTTGA
Organism: Gastrophryne carolinensis; assembly: GCA_027917425.1. Classification (NCBI taxonomy): domain Eukaryota; kingdom Metazoa; phylum Chordata; class Amphibia; order Anura; family Microhylidae; genus Gastrophryne; species Gastrophryne carolinensis. The sequence goes on along the minus strand of CM051235.1, from coordinate 27,971,360 downwards.
TGTTAGGGCCTCAGCGGATGCTGTTTTTGGCCTCAAAGTTCTGCAGGCTACAGTGGTTTAAGTTGTGAGTTATGCCTTGTTTTGGATCCCCGCCCTTTATGGACACTGCTATTTGATGTCCCACAGGTTATGAATATCTTGAAGCGGGGTGTGTGCATACTTAGAATAATACCATTTTGTGAATACTCACCTTGTAAAATGGGTATTATAAGTATGTCACACACCCCGCTTCACCCCGCCCTTTTTGTATTCTGGATCCTTCATATTGTGAACTTTGCGTTGTTATGACTTATATTTGGCTCTTCCTGGTCCCTTTCCTTACTGCTTTCTTGATACTGGGTAATGAGTGGGAGGTCCCAGGTATTTGTGGACCGGGAGGGGCTTCTTTTTTCCTATCATCTCTGCAGTTCGCCCTCTACAGGTCAGTATTACCCACAGGTTATGAATATCTTGAAGCGGGGTGTGTGACATACTTATAATACCCATTTTACTAGGTGAGTATTCACAAAATGGTATTTTTCCCCTACCCCCTACTATCGACGCCATTTCCTTCAGCCTGTGCCCTGGAGGGGGCTGCGCTCTGAGAGGCACGCTGATCTATGTGCACCGCTGCATCCGGGGCTTCCATCGGATGCTGCGCTGGCCTGCCTGCATTCGCTCCGCTGTCAGCAGGCCGAGATCCACTGGTCCGTGAGTCTGGTCATTCCTCTTTGTGTTCATTGTGCATGCGCTGTGGGATGCTCATGTTTTTTCCTCCTTTGTGTCTTTCAGGTGGGTCCCTTATTATTCTCAGTGTTGTGGTTTCTCCCGGTCCCATCCACCCCCCCCCCCCTCCCGCTCCCTACAGTCTACTATTCCTCCCTGAGGAATCTATTAGGGGATTTTATTGGGGATTGTCCGGGTTTGTGCCGTCAATGCCTTGTAACCCGTTTATTTTGCCATTAATCTCCATAATGGAGGCTTCTGGGGATAGCGAGCTTGGGGCCGCCTCGGGCCGGGCTAAGCTCTGTCTCATGTGTGGTACATGCCCTTTGAGCGGTCGCAGCGCTATTTGTGTCCCCTGCTCCCAAAGTGTCATTTCAGAACAGGATGGGGCGAGCGCTACTCTCCTCAGCCCCAGTGTACCTACGGTCTCGCCGACACCCCCACACCTGCATTTAGCCCCCAGTGAGGGGGAAGCCCGCAGGGGGTCTCAATCGGATTTGGCGCTCCGAGTGGCCAGCATAGAGCGACAATTATCGCGCTCGGCCGCTGGCAAGGCCGCGTGTAAGAAGCGGCATCTTGAGCCGGGTTATTCACTTTTTGATGATGATTACGTGGCTTTTGGTGGCCGAGACTCCATGGAGGAGGGTGAGTTGTTTCATGACTCAGACTCCTCAGGGGACCGACCGGGTGGCTTTGACAGTGACCCTGGGTCTTCCTCGGACGAGGACAGGTTGCTCCCCGATGACACGGAGAAGTTGTTGTCTGCGGTATTTGAAACCTTGCACATTGTACCCCCGAAGGCGGCCAAAAAGAAGCAGGGGGACCTATTTCGGCCTGAGAGACAGTGTCTTGTTTTTCCTGAGCAAGGCCAATTCTCCAAGATGGTTTTGAAGGAATGGGAGAGGCCTAACAAATTGCCGTCGGTGCCTAAGGGTCTGGATAGATGGTATCCATTCTCTGAGAAGTTGAATCGCCTTTGGTCCCGTCCCCCAATACCACGGTTATGCTGTCTCCCGATACTACCTCCTTGCGTTATCCTGCTGACAGACGCATGGATCAGCTGGCCTGTCACACTTTCACCTTTGTGGCTGATGGCCTCCATCCGATCTGTGCCACTGCCATTGTCTCCATAGCCATCAAAAAGAAGGTGAGACGCCTTGTTGATATTACCAGTATATTCGCGGTCTTTTCCTCTTTCTTTCTAGTGTGTGTGTATGTGTGCTTGGTGCTGCACATTACTTGGCTGGTCGCCATTTTTCGCTTCTGCTGAGGGGAGCTTCTTCCTCTCAGGCTGCGGTGTTAAGGGGGCGGGGCCGGGCGCTTTGCCGCGACCCGCCCCCCCCTTCTGGTTTGGAGCCAATTGCGGAGCCCAGCCAAGGGCTGGGAACCGCGCTGCTGGTTGTGTGAGTACGGAGGCAGGACCAGGCGCGGCGCGCGATCCGCGCTGGCCCGCCCCTTCTTCCTCTTCCTCTGAGCTGATGCGCGGTGGCAGCCATCGTACAAAGCACGTGAGTGCCCTCCCAGGCTCTCCCCTTTTATTTCCCTGACTTAGCCATGTCCCCCATTCTGTCAGGGGACAGTGCTAGTCCTTTGTCACCTTTTCCTTGTTTTATGAGGATATGTGTATATAATATATATATATATATATATATATATATATATATATATATATATATTAGTGTGTGTGCATGTGCTTATGGCCACTCCTTTGTGTCTTTCAGTAGGCCTTGCTTAAAAGGGGGTTCTCCCGGTCCTAGGGTCCCTAGCAGAAATTTGGGGCACTTAAAAATCCTCCCACTTGGGACTTAAGGGCCATCCCGGGTTGATAACTAGCATAATTCCCTCGGGTCATTGCGACTACCTCAAAATCACCATATGGAGGCTCCACAGGATACCGGGCTCAGGCTCCCCTTGGGACAATCCCGGCTATGTGTGGGTTGTGGGGTATCCCTTACGGGGGAGAATGTACTTATTTGCATACCATGCGCGCAACAGGCCATAACGCGGCAGTCGGGACCCCAGGCGTCTGGGTCAGTGCCGCCCGCCTCTCTTATCCCACCCGCATCATCCGTACCCCAAGTGACACTAGTGTCATTAGTGGGGAGTCGCACTTGGATGTATGTGCCAGGCTGGCCAACCTCGAGAAAATTATTTCTAGCTCAGTGGGCATAAAGGCCACTGCTAAGAAAAGGCATTTGTCACCGTCTACGCCGGTAATTGATTTTGATCATTATGACTCACCTGATTGGGCTCATTATTCCCCGCTTGAGGAGGGGGAATTGTTTGAGGAATCTGAGACTGAGGAATTGCAGTTTGATTCTGATGCCGGGCAGGCGCTGGGGGATGCTGTGGATACCCTCAAGGTCCTGACCCATCTGTTAGAGGTTCTGGATATTTCCCCACCAGCGGAGGCCCCTCCGAAGAAGGGGGAATTCTTTGGGTTCTCTAAGCCCCGCTTGGAGTTTCCAAATCAGGATCATTTTGACAGCATGATTCTTAGAGAATGGGAGAAGCCTAGTCGCCTTCACGGTGTTCCTCTGGGATGGGATAGGAAGTATCCCTTTCCGATGGACACGGTGAAGCGCTGGTCCCCCCCCCCCCCCCCCCCGAGGATGATGCGCCCATTTTAGGATTGTCCAACACCTCCGTTGTACATACTCCTGACGCCACTACCCTTAAGGATGGCGAGGACAAGCGCATTGATCAGATGTCATGTCATGCCTTTGCCAGTGTGGGTTCTGCCTTGCGGCCTGTCTGTGCATCGGCACTCGTGGCTGTGGCTACCAGGTCGGAGATCAGGGACATGTTAAATGGGTCCCAGTTCAACCCGGACAGCGTTGAATTCACAACCCTTAAGAGGTGCGAATTGTTCATGAATTTTGTTTTGTCGGCTATGGACGACACTATTAGCATGTGTAGTAGAACTTCGGCTCTGTTGGTGGCCATGCGCCGATCGGTCTGGCTGCGCCAGTGGGCGGCTGACATTGCGGCCAAGAAGTCACTTACAGCTTTGCCCTTTTTGGGAACGCGGCTGTTTGGAGACAAATTGGATTCTGTGGTGAAGGGTGAGAAGCTACCTCAGCGTAAGAAGCTGCGTCGCTTCTTTCGGGGGGCAAGCTCCTTTAATCCTTCCTTTCGCGGTGCCAGAGGGGACAGATGTCTTGCCTACTCTGGCTTTAGAGGTGATTCCTGGAACAGAGGTAGAGGACGTCCAGCCTCTACCTGGGGTTCGAGGCCCAAGCCCGCTGCCAAGCCAGCTCAACAATGAGGGGGCGCCCTCACCCTTGCGGGTGGGGGGACGGCTGCGGTTCTTCAGGTCTGGGCCCAGGAGGTCACAGACAAGTGGATATTGGAAGTGGTCTTGTCTGGGTACAAACTGGAGTTCGAGTCCCGGCCTCCTGTCCCGGGATCCTCGGGCGGCACAGGGGCTCCTGTTGGCTCTAAAGAATCTCCTGCACATACCGGTCATATGCCCGGTGCCTCTTTTAGAGAGAGGCCGGGGATATTATTCCAACCTCCTCACGGTTCCCAAAAAGGATGGCTGCATAAGACCCAGGAAAGGGAGGGAGGGGAGAAAAAGGTTAGTAGCACCTATTTTCCTCTGTAGAGTCTTTAAATGGGGATAACTTGATATACCTTCAAATATAAGTATTACTATATTGAATTAATATTATCATATTTTATTCGTGCATATATTGTACATCATTTACATATTTACAATAAATATTGCTGGTATCCTCATTGAGATAGGTTACACGGGGTAAGGGTTCCCCATGAAGTATGCAGGATATTCCTGCCAGTTAAATCTCCAGAGCTCCTATTGAGCTATTGTTCATTCTGTTTTCACAGTTTGTAGCAAGTAATGTTTTGCAGTTTGTAGCAAGGCATGGGTTTATTCCTTCAATTTGTAGCAAGCTTGTATCCAGTGCAGACGTTTCGCTATTATGCTTCTTCAGTGCACAAGTACTAAGGCTGTTAGGAGAAGGAAATATATATGCATTGGTATCCCATTAGTTTTACATTCTGTGTCAAACTGCTGTTGGTGCAAGTGTCATTATATTCCTACTGGTTACATATTTGTACCTTACTCAATGGTGACAGGTTTCAGCGCTTGCTTTAAGGTATCCCGTTATTCGTTATTTTCTGTTAATAAACAGGTACTTGTCAGTGCTATTAAGTAGTAAGATCTGCGGTATATACAGAGGTAGTAAAGTTACCTGTGTAGATCACTGATGTTGGATGTGGCTGCGGCTGCAGAGGGGGCTGTGGATAATATAAGTGTTTGTTTTATTCCTCTGTTCTGAGAGGCCAAATAGATGTTGGCGAGATCCGCATATGCGGTGACTCACCTTCCAGCTCTGTGTCTTGTGACCGGGACCCGTCTCCGTGGTTGAGAGCGGGTGGCGCAGGTCCCCGCTGTCTAACCCTCTGTCACGCTGTATGCTGAGCGCTGTGTGTTATAGTCGAGGGGGGCGGGGCCTGCTTCCAAAGGGGCCGGATTCGCGCTGCCGCGCTGGGCTGGATATTCGTCCTGCACGGCGCTCTGCTACCTTTGACCTGTAGCAGACGGAATGACGTGTATAACGTCCCTTCCGGCTTTGCGGCCCCTTCCCTGTCCAAGGAACTATCGCCAGTGTGTAAGCCGCCATTTTGGCGGTTAGTGTACCGCATTGATGGCTAATCTCGCCTTTCTGTTTCTAAGTTTGCTTCTTTGCGAATAAAATGTTAGTGTTACAGGCAATATTTGCTCTGTGTCGCTTGCTCCTTATTATAACTTGGGCTAATTGGTATTTTAATATTTTCTATGGGAGATACCAACAGCAGTTTGACACAGAATGTAAAACTAATGGGATACCAATGCATATATATTTCCTTCTCCTAACAGCCTTAGTACATTTGTGCACTGAAGAAGCATAATAGCGAAACGTCTGCACTGGATACAAGCTTGCTACAAATTGAAGGAATAAACCCATGCCTTGCTACAAACTGCAAAACATTACTTGCTACAAACTGTGAAAACAGAATGAACAATAGCTCAATAGGAGCTCTGGTGATTTAACTGGCAGGAATATCCTGCATACTTCATGGGGAACCCTTACCCCGTGTAACCTATCTCAATGAGGATACCAGCAATATTTATTGTAAATATGTAAATGATGTACAATATATGCACGAATAAAATATGATAATATTAATTCAATATAGTAATACTTATATTTGAAGGTATATCAAGTTATCCCCATTTAAAGACTCTACAGAGGAAAATAGGTGCTACTAACCTTTTTCTCCCCTCCCTCCCTTTCCTTATAAGAATTATTAGAGTTGGGGGAAACAAGAATCACAACCTGCCACCAGTGCCATTAGGGTGGGACCTGATTAAAGGATAAATCCCGACCCTCCCCCCCAAACCTGCACATTAAGTATATTTGGGCTTAAACCCAAATTATGACACTGACGGGCAAACAGACATCATAGACCATAGAAACATAGAAATAAAGTGTCCTGTAAAAAGAAATGACCCAACTAACAGGACAAGAATGGGACCAGTTATTCAAGGACTTTTCTCAAAACATTTAATTGCAAACAGATGAAGGTCAGGAATACAGTAACATCACTGAGAAATTCAGAATACTAGAAAACACTCTTAAAAAGAAAACCAGGGTTCATTGGAACATAATTTACATGCGAAAATATTTAGAGGAAGGGATAGTACCCCTAGGCCTCAGAATTAGAATCTTTCCACAAGTAGGGGAAATAGATCCCATTTTCAAAAACAAATGGGAAAGTAACCTGCAGACATGTTCACTTAACATGCTCAGATTGCTCATAGAGCAGCAGGAAAACACACTGAAACAAATCGAGAACCAATACACTAAAATCTGTGAAGATTTGAACAAACAGAAGGAGTGGTCTAACTTTGAAGAACACAACAACAAAATCAAAAAGAAAATAGAAAACCTCATAAAAGAGGTCTGGGAAATCAAGAATAGCAAACTAAGTAGAGATAGAAGGGCATATCAGGAACAAAAAGCGTATAGGTGGAAGAACTTAGGCACAAAACAACCAACGGCCTATATAGATCCCTATTCATCACAATATTCATCGTCCTCCTCGGATAGCTCCCAATCAGGAGACAATCCCAGAAAACATTATAAGCTGTTTAACAGACAAACCAGGAACAGGTACCAAAGGGATTATAGAACCGAACAGGAATCCAGAGAACAGGGAAGGAAGAGGGACAAAAGAAAGGACTTACCCTCACCGGATACTTTACAGGGAAAATCCCAACAGGGACCTTCCCCTTTTTTAGACACCGCTGCAAGGGGAGAGGAAGAACGGGCAACTCAGCCGGCCAAAAAGGGAACATGGCTACTATCGGAACCCCGCCCCCCCACATAAGGCAGGAACACAACCCTCCACATAGTCCGGACAATGTAAACAATAATATAATCAATTTAGCCAATATACCACTAACCAAACCACAGATAGAGGTACTACAAATGGGATTGAATTACTGTCCGGAACAAAACCTAAACAAATTTGAACTTATCAAAGATATAAATTTGTTTGCAAGGAAAATATTGCTACAATTACAATTTGGGGGCAAGAAAGACACCGTAGAAGCAGAAACCCTTTACAGAACAGGAACGCGAGGCAATAGAAATTCTAGAATCACTTGAGAATGGAGAAGAGGGCCCACCCCTAGGTCTAACAGAAACTCACATACAGAAGTAAGAAATAAGATTTAGGAAGCCATCAACGTATTTTCCACCCTTGTCCACGAATTCTAGTGTCAAGACATTTGTAAACCTAACAATACAGGAAATAGAAAAAATTGACACTAAAGGTAAAAGACCAAAAAACTTCACGCCCGAACAAAAGAAAGCCCTAAATGAGCTAATGGAGAATAAAGAAATAGTAATTAAACCAGCGGACAAGGGTGCAAATACAGGCATACAAACAAGGGAACAATATGAGAGAATGTGTCTGAAAATATTAAACAACAAGGAATGGTATCAAAAAACTGCAATCTCCAAACTTAAGAAAGACCAGGAGGAGTGCACCTCAATCATTGACAAAGCATATGAACACAAAATCATAAACAAACAATCATGGCAGTTTCTGACAATGAATAATCCAACAACACAAACCTTCTACTCCCTACCGAAGGTACATAAGTCCAAAACAAATCCCCCAGGTAGACCAATCGTGTCAGGGATAGGTTCCCTGACATATAGAGCAAGTGAGTACGTTGACTTTTTCCTCAGACCATTTGTCGAAGCACTGTCCTCCTATGTCAGGGACACTCCCCATCTATTACAAATCCTAGACGAAACAACAATCTCCACGAAAGCAACATTAGTGACCCTGGACGTCGAAGCTCTATACTCGAGCATCCCACATGATCTAGGCCTAAGGGCCACAAAACACTATTTAGATCAACTTGACATCACAGAACATGACCATAACCAGTTTATACTGGAACTTTTGAGATTCATACTCACACACAACACATTCCTTTTTAACAAGCAGTTATACCATCAATTACAAGGAACGGCAATGGGCACGATCTGTGCCCCCTCTTTTGCCAATCTCTACTTGGGATGGTGGGAGGAGAAGATCTGGGAGGAGGATGAAACCCAGCAATATATGCAACACATCGTCTCATGGTATCGATACATAGACGATATTCTCATTATATGGGAAGGGTCCATAACACAACTGGAAGAGTTCGCTAAATACATCAACACAAACCCATACAACCTCAAATTTACAATAGAACATGACTCAAGTAAGATCAATTTTCTAGATTTGGAAATACGTTTAGACACGAGAGGAAAAATCCTCACAAACTTCTATAGGAAACCCACGGCGGCCAATAACATCCTAAGGGCCACGAGCGCCCATCCGACAGCCCTCAAAAACAGCATACCGTATGGGGAGTGCTTGAGGGCAAAAAGAAATTGCTCAGACCCTGAAGAATTCAAATTGGCAGCGGCAGGAATTAGGTCCAGACTTAGGGAAAGAGGTTACTCCAATAGAATTCTCAAGAAAGCCTACAATAGAACCCAGTCACAAAACAGGAGCCAAATACTCCACCAACAAAGGAACAAACATCAACAGAAGGCGAAAGAGTTCAACTACACACCTTTGATATTAACCTACAATGCGCAACATGATCTGATAAGAAAAACCCTACAGGATCATTGGTTTATCCTTAAGAGATCCTGAGATAGGACCTTTCTTACCAGCCCGCCCTAAACTAACCTTCAGAAAAGCGAGGTCTATCAAAGACAGACTAGTATCCAGTCATTACTCTACAGAAAAACGAACCAAATGCTGCCAAACAGTGGGCACTTACAGGTGTGAGGGCTGCTCAACCTGCCAATACATCAAACCCGGTAAAACCATAACTTTACCAACAGGAACAACAATAACACCAAAACACTACGCAAACTGTAATACAACGGACGTAGTTTACTTACTTACATGCAATTGCCCAAGATTTTACATTGGGAAAACAAATAGGAAGCTCAGGACTCGCATATATGAACACATCAGGGACATCAAAAATAAAAATATACTAACCCCTGTTGGCAAACATTGGACCATGAAACACTCAGGAATACCCATAGGAGTGTCTTTCCAAGTCCTAGACAGAATTCACAAACATGACAGAGGGGGCGATATAAGAAAGAAAACATTACAACATGAAACGAAATGGATCACCACATTAAAAGCCCTAACCCCTCCAGGTTTGAACGATGCCTGCAGCTTTGTTCCCTTCCTTAAATAAGTACACTTCAAAATCTGAATATACAATAAAAACCATGCACTATCCCTTTAAGAACAATCAATCAACCAAAATCCCAGTCATTCAATTACACAGTAGAACCATAAGTACAAGCCCACCATATGAACATGTAAATATGTTAATCTCCAATAAAGGACTCATAACTAAGAACAAACTATCATAAGATAGAAAAACAAAAGAACAAGGTCCCCTAAACACCATGAGTCATACACAACATGTACGCAAATAATGAATATATAGTTCAGGAACAAAGAAATAACTACCAGATATTATCAATGTATGTAAATAAACTGTAAAGGCAGCGCTTGCCTTTAAGGTGCCCTTAAGGTATCTCCCATAGAAAATATTAAAATACCAATTAGCCCAAGTTATAATAAGGAGCAAGCGACACAGAGCAAATATTGCCTGTAACACTAACATTTTATTCGCAAAGAAGCAAACTTAGAAACAGAAAGGCGAGATTAGCCATTAATGCGGTACACTAACCGCCAAAATGGCGGCTTACACACTGGCGACAGTTCCTTGAACAGGGAAGGGGCCGCAAAGCCGGAAGTGACGTAATACACGTCATTCCGTCTGCTACAGGTCAAAGGTAGCAGAGCGCCGTGCAGGACGAATATCCAGCCCAGCGCGGCAGCGCAAATCCGGCCCCTTTGGAAGCAGGCCCCGCCCCCCCTCGACTATAACACACAGCGCTCAGCATACAGCGTGACAGAGGGTTAGACAGTGGGGACCTGCGCCACCCGCTCTCAACCACGGAGACGGGTCCCGGTCACAAGACACAGAGCTGGAAGGTGAGTCACCGCATATGCGGATCTCGCCAACATCTATTTGGCCTCTCAGAACAGAGGAATAAAACAAACACTTATATTATCCACAGCCCCCTCTGCAGCCGCAGCCACATCCAACATCAGTGATCTACACAGGTAACTTTACTACCTCTGTATATACCGCAGATCTTACTACTTAATAGCACTGACAAGTACCTGTTTATTAACAGAAAATAACGAATAACGGGATACCTTAAAGCAAGCGCTGAAACATGTCACCATTTGTACAAATATGTAACCAGTAGGAATATAATGACACTTGCAAACAGCAGTTTGACACAGAATGTAAAACTAATGGGATACCAATGCATATATATTTCCTTCTCCTAACAGCCTTAGTACATTTGTGCACTGAAGAAGCATAATAGCGAAACGTCTGCACTGGAAGGTAGACCAATCGTGTCAGGGATAGGTTCCCTGACATATAGAGCAAGTGAGTACGTTGACTTTTTCCTCAGACCATTTGTCGAAGCACTGTCCTCCTATGTCAGGGACACTCCCCATCTATTACAAATCCTAGACGAAACAACAATCTCCACGAAAGCAACATTAGTGACCCTGGACGTCGAAGCTCTATACTCGAGCATCCCACATGATCTAGGCCTAAGGGCCACAAAACACTATTTAGATCAACTTGACATCACAGAACATGACCATAACCAGTTTATACTGGAACTTTTGAGATTCATACTCACACACAACACATTCCTTTTTAACAAGCAGTTATACCATCAATTACAAGGAACGGCAATGGGCACGATCTGTGCCCCCTCTTTTGCCAATCTCTACTTGGGATGGTGGGAGGAGAAGATCTGGGAGGAGGATGAAACCCAGCAATATATGCAACACATCGTCTCATGGTATCGATACATAGACGATATTCTCATTATATGGGAAGGGTCCATAACACAACTGGAAGAGTTCGCTAAATACATCAACACAAACCCATACAACCTCAAATTTACAATAGAACATGACTCAAGTAAGATCAATTTTCTAGATTTGGAAATACGTTTAGACACGAGAGGAAAAATCCTCACAAACTTCTATAGGAAACCCACGGCGGCCAATAACATCCTAAGGGCCACGAGCGCCCATCCGACAGCCCTCAAAAACAGCATACCGTATGGGGAGTGCTTGAGGGCAAAAAGAAATTGCTCAGACCCTGAAGAATTCAAATTGGCAGCGGCAGGAATTAGGTCCAGACTTAGGGAAAGAGGTTACTCCAATAGAATTCTCAAGAAAGCCTACAATAGAACCCAGTCACAAAACAGGAGCCAAATACTCCACCAACAAAGGAACAAACATCAACAGAAGGCGAAAGAGTTCAACTACACACCTTTGATATTAACCTACAATGCGCAACATGATCTGATAAGAAAAACCCTACAGGATCATTGGTTTATCCTTAAGAGATCCTGAGATAGGACCTTTCTTACCAGCCCGCCCTAAACTAACCTTCAGAAAAGCGAGGTCTATCAAAGACAGACTAGTATCCAGTCATTACTCTACAGAAAAACGAACCAAATGCTGCCAAACAGTGGGCACTTACAGGTGTGAGGGCTGCTCAACCTGCCAATACATCAAACCCGGTAAAACCATAACTTTACCAACAGGAACAACAATAACACCAAAACACTACGCAAACTGTAATACAACGGACGTAGTTTACTTACTTACATGCAATTGCCCAAGATTTTACATTGGGAAAACAAATAGGAAGCTCAGGACTCGCATATATGAACACATCAGGGACATCAAAAATAAAAATATACTAACCCCTGTTGGCAAACATTGGACCATGAAACACTCAGGAATACCCATAGGAGTGTCTTTCCAAGTCCTAGACAGAATTCACAAACATGACAGAGGGGGCGATATAAGAAAGAAAACATTACAACATGAAACGAAATGGATCACCACATTAAAAGCCCTAACCCCTCCAGGTTTGAACGATGCCTGCAGCTTTGTTCCCTTCCTTAAATAAGTACACTTCAAAATCTGAATATACAATAAAAACCATGCACTATCCCTTTAAGAACAATCAATCAACCAAAATCCCAGTCATTCAATTACACAGTAGAACCATAAGTACAAGCCCACCATATGAACATGTAAATATGTTAATCTCCAATAAAGGACTCATAACTAAGAACAAACTATCATAAGATAGAAAAACAAAAGAACAAGGTCCCCTAAACACCATGAGTCATACACAACATGTACGCAAATAATGAATATATAGTTCAGGAACAAAGAAATAACTACCAGATATTATCAATGTATGTAAATAAACTGTAAAGGCAGCGCTTGCCTTTAAGGTGCCCTTAAGGTATCTCCCATAGAAAATATTAAAATACCAATTAGCCCAAGTTATAATAAGGAGCAAGCGACACAGAGCAAATATTGCCTGTAACACTAACATTTTATTCGCAAAGAAGCAAACTTAGAAACAGAAAGGCGAGATTAGCCATTAATGCGGTACACTAACCGCCAAAATGGCGGCTTACACACTGGCGACAGTTCCTTGAACAGGGAAGGGGCCGCAAAGCCGGAAGTGACGTAATACACGTCATTCCGTCTGCTACAGGTCAAAGGTAGCAGAGCGCCGTGCAGGACGAATATCCAGCCCAGCGCGGCAGCGCAAATCCGGCCCCTTTGGAAGCAGGCCCCGCCCCCCCTCGACTATAACACACAGCGCTCAGCATACAGCGTGACAGAGGGTTAGACAGTGGGGACCTGCGCCACCCGCTCTCAACCACGGAGACGGGTCCCGGTCACAAGACACAGAGCTGGAAGGTGAGTCACCGCATATGCGGATCTCGCCAACATCTATTTGGCCTCTCAGAACAGAGGAATAAAACAAACACTTATATTATCCACAGCCCCCTCTGCAGCCGCAGCCACATCCAACATCAGTGATCTACACAGGTAACTTTACTACCTCTGTATATACCGCAGATCTTACTACTTAATAGCACTGACAAGTACCTGTTTATTAACAGAAAATAACGAATAACGGGATACCTTAAAGCAAGCGCTGAAACATGTCACCATTTGTACAAATATGTAACCAGTAGGAATATAATGACACTTGCAAACAGCAGTTTGACACAGAATGTAAAACTAATGGGATACCAATGCATATATATTTCCTTCTCCTAACAGCCTTAGTACATTTGTGCACTGAAGAAGCATAATAGCGAAACGTCTGCACTGGATACAAGCTTGCTACAAATTGAAGGAATAAACCCATGCCTTGCTACAAACTGCAAAACATTACTTGCTACAAACTGTGAAAACAGAATGAACAATAGCTCAATAGGAGCTCTGGTGATTTAACTGGCAGGAATATCCTGCATACTTCATGGGGAACCCTTACCCCGTGTAACCTATCTCAATGAGGATACCAGCAATATTTATTGTAAATATGTAAATGATGTACAATATATGCACGAATAAAATATGATAATATTAATTCAATATAGTAATACTTATATTTGAAGGTATATCAAGTTATCCCCATTTAAAGACTCTACAGAGGAAAATAGGTGCTACTAACCTTTTTCTCCCCTCCCTCCCTTTCCTTATAAGAATTATTAGAGTTGGGGGAAACAAGAATCACAACCTGCCACCAGTGCCATTAGGGTGGGACCTGATTAAAGGATAAATCCCGACCCTCCCCCCCAAACCTGCATAAGACCCATCCTGGATTTGAAGCTTCTCAACAGGTTCATCAGAAGTTCCGCATGGAGATGTTCAGCCATCGGTTCCCTTCGTCAGGGGGATTTCATGACGTCCATAGACATCAAGGATGCTTACCTTCATGTACCAATTTGCCCAGCACACCAGAGATTTCTCAGGTGGTTTAAATTTGTGCATTTTTTTGCTGTATTTGGATCCCCACCCATGACGGACACTGCTATTGGATGTCCCATATTTCAAGAATAGTGGAAGCGGGGTGTGTGACATACTTGGAATAATACCATTTTGTCATTACTCACCTTTAAAATGGGTATTATAAGTATGTCACACACCCCGCTTCATCCCGCCCTTTTTTGTATTCTGGATCCTTTATATGCTGAACCTTTTTATAGTTAAGAATGTTTTATTAGCTCTTCCTGGTCCCCTTACTGCTGTCATATACTGGGGAATGTGTGGGAAGTCCCAGGTATTTATGGACTGGGAGGGGCTCCTTTTTTTCCTGTCATCTCTGCAAAGTTCGCCCTCTACTGGACCATAACCCATATGTCATGAATAGTGGAAGCGGGGTGTGTTACATACTTATAATTTTAAAGGTGAGTAATCACAAAATGGTATTTTTCCTGTTTGTAGGGTGGGTTTCTCCCTGAACTGTATATGACAGGTCCTTTCTGTAGCAAGTGTGAGGAAATGTATATCCCCTCAGTTTGTAGCAAGTTGCTTAAAGTGGACCAAAACCCACGGAGACCTATAAGATTCCCAGGCCGATTGATTTCTTCCCCCCCGGTACATCCAAATTCATGATGCTCCACTGTGTGAAACCCCTCAGGTCGCCCATTAACTCTTTTCCGGTCCAACAGCGTGAGCCACTGCCGCTTCCCTGCTATCCCAGGGGATAGCGTGCCAGGCATTTGTAAATGGCCGACACGGCACGCTCCCTGTTAGAGGGTAGCAGGGGATGGCCGCCAGCGTGCTTGGAGCCGCTCATATTAGATGAGCTCCTGGACGAAGGGGCTCAAGTAGATCAGAGCAGCCACGCATGCGTCGTAGGACCCAGAAGAGGTGAGTTTGTTCTGGCCACCTGGGGGGTTTCACAAGGCGGCACCCCCCAAAACCCAGGATAGCCGAAATCCTGGGTATTCTTGGTGTGCCACACACCCCGCTTCACTTCTTAAATATTCATCCATTATTGGGTTAATCCACCGCAGGTGACGTAGTGCAGAGAGGAAGTCTTGTAACGAGCCCCCTTCCGGCCTATATATACCTGGTACCTCCCCTCAATCACCAGTATTTTTTCTCTCTGCTTGCTGACAAGTCAGAAGATGGAAGTCTCCTGCTTACAGGTAGGCCGGGGTATTCTTACCCCGCCACCCCCCTTTTGGTCTATTTCTGCCCGGTTTGAGTTTGTATACCTTTATGGTGGAATGGAAGCCTCCCAGCCTAGGCTGCTCACCGGGAAAATGGTAGATGGCACTTTAAGTGCCTAGGAGCTTATCTCCTACCGCTCGACCTCATGCGTGGGGCAATGCGGCTATCCGGCATGGTGATCCGGAAATGGGATGCCCCTGTCCCGAGGGTCCCCGTAGCCCCTTTCTCTCCCGTTACGATCCCTTCTCCCTTCACTATGGGGGGGGGGGGTGTGAGGGTGTGCTTTTAGTATGTGTGTTTCACTTGTATCACTGCATTTTAACATTGTGTGTGTTCATGATTATGCATTCACTGTATTCAGCATGTGTATATTTTTGGTCTGCTTTAAGGGCAGGCTGCGCTGGGTAGGGGCTGGCCACTTCTCTTGCAGACTGTTGCTTTGTGGCCCCCTACCCCCTCTCCCCGCCTGGCATTTTATGTATTCATTTGAACAGCGCCATGCGGTCTTTACCCTCCTCCCTCCGCCGCCTGGGCGCACGTGTAGTGGCCCAGCTGAGAGTGATTTCCAGCTGATCGGCGTAGGGGGGGGGGCGGGTCCCGCTGACGCGGCGTCGGGGGCGCGGCGCCGACGTCATGCGGCGTCTGCGGCGGGCCCAGCGTTTTTGCTTCCTTCAATGCAGGAAGTCGCGTGGGCGCACGGCCGCACTTTGTCTTCCGTGCTGGCTGCTGGCTGCAGTCTTGTTCCGGCTGCTGCCTTCGCTGACCAGGTAAGCGGCCCCTCCCGTTGGGGCCGTTAAATGGGGAATGCATTCCTTGCAGTAATATAGTGGGGAGTCACTCTGTATTACGGGGGCGTGATTTAAGGGCACTTTGGTGCCATGCTTATATGTTTGTTTATACACATGTGAGGATCTGATGGTTTTTCCTTGCAGATCCTGGGATCCCTGCTGATGGTGGCCCTCCGGCTCTATGTGCCTGGCTAATTATTGGGATATCTATTTGAATGTATATATACATAGACTATATATAAATATATATATATAGTTTATTAAAGGGGACCTGGCTCCGGTACCTTCGGCTCCACAAGACCAGTTTTGTGAACCTGTGGAATGGTCCGATGGATCCCCGGACGAGGATGAATTCCCGTCGGAGTCAGATAAGCCGACAGGTCAGCTTGTGGCTGATGAGATTGGCGATTGGTCAGAGGGGGTTGCTTTTTGACACCCCCTCCATTCTGGCTCAAATGTTTAAAATTTTGAGTTTAGATACGCCTGAGGCGGCCGCCCCGCCAAAGGGTCAGTTGTTTAAAGAACCTCAGCCGCGTTTGGTTTTTCCCAGACAACACCACTTTGAGAGGGTGGTTCTTAAAGAATGGGAACATCCCACGCGGTTATCTGGAATTCCTTCCAGTTGGGAAAAGCGTTATCCTTTTCCGCCAGAATTGGTGAAGCCTTTGGTCTGTTCCTCCGGACGTCGATACCCCTGTACTAGGACTCTCCAGCTCGACTATAGTACAATCTGCTGAGACCACTGTCCCTAAAGATGGGGAAGATCGTCGGATTGACCAATACGCTCGACATGGTTTTATCTATTCCGGGTTAGCGTTGCGCCCGGTATGTGCTTCAGCCCTTCTGCTATTGGCAATTAAGTCCTTAATTCAGGGGCTATATGAGGATCTTAATCCCGCTTGCAAACAGTTCACTGCGCTTTAGCAGTGTGAATCTTTTGTGGCTTATGTCCTGGCTGCTCAGGACGATGCGCTGACTATGAGTAGCAGGGCGGCAGCTATGCTGGTGGCTATTCGCAGGTCAGTATGGCTGCGTCAGTGGTCAGCGGACACGGCTTCCAAAAAGGTGCTCACAGCTCTCCCCTTTTTGGGGTTGCGTCTGTTCGAGGAGAAAATTGTTTCTGTCGCAAAGGGTGGTAAGATGCCACAACGCAAGAGGCCCCGTGGCCCCTTCAGGGGGGCAAGTTCCGGTAGGCCTTCCTTTCGAGGATTCAGAGCGGGCAGGGGTGCGTCCTTTCCCGCTACCAGTGGCGCAGGTTGGACTCGGGGGAGGGGCCGTGGCCGGCCCACTCAGTCCTGGGGCACCAAGCCCAAACCTGCTGATAAGCTCACTCAGCAATGAGGGGCTTCCCTCACCCGTGCGGGTGGGGGGACTATTGCGACATTTCTACCAATGGAACCAAGTGGTTCCAGGCAGATGGATCCAGGAGGTAGTGTCGCCCGGTTACTACCTGAAATTCGAGTCTCACCCTCCTTCACGGTCCGTTCATGGGTCGGTTCATCCCGGCCTGAACTCTCATCAAGACGGAGTGTGTCTTTCTTTTGCCCAAATTCACACGAGAACGCTTCAGCTATTTCTGTTAGCGTGTTAGGACCAGCAACCTCAGTCGCTGGATCAGTCCTTCCAGTTGTCCTCCCGTGTACGGCAGTCCCTCCTGTGGTACTTGGTCTCGACCAATCTTGTGTAGGGCAGGGTTTTTCCTGACCCCCCTTTGGAAAATTGTCACCACGGACGCCAGTCTGTCGGGATGGGGCAGATTCTGGAAGGAGCTGCGTTTTCAGGGGCAGTGGAGAGCTTAAAGGCCCCACTTACCCATCAATATTCTGAATCTGAGAACCATCCGTCAGGTGCTTGCTCTCCTGACTCGGTACGTTCTGGGCCTTCTGGTCCAGATGTGTTCAGACAATCGATCAGCGGTTGCTTACGTTGGTCTTCAGGGAAGGACGCGCAGTGTGAGTACTCTCAGAGAAGTGTCCCTGATCCGGACATGGCCAGTGTTCCATGTTCCCTGTCTCTCGGCGGCTCACATTCCAGAGGTGATGAAACAGGTAGTGGGCCGGTTCAGCAAGGGCTCTCCCCGTCTGGAAGAATAGGCTCTCCATCCTCGGGTGGTTCGCTTACTGTGTCTCCAATGGGAGACCCCGGAGGTGGACCTGTTGGCCCCTCATCACTATCACAGGTTCCCGAACTTCGTGTCGCTCTCCCAGGATCCTCTGGCTCTGGCAGTGGACGCCATGTCCCTGATCTGGGGAGTTCTAGGATTTCTATACCTGTTTCCTCCGATGCCCATGCTGGGCAGGGTTCTTCAGAAGTTGGCTCTGGAAAAGGTGTACGCCGTTCTCGTGGCCCCAAGGTGGCCAAGACGAGTGAGGTTCGCAGACATCGTTCGGCTGGCAGTGGACCAGTTCGTTCTGCCTCTTCGGCCCGATCTGCTCACTCAGGGTCAATTGTGTTACCCCAATTTACCAGCGCTGGGTTTGATGGCCTGGCTGCTGAAACCTCCATCCTGAAGGAGGAGGGTCTTTCTGATTCAGTCATTAAGACTTTGATCAGTGCCCGGAAGAAGTCTTCTTCCATCATCTACTATAGGACTTGGAAAGCCTATATCGCTTGGTGTGAGATAAGATCTTTTCCTTGTAGGGTCTTTTCGGTCTCCAGGATTCTGGAGTTTTTACAATCAGGGCTGGACTCTGATCTCCAGCTAAGTACGTTGAAAGGGCAGGTCTCTGCCTTATCTATCTTTTTTCAGAAGCGTTTTGCGCTTAAACCTTTAGTTAAGACTTTTTTCCAGGGGGTTACGCATGTGCGGTCTCCCAGGAAACCATTACTCCCTGTTTGGGATTTGAATTTGGTTCTTTCTGCTCTTCAGGCTCCTCCTGTTGAGCCTTTTGCAAGATATTGCTTTGTCTACCCTGACTCAGAAGATTGTCTTCTTGGTAGCTATCACTTCTGTCCGGCGTGTCTCAGAGTTGGCGGCCTTAACTATCCAGGTGCCTTACTTTGAGAGGCATCAGGATAAAGTGGTCTTTCGGTTCAAGCCAGACTTTCTTCCTAAGGTTGTTTCTGCTTTTCATTTGAACCAAGATATTGTTCTTCCCTCCTTGTGTCCTAATCCTAAGAATGACAAAGAGAGGGTTTTGCATTGTTTGGATGTAGTACGCTGTGTTAAGTACTACTTGATTATCACGTCTCCTTTTCGTAGGACGGATTCCTTTTTTGTTGTGCCCCATGGGCCTAAGAAGGGTTTGGCACCAGCCAAATCTGCCATTAGCAAGTGGATACGTCAGGCCGTTATTGCGGCCTATTCTGCTAAGGGAAGAGTTCCCCCTTTTCGTATCACTGCTCATTCCACTCGCGCTGTTGGGGCATCTTGGGCATTTCAGCACCAAGCTTCTGTTGAACAGGTTTGTAAGGCCGCCACCTGTTCTTCTGTTCACACTTTTTCTAAGTTTTACAAAGTTGATGTGCGGGCCTCAGCGGATGCTGTTTTTGGCCGCAAAGTTCTGCAGACTGCAGTCATTTAAGTTATGCTTCACCTGGCCTTGAGATGCCCTTCCCTTGTGGACACTGCTTTTGGATGTCCCAATAATGGATGAATATTTAAGAAGTGAAGCGGGGTGTGTGGCACACCAAGAATAATACCATTTTGTGAGTACTCACCTGAAAAATGGATATTGTTGGTGTGCCACACACCCCGCTTCACCCCCACCCTATCGGTATTACCGAAGCATTTATATGGTGAAGCCCTTTTTTATTTATATCAAAATTGATTTTTTGAGGTTACCGGTGGAATACTGGTACCTTGTCTTTCTGCTTTTTAAATATACTGGTGATTTAGGGGAGGTACCAGGTATATATAGGCCGGAAGGGGGCTCGTTACAAGACTTCCTCTCTGCACTACGTCACCTGCGGTGGATTAACCCAATAATGGATGAATATTTAAGAAGTGAAGCGGGGTGTGTGGCACACCAACAATATCCATTTTTCAGGTGAGTACTCACAAAATGGTATTTTTGTTCCACCCCTACGTCTCCCTCCCTTTCCCATTGTGGCCGGTCTGGCGCGGCGCTATTTTATTTGTTGGAGAAGGCTGCTGTGTAGTCTGCGCCACTATGTTTTTGGTAATTATATATACAAATACATACCTCCATACTGTCCCTTATTTGGAGGGACTGTCCCTCTTTTCAGTCCAGTGTTCTCTGTCTTTTAAGGTTTAACATGCAGATCTGCATCAATAAATGATTCATTTGCCTATTCAAAGTGTTTTAAATTGTAGTAACTGTTACAAACTATCTCTTATGTATCAATCAATGAGAGTTTTTCTATTGTTTCTTTTATTTGTCCTGATAAAACAACAAGAAATACTCCTGACTGTTTTAGATGCACAATACACAGAAATTTGCCAACATCTCCACCCAACATCTCCAATAGTGTCAAAAACACTATTCTTGACAAAGGACAAACGCATGCAAGAAACAATAGAAAAACTGAAAAAATCTTGGATAAAAATCAAGGAACAGAAATACATAAGGGACAAACACACATACCTGGAGAAAAGGGCATACAGGTGGAACCAGCCCACTCACATCTCCAGCAGATCAACTCAAAGACACTCGGCATATACAGAGTATTCATCCTCTAGCTCAGGGGTATTCAACCCGCGGTCCGTTTCCGAGGCACAGTGGGCGGGGCAGGCGGCCGGGAGGAGAGACAGCGGGGGAGTGAGAAGAGACAGAGGGCGGGGTAGGCGGGCCGGAGGAGAGACAGCGGGCAGGCGGGCGGGCAGGCGTCAAGCCGGGAGGAGAGACAGCGAGCGGGGCTGGTGGGCGGGAGCAAAGACGGGGTGGGGCCGGAGGGCAGAAACCCAGGGGATGGCGGATTGGTGCAGAGACGGGGGCGGGGCCGGCGGGAGGAAACACAGGGGCCGGCTGACGAGACGAGACAGGGAGCGGAGCCGGCGAATAGGAGGAAAAACAGCGTGTGGGAAGGCAGGAGGAAAGACAGCAGGGTAAGTTATCCCATCTCTCTCTGTTCCCAGCTCTGCCTCATCCCAGCTCTCCCTGTTCCCAGCTCTGCCTCATCCCAGCTCTCCCTGTTCCCAGCTCTGCCTCATCCCAGCTCTCCCTGTTCCCAGCTCTGCCTCATCCCAGCTCTCCCTGTTCCCAGCTCTGCCCCATCCCATCTCTCTATTCCCAGCTCTGCCCCATCCCATCTCTCTATTCCCAGCTCTGCCCCATCCCATCTCTCTGTTCCCAGCTCTGTCCCATCCCATCATCTCTATTCCCAGCTCTCCCTGTTCCCAGCTCTGTCCCATCCCATCTCTCTGTTCCGAGCTCTGTCCCATCCCATCTCTCTGTTCCCAGCTCTGTCCCATCCCATCTCTCTTTTCCCAGCTCTGCCCCATCCCATCTCTTTTCCCAGCTCTGTCCCATCTCTCTATTCCCAGCTCTGTCCCATCCCATCTCTCTATTCCCACCTCTGTCCCATCCCATCTCTCTATTCCCACCTCTGTCCCATCCCATCCCATCTCTCTCTGTTTATTTAAAATCAGTGCACCAAGGGTAAGAGCTGTAGGCTCGACATGGTCAAACAAAAAAAAAGTTGCTGTTTGTTTCCTCCCTAATGTCCAATAGATATAATGCCAGAGGGGGGACAAGCAGCCTTTATTTAATTATGCTTCTGGAATATATAGCTCCCTGGTGCGCTGATTTTAACCTACCCCCCGGTTCCGGACCTTCAGCTTGTGGCATACTGCTACAAGCGGACCTCTACAAAAAGTTCTTGAGTACCCCTGCTCTAGCTCATCAAGGGATAGATCAACTTCAAAACCTACGCAAAGATACTACACAACAGGGGCACTCACAGAACATCAGAGATATAATACACACAGGGCTCTGCAGAGGACAGAACCAGCAAACGGAAGGCACAGGGCACTCTAGATATATCACCGACTAAGACAAACCAACCCCAGACAACCAACACAGTCCATACCATCAGGGCCGGCTCCAGGTTTATGTGGGCCCTTGGGTGGCATGGTCTCAGTGGTGACGAGTCGCATCACATCACAGAGGGCGGTCCCAAATCTGGATGCCCCCTATGGATCATGCTATTTGGACCAAAACTCTAGTTTTGGTCTACTTTGAAGCGCACCAAACCTCTTTAAACCTGAGCTCGAAGTCTAAATGAATCTAGATTCTCCTGATTTTGGATGCCCCTGTGTGTGACCCCTCCCCCCTTTGTTCATTATATTCCTGGATCTGGTGAATGCACTGTGGTATCGCCAGTTTGAGTTAACGGCCAAACCAGGGGGATTCTTTCACAAACAGGGGCCTCCTAAATTGAGATGCCCCTGTAAAGCGGACCAAAACTTGGGTGGAGTTGCTTGCATAGTGGGTCTGTCAGCGATCCCAGGGGGTGTCACACAGTAGGGTATCACAGATTGGGATGCTCCAGAGATAGGAAATCAGCTGGGGTGGGCAACTTAAAAGCAGAACAAAACCCAGCACTTCCTCCCCTGGAATCTAAATTGAGATGCCCCGTTTTGTGGAACCCCGCCATTCGAGGAGATTTGGGCACCAGCTGTGGCGGTGCCCTCCCAGTCGGCCACCGGTCAAGTGGCATCACACACCCCAAAGGCCGGCCCGTCAGTGGACCCCCCCCCCCCCCGCCTTGCCGGGTGCTGACGCCGGCCCTGCATACCATCTTTCCCCCTTTTTTTTAGGGGGGGCCACGGGAGGACCCCTAAACCAACACTTGAACAAAAATCAACTAACCTCTCACATGAACCATTAACCCCCGAACACAAAGAGAGGTACTAACATTAGGCTTAAACTTTTTCCCTGAAGAAAGAATAGACAAATTCACCCTAGTTAAGGGCGACAATTCAGGGAGCATTTGCTTCCCACCTTTGTTGAAATATTGCTGAATTGTTATCTACTAAAGGAAATACGTTCAAAGTCCTCGTGGGATTTTTTTCCTCATTAAAGTGGACCAAAACCCATGCCGATCGGCTGGGAATCTGAGATACCCGGACCGATCGGTTCCCTCCCCCTGGGGCATCCAAAATTGGGATGCCCTGCTGTGTGAAATCCCCCAGGTCGCCCCATACACCTTGTTTCCTGGTCCAACGGCGCATGCACGAGCCGCGGCCACATCCCCGCTACCTCTCTAGAAGGGCGCGTGCCCGCCAGGCATTCGTGAATGGCTGGCGCGGCCACGCTCCCCGTTAGAGGGAAGCGGGGGACGTGTCCACCAGCAATCTCTGAACCGCTGGCCTTAGACGAAGGCTAAGACGACGTGACGTCAGCGGATCCGAGCGTGCTTATTGGACGAGTGGCCGCCCTTACGTAATAGGACCACGAAGAGTTGAGTTTGCATTGGCGATCTGGGGGTTTTCACACAGTGGGGCACCACCGATTGTGCCCTGGGAGCAAGGGCCAAAACCCAGAATAGTCAAAATCCGGGGTTTTGGTCCGTTTCTTTGGTAAACTGACTTGAGGGCCTTCACCCTATTTAGAAATTTGAAAGTATTTAGGGAGTGTTACCTTAAACTTTTAGTCAGTTTGCCTTGTGTGGTGTTGGTTAGGGGACCTTGGGTTAGGTGTATACAGACTATATATACATCTTTCACTCTATAAGACACAACTAAGATGCAACTAAAGTTTAGAGAAGGAAAATAAGAAAAAAAATATTCTGAACCAAATGGTGTGCTAAAACACCCCCTCCTAATCGCTCCATAACAGACAGCATGCTGAATCCCCTTCCAATCACCCCATTACAGACCGTGTACAGAATCCCCCCCCCCCTCCAATCCCCCCATTACAGACAGTGTGCAGAATACACTACCATCAGTTTGAACATAAACAAAATACAAGGTTAAAGCGGTCCTTCACTCTGAATAAGAGTCTATCTTATATGTTTCTCACACCCTGTACATACAGATTGCTCACATTAACAATCATCCTACCTGTATCTACTGCATGTTATGAGCCTTTAAACACCCAAGATTGGTGGCTCATGAAACATCAGGCAGCCTGCAAACAGGAAGTGTCTTCTGACTGTGCTGCTCTGCATTCTGGGATTGCTGACCTTTTCTTGACCCCAGCTCTGCTCTGTCTAAGCAAAGCACAGCTATAACCTGCCCCCTGTACTTTATCCCACTCTCCTTTCCTCAGTAAGTGTGATGCTTCTGAGTCAAGATGGTGGTGCCCATATCCTAAAGTCCTGGACAGAGTTGCAGCCCAGTGGGGGAAAGAATAATAAGTAAGTGACTAAAAACTTAAAATATATACATTTTAGATGCTCAGGAATCGTTTTTTAAGGGTTTGGGCTTTTCAATAAATCGTGAAGGTCTGGTTTAAAGTGGACCAACACCCAGGGGGGATCGGCCCGGAAATCTATAAGATTCCCGGACCGATCAGATCCCTCCCCGCGGGGCATCCGAAATCGGGATGTCCTGCGGGGAGGAACCCCCCAGGAGGCCCACAAACCTTACCTCAGCCCCGTTCCATCGGCGCATGCGCGAGCCGTGGCCGCGTCTCGCGCTTCCCTCTAGCAGGGCGCGCACCCGCGCCGGCCGTTTGTGAATGGCCGGTGCAGGCGCGCTCCCTGTTAGAGGGAAGCGCGAGACGCGGCCTCCAGCGCTCAGAGCCAGCTCAGCTTGTATGCGCATACCACAGCGGCTCTGAGCGCTGTGATTGGCTGGCGCGGTCACGTGGGAGCGGGGAGAGGTGAGTTTTTTGGGGCTTTCTGGGGGGTTTCAGACAGCGGGGCACCCCCGATCGGGGTGCCCCACCGAAGTGGACCAAAACCCAGGATAGTCAAAATCCTGGGTGTTGGTCCACTTTAAGATGAATCAGGAGATCGCACTCAAGCACATTTATCTCTAGCAAAATGTATCAATGTTGCACAATGTATCTGCTATCACAGTGACCACAGTGTAACCAATCAGTGCTAATACTATTAAAGTATATAAATATACATATGTAACAAATAGTCTGTGCAGAGAATAAACATGGAGACTATCTGAAAGGTGTCTCTAAAGTGCTAACATTATACACAGCAAATCCAAAATCAGGATGCCCCACTGTGTGAAATCCCCCAGGTCGCCCGATACACATATGTATACACGGCAAACTTTGAGGATCATGTGATCCCTCGGTACATTTACTCCTGACTATATAAGTATCCACTGTAATGTCATTTTTTTTCTTTTAAACATGAGTATGTTTTGTATGTTAGCTCTTTAAAAACACAGATAGTCTCCTTGTTTATTATCTGCACAGACTACGTGTTACATGTGTATATGTATATACTATGTTCACACTGACAGTGGAAACATTCTGCAACATTGATACATTTTGTTGGAAATAAATGGTCTTGATGGAAATCCCCTGATTCATTTTAACCTTGTATTTTCTGTAGGTTCAAGCCAATGATAATGTATTCGCTATTCAAATAAACTATTTTTATTGTATTAATGGGGAGCAATCTGTTTTTGGCTACACTTTGGGAAAAAAATTAAGTGACCATTTAGTCCCCCTAAGAGAGAACAGGTTAAAAAAATTAGCTATCACACCATAAGACGCCCCCACTCATGCTTCTGGGGAGAAAAGTGCATCTTATAAAGCAAAAAAACGGTAATTCAATCATAGGACAGGCATAGGAAGAGAACAGAGACCGGTAACCCTCACTGCCTGAGTCCTAGAAGACACCTTATTCCCTTGGTCCCACTTATTTAATAGTGAATTACGGCTTCATAAGATTTTGCATATATTGCTAAGTTTACTTCAAAATGTAATCATTGTAAAATAGACAATAGTTGAGGTAACCAGGGCCGGATTATGATGGGGGCGCAAGCCCCGGGGCCTCCACCACTTGCCCTGCAAAGGGGGCCTCCACCAACCTTTGAGTTATGGTCTGGTCCAGGAGGCTTTTTCAGTCCGGTCTGACGGTCCGTGAGGCCGGCAACAAAGCTATCAGCATCAGTGGGGACCCCCTGGGGCCTGAGTAAGCCTTTTTTTGTTTTTGCAAACCTGCAGCCAAAGTCACCACAGGGCAGGATGGAGAGTCTAGAGCAGCAAAGCCGCCATCAGCAACGCTACAGTGATGGGTGCAGAGCTGTCACTGCACATAAGCCACCAAGCACAGCCGCTGGCAGCTCAATGCAGGGAACCAGCCGGGCGACTACACCACCCCCCACCCAGAATGGCAAAGCAGGAGTTCCCGAGCAGCACGCACCCGCACAAGGGGGGCACAAGGGACTCAATCTGACGTTCCAGTAAGTAGGCGGGTGCCAGACAACCACCAATCAGTTACTTGGCTGGACAATTATTTTAAAGGAAAAAAATACTGTATCTGGGGCCTCCACCAGATGTTGTGCCCAGGGGCCTCCACCAATGTTCCCTCTAAGCCGGAGCAGCTGCTGTGCGGAGTAGCGAGGGAGCTGGGCAATGCTTGAGCGTGCTGGCGGTGGCATCCCCTGCCACCCTCTAACAAGGAGCGCGCCCACGCCGGCCATTCACAAATGCCTGGCATGGGTACGTGCCCTGCTAAAGGGATAGCGGGGATGTGGCCGCTGCTCGTGCATGCACTGTTGGACCGGGGAAGAAGGTGAGTTTTTGGGTGACCTGGGAGGTTTCACACAGAGGGGCATCCTGATTCTGGATGCCCCGGGAGGAGGGAATCAAGCAGCCCTGGAATCTTATAGATTCCCGAGATGATCTCTGTGGGTTTTGATCCACGTAAATGGAATCCCACCCACACACATCCGCAGCAGGTGGCATCACTTGCATCCTTCAGCTGTGTGCGGCCACGCACAGCCGAAAGAAAATGCAAGTGATGCCGCTGCTGGCTGCACATGTGCCGTGGGCTCAGACAGCTAAGATCTGTGGACGAATGGCTGGGTTTCAACTTTCCTGGGTTTTGTTCCATTCCCCCAGGGCATCGTGAATCGGGATGCCCCCAGAACGCCGCCATTTACTAACCTCCTCCTCGTTCCAACGGCCCATGTGCGGGTTCTCATCTGCCGCAACTATGTCACATGCGCCACTGGAAAGAAGAAGAGATGAGTGAATAGCAGTTTTCTGGGAGTTTCATACTGTGGGGCATCCCAATTTGGAATGGCCAGGGGGCGAGTCAGCGGGCAGCCATAGAATCTCTTAGATTCCAGGGATGGAATGCATCCACACCCAGCCCCTGTCCCTAGCACCCTTGGCAAAGTTCACATTGAACAATTACCTGTCCTGAAGCGAAGCTGATGAGGAGAGAGACACCGAGCACCTCTTCTCCACACAGCAGTTCAGGGTCAGCCAGCATGTGTTCCTCTGTCATTGCTGTATCAGTGCTTTGCTCTCCGCACATCAGAGCACCGTCAGCATGCTGGTGGGAGAGAGAGATGGTCCCGCCCACATCCAATCAGCGTCTTTGCAGCGCAGACAGCCTGAATGAATCAGTGATTCATTGGCTGTGCTGTCTGCTAGTAAACCCGAGGTCCGCCCCAGAGCATGTGATGACCTCGCCGCCGGGTGCCAGTGCCGGCCCTGCCGTCTGCGACCATGCGCGGGCGGCAGGCGAGGCTGAGCGGAGGGGCTGTCGCGGGCACGCACCTTACAGGGAA
Source organism: Gastrophryne carolinensis (assembly GCA_027917425.1). NCBI lineage: Eukaryota > Metazoa > Chordata > Amphibia > Anura > Microhylidae > Gastrophryne > Gastrophryne carolinensis. Next base: position 27,943,535 of record CM051235.1, on the reverse strand, counting down.
CACTAGCCTCCACCACACTTAATCCGGCCCTGGAGGTAACTGTGATATTGTGTCCAGATCAGGCTCTGCTAGCCCTTTAGCCAGGTGTGTACCCACATTTGTGAATGACTGGCACAGGCACACACCCTGCTGGAGGCTAGTCATTGGCGCTCTCTGCACCATTCGACCCTTAAAGCAGAACTAAATCCACCAGCTGCCGGCCATCCCGAAGTGGGATGACCCACTGTGTGAGACCCCCCCGAAAGCCTGAAAAAACTCACCTTCCTGAGCTCCAATGGCGCATGTGTGGGCTCTCGTCCAATGAGAGCCGCCTGTTGTGACTATGTAATTTGGCAGATGGTCTCATTGTTCACCATGGGTAGTGTGCGCTGCTGCTGCATCCCCTGCTTCCCCAGCCTCGTGTACAGGTTTCTGTATCTGCTATTCAGATAAGCTGGGACGGGAGCGTGTGCATGGCCGGGGATGCGACAGGGTGTGCTCCCCATTCAAGGAAATGAGAGCTGCCTGCCGTATGACGTAGTCACAGCAGACGGCTCTCATTGGATGAGAGCCCCTTCATGCGCTGTTGAAGCCTGTTCATGCGGCTTCCTAAAGCAGGGCACAGAAACAAAACCCGGGAAAGTCAAGTTCCCGGGTTTTGTTCCGCCTTAACCGGTGAGACTTCTCATCAGCTAGCGGAATCCCAATAGAGCCAAGCTGATTAGCTGTGCACCCTGCACATGCTCCTGGTTAGGTAACGTTTACCAGTGATCTGGGGGGTGTCACATAGCAGGGCTTCCCAAATTGGGATGCCCCAACGTGCAAGATCAAAATATCGGGTTTTGGTCCACTTTAAAAAACATTACAAGCAACTATTCCATGTGTCCTGTTAAAGTGGCTGTGCTTCTGCACCAATCTTATTTATTTTAATTCTGGGGCATGTTTGGGATGGCCCCTAAGAAACCTGTTCAGCAATCCAGGTTTTGCCAGTCTGGTAACAGGGCTGAGGTACAGGAGAATTTATGCGGAATTTAAAGTGGAACAAAACCAGGGAATCTGACTTTCACAGATCTTGTTACGTTCCCCGGCGGCATCCTGAATCGGGATGCCCTGCTGTGTGAAATCCTCCAAAATGCAAAGTACAACTCACCTTTTCCCTACAGTGCACACGCGAGCGCCACAGAAGAAGAATACAATTGGGGTGCGCACTATGGCTGTCCAGTTGCTTTAAAACAGACCTAAAGGGAATTGACAACTTGTACATCCCAATTTCCTATCACAGCAATGATGACAGGAGGATGGGGGTGAAAAAAAGGTCCTTGATGAAAGCCAAAATGAATGACTTTAGTTCCCTTTTAACACCCCCCCCCCCCAAGCAACCTAGCAAAGGGGCATTTGAGGGGTGTGATAAAGGATGACCCCTTAGGGCTTGGGAGAGTGGTGGAGGACTTGGTTCCCAGGAGAGATCTTCCTGTAGTTCCCCTGGTAATTGCATGTCTCATTGAAAGTACTGTAAAGGTCAAAATGTTTAAACCACAGGCTAATTATTTAGACAGCTCAACATCCATATGAGCACTTGGGCACATACCCCTCCATTCAAAGAGCAAAAGTTAATTGATTTCGGATCGAGATTCGTAAGTTTGGGTGGGTGTTAGTCATTTTTTCCTGTTTTTTTGGCCATTTCCGACTCGCACGAGCCTACGTACGATTTCGTATATGCTCTTACGATCACAAGTTCGTTCCTAAATTTTAGGATCAAAACGTAAAACTTAGGATCAAAACGTAAAACTTAGGATAATCGAATGTGTTTAGGTGTGATTCAGAGAACAGTTTTCCAACCTCTAAATCCGTTTTAAAAGAAAGCCACTGCCGACACCTTTTAGCAGTCGGATTGCTGTTCTTGAACAGGTTTTTTGGCTATGTGGAGGAGTCTGCGCGTCTTGAGCTCCAATGAACTGCATGTATCAGCATGGCCGAGGCCATAAATTGTATGGCAATGCATACCTGATTCATGTATGCCTTATAAAAGCATTTTAATGTGGACCTTAATTAGTCCTTTGCATGTAAACCTTTATTTTGCAATATATTTGCGTTAATTAAAGAAACTTATGTCCTTTGTTATTTATTTTTAAATTGATGTACTAGAATAATATTTTTAGATTGAATTTATTGGTGTAGTTGTTTACCTTTGCTTTGTTTAATTATTTTAGCTCATCTTTGGTCAGATGCATCACACTTACTGAGGAGAGGAGAGCGGGATAAAGTGCAGGATGTGGGTTACTGCTGTATTTTGCACAGACACAGCAGAGCTGGGGGCACGGAAAGGTCAGAAATCAAAGAATGCAGAGCAACACAGTCACAAGGCCCTTTCTGTTTGCAGGCTGCCCGAGAATACCTGACCCGCCATCTTGGCTGTTTCTAGGCTCATAACATGCAGAAGTTGCTGGGTGTTTTTTAATATTTGAGAGCAATCTGTATGGAGAGGGTGTGGGTAACCACACACAACATTTTAAGTTGTACCATTTGAAGCCAAAATATTAAAATTAAATCCACAAGTAAAAAATGCAAGTTAACTAAAAATTAAACAAAGTAAGATTTACTTATGCAAATGCATTCATTAATGGTTGGTTACTACAAAATGAATGAAATAAAGAAAAATAAAAGACCAAATATTTAGAATGCACTTTAATGAGGTAAGTTTGTAGTGCTCAGCCGCAAGATCAGAAGGATTTACGTCCAGACAAAAAAGGAAAAAGGGCAAAACCAATGTTGCAACCTGAGAAATGAAACGGAAAATTCAGGATGGAAACTGACATAGGTCTGATTCCCGAACTGCCATACGAACGGACGGACATTTTAGGATAGAAACGTATTTGCTTATAGAATCACTCGCAAGTTCATACGAACGCACGAGCGTACGGGAAAAATAGGATGATCGGCACCAAAATCAAAGCTGTTACATGTTTCTTTGAATCGACCCCATAGGGTCCACGTTCCCACCTCTGTGCTGTGCTTGGCCCTCACCTGGTCCAACCCCCAGGAGTTTGTTACCGCTCAGTTTTCAGCCCAGGGCCACAGACAAGCTAAAAAAGATAGAATGACATAGAAAGTGAGAGAGAGAAGACTGAAGAATGTGACAAGATGGGAGGAATATGGGATATCAAAAGGGAGAATGAATGAGATTTGGATAGGAGGAATGTAGAAAAACTAGAGTGAAGGTGAAAGATAGAAAAAGAGAGTCGAATTGGACTAAAAAAATCAAGGAGAAAATGTAAGAATGCAGAGAAAGAAGGAAAGAAAGAGTGAAAGAGAAATAGAGGGAGAGAAAGAAACCAGAAACAAGAGATGGAGGGAAGGTGTAAAAGGAGAAAGGTGTTAAGAAGCTGGTAAGAAAGGCTGACGAGAGGAATGCGATGAGAGAAAGATAGAGGGAATGTGAAAACATGAAAAAGGAGAGGGGTACAGAAAAAAATGGGAAATGGAGTGATGATGAAATAAGAGAAAGGAGAAAGGGAAATTCAAGAAGAAGGAAAAAGGTCAAAGAGAATTAGAAAGAAGTGTGCAAAAAAAGGAAAAAAATATGGGGGTACATTGGAAAAGAGAGGCCTGCTGCTTCAATTGAGAGCTCCTGGCGCCCCCTTAAAGCAGAACAAAACCCCAATATTTTTACTTTTCTGGGCCTTTATCATCAAACCTGAACTATGTCTAGCTTATTTGTGGCATCCCAATTGCAAAAGCAGAGACAATGCAGCCTGGCATAATGTTTTTGTGCCCCGGAGTCACAGCTACTGAACAGCCCCAGACATTCCAGTATGACACTGTGTGAAACCCCCCAGTTTGCCCAGTAAAATTCCTTGGTCCAGCGGCGCATGTGCGGGCTCTCATCCAAGTCTCATCCTTTAGCAAATGGTTCTCGTTGCCCTGAATGGGAAGCGCCAGCGGCTGCACCCCCAGTGGCATGTGTGCTCCCTCCCCAGCCGGAATGCAGGGGATGCCGCAGATCTTGCTCCACATTGAAAACAACCAGAGCCATTTGCCAAAAGGAAAACAGCTCTGACTGGACAAGAGCCTGCACATGCGTCATTGGACCGGGGAAAGGTGAGTGATTACCGGCGCCCCAGGAGGTTTAACACAGAGCGACCTCGCAATTCAGGATGCCCTGGGGGGAAGGTTAGCGGCCGTCCATGGAATCCGAGGGTAGGTCATCTGCCATGCTGGGTTTTGTACAGCTTTGAAGAGAATTTGGGATGTTGCCCCATGGGACCGCAAAGCTGTCACACCCCAAACGCCGGCCACCTGCCTGGGGGCCCTGTTCAACTTTAGGGCTCAACCATTACATACATATGGCATCAGCAGCAATTGCATGTCAGCCAGCAGGTCTCGGATCAAGGCCCCATAATGGAGTTTTGCAGGGCCGGCGTCAGCACCTGGCAAGGTGGGGCAGCTGCCGGGGGCCCACTGACAGGGCCGGCCTTTGGGGTGTGCGACGGTGCTTGACCAACGGCGAACTGGGAGGGCACCACCACAGCTGGTGCCCACATCTCTTTGAATGGTGGGGTTCCATACAACGGGGCAACTCTATTTAGATTCCGGGAGAGGAAGTGTTGGGTTTTGTTCTGCTTTTTAGTTGCCCACCCCAGCTGATTTCCTATCCCTGGAGCATCCCAATCTGTGATACCCTACTGTGTGACACCCCCTGGGATCGCTGGCATCCGCCCTATGCAAGCAACTCCACCCCTGAGTTTTGGTCCGCTTTACAGGGGCATCTCAATTTGGGATGCCGCTATTTATGAAAAAAAAAAAACCTGGTTTGGCTGTTAACTCAAACCATCCCACAGTGCATTGACCAGTTCCAGGAAAGTAATGAACAAAGAGGGGGGGGGTCACACACAGGGGCATCCAAAGTCAGGAGGATCTAGATTCGTTTAGACTCTGAGGTCAGGTTTAAATGGGTTTGGTGCGCATCAAAGTAGACCAAAACTAGTTTTGGTCCAAATAGCATGATCCATAGGCGGCATCCAAATTTGGGATGTCCCTCTGTGATGTGACGCAACTCATAACCACAAAGGGGCCCACTGAGACCTGGAGCCGGCCCTGGAGTCTTGGCTACCCTGCCTCTTATTGGGTGTGCAGCTGTTTTCTGTCCCCTGAATGGGAATCCGCTAGGAAAGGGGGGTAGATCTCTAATGCATGGCTCACTGGTGGCAGAAGGGGGGGGGGCTTATTTTAGGAGAGGGTTTAGGTCTACGTTGCGGATGAAACAAGAAATGGCGCATCCGTGCTATCCAGGCGCGCTCCCGGCACAGGTAACGCGCACGGCAGCGGGGATGCGGAATCTTTCAGACATACCTGCCAGGTAATAACAGCCGCTTGCCCGGTACCGGAGAGGGCAAAATGGCTAATGCCGGCAATCTGTACACCGCGCCTGCTACCGGCAGCGACATACCTGCCTGAGGTCAGGTAGTGGGCGTGTCTGCCGCCCAGAGGGAGGGGCACCTGGAGCTGCAGGTGAGAGCTGTGGGCGTGTCTGCCGCCCAGAGGGAGGGGCACCTGGAGCTGCAGGTGAGAGCTGTGGGCGTGGCCAGCGAAGGCACCGACAGCGAACTGCCGGGATTGTCACTTCACAGCGGAGGCACCGGCGGGACCGGCACCATGGCGGAGGAGTACGGTGAGTACCATGGGGGTCACCTGGTGCCATAGACGAGCCGCAGCCGCCATTGCAACCATTATGTCGCATCCCGATCACCTGCTGCTGTGTTATGGGATAGGCAGCAGTACTTACCTTCCCCACCTGTCCCCAGGTCTAATCCCTTTTGTGTCTCCAACAAGAAATCCCTATATATCAATAAATCAAATAATTATTTCTAAGCCTCTCTTATCCTCCACTCACCGCTCCCCTTATATATATATATATATATATATATATATATATATATATATATCCACTTCATATTAATAATCCCTTTCTGTGCGCACTTTCTTAATTCTTTTTATTATGTTACCTTTATATTAATAATCCCTCAGCATGATTCCTGTAAATCATTAATCCCTTCAGTGATCCCTTCCTCTGCCCCCTATTTATCAATAATCTCTCGCCATGCCCTCTGTATATCCGTGATCCCTTCCTCTGCCCCCACTTTATCAATAATCTCTCGCCATGCCCTCTGTATATCAGTGTTCCCTTCCTCTGCCCCCTTCTTTATCAATAATCTCTCGCCATTCCCTCTGTATATCAGTGTTCCCTTCCTCTGCCCCCTTCTTTATCAATAATCTCTCGCCATGCCCTCTGTATATCAATAGTCCCTTCCTTTGCCCCTTTTATCAATAATCTCTCACCATGCCTTCTGCATATCAGTGATCCCTTCCTCTGCCCCCTCCTTATCAATAATCTCTCGCTATGCCCTCTGTATATCAGTGATCCCTTCCTCTGCCCCTTCTTTATCAATAATCTCTCGCCATGCCCTCTGTATATCAGTGATCTCTTCCTCTGCCCCCTCTTTATCAATAATCTCTCGCCATGCCCTCTGTATATCAATAATCCCTTCCTCTGCCCCCTCTTTATCAATAATCTCTCGCCATGCCCTCTGTATATCAATAATCCCTTCCTCTGCCCCTTCTTTATCAATAATCTTTCACCATGCCCTCTGTATATCAATAATCCCTTCCCCTGCCCACTCTTTATCAATAATCTCTCACCATGTCCTCTGTATATCAATAATCCCTTCCTCTGCCCCCTATTTATCAATAATCCCTCACCTTGACTCCTGTATATCATAAATCTCTTCCTCTGCCCCTTCCTTGTCAATAATCTCTCGCCATGTCCTCTGTATATCAATAATCCCTTTCTCTGCCCCCTATTTATCAATAATCCCTCACCTTGACTCCTGTATATCATAAATCTCTTCCTCTGCCACCTCCTTATCAATAATCTCTCACCATGCCCTCTGTATATCAGTGATCCCTTCCTCTGCCCCTTCTTTATCAATAATCTCTCGCCATGCCCTCTGTATATCAGTGTTCCCTTCCTCTGCCCCCTCTTTATCAATAATCTCTCGCCATGCCCTCTGTATATCAATAATCCCTTCCTCTGCCCCCTATTTATCAATAATCTCTCACCATGTCCTCTGTATATCAATAATCCCTTCCTCTGCCCCCTATTTATCAATAATCCCTCATCTTGACTCCTGTATATCATAAATCTCTTCCTCTGCCCCCTCCTTATCAATAATCTCTCACCATGTCCTCTGTATATCAATAATCCCTTCCTCTGCCCCCTATTTATCAATAATCCCTCACCTTGACTCCTGTGTATCATAAATCTCTTCCTCTGCCACCTCCTTATCAATAATCTCTCACCATGCCCTCTGTATATCAGTGATCCCTTCCTCTGCCCCTTCTTTATCAATAATCTCTCGCCATGCCCTCTGTATATCAATAATCCCTTCCTCTGCCCCCTATTTATCAATAATCTCTCACCATGTCCTCTGTATATCAATAATCCCTTCCTCTGCCCCCTATTTATCAATAATCTCTCGCCATGCCCTCTGTATATCAATAATCCCTTCCTCTGCCCCCTATTTATCAATAATCTCTCACCATGTCCTCTGTATATCAATAATCCCTTCCTCTGCCCCCTATTTATCAATAATCCCTCACCTTGACTCCTGTATATCATAAATCTCTTCCTCTGCCCCCTCCTTATCAATAATCTCTCGCCATGTCCTCTGTATATCAATAATCCCTTCCTCTGCCCCCTCTTTATCAATAATCCCTCACCTTGACTCCTGTATATCATAAATCTCTTCCTCTGCCCCCTCCTTATCAACAATCTCTCACCATGCCCTCTGTTTATCGGTAATCCCTTCCTCTGCTCCCTCTTTATCAATAATTCCTCACCATGACTCCTGTATATCAGTGATCCCTTCCTCTGCCCCCAGGTTATCAATAATCTCTCCCCATGCCCTCTGTATATCAGTAGTCCCTTCTTCTGCCCCCTCTTTATCAATAATCTCTCCCCATGCCCTCTGTATATCAGTGATCCCTTCCTCTGCCCCTCTTTATCAATAATCTCTTGCCATGCCCTCTGTATATCAGTGATCCCTTCTTCTGCCCCCTCTTTATCAATAATCTCTCGCCATGTCCTCTCTATATCTGTGATTCCTTCCTCTGCATGCCCCCACTCTATTAATAATCCCTTTCTGTATCCTTCTTTATCAGTAATCTTTTCGTATGGCCCCTCTATATCAATCATCCCAACTTTATATTGACAATGCCTTTCTGCACCCCCTTTATATAAATAATCATTTTCTATACCCAGGTATATCATAAATCTTTTTCCTATCACTTTTATATCAATAATACCCCCTGCTTATCAATAGTCTCACTCTCTCTCTGTATCCTCTCTATCTGTTCTATGCATCCTCTTTATCAATAGTCTCTTTTTCTGTTCTTTATCAATAATCATTTTCTATATCATCTTTATATCTATACCCCGTTTATGTTACTAGTCTTCTTTATATACTCCTTATATACTCTCCTACCATCTTTTATATCAATGATCTCTTTCCATACCCTCTTCGTATGAATCTATTTTATATCAATAATCTCTTTCTATACCCTCCTTTATATCAATAATCTCTTTCTATACCCTCTTTTATATCAATAATCTCTTTCTATACCCTCCTTTTTATCAATAATCTCTTTCTATACCCTCCTTTATATCAATAATCTCTTTCTATACCCTCCTTTATATCAATAATATCTTTCTATACTCTCTTTTATATCAATAATCTCTTTCTATACTCTTTTTTATATCAATAATCTCTTTCTATACCCTCCTTTATATCAATAATCTCTTTCTATACTCTCCTTTATATCAATAATCTCTTTCTATACCCTCCTTTATATCAATAATCTCTTTCTATACCCTCCTTTATATCAATAATCTCTTTCTATACCCTCCTTTATATCAATAATCTCTTTCTATACCCTCCTTTATATCAATAATCTCTTTCTATACTCTCCATTATATCAATAATATCTTTCTATACTCTTTTTTTATATCAATAATCTCTTTCTATACCCTCCTTTATATCAATAATCTCTTTCTATACTCTCCTTTATATCAATAATCTCTTTCTATACCCTCCTTTATATCAATAATCTCTTTCTATACCCTCCTTTATATCAATAATCTTTCTATTCCTTTATATTCCCCTCTTTTATGTTACTAATCTCTTACTGTTTCCTTTCATGTAAGACCCCTGGAAAATCCCCGGCAGCCCTCTGTCATTATGTGTATGTCAGTGGCCATCCTATTTGGTGTATTCATTGTATTAGCAAGCAATATGAATGGCTTCTGTTATGGATTTTCTGGTGTTTGATGCCTTTGGAGCGCATGTCGCAAGTTTCTACACCCTGTTTAGGTGGCGAGCTCCTGCCCCCCCAGCTGTGAGCTACTTACCCCACCACCCAATGGGGGGACCGGAAGTCCCTATCGGATAAGCTGGAAGCCATTAATTGCAGACTATGGTCTTAATTGTTTCTGCCTCTGTAAGGAAACCCTGATTGGTCAGGTGATGTTTTGATCAGAGCTCTGTGGGAATTTTTAATATTTAGACGGTGAAATTTGCGGTGGTTGTGGGCGAGTCACATGACACCTTTGTTGTCGGAGTTCCTCCATGAACATCACTTCTGATAAGACGTCTCCTGCAATCCTGTAGTGCATATCTTCCAACTGTTAAGGGTGGGAAAGAGGGACATTTGTTAAATTAGGCCACGCCCCCTCATTGAGGGATGCATGGGAGATAGGTTGTAATAGTTACAACAATATAACAATTAACATGTTAAATAGGCAAATTAATCTTTTTTATTATAATATAATTGTAATTAAATGTAATTTATTACACCTCAAAGAGTGACAAAGGAGAACAACAAGGGGCAGAGGGACATGGCCTTAAAAGAGGGACAGTCCCTCCAAATCAGGGACACTTGGGATGTATGCTATAATGGGGGTTTTCATGTGTCACCGGCGCTATGCTGACTCCATTTACACCCCCCTCAGCTCCGGCGCTCAGCACAATCCTGACCCCGTATAACCAGTTCTACCCGTCCATCTCCCCCTGGACCTTGCTCTGGGGCCCGGCATCCAGGAAGCCGCGTGTTATGGCCGCCGATGGGATGATTTCTCAGCAGCTCCGCTTCTCTGACGCCCCAAACATTGTCGCTAGACGGGCCGGTTTGGTGTGTGGGGTGTTATTGGCCTCCGGCCTCACAGTGCTAATGATAGAGGAAGCGGCCATTATGTTTTGTGCTGCTGATCAGTTTATGGTTCCATATATTTACCCTTAAAGGGGAACTCCGATTTCATCTTTTGGATGTCTGTAATGCCATTAGGAAGCCAGGCTTGGAGTTTCCTATGACTCAGGGGCCTCTTGAAGGCCTTCATCCTCAAAGGTGCCCCCTACCAGGGCTGTTTCTAGGGGAGGGCCCGGGGTGCCAAAGCCATTGGGATTTCTGCAGATGGGTCAGGGCTACTGTTAGTGGTGCAGGCCATAAATGAGGCTCCTCATCTCCCCATATAGGGCTCAGTCATGGGGAGGGGGCACTGCCTGTTGCTATGGGACAGCCACAGAATAATACGATGGCAGAATATTTTCCTTCCTGCACTGAGCACTCTTTTGCCCAGAAACTGCCCTGCCTTAGCACATTGCTTCACACAGAACTAACAGCCCGGCTCTCTGTCTATTGAGCATCTGTTAGCTTCTGTATACAGCCCCAGCACTTAAAGCGGACCATTTACCGAGTAAGAGCCTATCTTATATGTTTCCCACACCCTGTACATACAGATTGCCCACATTAATCCGGACCTTCACTCTGAATAAGAGCCTATCTTATATGTTTCCCACACCCTGTACATACAGATTGCCCACATTAATCCGGACCTTCACTCTGAATAAGAGCCTATCTTATATGTTTCCCACACCCTGTACATACAGATTGCTCACATTAAAAATCATCCTACCTGCATCTACTGCATGTTATGAGCCTTTAAACATCCAAGATGGCGGCTCATGGAGCAACAGGCAGTTTCTTCTGGCTGCGTCGCTCTGCATTCTGGGATTGCTGACCTTTCTCTGACCCCAGCTCTGCTCTGTCTGTGCAAAGCACAGCTATAACCCTTATCCCACTCTCCTCCGTATGAGATGCTTCTTAGGCAAGATGGTGGCACCCGTATCCTAGAGTCCTGAACAGAATTGCATACCAGTGGGGGAAAGAAAAATAAGTAAGTGACTAAAAACTTAAAATGTATTAATTTTAGATGATGGGAATAGTTTTTTAAGCATTTGGGCTTTTCATTAAATCATGCTGAAGTTCCGGTTTAATTGATACGGCAGAAATGGCGCACCAGGTTGTAGTGATGATTGTTCTTCTGTGATAGGAGAAGCAGGTAGCACTGAATGTTCTATTCTATAAGATCTTCTGGTGGGGCCTAGGCACTGACCCGGGACCACCATCAGGGCAATACAAAAGATTTAAGACTAAAACAGTGTTTTTGACTTGCCTAGCCCTAAGTTTATTTCTTCAGCAGGGTCACTACACATCCGACTTTATATTCCGACTTGGTAAAACAACAATGGAAAGGGACCTAGGGGTTTTAGTTGACAATAAGCTCAACTGTAGTAATCAATGCCAGGCAGCTGCTGCCAAGGCAAATAGGATCATGGGGTGCATCAGGAGGGGCATAGGTGCTCATGGCCAGAGCATCATTTTACCCCTGTACAAGTCACTGGTCAGACCCCATATGGAATACTGTGTACAGTTCTGGGCACCTGTGCTTAAGAAGGACATATCAGAACTGGAGCACATTCAAAGAAGGGCAACAAAGTTAATAAAAGGAGTGCGGGGACTAGAGTACCCTGAAAGATGATCACAGTTAGGTTTATTCTTATCTAATAACTATGTATAAATATATTCGGGGTCAATACAAAGATCTGTCCCACAATCTATTTATACCCCGGAGTGTAACCATAACCCGAGGGCATCCACTAAGGTTAGAGGAAAGGTGCTTTCTCCACCGACATAGGAGGGGATTCTTCTCTGTAAGAGCAGTGACACTATGGAACTCGCTGCCAGAGGAGGTAGTAATGATGGATACAGTAAAAACGTTCAAAAGTGTCCTTGATGCCTTCCTGGCATGTAATAACATTTCCAGCTATGGCTACTAGACCACTGGAAGGAGATAAACAGGCTGAACTGGATGGACTAAAGTTTTTATTCAGCCGCACATACTATGTTACTATATTATTACAATCTAATTGTTTTGCAGCTTAACAGTGGCCTGTTTCCTCTGGTGGGCCCCAAGGATGATTTCCTCTGTTGGGCCCTAAGTCCTCCAGTCTGACCCTGACATAAACTATAGGGTTGGCCCCCAGAGTCAGCTCCACTGGTGGCCCCAGACCCACTTGTCCCACACAGCAGGGAGTTGTAGTCTCAGAGAGGTTTATTTAGCTGACTGTCCATGGCTGCCACAGAGGGAAGTGGTTGACCATCCTGGCTTTTGGTCCCTGTCCACAGGGCATCTGATTTGGGATGCCCTGATGTATGAAAGCCCCTGGGAACCCCAGTATACACACCTTAGAGGCAACCCCATGGGATCAATGGATCTAGAAGTACGATGAGCGAACCAGGGGATTTCACACCCAGGAGCATCCCATATCAGGATAGGGAATCTGGGTTTTATCCACTTTAAAGAGGAGCAACCACCCTCGAGTTCATATATCGTAGCACTAGACACTTTCTTCCCAGTAGCCTTACCACACTTCTGGTCCTACAGGGAGTTAGGCATCTCCGAATGGGATGCCCCTGTGTGCTGCAAGTAAAACCCATCTTTTATAAGCTGGATGTAGGGTCGCTTTAAGCATCTCCTGGAATGGGGCATTAGTATTCACCTTTCCATGTTCCTGACCACACCCCTTCTCTCCTGTGACCAATCAGAGTTTACCAGGCAGGTGTTCATGTGCTGTCTGTGGTGCTGTGCATCCTGCTGTCATTTGCAGCACAGCATTGCAGACAAGGTAAGTAATCCTGGCCTGACTTTTGGCTACTTAGGGATCTTTAACCAGAGGGGTAAATTCCAGAGGGGTAAATAAAAGAGACCTAAATCATTGTTGGCTTTGGGTAGCTGAATATTCAGCTCTAGTCCCAGGTTCGGCTTTGGGTAGCTGAATATTCAGCTCTAGTCCCAGGTTTGGCTTTGGGTAGCTGAATATTCAGCTCTAGTCCCAGGTTCGGCTTTGGGTAGCTGAATATTCAGCTCTAGTCCCAGGTTTGGCTTTGGGTAGCTGAATATTCAGCTCTAGTCCCAGGTTCGGCTTTGGGTAGCTGAATATTCAGCTCTAGTCCCAGGTTTGGCTTTGGGTAGCTGAATATTCAGCTCTAGTCCCAGGTTCGGCTTTGGGTAGCTGAATATTCAGCTCTAGTCCCAGGTTCGGCTTTGGGTAGCTGAATATTCAGCTCTAGTCCCAGGTTCGGCTTTGGGTAGCTGAATATTCAGCTCTAGTCCCAGGTTCGGCTTTGGGTAGCTGAATATTCAGCTCTAGTCCCAGGTTCGGCTTTGGGTAGCTGAATATTCAGCTCTAGTCCCAGGTTCGGCTTTGGGTAGCTGAATATTCAGCTCTAGTCCCAGGTTCGGCTTTGGGTAGCTGAATATTCAGCTCTAGTCCCAGGTTCGGCTTTGGGTAGCTGAATATTCAGCTCTAGTCCCAGGTTCGGCTTTGGGTAGCTGAATATACAGCTCTAGTCCCAGGTTCGGCTTTGGGTAGCTGAATATTCAGCTCTAGTCCCAGGTTCGGCTTTGGGTAGCTGAATATTCAGCTCTAGTCCCAGGTTTGGCTTTGGGTAGCTGAATATTCAGCTCTAGTCCCAGGTTCGGCTTTGGGTAGCTGAATATTCAGCTCTAGTCCCAGGTTCGGCTTTGGGTAGCTGAATATTCAGCTCTAGTCCCAGGTTTGGCTTTGGGTAGCTGAATATTCAGCTCTAGTCCCAGGTTCGGCTTTGGGTAGCTGAATATTCAGCTCTAGTCCCAGGTTCGGCTTTGGGTAGCTGAATATTCAGCTCTAGTCCCAGGTTTGGCTTTGGGTAGCTGAATATTCAGCTCTAGTCCCAGGTTTGGCTTTGGGTAGCTGAATATTCAGCTCTAGTCCCAGGTTCGGCTTTGGGTAGCTGAATATTCAGCTCTAGTCCCAGGTTCGGCTTTGGGTAGCTGAATATTCAGCTCTAGTCCCAGGTTTGGCTTTGGGTAGCTGAATATTCAGCTCTAGTCCCAGGTTTGGCTTTGGGTAGCTGAATATTCAGCTCTAGTCCCAGGTTCGGCTTTGGGTAGCTGAATATTCAGCTCTAGTCCCAGGTTCGGCTTTGGGTAGCTGAATATTCAGCTCTAGTCCCAGGTTGTTTCTGAAGTCGGATTTATCATCATCCATTTTGGAAGACAAAGGGGTCGATTCAGAGCCAGGGGAGAATTCTCAATCCTTTTTTAGAGAGAAAACTGCCATTCACTTTCATTGTCTACAGGGTGTAACTTTTCACCTGGCTCTGAATGGCAAGATAGATAATAAAAGTGAATGGCAGTTTTCTCTCTTAAAATAGGAGTGAGAATTCTCACCTGGCTCTGAATCGACCCCAAGTTTACCAACTTTTCAGGGTGGGAAAGAGGGACATTTGTTAAGATAAGCCACGCCCCCTCATTGATGGATGGATAGGAGCTAGGTTGTTACAACAATAGAAACACTTTGAATAGGCAAATGAATCATTTATTGCTGCAGATCTGCATGTTACACCTCAAAGAGGGACAAATCAGAACAACAAGGGACAGGGGGACATGGACTCAAAAGAGGGACAGTCCTTCTAAATCAGGGACACTTGGGAGGTATGATTTAATATGTGTGTCTGGAGGCAGGGTGGTATCCCATGTGCCAGTGTCCGGGTCCACCTTGTGCTGGATGTTGGGCAGCGGTGCCCAGTACGTTGTGTATCTTTCTCATACTTCCTGCTCTGTGGCCGTGATAATCCAAGGAGGATTTTTACATGGGAGGAACGAAACATGACCCGGCCCTTGGCAAATGAGGCCTGGCGGGCCCTGGCTGTAACCCTTCCCGTGCCAGGACCATCACCCAGAGAGCAGGGGCCCAGCCCTCCAGCCGGGCAGCACCAGCTCTGCATCCCATTTCTATTTGCTTAAATTTTGCTTTAGGCATCATTTTTTTAATCATTTTGGTAACCGTGTGGAAGGGTTAGTGTCTAAGGCCAGTATGAGGGGGAAATGGACCGGCCGTGGCCCCCATGGGGGTGTGTGAGCATGCTTTCATACCCACCAATTCTCAGGATGGGAAAGAGGGACATTTGGTAAATTAAGCCACGCCCCCTCATTGGGGGATGGATAGGAGATAGGATGTAACAGTTACAATAGAAACACTTTGAATAGGCAAATGAATCATTTATTGATGCAGATCTGCATGTTACACCTCAAAGGGGGACGGAGGAGAACAACGAGGGAAAGGGGAACATGGACTCAAAAGAGGGACAGCCCCTCCAAATCAGTGGCACTTGGGAGGTATGTGCTTTCTTGTCTGATGTCAAAGAGAAAGGAAATCCTTTAGTGTGTGTCACTGCCAAAATGATCCGATATATTTGTCACCACCTTTAAAACTTCTGCTAAAGAAGAACAACCATCGGCCTAGAGTCTATAAGACTCTAGGGCCGGTGGTCTTCCTCTTTATAGGGGCATCCCTAATTGGGGATTGCCCAGTACACTCACCTTGCCTGCAATCCCACGCCGTATCCCCGCTATACCTTTAGCCACTGGGCACGTAGCCACGCCAGCCATTTCTATAAGACTCTAGGGCTGGTGGTCTTCCTCTTTATAGGGGCATCCCTAATTGGGGATTGCCCAGTACACTCACCTTGCCTGCAATCCCACGCCGTATCCCCGCTATACCTTTAGCCGCTGTGCACGTAGCCACGCCAGGCATTTCTATAAGCCTCTAGTGATGGTGGTCTTCCTCCTGCTATTTGTGTATAACCAGGGATCACCCAATACACTCACCTAGCTGCCGATCCCAAACAGCATCCCCGTTGTACCTTTAGCATGGGCACGTACCCATTACAGGAATTTCTATAAGACCCTAGGGCCGGTGGGATCCCTCTATATAGGGGATGCCCTGCTATTTGTGTATGACTAGGCATCGCCCAGTACACTCACCTTGCCTGCGATCCCATGCTTTCATACCCACCAACTTTTCAGGGTGGGAAAGAGGGACATTTGTTAAATTTGGCCACGTCCCCTCGTTTAGGGATGAATAGGAGATAGGATGTAACAGTTACAACAATAGAAACACTTTAAATAGGCAAATGAATAATTTATTGATGCAGATTGCTTGTTACACCTCAGAGAGGGACAAAGGAGAACAACGAGGGGCAGGGGGACATGGACTAAGAGGGACTGTCCGTCAAAATCAGGGACACTTGGGAGGTATGTGCTTTCTTGTCTGTGTTGTCAAAGAGAAAGGAAATCATTTAGTGTGTGTCACTGCCAAAATGATCCGATATATTTGTCACCACCTTTAAAACTTCTGTTAAAGAAGAACAACCACCGGCCTGGAGTCTATAAGACTCTAGGGCTGGTGGTCTTCCTCTTTATAGGGGCATCCCTAATTGGGGATTGCCCAGTACACTCACCTTGCCTGCAATCCCACGCCGTATCCCTGCTATACCTTTAGCCGCTGGGCAAGTAGCCACGCCAGACACTTCTATAAGACTCTAGGGATGGCGGTCTTCCTCCTTATGGGGCATCCCAAATTGGGATACCCTGCTATTTGTGCATCACCAGGGATCACCCAATATACTCACCTTGCTGCTGATCCCACTCTGCATCCCCGCTATACCTTTAGCCGCTGGGCAAGTAGCCACGCCAGGCATTTTTATAAGACTCTAGGGATGGTGGTCTTCCTCCTTATGGGGCATCCCAAATTGGGATACCCTGCTATTTGTGCATCACCAGGGATCACCCAATATACTCACCTTGCTGCTGATCCCACTCTGCATCCCCGCTATATCTTTAGCCGCTGGGCACGTAGCCACTCCAGGCATTTTTATAAGACTCTAGGGATGGTGGTCTTCCTCTTTATAGGGGCATCCCTAATTGGGGATTGCCCAGACCCTTCCCTTGCCTACAATCCCACACCGCATCCCCGCTTTAGCTTTAGCCGCTGGGCACATAGCCAAGTCAGGCATTTCTATTAGACTCTAGGCACGGTGGTCTTCCTCCTTATGGAGCATCCCAAATTGGGATACCCTGCTATTTGTGTATCACCAGGGATCACCCAATACATTCATCTTGCTGCCAATCCCATACTGCATCCCCGCTATACCTTTAGCTGCTGGGCACATAGCCACGACTCTAAGATCCGGTGGTCTCCCTCTATATGGGGCATTCCAAATTGGGATACCCTGCTATTTTTGTATCACCCAGTACACTCACCTTGCTGGCGATCCCATACGGCTACATGTCCACTATACCTTCAGCCTGGGCATACCCATAGCTAAGGTGAGCCGGGATGTGTCTCTCACACCCCCCAGCACTTTATGCCGCTCTGATTGGCTACACAAATCTGAATAGCATGCTGATTGGCCCACGCATTCACCATGGGAACAAGAGAGAGTTGAGATTTTAGGTGATCACAGGGGATACACACAGAGATGTAACTCAAATTTGGATGCCCATGGGCAGAAGGAACAAAACCCAGGATAATAAAAATCTTCAGTTTTGTTCCCCTTTAAAGGCAATGTATCCCCATAGATTGGCCAAAAATGTATAGATTGTAGGGGGGTGACTGCTTCACTTTAATGTACCTGTTGGGGTAAAAAAGAACACTCCCCACCTTTCCCCTGCAGCAGTGGGCACCATCTTTAGTACTTAAAACCGTACCAGTTTTCAGGGTGTAGAACCTTCTGGGCCTTGGGCCACTCCTCTAACATAAGAGAAATAGAAAATTGGACTAGGAGCCCAGCCATCACATTATAGGGCTTTTGGGTATCAGTTGCAGAAAAAAAATGAACGAAAAAAAAATAAAGGGAGTGGTAGACAAAGAAAAAGAATAGAAGACATGACAAAGAAATAAAAAGAATAAGTGGAATGACAGAATAAAAGACATAAAAGATAAATAGAAGGAAAGAGAACAAAGATAGAATGACTAAAAGAAACAACAGATGGAATGACAGCCAAAAAGAATAGGCGGCGTTAAGAGATGAAAAAACAGAAGGAATGACAGAAAGAATAGAAGGAATGACAAAGTACGAAATAAAGAATAGAATGTGTGAAAGATAAAAGAATAGATGGAAAGACAAACATAAAGAATGAAGGCTAAAAGTAAGAACCGAACGAATGACAATAAGAAAATAACAGACAGAATGACAGTAAGAACAAAACGAATTATAGGCAGAAAGAAAAGAAGGCATGAAATAATAAAAAGAATGTCAGAAAGAAAAGACTAGACAAAATTACAGAAGGAATAGAATAATTGTCAGAAGGAAAAGATGGAATGAAATATGAAAGAAAGAGTAGATAGAAATGTCAGAAAAAATTGGAAACATGGAAGTAAAAAATAACAGAAGGAAAGAAAAGAAGGAATGACTGAAAGAAAGTCTTAATAAAAAGAATGAAAGAATGTTTCTTTCATTTCTTTCTATTTCCTGGTGGTGACCAGCCCTGGTTACTGAGAATATCCCTACATCCTGCATAGTATGGGAAGAGGTGTATCACATGACCACCATGTGAGGTGGGTGTTTTTAAAGCTCATGGACCCTGGCACCTGCCCAGGTAAGCCCAGTGCTGAGGCCGGCCCTGAACCCAGACCCAGACCCAATATAAGCTATATAGAGTTTCCCTCTCTAACCTCGCTATCTCTGCATAGGGACAGGCTGATGCTATATAAATACACTGTAAACCTTCTGGATGAAACCTGGTTAAACGTTTCCCCTGTCCTCTCCACACCTCAGTGTCACTATGGCAGTTAATGCGTCACCTATTTTTATGGAGAGCTTTGTGTGGCGTCAGATTTGCTTTAATATGTAACCGCCAGCCTTGCTGGATCTGCTCTGGAGATCCCAGCACTTTCTAGACTTGCTGTGTCTCTTTCTGAGACATCCTGAGATTGGGGAGAGATTCCCAGGTGTCAGGAGGAGAGATTAGCTCTGATTATTCCTGTTCCGTGTTGGCTAATTCCTCCACTGATCTTATCTGCTGTCTGGGCTTTACACAAGCGCAGCGGATCCGCACTGTGCATATGTGATGCTCCTACATCTAGTTTTAAGGGTGGTAGCCATTAGGTCACCTAATAATTTAGATCTCATTGGTGATCTCAGCTTTATCAGGCTCCGGAAATATACTGCTCACCTTGCCTGGATTGTGTACCTGTGCCAGGCTCCTGTTAATTCAATTCATTTCAATTAATGTTTGCCAAGTACATTGTAAGATGAACAAGGAATTATTTTTGGCATATACACAGTGCAACAGATAACCACAATTGACATAGAAATTGGATACAGAGATACAGATGCTCTTACGTAGTGCTAATGCAAACCCTTTGAGCCCGGGCCTATGACCCCAACTTTTGTTAAAGTGGACCAACACCCTCCCATGATCGGCCCGGGAATCTTAAGATTCCCGGACCGATCAGACCCCTGACTGTGGGGCACCCCGATCGCTGTGTGAAACCCCCCAGAAACCCCTAAATCCCTACCTTATCCACGATCCAGCGGCGCCCGCCGCCGTCTCCCGCGCGCGCCCTGTAAGAGTGACGCGCGGGAGGCGGCGGCGGCGGCGGGCGAGCTCTCTTGTACCCGATCGGGGTGCCCCGCCGAAGTGGACCAAAATCTTGGTGTTGGTCCACTTTAAGGCTGCGCATAGTCAAAGGAAAGAAACTATTCCTAGATCTAGAAGTCCTGCAAGATTTTGGCCAGATTGTAAATAAGTAAATAAGGTGTGTCCAGGATGGGAGGGATCCCGAAGGATCTTTTCTGGCTGTGAGTTTGTTCTGAGTCTGTGCAGTTCCTGCAGGGATGGTAGGGGTGCTCCAATTATTCTTTCTGGGATGTTGATCGTTTTTTTGAGTCTGCACTGGTCTCTTTTAGTTGCTCCCTAATACCAGACAGAAAAGGAAAAACATAATACGGAAATCTATGACTGCATTAAATAAGGGCACTAGCAACTTTTTTGACAGTCCCGTCTTCTTCAGTTGCCTTAGGAAAAACAGTCTCTGTTGCTTTCCTCATTACAGCCAAGTGTTCTTTTCCCAGTTGAGGTGGTCGGAGATGATCACGCCAAGAAACTTTGTCTCTCTCACACTTTTGATTTCTAACCACTTGATGGACAGGGGTGACATGGGCGCAGGATTCCTCCTGAAGTCCACTACCATCTCTAGAGTTTTTGATGGGTTTATTACCAAAATGTGTCTGGTGCACCCACTGACTAGCTTCTCCACTATTCCTCGGTAGATTTCCTCGTTACTGTTCTTGACAAGACCTATAACGGTTGTGTAATCGACAAAATGTTATGGACCATATATACCAAATCACATCACTGCTTCATTATTGTGTGCATGTTACCTACCCTCCTGTCATGGATCATTTCCCGGTATCCCAAGTATATAACTAGACTATCAAATAATATACTCCACCTGCCCTCCTGTCATAGATTATTTGCAGGTATCCCGTAAGTATACAGCTAGATTATAAAATAATATACTCCGTCTGCCCTCCTGTCATAGATCATTGCCCGGTATCCCGTAAGTATACAACTAGATTATAAAATAATATAATCTGCCTGTCCTCCTGACACTGACAATTGACTGGTGCCCCAATATACAACTAGTCTATCAAATAATATACTCTGTCTGCCCCCCTGATAGCACCCAATGTGCTGTGGAGCAACCTGGGTGAATCTGTCCCTCTGCTATATAGTACAGCGGAACAATGGTCATTTTTGACCATAGTTCCATTTTAAATGTGGAGGATGTCCCTGGGCAGAAATTCTGGGACAGGCCCAGACTCAAGTAGTGGGCAACATGGTCACGCACATAGAAGATTTAGCAGTATGCACCTTAGTCCATCTAGGAACTGTAGGACATACCAAATCGGCATCCATCTGCAAGGGAAGTATTAGCTGCAGAGTTTATAATCAGTGAGTACAATCAGAGTGGGTTATGGTGCGAGATCTATCTGAAAGGGTCCAGACAACCTGCCCTAATATACACGTAATGCAGCCGGGGATGCTCCAGAGGCCACACTACTGCAGACAAAAAAAAGTAAAAGAAAAGTTAGTCCAAGGTGCTATGTGAGGAGCCATTACTTCTCACATTGATGGAAGCCACAGTGACAAGCGTTACAAGACAAGGAAAAAGAGGCTGCCACTAATGACTCCAGAGGGCCAGTATGGCTGGTGGAGGCCCCAGGGGTTGAATCCCATACGTTCCCCTTTAATCCAGCCTGCCAATAGTGAATGCCATTTTAGACCAAATGTTGCTCTGGGCAGAATGTAAACGTGGGGTCTTAAGTTCTGAAAAATTGTACCAACAAGTTACATTCACCCCCATCGGCATCAAAGTATTAATTCCCCTCCCAAACATTTAGCAGCATCGAAATATACACCCTGAACAGGATACAACATATCTTTATACTAGGCCCAGAACACAGGGGCCCTTCTGCAATTAGGGCCCCAGGCAATTGCCCAGTTTGGTGCACCCCTGACTCCGGCCCTGCCTATAGCAGTTACACAAACTGCTATGGTGGCTATTACATCTATCTTTTTATCAGGAGATGTTATTTGGGTACATTATCCAGATCTAGGACGGATAGTGTAAGTGCTTTCTGAAAGATGGTGGTGGTGGAGGGTCGAGTTTATAAGTGGAAAGCAGAGCCCAAGGGTGATTACCCCACAGTATCCAGACTTTCTGGAACTCCCGCATACCTCCTACACATAAGGAAGGAAAAAGGACACATTTAATAATGAAACCTTTTTATGCAAAAGTCACCCCCCCCCCTTCCGCCGTTATGTGACCAGGAAGAAATTCTGACAAAAGCAACAGAGCAGATAAAAGATAATATATATATATTTACCATTAGGTTTGCTTTTATGGCGTCAGTAGCACGGAAATAAGGTTGAGGGTGACTTTAAATTGGAATGCAGGGCAAGATTTCTTAATGTTTCATTGCGTATGATTAGATCAGCGATGACCTTCTAAACTATATATATATATATATATATATATATATATATATATATATATATATATATATATTTGTCAGTGGTATACAAGTGGTTTAGAAGGTCATCGCTGATTTAATCTTACTCAATGAGTAGGAAATTAAGAAGATATATGCCTCAAGTCGAAAGCGAAAGCCTCAAACTGTTTTTTTTTTTGTTTCAACAATACAGATACACAAAGCTTATGCATTGTATCGCCATCCCACGCAGGGGAGACAGAGAAAAGAAGCTAACAATCTATGTTACATAAGATTATACACTGATCATACTTATGTTTTAGCAATCCACAATGTATATGGAGAGAAGAAGAAAATGGCAAAGTAAGGGACACTCAACATTTTAGTACGACCAACTTGACCTGTGGTTCGTTTATATCCATTTTTGGGACCATGCGGATCGCGGGATCCCCCAGCCCCCACGGCCCGCACCGCCACCTCTGCGCCCATTGTCCTACGGCCTCCACGACAGGCGCGCCAGACTATCAGGCACAGTCAAGTGCGCAGACAGGGGAGAGGTGCTGAAAACTTTTTAGGACCATATTTTTGTGAGAAGGAAGAAAAAAGATCTGGGTGGGGCGGGTTCACAGCGGAGGAAAGAAGGGGGGAGGATGGAAGGTTGGGAGAGAGGAAGAGGGGGGATCGGGGTGTAGGGGGGGGGGAAGGGGACCATGGTACTCCCGCGCTCCACCAGGCCTCAAACTGGTTTTAACCTTGTACAAATAGTTTATAATTTCAGGCCTGAGTTTCGTTCTTACCAGATTTTCTACACCTGGGTTTTAGGTTATTCATTAAGTTATTCAGTTATTTTCCAGGTGTTCAATTGTTCGCCAGTAATAATTAAAGCAGACCTTAAGTATAAAATCGAAATATTAGTAAATTGTTCCCTAAGCCCTCCTACCTTCCGGTACTGCATGAATTAGTGCGTCCGCGGCAGATGCAGTCGTACTGCAAAAAATACTTTAATGACACCTCTTTGGCCCCTTTCACACCTCTGCGGTGCGGCAGAGGGGAGAGAAAAACACGTCTGCATAAAGTCCTGCCGCAATAGCACTCCATTAAAAAGGGATTGTTTTAGAACGCAGATGCAAACAAAACACAAGCGCAAAACGGAATTCCTACCATAAAACGCATGCTGCAAACCTGTGAACAAAGCCTAACCCCCCCCCCTCTGATGGTTAGTGGCGTACGTTTTTGATAGGGCTTCCCCCCATACAGATGTTGTGCTTCTGAACTACCTAGAAGCAACCATCTTGCTACACATCTGACAGCCTAGCTCACTCACACATGAGCTAGAAGGGGAGCTGTGCCAGCAGCGGCCCACACCAAACCGAGAGCTAGCAATGCCTCAGAAACATGGCAGAAACCCAAATCCATAAAGCAGTCACTATCAGCAGGGACAGCTTACTCAAATTCCAGGACACCATAACTGAGGCCCTAGTACCCCTGGTGGTCACCTACTGACCCAGCTGGAAATTCTCAGAACTGAAATCATGAGGGAACTACAAACTGTGCTACACAAGGACTCCTGTCCTTCAGGCAACCACCCAACCTGAAGCAAATCATGGTCCAAAGTGCCCTGAAGCCCCCATAAAATAACAGCACCTCACCCTGCTTTCAGAGAAGATGCAAGACCTGCAGACAATATACTCCTTCCAGTGTTCCCCTAGCTCAGTCATTGCAGGTACACAAAATTAGGGGGGCATTCTCCTGCAGGTCCCCCAATGTTGTGTACCTGATAATGTGTGTACAATGTCACTCCACAGGCCTCTACGTTGATGAGATGGGCCAGAGCCTGCAAATGAACGCTCACCGATTCAGCATGATGAATGCCAGGACAGAGCCATCAGGGGCTGCACTTGGGGGGATACTCTATTTATGGCCTTAAACCAGACCAACACCTGTTTTTTTTCTTTAACAGGTTTTGGTCCTGTAGTCAGCTAATCACAACAAGCTCGGTGGGGGGCTTCCAGAATGGAATCCCCCCCGCACATAACCCTCCAGAACACCCGTAACCACTATCTTCACTTCGAGCCAGAGGTCCTGTGATTGGCTGCCAGGTGGTCATGTGGGCCAAAACCCGTTAAAGAAGAAACAGGTCTTGGTCCAGTTTAAAGTCAACATTTTAAAGGGGAAATTTTAAAATGCAGAGAGATCGGCATTAAAACTTATGAAAAAGTTTCATACCCTGCAGATCAAACTTAAAGTGGACCAACACCCACCGCTGATCGGCCCGGGAATCTATAAGAATCTATAAGTTTCCCGGGCCGATCAGCTCCCTGCCCGCGCTGTGTGAAACCCCCCAGGACGCCCGCAAATCCTACCTGTACCTCGTTCCAACGGCGCATGCGCGGGCCGCCTCTCGCGCATCCCTCTAGCAGGGCGCGCACCCGCCCTAGCCGTTTGAGAATGGCCGGCGCGGACGCGCTTGTCCGTTGGCGGTGATTGGTGGAGCGAGTCACGTGGGGTGGGGTCAGGTGAGTTTTTGAGGCATTCTGGGGTGTTTCACACAGCGGGACACCCCCGATCGGGGTGCCCCGCGGAAGTGGACCAACACCCAGGATAGTGAAAATCCTGGGTGTTGGTCCAGTTTAAAGAAAATTTTCAGCCTAAAAAAAATGATATACTTGCAATATGTCCTACGCAGACTTCAGCTATAGTTCGGGCATGCAGCTCTTACCCGATAGCTGGATCCATGGCCAGCGCTGCACACCCCATCCTGCATCTCTTCCCGGTGTGACCTCACTGTGAGTTGGCATGACCCCCTCCAATGGAAAAGGGCTTGTTAGGTCTTCACATGCCCCTTTCCATTGCAGTGAATGGAGGGGGGCGTTTTAGCTGACATGATGAGACCGGCGGGGGGGGGGGCGTCTCCCCTTTTCCTCTATATCACGGTACATGCATGGGCAGAGGTGCTCGCTCCACTGATATCAGTGCCTCAAGGAAATCTGAATCCCCTGCAGCTCCCTGGTTTTGTGTGAGTGCCCAAGCTGGTCATTCACAAAGGCCTGGTGTGGGTCCGCATCTAGCTAGAGGTAAGCTTTGGATGCAGCCGCAGTGTAGAGATGCGATGGGCGTTCGGGGAAGATGTGAGTGTATTGTGCGATCTGGGGGGTGCATCCTAAATCGGGCGTGCCCCACTAAGAGGCAGACCATCCCCCCAAGAGTCTTATAGACTTAAAGGGGGTGTTGCTACTCTTTAAACCAGTTTGTGGGTGATGGTGGTGAGGTGAGATTCTGTCTGCAAGTATTCAAAGCTTTGCTCTTATATCCTTCAATGGACATCCCCTAGTCACGCTACCCCTGGAAAATCCATTTTGATTCCCGGTAGGTCTATAGTAGGTCTCTGGCAAATGTTTATTGCCCCAGTCAGGGCTGGATTATGAGGGGGGCACACGGGGCTCCAGCCCAGGGGCCTCCACCACTTGCCCTGCAAAGGGGGCCTCCACCAACCTTTGGGTTTCTCCTGGTCCAGGAGATTTTTCTTGGTCCAGCAACAAAGCTATCCCCCCTACCCCCACTTATACACATGTAAATCTGGCCATAAGCAGACAGGCAATGCTGTGTTTCAATGAATGTTGGAAAAATATAATCACTGTCAGCAAAGTGTTCCCAGAGTCTGGTTTATTATTTGAACAGCAAAACATTTTCCTTCTTCCTTAAAGATTTTTTGATCCCTGTGGGCAACCTATTTTGGTGATCTTTATAACTGATCGCGCCCTTGGAGGTACTTGGCTGTAACTTGCTGACGCTAGCTAGTCAGAAAGGCTAAGAACCACTGGTGGAGAGGCTCACCTTATATTTAAAGTGGACCAAAACCCATGTCTGATCGGCCCGGGAATCTATAAGACTCCCGGGCTGATCAGATCCCTCCCTGCGGGGCATCCGAAATCGGGATGCCCCACTGTGTGAAACCCCCTCAGGAAGACCAGAAACCTTACCTTCTCGCCGATCCAATGGCGCATGCGCGGGCCGCCTCTCGCGCTTCCCTCTAGCAGGGCACGCACCTTTGTGAATAGCCGGCGCGGGCGTGCTCCCTGTTAGAAGGAAGCGCGAGCAGCGGCCCGCAGCGCGCTCAGAGCCACTGTGGTTGTCCGTCGCTTGTCCGCCCATACCACCGCGGCTCTGAGCACTCTGATTGGACGAGCGCTTGCGTAGGAGCGGGGTGAGGTGAGTTTTTTTTGAGCGATCGGGGTGCCCCGCAGAAGTGGACTGAGGAGAGGAGAGCGGGATAAAGTAGAGGGGGGCGGGTTATAGGTGTGCTTTGCTCAGACAGAGCAGAGCTGGGGTCAGGAAAAGGTCAGCAATCCCAGAATGCAGAGCAGCACAGTTAGAAGTTTTGTTCGAGAAGAACCAGCACACCATTAGTAGTTCATTCATAAAGAATTATATTAGGGTTCAAAAAATACCGCAGTGAAAGCAAGTCGACGTTTCGGGGTGCACTAGGGCCCCCTTCATCAGGACCCACCGCGCGTACGCGCGGTGGGTCCTGATGAAGGGGGCCCTAGTGCACCCCGAAACGTCGACTTGCTTTCACTGCGGTATTTTTTGAACCCTAATATAATTCTTTATAAATGAACTACTAATGGTGTGCTGGTTCTTCTCGAACAAAACTGGTATTTGCGGTGTCTCCGCGAACCGTGCACCCACACAACACAGAAGGTAAGAGTGCGGCTGGACTTGGAGATTTTTTGCAGCACAGTTAGAAGGCACTTCCTGTTTGCAGGCTGCCTGATGTCCCATGAGCTGCCATCTTGGATTTTTAAAGGCTCATAACATGCAGTAGATGCAGGTAGGATGATTTTTAATGTGAGCAATCTGTATGTACAGGGTGTGGGAAACATATAAGATAGACTCTTATTCAGGGTGAAGGTCCGCTTTAAAGTGGACCAACACCCAGTATTTTGACTATCCTGGGTTTTGGTCCACTTCGGCGGGGCACCCCGATCGGGGGTGCCCCGCTGTGTGAAACCCCCCAGAAACCCCAAAAAACTCAGCTCTCCCTGCTCCCACGTGAAAGCCGCAGCCAATCCCCGCCAACGTCCAGGCGGGGGACAGGAACGTCCAAGCCGCTTCCGCCGCCGCCGCCTCCCACGCGTCACTCTCGGCGCACGCGCGCCCCCGCCGGCCATTCACAGAGGGCGGGCGCGTGCATGTCTGGAGGGGCGCGCGGGAGGCGGCGGAAGCGGCGGCGGATCAGGTAAGATCTTTTTGGGGTTTCTGGGGGGTTTCACCCCGCGGGACATCCCGATCTCGGATGTCCCGCGGGGTGGGAGGTGATCGGCCCGGGAATCTTATAGATTTCCGGGCCGATCACCCCTGGGTGTTGGTCCACTTTAAAGACTTTTTGAGCTGCTTAAACTTATTTCCTGGACACGAACAAACCCCCGGGCACAGGGTGGGACTTGGTGACAATGGCTGGTTATGTTGAAGTCACAGTTGGATTGCACCATGGCTTGGGAGCTGTCAGTGAGGTATTACCTAATACGAGCTACAAAGCCTGGGTTCCATGGAGATCCCTCTTAAGCATTGGAAACAGCCCAGTAATACCAGACATGTTGTGCCTGAGTGTGTCAGTTGTCGGTTTGATTAATTCCCTTCTATTTCCCAGAGTCGGGGGTACCTAGAATCACTTTAAAGTGGACCAACACCCACCCCTGATCGGCCCCGGGCTGATCAGCTCCCTCCCCGCGGGGCATCCAAAATCGGGATGCCCCGCTGTGTGAAACCCCCCAGAAAGCCCCTAAAATCTTACCTTATCGGCGACGGACAAGCGACGGATAAGCCGCTGCCGCGCGTCCCTCTACCGTTTGTGAATGGCGGGCGTGCGAGAGGTGGCGGCTTAACCGTCGCTTGTCCATCGCCGATAAGGTAAGATTTTAGGGGCTTTCTGGGGGGTTTCACACAGCGATTGGGGTGCCCTGTGGAAGTGGACCAACACCCAGGATAGTGAAAATCCTGGGTGTTGGTCCACTTTAATATCCAGGTGACCCTTCTTCTTCGCCATCCAGGGCCTTCCTCCTAATTAGCCGCTCTTTTACCCAATTAGCACACACAGTGTAAAATGAGAATGCCCCAGGGTGCTGAATCGGAGGACTTTACTAAAGCCCCCCACAAGGAAGGATAGGTGGGCTGTGTAGGAAGCCTCAGGTCATGGCCTTGGTGTATAAGCAAGTAGTGAGCTCCGCAACACTTACCCGGTCCAAAGGTGCATGCGCGGGCCGCGGCCGCATCCCCGCTATCCCTCCAGCAGGGTGCGATTCACTAATGGCTGGCGCGGGTGCGATCGGGGTACCCCGGGGGAGTGGAACAAAGCCCAGGATAGTCAAAATCCTGGGTTTTGGTCCACTTTAACTCGGGATCAATGGATAGCTTATGGCCAGACAGATCCTTTGAAGATGTATTGGTGCCCAAACCCTTTAAAAACTTTTAGTCACCTTTACATTTTTAGTCACTTATTTCTTTCTTTTCCCCACTGGGCTGCAACCTTGTTCAGATGCCGCCATCTTGCCTCAGAAGCATCACATATTGAGGAAAGGGGGGGGGGGGAGCAAAATACAGGGGACAGGGTTATAGCTGTGATTTGCACAGACAGAGCAGAGCTGGGGTCAGGAAAAAGACAGCAATCTCAGAATGCAGAACGACACAGTCAAAAGACATTTCCTGTCTGCAGGCAGCCTGAGACTCCATGATCCGCCATCTTGGATGTTTAAATGTTTAGAAAATGCAGTAAATGCAGATAATGTGGGCAATCTGTATGTACAGGGGGTGGGAAACTTATAAGATAGGCTCTTATTCAGGGTGAAGGTCCGGATTAATGTGAGCAATCTGTATGTACAGGGTGTGGGAAACATATAAGATAGGCTCTTATTCAGGGGGAAGGTCCGCTTTAATTCTAGGTGCCCATCACCAGTATGTAGGATTCTGGTCTAGTGATGGGTGACCTAAAAATGAGAGCACCTAAAATTAAGGATTTAAGTTGTAGTGCTTATATTGATTTGCTCTGTGCATATTTTTGGACATTTATTTTTTTCTGGGACTATTTGTACAATACTAACACATAGAAACATCGGCGGGTGACGGCAGAAGGAGACCATACAGTCCATCTAGTCTGCCCTTATGTATATACTGTATGTTCTCTTTATCTTATGTGTATACTGTATGTTCTCTATATCTTATGTATATACTGTATGTTCTCTTTATCTTATGTGTATACTGTATGTTCTCTTTATCTTATGTGTATACTGTATGTTCTCTATATCTTATGTATATACTGTATGTTCTCTTTATCTTATGTGTATACTGTATGTTCTCTATATCTTATGTGTATACTGTATGTTCTCTGTATCTTATGTGTATACTGTATGTTCTCTGTATCTTATGTGTATACTGTATGTTCTCTGTATCTTATGTGTATACTGTATGTTCTCTGTATCTTATGTGTATACTGTATGTTCTCTGTATCTTATGTGTATACTGTATGTTCTCTGTATCTTATGTATATAGTGTATGTTCTCTATATCTTATGTGTATACTGTTTGTTCTCTATATCTTATGTGTATACTGTTTGTTCTCTGTATCTTATGTGTATACTGTATGTTCTCTGTATCTTATGTGTATACTGTATGTTCTCTATATCTTATGTATATACTGTATGTTCTCTTTATCTTATGTGTATACTGTATGTTCTCTATATCTTATGTATATACTGTATGTTCTCTTTATCTTATGTGTATACTGTATGTTCTCTGTATCTTATGTGTATACTGTATGTTCTCTGTATCTTATGTATATACTGTATGTTCTCTGTATCTTATGTATATAGTGTATGTTCTCTATATCTTATGTGTATACTGTTTGTTCTCTGTATCTTATGTGTATACTGTATGTTCTCTGTATCTTATGTGTATACTGTATGTTCTCTGTATCTTATGTGTATACTGTATGTTCTCTATATCTTATGTGTATACTGTATGTTCTCTGTATCTTATGTGTATACTGTATGTTCTCTGTATCTTATGTGTATACTGTATGTTCTCTGTATCTTATGTATATACTGTATGTTCTCTGTATCTTATGTATATAGTGTATGTTCTCTATATCTTATGTGTATACTGTTTGTTCTCTGTATCTTATGTGTATACTGTATGTTCTCTGTATCTTATGTGTATACTGTATGTTCTCTGTATCTTATGTGTATACTGTATGTTCTCTGTATCTTATGTATATACTGTATGTTCTCTGTATCTTATGTATATACTGTATGTTCTCTGTATCTTATGTGTATACTGTATGTTCTCTGTATCTTATGTGTATACTGTATGTTCTCTATATCTTATGTATATACTGTATGTTCTCTGTATCTTATGTGTATACTGTATGTTCTCTGTATCTTATGTATATAGTGTATGTTCTCTATATCTTATGTGTATACTGTATGTTCCCTTTATCTTATGTGTATACTGTATGTTCTCTTTATCTTATGTGTATACTGTATGTTCTCTTTATCTTATGTGTATACTGTATGTTCTCTGTATCTTATGTGTATACTGTATGTTCTCTGTATCTTGTGTATACTGTATGTTCTCTGTATCTTATGTGTATACTGTATGTTCTCTGTATCTTATGTATATACTGTATGTTCTCTGTATCTTGTGTATACTGTATGTTCTCTGTATCTTATGTGTATACTGTATGTTCTCTGTATCTTATGTGTATACTGTATGTTCTCTGTATCTTATGTGTATACTGTATGTTCTCTGTATCTTATGTGTATACTGTATGTTCTCTGTATCTTATGTATATACTGTATGTTCTCTGTATCTTATGTATATACTGTATGTTCTCTGTATCTTATGTGTATACTGTATGTTCTCTGTATCTTATGTGTATACTGTATGTTCTCTGTATCTTATGTGTATACTGTATGTTCTCCGTATCTTATGTGTATACTGTATGTTCTCCGTATCTTATGTGTATACTGTATGTTCTCTGTATCTTATGTGTATACTGTATGTTCTCTGTATCTTATGTGTATACTGTATGTACTCTTTATCTTATGTGTATACTGTATGTACTCTTTATCTTATGTGTATACTGTATGTTCTCTGTATCTTATGTGTATACTGTATGTTCTCTATATCTTATGTGTATACTGTATGTTCTCTGTATCTTATGTGTATACTGTATGTTCTCTGTATCTTATGTGTATACTGTATGTTCTCTGTATCTTATGTGTATACTGTATGTTCTCTGTATCTTGTGTATACTGTATGTTCTCTGTATCTTATGTATATACTGTATGTTCTCTATATCTTATGTGTATACTGTATGTTCTCTGTATCTTGTGTATACTGTATGTTCTCTGTATCTTATGTATATACTGTATGTTCTCTGTATCCTATGTGTATACTGTATGTCCTCTGTATCTTATGTGTATACTGTATGTTCTCTATATCTTATGTGTATACTGTATGTTCTCTGTATCTTATGTGTATACTGTATGTTCTCTATATCTTATGTTTATACTGTATGTACTCTTTATCTTATGTGTATACTGTATGTTCTCTATATCTTATGTGTATACTGTATGTACTCTTTATCTTATGTGTATACTGTATGTTCTCTGTATCTTATGTGTATACTGTATGTTCTCTATACCTTATGTGTATACTGTATGTTCTCTGTATCTTATGTGTATACTGTATGTTCTCTATACCTTATGTGTATACTGTATGTTCTCTGTATCTTATGTGTATACTGTATGTTCTCCGTATCTTATGTGTATACTGTATGTTCTCTGTATCTTATGTGTATACTGTATGTTCTCTGTATCTTATGTGTATACTGTATGTTCCCTTTATCTTATGTGTATACTGTATGTTCTCTTTATCTTATGTGTATACTGTATGTTCTCTGTATCTTGTGTATACTGTATGTTCTCTGTATCTTATGTATATACTGTATGTTCTCTGTATCTTATGTGTATACTGTATGTCCTCTGTATCTTATGTGTATACTGTATGTTCTCTATATCTTATGTGTATACTGTATGTTCTCTGTATCTTATGTGTATACTGTATGTTCTCTATATCTTATGTGTATACTGTATGTACTCTTTATCTTATGTGTATACTGTATGTTCTCTATATCTTATGTGTATACTGTATGTACTCTTTATCTTATGTGTATACTGTATGTTCTCTGTATCTTATGTGTATACTGTATGTTCTCTATATCTTATGTGTATACTGTATGTTCTCTGTATCTTATGTGTATACTGTATGTTCTCTGTATCTTATGTGTATACTGTATGTTCTCCGTATCTTATGTGTATACTGTATGTTCTCCGTATCTTATGTGTATACTGTATGTTCTCTGTATCTTATGTGTATACTGTATGTTCTCTTTATCTTATGTGTATACTGTATGTTCCCTTTATCTTATGTGTATACTGTATGTTCTCTTTATCTTATGTGTATACTGTATGTTCTCTTTATCTTATGTGTATACTGTATGTTCCCTTTATCTTATGTGTATACTGTATGTTCTCTTTATCTTGTGTGTATACTGTATGTTCTCTTTATCTTATGTGTATACTGTATGTTCTCTGTATCTTATGTGTATACTGTATGTTCTCTATCTTATGTGTATACTGTATGTTCCCTTTATCTTATGTATATACTGTATGTTCTCTGTATCTTATGTATATACTGTATGTTCTCTTTATCTTATGTGTATACTGTATGTTCTCTGTATCTTGTGTGTATACTGTATGTTCTCTATCTTATGTGTATACTGTATGTTCTCTGTATCTTATGTGTATACTGTATGTTCTCTATCTTATGTGTATACTGTATGTTCTCTGTATCTTATGTGTATACTGTATGTTCTCTTTATCTTATGTGTATGCTGTATGTTCTCTATCTTATGTGTATACTGTATGTTCTCTGTATCTTATGTGTATACTGTATGTTCTCTGTATCTTATGTGTATACTGTATGTTCTCTATCTTATGTGTATACTGTATGTTCTCTGTATCTTATGTATATACTGTATGTTCTCTGTATCTTATGTATATACTGTATGTTCTCTGTATCTTATGTGTATACTGTATGTTCTCTTTATCTTATGTGTATACTGTATGTTCTCTATCTTATGTGTATACTGTATGTTCTCTGTATCTTATGTGTATACTGTATGTTCTCTGTATCTTATGTGTATACTGTATGTTCTCTTTATCTTATGTGTATACTGTATGTTCTCTTTATCTTATGTGTATACTGTATGTTCTCTTTATCTTATGTGTATACTGTATGTTCTCTTTATCTTATGTGTATACTGTATGTTCTCTATCTTATGTGTATACTGTATGTTCTCTGTATCTTATGTGTATACTGTATGTTCTCTGTATCTTATGTATATACTGTATGTTCTCTGTATCTTATGTGTATACTGTATGTTCTCTGTATCTTATGTGTATACTGTATGTTCTCTGTATCTTATGTGTATACTGTATGTTCTCTTTATCTTATGTGTATACTGTATGTTCTCTGTATCTTATGTGTATACTGTATGTTCTCTGTATCTTATGTATATACTGTATGTTCTCTGTATCTTATGTGTATACTGTATGTTCTCTGTATCTTATGTGTATACTGTATGTTCTCTGTATCTTATGTGTATACTGTATGTTCTCTGTATCTTATGTGTATACTGTATGTTCTCTGTATCTTATGTGTATACTGTATGTTCTCTGTATCTTAGGATAGATGGAGGCTTATCCCAGGCATGTTTAAATTTACTGACGATTTTTCAACTACCTCTGCTGGAAGTTTGTTCGCAGCATCTACTACTCTTTTTGTAAAATAATATATTCTAACATTGCTCACGCACATGGCACAGTTCTTGTGAAATGTTTTTCTTTGTTAGTGTGTTTTTCTATTTAAATACGTTGCAGTGTGGGTTTTTTTTTTTGGGTTCCCTTGGGGAATTGGCTGGTATGTGGAGTGGGGCATCTGGCAATCAGATGCCCCCCCTCTGCAGGGCTCAATATTACCTGTTCTAAGTACAAAATTGTATTAGCTTCTGGTGGTGTAGTAATAGTGGAGGACCTGCAAACCATGTCGTGGAAGACATGATGTTGGTGTGTGGGGGGGGGGCTCATAAACCAACTGCCCTGTACCATGACCACCCTTAATCTGGCCCTGCAGATAATGGGAAGGGGTAGATATGGCCACTTAGAAAAAGATGTTACTAAAAGTTTAGTATTGTAGGGGTAGATAATGGGGTGGGGGCCAAGATGCTGAGGCTACAGTATTGTGGGTACAGTATAGGATGGGGTTTACAATGGGGGCAGATAAAGGAGGCTGTTGGGAAACTAGGTAGATATTGGATGGAAGCGTTAAACTGGACCTTCACCCTGAATAAGAGCCTATCTTATATGTTTCCTACACCCTGTACATACAGATTGCCCACATTAAAAATCATCCTACCTGCATCTACTGCATTTTATAAGTCAAGATGGCGGCCCATGGAGTCTCAGGCTGCCGGCAAACAGAAGGTGTCTTTTGACTGTCTTGCTCTGCATTCTGGGATTGCTGTCCTTTTCACGACCCCAGCTCTGCTCTGTCTGTGCAAAGTACAGCTATAACCCCGTCTCCTATGTGATGCTTCTGAGGCAAGATGGCGGCGCCCGTATCCTAGAGTCCTGAACACAGTTGCAGCCCAGCGGGGGGAAAGAATAATAAGTAAGTGGCTAAAAATGTAAAGTATATTAATCTTAGATGCTGGAGAATCGATCTTTAAAGGTTTGAGCATTTAAATGATGGTGAAGGTCCGGTTTAAAAGCAAGCAGCCCAACCAGCCCTGAGCAGTGCGGCAGCCCACCAGGAATATTCCGTGGTCTCCCTATGGCCAGTCCGCCCCTGCAGGTGGCTGTACAATGTGTGTGTGTGTGTGTGTGTGTGTGTGTGTGCGTGTGTGTGTGTGTGTGTGTGTGCGTGTGTGCGTGTGCGTGTGCGGCATAAAGCTTCTCCCCTGGGCTCTGCGTCAGGGAGTGTTTATAGCGTAAGGTGTGATGGTCACCTGAGCCTGTTATTGTGTCACACTTCCTTATCAACATGTTCTGCTGGTTTTTGCATGAAAGTAGAGAAGGCTGCTCTCTATACAATATGGAAATTATACCCCCCCCCCCCATAGCCTGACTGCCAGCTCCATGAAGCCACTCACCATCATTTTCAACAGCCACAGGTCACATGCCTGTCTGACCAGAGGTGTGACCTCTACCAAGTTTCCCATTAGAGTAAAAGGTAGGATACAGAAGGAGAAGAGCTTACAATCTATTATTGTATAAGGGGGATACAAAAGGAGAAGAGCTTACAATCTATTAGGATATAATGGAGGAAACAGAAGGAGGAAGAGCTTACAATCTATTATGGTAAAAGGGAGGATACAGAAGTAGAAGAGCTTACACTCTATTGGGGTATAATTGAGGATACAGAAGGAAGAATAGCTTACAATCTATTAGGGTAAAAGGGAGGATACAGAGGAAGAGCTTACAATCTATTAGGGGATAAGGGAGGATACAGAAGGAGAAGAGCTTACACTCTTATTAGGGGATAAAGGAGGATACAGAAGGAGAAGAGCTTACACTCTATTGGGGTATAAGGGAGGATACAGAAGGAGAAGAGCTTACCATCTATTAGGGTAAAAGGGAGGATACAGAAGGAGAAGAGCTTACACTCTATTGGGGTATAATTGAGGATACAGAAGGAAGAAGAGCTTACAATCTATTAGGGTAAAAGGGAGGATACAGAAGGAGAAGAGCTTACACTCTATTGGGGTATAATTGAGGATACAGAAGGAAGAATAGCTTACAATCTATTAGGGTAAAAGGGAGGATACAGAGGAAGAGCTTACAATCTATTAGGGGATAAGGGAGGATACAGAAGGAGAAGAGCTTACACTCTTATTAGGGGATAAAGGAGGATACAGAAGGAGAAGAGCTTACACTCTATTGGGGTATAAGGGAGGATACAGAAGGAGAAGAGCTTACCATCTATTAGGGTAAAAGGGAGGATACAGAAGGAGAAGAGCTTACACTCTATTGGGGTATAATTGAGGATACAGAAGGAAGAAGAGCTTACAATCTATTAGGGTAAAAGGGAGGATACAGAAGGAGAAGAGCTTACACTCTATTGGGGTATAAGGGAGGATACAGAAGGAAGAAGAGTTTACAATCTATTATGGTAAAAGGGAGGATACAGAAGTAGAAGAGCTTACACTCTATTAGGGTATAAGGGAGAAGATGGAGCAGATCTCATTATAGCCACCTATATAGTAGCAGCACCAGCCCTTCTACCATTGAGCTGCAGGGATTAGGTTCAGTACCTGGAGGGGGTAATTGTAGCTGAGCCCGGATCTATAGAAAGCTGTTGGAGTCCGGGAGTCGAGATGTACAATGGAGGGGGAACAGAATGAACAACTGACTCATTGTTGGTGTACGAATAGAGGAAGCAAATTTTGCCTCTCAGGATTCCTTTATGAATTGGGGCTGCATTCATTCCTTTGATTCTTTACAAATCAGAGAAACCCTTCCCTGTGACTGTATAGGGCTCAGTGTTACAGGGTAGCAGCACCAGTATTGGCATAGAGGTAACACAAGTGTATCCATAGCAATGTGGCCGCTGCACATGTGGCAAGTCACAATACAATGGGAGTGATTTCTTTTTAGTTTCCTGGTTATGTCTGTACTTCAGCATACCTCACAACTGTCCCTGATTTGGAGGGACGGTCTCTCTTTTATGTCCCCAGCCCCTCGTTGTTCTCATTTGTCCCTTTTTAAGGTGTAACATGCAGATCTGCATCAATAAATGATTAATTTGCTCATTTAAAGTGTTTATATTGTTGTAACTGTTACAATGTATCTCCTATCCATCCCTCAATGAGGGGGCGTGGCTTAATTTAACAGTTGTTTCTCTTTCCCACCCTGAAAAGTTGGAAGGTATGGCTTTAGCCCCACTTGTCTGGCATATTCTTTAGGGCTGACTTGTGCAGAGAGGTAACTATATGGGAGGGGGGATAAAGGCAATAAGCTAGTGTAATGGTAAATTTCCACAAAATAATATGTGAATGAAAAAACGCTAAACCGAACACAGTTAAAAAAAAAATGGATCAGTGAAAATGGCCGCTGCGGTCAAAAAGAATTCATTGCTTGGTCAAGCATTGTATAATTTTGGAAATGTCCATTACTTTTTTTGGAGAGCGTAGCTCTACTTTAAAGCCTGAGGGTTCATTTTAGGATAAATCGTTAACCGCAATCGGACAATAATGGATCAGTGGAAATGTACGCTATCATCGTGCGATGAATGAGAATTTGTTTGTCGAGCTCTGGAAAGATTTGTTGACAGTCTTTCTCACTAGTCAAATAACTGTTGAAATGAAGGAACGGAAATCGACCACAAATAGAACAAGCACAATGCCTTTAACAAACGACTAGCTGACCAATCTTTGCTCACTTAACGAAGGTTTGTAACTCAACCAAAACATTTCATTTACTTTAGAACAACAAGGAAAGATTAGAAGAAATTTGGTTTTCATATATCTCTACTTATTCCCTATTACAACCTCTCCAATATGGATTCTGCTCTAATAACTAAGGAAGAGAGAAACATTAGTGCAAGATCTAAGGAGGTGAGTATTTGGAGTAGATGATTGTATTGTAACATGGGTGTAGCTTATTATCCAATAATAATACAGCAACCAAACTGGTCACATGCCTTTTATTTGGTAGGGTTTAAAGAGCAACAGCACCCAAGAAAATTACTTTTTTTTGGTGTTGTTGCTCTCTGGTGGGGCATTCTAAGTTGGGATGCCCCACTGTTTGTATTCCTACGGAATGGTCCACTTTAATTATCTTCAGTCCGTGTTGAATCAGATCTCTAATTCTGCAATTGTTCTTGTGTACAATGCTCTATAGCAGGGGTACTCAACCACTTCTTGCAAAGGTCCATATACAGGCATCTGGTGATAGGTGAAGGTCCGGGCAGGGGGCTATCACGCGGGGGGGGGGGGGTCTGGTTGGAAATCCGTGCACTGGAGTGGGGGGCTATAGATTCCACAGGCAAAACAAAAAAAGGCTGGGATAGATGTGGCCGGAATGGATGGGGATGGGAATGGATGGGGATGGGATTGGTGGGGCTGGAATGGATGGGGATGGGATTGATGGGGCAAAGCTGGGGGGGCAGGAATGGATGGGGCTGACCTGGGGGGATAGAGATGGATGGGACAGAGATTGCGGCACAGAGATAGATGGGGCTGAGCTCGGGCAGTAGGACAGGATTTGATGGGCAAAAGAGACAGAGAAACAAAGTTTGTGTGTACCTTGCAATGCCACTTCCTGCCCATGCCGTACTTTATATTGCAACGCTAGGTGCCAGGGAGCCATGACACTGGCAGAGAGACTAAACACTACATCACAGATCAAGTAAAGGGGACAGCACTGAGAACGGCAACACAGAAGCAACTGAGTGCAGGGCTGTCAGGGCAGGGGTCCATAAATCCATGGGTCCTCTGCCCACCAGTGACCAAACAAGGAGAGCCTAGATGTCCCCAACCAGATCACAGATGGCAAAAAGTACTAAGAATTAAAAACTACCCAGCATGAGGTCTGTGTGAGGTCCATAATTTGTAATACCACAACTCCCAGCAAGTCTCCAGCTTCTGTGCTGTCTCTGCAGCAGCAAGCACTGTGCGCTATGAGCACTAGGCTCAGGGAGGAGGAGGATGGGGACATCCTGGTACATGGCATCGTCTGGGGATCACATTGCCATGGAGCGGCTTGTTGTTCTTAATTACAGATCAGCTTCCAGGAACAGTGACGGTGTTGACAAGCTGTCGGCGGTTCACGTTCCTGTATAATGACACGCTCACCTCCCAGGTGCAGTGAGCGCGCTTGTCGTGATACCGCAGGATCCTCGCCAATGAAAATCAAGGTCAGGATCATGATGTCACACTGGATTTCCTTGTAGTAAATGGAGCTTACAATATACACCAATGAGTTTGACTTTTTTTGGGTGTTGTTCCTCTCTTGCTGTGTGTATCCCCTGATGGCCTGTATACTAACCTTTACCTTCTTCCCCCAACACATGCACATCCCGCTCTGGTCATTTAGCATCCGCCGGCGGCCACATACCCAGACCCCAGATAAAAGTATGCCAGGGATGCAGCCACAGCGAAGGCTCTGGGAACACAGCGGGGCATCCCAATTCAGGATGTCCCATAGAGTCCTAAAGACTGGAGGCGGTGGTTGCTCCTCTTTATGGGACATCCTGAACTTTGGAGGCCTTGGAGTCGCCTGAGTCCCACTCCCCGGGGCACCCCTGTATTATATGATCCACTCCCTGGGGCCCCCCTGTATTATATGGTCCACTCCCTGGGACACCCCTGTATTATATGATCCACTCCCTGTGCCCCCCCGTATTATATGATCCACTCCCTGGGACAACCCCGTATTATAGGATCCACTCCCTGGGACACCCCTGTATTATAGGATCCACTCCCTGGGACACCCCTGTATTATATGATCCACTTCCTGGGACATCCCCGTATTATATGATCCACTCCCTAGGACACCTCTGTATTATATAATCCACTCCCTGGGGCCCCCCAGTATTATGATTCACTCCCTGGGTCACCCCTGTATTATATGGTGCACTCCCTGGGGCCCCCCTGTTTTATATGGTCCACTCCCTGGGACACCCCTGTATTATATGGTCCACTCCCTGGGACACCCCTGTATTATATGATCCACTCCCTGGAACACCCCCGTATTATATGATCCACTCCCTGGGACACCCCCGTATTATATGATCCACTCCCTGGGACACCCCCGTATTATAGGATCCACTACCTGGGACACCCCCGTATTATAGGATCCACTCCTTGGAACACCCCCGTATTATATCATCCACTCCCTGGGACACCCCCGTATTATATAGTCCACTCCCTGGGGCACCCCCGTATTATATGATCCACTCCCTGGAACCCCCCCGTCTTATATGATCCACTCCCTGGGACACCTCTGTATTATATGGTCCACTCCCTGGGACACCCCTGTATTATATGGTCCACTTCCTGGGACACCCCTGTATTATATGATCCACTCCCTGGCACACCCCCGTATTATAGGATCCACTCCCTGGTACACCCCCGTATTATAGGATCCACTCCCTGGCACACCCCCGTATTATAGGATCCACTCCCTGGGACACCCCCGTATTATAGGATCCACTCCCTGGGACACCCCCGTATTATAGGATCCACTCCCTGGGACACCCCCTGTATTATATGGGCAAGACCCAAAACCCAGGATAGTCAAAGTCCTGGGTTTTGGTCCACTTTAAAAACAAGCCTTGTTACACTATTTTGGCTGCAGGATGTATAAGCAGAGGCGTAGCTAGGCTTTCTGGCACCCAGGGCAAATATTCGAAATAGCGCCCCCTACCTGTTCTCAGGCCCCCCTTTTGGCGTCCCCCTGACCTGCTGCATCCAGGGCACATGCCCCCCACCCTGTGTATAAGTGACCCCTCCTCTTGCTAGCCAGCATATTTCATAATATATACATTTCATATATATATACTCTTGTGAGCAGTCTTTTCTTTTTGTTTGTTTGGTCAAATCTAACTTGATCAAGACTAAAGACGTGTATTAGATCTAACTAGAAGAAAATAACGTGATCACATGACAGCACAGCGGGGCCTCCAATGTGAACCCCCAGATGGCTGTGAATCTTATCTGGTGATCCCACGGTGCATGCGCAGGTTGTGATGGCATCCCTTTGGACACTGTGCTCACTCGCACCAAGCCAAGCGATATGAGCTGCTAATTATTACGCATGGTAAAGAATGCTTATTGTAGAAGAGCCCGCACATGCGCCTGGGAATCACAGAAGGGGGTTTAAAACACATGGCATCTCAAAACACGATACCTCGAGGCACAAGACCAGACCAGAGAAAGTCACGTTCTTTTTTCCCCCTGGGTTTCGGTCCACAATATAGGAGCATCCTGATTTGGGATGCCCTGTGTGTGAAAGGAGCGCGACTGGTTGTTTTCTCCCCTTGATCTATGTTCCCACGGTGCATGTATGGGCTTTTGTCCAATCAGAACTCGCCACCATGCATATTTATTCCTGGCAATGAGCTCTGTATGGAGCCAATTGCTGGGCACCTCCCGCTGCCTGTTCTCCTCTGCTTTGTGCGCCAGCGTCCAACCATTCAGACCATTCAGGCGGATGTGTTATCCCGCCCACTTACTCCAATTGGAAGTCATATTGGATAGCAAAACTGGTGGCTGGCAGCGAGGGAATGTGGGAGGGGGTGGATATCTTTACCAAGGGTTTAAAGTGGAACGAAACCCAGGATTTTGACTATTCTGGGATTTGGTAATTGCCCCTGGGATGCCCTGCTGTATGAAACCTCTTCCCGGTCCTATGGCGCATGCGTGGCCTCTCGTCCAATCAGCACACTTGGATCCACTCATGTCAGCGCATCTAAGCCTTCATCTAAAGCGAGGAGGCTCTGAGCGTGCTGGCGGCCGCATCCCCCGCTTCCCTCTTACAGGGAGCATGCCCGCGCTGGCCATTCACAAATGCCTGTTACGGGCATGTGCACTGCTAGAGGGATAGCGGGGATGCGGCCGCGGCTTGACCAGGAAAGAAGGTAAGCGTATAGGCGACCTGGGGGCACCTAGATTTTGGATGCCCCGGGGGGGGGGGGATCGATTCCCGGGCCGATTGCGGTGGGTTTTTTGTCCACTTTAAGTTGAGTGGCTGGGCATCCCAAAACCTGGAGTGAGTGAACCTGCAGTCATTTATGACTACAATATTGGTCCGCATTGTCTTCTCCAAATCTTGATCCATGGAAAAAAACATGTGTGAAAACCTACCTCGTAAGTGGACCTTAATCCCATTTTTGGGGAAGCCCCTAGATAGGAATCAGATTCAGTTTCCTTAAGTACCTGAACTGTAATATTTCTGCTTGTATTTTGGCCCCGCCCCCTATTAGATTAGCATAAATTTCCAGCCCATTGATTCCAATAGGGGCCTACCTGCTGAGTCACGCACTGAAGCCTTTAACCGCCATCCAGAGCCTTCCTGGCAACAGATTTGCTTTACAGCAGGCCTACAGTCTCTTGCAACGATGTGCCACGGTGGGTCCCGGCGCTATACTAACCTAACCTACCCCCACATCATCCACAAGCCCTTCATTAGAGACTCACTTTTACCTGCAGGGCAGCAGATACTGAATAGCGGCACACACATGTGGATTCCGCAGCTAGGAGGCCTGACTCACTGAAGTGCGCAGCTATTTCCTGCCCCATCATAAACAGTCTAATGACAGGTTTCGGCTTTAAACCGGACCAACGCCCGTTTTTTCTTTAGCTGGTGTTGGTCCCGCAGTCAGCTAATCAAAAAACAAGCTCGAGGAGGGGACATCCAGAATGCTGGAGTCCCCCCCCCCCCCAACGTCCGCAATCCTCACCTTTACTACCAGCCAGTGCCGGAAAAGGATTCCCACAATTTGCCGCCTGTGCGCACGTGGGCCAAGGTCGCATCGCCAGCGTGGGCTACCGTGGGACTCCATTCCCGGCGCTGGCTCGTAGTAGGTGAGGATTAAGAGCGTTCTGGGGGGTTATGCATACCTCCCAATTTTTGAAAGCCATAAAGAGGGACACAAGAGGACATTTTTTTAGACTTAAATCGGACCAACACCCGTTTTTTCTTTAAAGCGGACCTTCACTCTCTATCTTATATGTTTCTCACACCCTATACATAAAGATTGCTCACATTAAAAATCATCCTACCTGCATCTACTGCATGTTATGAGCCTTTAAACATCCAAGATGGCGGCTCATGGAACATCAGGCAGCCTGCAAACAGGAAGTGCCTTCTGACTGTGCTGCTCTGCATTCTGAGATTGCTGACCTTTTCCTGACCCCAGCTCTGCTCTGTCTGAGCAAAGCACAGCTATTACCCGCCCCCTGTACTGTTCTGAGTCAAGTTGGCGGCGCCCGTATCCTAAAGTCCTGAACAGAGTTTCAGCCCAGTGGGGGAAAGAATAATAAGTAAGTGGACTAAAAACTTAAAATATATTAATTTTAGATGCTTGAGAATCGTCTTATAAGGATTTGGGCTTTTCAATAAAACGTGGTGAAGGTCCGCTTTAACGAATGTTGGTCCCGTTGTCAGTTAACAACAACAAGCTCGTGGGGGGGGGGCATCCAGAATGCTGGAGCTCCCCCCCTCACACATAACCCCCCCCCCCCCGAACGCCTGTAATGCTCACCTTATGCGCGAGGGGGGCTCCAGCATTCTGGATGCCCCTCCGAGTTTGCTGTTGTTAACTGACAGCGGTACCAACACCTGTTAAAGAAAAAACTGGTGTTGGTCAGCTTAAACCATACCCCAGCCATGCCCCTAGCCACATCCTTAAAGGGAAAAAAACACCTAAGAATAAAATAAATAATACTACAGGCAAGGCCTCCCCAAACACATTACAGCCAGGAGCTGTAGCGAGAGGGGCATTCCTGCCTTACAGCCAGTGAGGGGCATCCCTGCCTTACAGCCAGTGAGGGGCATCCCTGCCTTACAGCCAGTGAGGGGCATCCCTGCCTTACAGCCAGTGAGGGGCATCCCTGCCTTACAGCCAGTGAGGGGCATCCCTGCCTTACAGCCAGTGAGGGGCATCCCTGCCTTACAGCCAGTGAGGGGCATCCCTGCCTTACAGCCAGTGAGGGGCATCCCTGCCTTACAGCCAGTGAGGGGCATCCCTGCCTTACAGCCAGTGAGGGGCATCCC
Organism: Gastrophryne carolinensis; assembly: GCA_027917425.1. Lineage (NCBI taxonomy): Eukaryota > Metazoa > Chordata > Amphibia > Anura > Microhylidae > Gastrophryne > Gastrophryne carolinensis. Next base: position 27,899,386 of record CM051235.1, on the reverse strand, counting down.
TGCCTTACAGCCAGTGAGGGGCATCCCTGCCTTACAGCCAGTGAGGGGCATCCCTGCCTTACAGCCAGTGAGGGGCATCCCTGCCTTACAGCCAGTGAGGGGCATCCCTGCCTTTCAACCAGTGAGGGGCATCCCTGCCTTTCATCCAGTGAGGGGCATCCCTGCCTTTCAACCAGTGAGGGGCATCCCTGCCTTTCATCCAGTGAGGGGCATCCCTGCCTTTCAACCAGTGAGGGGCATCCCTGCCTTTCAACCAGTGAGGGGCATCCCTGCCTTACAGCCAGTGAGGGGCATCCCTGCCTTACAGCCAGTGAGGGGCATCCCTGCCTTACAGCCAGTGAGGGGCATCCCTGCCTTACAGCCAGTGAGGGGCATCCCTGCCTTACAGCCAGTGAGGGGCATCCCTGCCTTACAGCCAGTGAGGGGCATCCCTGCCTTACAGCCAGTGAGGGGCATCCCTGCCTTACAGCCAGTGAGGGGCATCCCTGCCTTACAGCCAGTGAGGGGCATCCCTGCCTTACAGCCAGTGAGGGGCATCCCTGCCTTACAGCCAGTGAGGGGCATCCCTGCCTTACAGCCAGTGAGGGGCATCCCTGCCTTACAGCCAGTGAGGGGCATCCCTGCCTTACAGCCAGTGAGGGGCATCCCTGCCTTACAGCCAGTGAGGGGCTGTAATAAGGGATGCCCCTCATCGGCTGTACTGAGAGTGTGTGCAACTCTCTGCCTCAACTTTAGTAGCAGGTAGGGCCACCCACATGAATAAGCCCATGGGGAGGATGAGGGGCCTGGTGTATGGGTGACTCTACGAACAAGGGCACACTAACCTATCTGCTGAAAACAGGATGGCTGGGCTAAAGGTGTCCCCAATGGTCTCGGCACCTCGCCCTTCCCTAGAAACAGCCCTGGAGGGGAGCGGGGATGCGGTGTAGTTTAATGGTGGCTGTACACAGCCATATTGTGGAATCCAACAAGGAGGGCAGGAAGCAGCCACGCGTGTATGAGAGCCGTATGACTCAGGGGAGAGATAAGATAGTGGGGAGGTGTGAAACGCAAGGAAAGCGATAAGGAAATGTAACATGTAATATGTCAGGGGAAAGTGAGTTTGCTCTGAACATTGGAACTAGAGAGACGTTTGCTTGACATGCCCCTGGGCAGAAAAACCTGCTACAAAGCTTTGCAGTAACAAAAAAAAGCCCAAAGGTCTAAATTGTAATCATAGCAGCCTAATAAACTACTAAAGACCAGCAATATACAGGTCCAGATTAAGGGGTCCATTGTATGGAACATTTTTATTATGGGGGGCTGCTCACCGGCATCCTACCCACCATGACTCAATTTGAACCTGTGCGTTTGGGCCCGGTCAACCAGGCACGACCCAAGGCAATAAAGACCTGAGTCTGCACCACATTACACTGCTCACCTGTTGCCTCTAACTCTGCGCCTCCTTCATACATATAGGGGCCCACCCATTACTATGTTAGGTTATGGGAACCCAGACACAACACAGGATATATAGAGTCTGAGCCCCAACATAACCTATATGAATTGGCTGGTCCCAAGTCAACCAAGCTCGCCCCAGTTTCAGACTATTTGGAAAACTAACTTTCAACCTAAGGAGCTAGGCATCACTTTATAGGTTGGGGGGGGGGGGGGGGGGGCAAAAGCAACCAGTCTTGTTCAAACAAGGGACTATAACCATTAAAAATAGGTTATGGGGGGCAAGCATTGTAGTTGTATGGGGCCCAAAAATTCTTGATAGCCTAGGGTGTCATCTAAACCCATTGTTATTCTCAGACCTGTAAGGAGCATATCTGTTCACGTCAGGAATGTGGACGCCATTATTCTTCGAAGTGGTTCCTCTATGGGGTCATGAGGTTTTATTTTATAATCCACAATCCCGCTTCTCTCTGTTCCCACCCTAACTGGCACCTATCTTAAGCACTATCACGAAAATAGCCCAATGATAAAAATCCATATAAATTGCGGAGGTAGGGGTCAATTATACACCCACCACCAAGAAATATCCAACCAGGCCTGTTTTTCTTTCTTTTAATGGAAGGAAAAGGACATCCGGGGTGACAGGCTCTGTCACCCCTGATAGACTAAACCTGTCACCCCTGGATTTTATTCCTACTATGAGAGAATAAACCACAATTTCACAATAGTGCTTCTTTAATGTTGAAGATTTTTGCTCTGAGTACATTGTGACATAAGTGGTGCAAATAGCAATGATTGGTCTAGACCAGGTGTTCCCAACCAGTGGTAAGATACCACTGGAGGTACTCAAGATCCTGTATGGTGGTACTAAGTAATGTGGCAGAATGTTCTGTACACCAACCTGATCTGCTGCCATCTTTAATTTATTCAAGCCTGATTTGCCCCATAAATACAAAAACGGTCCAGATGGTGCTGAAAGCAATTTATGTGCATTTTATGAACCTTTAAAATGTTTTTTGTGCATTTGTAAAGCATGTTTAGGTTACTGATAACTGACTTACTGATAAGGTGCTGCTTTGGAAAGGTTGTTAACACCTCATGTATAGGTCCAAGGGTAAAGTGTGCCACTGGCCACCGAGAATTAGTTCCCTGCCGTGCTTTCCCAAGAGTTTCTCTTACCTAGGGATGATTTTACGGCAAGGCTTTAGAGCCACATGATGATTTCTATGGAAGTTCTGGACCAAGTTCTAGGTATCTGTATTGCTCCTGAACCAAATACTTGTTGTTCAGTAAGCAGTTGGCCTGAATGATGGGTGTCATTTGAGGGAACATGACATGTTGTGGTTTTGATTGGTGCCAATTAGCTGGAGTGATGTGTGTATGGTCTAATGATGGTGAGCAGGAAGAAAACATTTGCAGATCAGATCTCTCACAGGTCTTTCAGGGAAAGTTATGATCACTGTGGCTTTGTAAATGGCTCCTAACTTACGGGTAATATAACTCGGAGGCTTTTGTGCTGGGTTACAGAATACATGGTACCACACCCTCATTACACACTCTGATCTAGGCAACTGTTTGTACAAACACGGAAATGTATTTTTAGACACTATCTAGTTTATAGAGGCTGAAATTGAGAGCTGGTCAGATGACGGAAAAAGAGAGTTAAGGGAGGGTGCAAAATATAAGGAGAATAGGCAAGGGAGGGTGTGTGCGTATGAGGAATAGGAAGATGCTAGATACAAGACATAGGGTGGATACACAGAGGGGGCTACACGTGAAGAACAGGAGAGTATAAGGGTCCTAGATATGGGGAACAGGGGAGTGCAAGGGTGCTAGATATAGGGAACAGGGAAGTGCAATGATGCTAGATATAGAGGACAGGAGATTGCAAGGGGGCTAGATATGGGTAATAGAAGAGTGCAAGGGTGCTAGATATAGGGAACAGGACAGTGTAAGGGTGCTAGATATGGGTAATAGAAGAGTGCAAGGGTGCTAGATATAGGGAACAGGACAGTGTAAGGGTGCTAGATATAGGGAATAGGGGAGTGCAAGGGTGCTAGATATAGGGAACAGGGGAGTGCAAGGGGGCTAGATATGGGTAATAGAAGAGTGCAAGGGTGCTAGATATAGGGAACAGGGGAGTGCAAGGGTGTTAGATATAGGGAACAGGGGAGTGCAAGGGGGCTATATATGGGGAACAGGGGAGTGCAAGGGGGCTAGATATGGGGGACAGGGGAGTGCAAGGGGGCTAGATATCGGGAACAGGAGAGTGCAAGGGTGCTAGATATAGGGAACAGGACAATGTAAGGGTGCTAGATATGGGTAATAGAAGAGTGCAAGGGTGCTAGATATAGGGAACAGGACAGTGTAAGGGTTCTAGATATGGGTAATAGAAGAGTGCAAGGGTGCTAGATATAGGGAACAGGGGAGTGCAAGGGTGTTAGATATAGGGAACAGGGGAGTGCAAGGGGGCTAGATATGGGGAACAGGGGAGTGCAAGGGGGCTAGATATGGGGAACAGGGGAGTGCAAGGGTGCTAGATATGGGGAACAGGGGAGTGCAGGGGTTCTAGATATAGGGAACAGGAGAGTGCAAGGGTGCTAGATATAGGGAACAGTAGTGTGTAAGCGTGCTAGATATAGGGAACAGGAGAGTGCAAGGGTGCTAGATATAGGGAATAGGGGAGTGCAAGGGTGCTGGATATAGGGAACAGGAGAGTGTAAGGGTGCTAGATATAGGGAATAGGGGAGTGCAAGGGTGCTGGATATAGGGAACAGGAGAGTGTAAGGGTGCTAGATATAGGGAACAGTAGAGTGTAAGGGTGCTAGATATAGGGAACAGTAGAGTGTAAGGGTGCTAAATATGTGGAACAGGGGAGTGCACTTCAGAATAAATTGCCACTTTCCTTGCCCAAAGAGTCAGGTTTAGCTGTGTGGGACCACACAGGTCTGTTATGGTGCCGCCGGACTCCACTAATGACCTATAGAAAGCATAGTGTTGGCACAGCCATGACATCATAGCGGCTGTGTCTGCCTTGGTCTTAATAGGTGTGACAGATGCCTGGCTTCCATATGCATAGGGCTGAATGTTGTACTGTGATGTCAGATTCATTGTATCTCTGGCTTCGCTGTACATACTTTGATGTTTAATGTCCTGGGTGAGGTTGTTGCGTTACGACATATCCACTTTTTAACTAAAGAAAAATATCCACTCGTCATGAAAAAACAGAGAAGGCGATAGCGGGGTTGTTGGCAACGTTCAAGGTAAAGTGTGTCATTTCCCCGGTAATACTGTGATAAGAGCTGTGAATTTCCAGCAATTAACACATAACTCTGCTGATAACCCCAACACCAGACGAGGAAGAGAACATCAAGAAATGATTGATAGGTTACATATTACCAATGCCGGTAATATAGTGGGATTAGCATTGCTGTTATGGATCGCCATAAATAGTACATGTGGCTTAAGACCAAGCAAACCCTGAATTCTGGTACTGGGATTGAGGTGGCCACATTTATGGGCCCATATACCATATACACAAAATAACTTGGATAAAATATATTTCAAATATGAATCTATAAGAAATCTATATATAAGGCCCCTCTGCTGGGTCAGTGATAGAGGGTATGAGGAGTGATGGGGGTTCTTGGACCTAGGGTGGGTGGGCGTGTAGTTTGGGGTGAGGCGCACTTATGAACAAGCTGGATTTCACAGATAACACTCCAGGTTGCAAAAGAACAGTCTCTTTATTACGGCTCCCACTTCAGCACATTACAGTGGCAAATTACACAACAGCAATAGATACTCCAGGCTTCACCTTCTTTAGCTGTTGAGCAGCTCACGGCTGAACTTTTGTCCCACTTCCACAGGTCTTCCTCTTCTTTCAGCTTCACTGGTCTGCTGTACTCTCTTTGCTATTTCCTTCCTCCTGCTGGTTGCTTATCACTCCTCTGCCTATATTACAAGAGTTTACTAAGGGTAAATTTCCTCCTTATCACCATCTCTTTTGGTCTCCCCCCTACACTGTAACTTCCCTCTACCAATGACAGACCAACTTATGTTGCAGGTGCCATTTGTCTTTTCCCTCTATTTTTTTTATCCTTCCTCCCTTACGTGGAACTCTGTCATTATAACCTATTTTCAACTTTACTCCCCCTTTTCTTAGGCAACACTGCCATCAAGTGTTTTGATGAAGTAATCGCCTCTTACGATCATCTACCAATTTATTTTATAGTAAATAACTCCCTAACTAAAATAATGGCTCTCTCATGGCTCTAATCCTTCCTTCTTTACCAGCAATATATATATATATATATATATATATATATGTGTATGTTAATCCTGTAGACAGCGTTTTTAGACAAAATGTGGGCCTAGGAGCGTGGGTCACTGGCTGAGAAGTGGATTTAGGTGAGGGTTGTAGGTAAACAGCTGAGGAAAAGATCTTGCTCTGCTCCGGTGCCTACTTTTTTTTTTCATTTGCACTGTTGCCTGGGGCCCTTCATTCTCTGGGGGCCCCAGATAGCTGGCACCTTTTGCTAGCCTCGTCACAAAACGTTAAGTATAACTCCTCCATTTTTTTTCCCTTTATTTCTTCTGTTGCTATTCTATCTATTTTAAACTATTTATAGACTGCCATTTGTAGCCATTTTTAAGTTTTGATTTTACAGTTTGTGCTTTCACTTATGTCATTCTATTTATTTTAGCTGTTTTTATTAAACCTTATCTAAAGGCATAGCAAGAGTCTGATACCACCCTCCTTGCCTACTTACCTGGAACAGGACTCCCTCAAGTGGAGCCTTGGTAGGGCTGGCAAGTAGCTCCCGTGACAAGAAATGTACCCACAACAGCTGGCATTACTATTCTCTTTCTATGACCATGACTCTTCCAAGTGTTACTTCTATATGGCAGGAAGTTGGTTGCGGAGGTAATTTCTGCTGCTTGATATGGCCAAAGCTGCTCACCTGTTACAATGGAAGAGTTCTAGAACTTGTAGTCAGAAACATTAATAAGGGCTTTATTCAACACCAGGAAAGCCACCCCCACTTTAGCAACACGGAGCCACAGGATAATAGGAAACTTAGAAACAGCATGCTCACAAGTATAAGTATTGTAAGTAAAAAGTATGGGGGGAAACCTTAACACAGATGTTTTATACATTTCAAAATACAAAACTTAATGGCTGCACCAGCAAACAATAGTACAAACGTGCAACACACTGGTCGCTACAATCTGCAATACAAAACCAAATTGGGGTCCCCCACACCCCAAAGCACGCCAAAAAAGGGAGTTGCACCACTAATATTTACAAAGATTACAACTTTGTTGGATTTCCACATTACACATTAAAAACTCATTAAAAGCCATAAAAGGCACATACGATTATAGAAAACGAATGCACATTAGGGAATACAAAGAATTGAAAATTATCAGCTGATGTTGAATGGGGGAATTGTCCTGTTGAGACTAGGGGGTTGTCCCATTAAAGTTGACTCGTTGCTTTTGAAAGGTTGTCCCGTTGTGGTTGAAAGGTTGTCCCGTTGTGGTTGAAAGGTTGTCCCGTTGTGGTTGAAAGGTTGTCCCGTTGTGGTTGAAAAGTTGTCCCATTGTGGTTGAAAGGTTGCCCCGTTGAGGTCGAGAAGTTGCCCTGTTGTGGTTGAAAGGTTCCTGTTGTGGTTGAGAGGTTGTCTTGCTGTGGTTGAGAGATTGTCCTGTTGTGGTTGAGAGGTTGTCCTGTTGTGGTTGAGAGGTTGTCCTGTTGTGGTTGAGAGGTTGACCTGTTGTGGTTGAGAGGTTGACCTGTTGTGGTTGAGAGGTTGACCTGTTGTGGTTGAGAGGTTGACCTGTTGTGGTTGAGAGGTTGACCTGTTGTGGTTGAGAGGTTGACCTGTTGTGGTTGAGAGGTTGACCTGTTGTGGTTGAGAGGTTGTCCTGTTGTGGTTGAGAGGTTGTCTCGCTGTGGTTGAGAGGTTGTCCTGTTATGGTTGAGAGGTTGTCTCGCTGTGGTTGAGAGGTTGTCCTGCTGTGGTTGAGAGGTTGTCCTGCTGTGGTTGAGAGGTTGTCCTGTTGTGGTTGAGAGGTTGTCCTGTTGTGGTTGAGAGGTTGTCCTGTTGTGGTTGAGAGGTTGTCCTGTTGTGGTTGAGAGGTTGTGCTGTTGTGGTTGAGAGGTTGTGCTGTTGTGGTTGAGAGGTTGTGCTGTTGTGGTTGAGAGGTTGTGCTGTTGTGGTTGAGAGGTTGTCTCGCTGTGGTTGAGAGGTTGTCTCGCTGTGGTTGAGAGGTTGTCTCGCTGTGGTTGAGAGATTGTCTCATTGTGAGTGAGAGGTTGTCTTGTTGTGGGTGAGAGGTTGTCTCGCTGTGGTTGAGAAGTTGTCTCGCTGTGGTTGAGAGGTTGTCTCGCTGTGGTTGAGAGGTTGTCTCGCTGTGGTTGAGAGGCTGTCTTGTTCTGGTTGAGAGGCTGTCTTATTGAGGCTGAGGGGTTGTCTTGTTGAGGCTGAGAGGTTGTCTTGTTCTGGTTTGAGAGGTTGTCTTGTTCTGGTTTGAGAGGTTGTCTTGTTCTGGTTTGAGAGGTTGTCTTGTTCTGGTTTGAGAGGTTGTCTTTTTCTGGTTTGAGAGGTTGTCTTGTTCTGGTTTGAGAGGTTGTCTTGTTGAGGCTGAGAGGTTGTCTTGTTCTGGTTTGAGAGGCTGTCTTGTTCTGGTTTGAGAGGCTGTCTTGTTCAGGTTTGAGAGGCTGTCTTGTTCAGGTTTGAGAGGCTGTCTTGTTCTGGTTTGAGAGGCTGTCTTGTTCTGGTTTGAGAGGCTGTCTTGTTCTGGTTTGAGAGGCTGTCTTGTTCTGGTTTGAGAGGCTGTCTTGTTCAGGTTTGAGAGGCTGCCTTGTTCTGGTATGAGAGGCTGTCTTGTTGAGGCTGAGGGGTTGTTCTGTTGATGATGAAAGCTTCTGAGTGTTAGAACTTCTTCAGCAAAGTTTGAGAAGTCGTCTGCACATTAGTAAATAATGGCCTTGGAGTTTGATTCAGGGCTGAAGTAGGATTCATCTTGGTGTTCAGTTTTTTTTTTTATGAGTATTTTCAAAGCCTGCTGTCATGCAATAAATGTTAGCCAAACATGTTTTTTTCTCAAAATTGGCAAAAACACCAGAATTTACAGAGGCTACTAAAACACAAACTATAAAAGTTCATCCTCTTCCTCACAGTGATGATCATGGTGCCTTTTTATAGCTCTCATATGATTACAAGTCTGTATTCGGACTCTCCAGGTGGCTTAATCTCTAACCAATTTCTGGCATTCGTTCATCAAGGATGTTGATTTCCCAGTGTGACGTACAGATCAAAGTCGGCTCACGTCTTCAGGTCACTGTGTGTTATAAGACTTCTCATTTCTGTTTGTTCTTCCTGCAGGAGAACCGGAAAAATATGACCCGAAATTTAAAGGCCCGATTAAAAAGCGGTAAGTGAAGAACGTTTTTTTTTTTTTTTTTTTTTTTTTTTAGATTACTATAAAAACATGCATCTCTGATTGAGAATGACTAACCACTCCATGATTTGAGAATACCTTTTACATACCATTGACCTTACTTAAAGAGGAACTTCAAGCTTTTTGTCACTCTGCAGCCACCCTTCACTCCCTCTGTGCTAAGCCCAATTTGGGTGTTAAAGTAATAAAACTCTTCACCTGATCACCACAATGCTCCCCTGATTCCAGCGTGAGGCAAACTGAGTTGGGCTTCAGTTAATGGCCAGTACAGTCACACTGCTACATGGGATTGGGTGGCGGACCTGCCACTCTTTGAATTCCCTCCAAGATGGCTGCACCCAGGACCCAGGATTACCTAAAGCCCGGAATTCTACTTTTTATTGGTTTTTAGAATCCTAAAGCTCATCAGTTCAACTACAGCCAACTGTACATTTTGCCCACAGCCAACTTACTGTCAGAATGATCTTATCCAAAAGGTTCACTAGGGCCCAGATAAGTCCATACAGTGAACTTCTTCCACGGTAACCCAGATGCCTGTGACCTAGGGCAGTGTAGGGTAAAACCATTCCATATATTACCAGCCAGGTGGTCAAGTTCTGGTGGCCAATCACGGGGCTCCTTTATTGTTGCAGGCTCGAAGTGAAGCTAAGAATATCGGGCATCTGAAGGGGTTATGTGCAGGGGGGCTCAAGCATCCTGTATGGGTTTAGGCATCTGTTGCGCTCTAAGAGGGTATTTATTTAATGGATGTAGAGCAAGGATACTCAAAAGGCGGACCAGGGTCCTAATGCGGACCTCGTTGCCAGATTTCCGGACTCTGCCATGACAGCCCTGCACTTAGTTTCTTCTGCGTTGCTGTGCTCAGTGCTGCCCCCTTTGATTGGTGATGTAGTGCCTAGTCTCCCTGACAGTGTCATGACTTCCCTGGCACCTAGCATTACAATATGATATACTGTATAGGCGGGAAGTGGCATTGCTTCGTTTCTTTGTCTCTTTCCCCATCCGATCCTGTCCCCCCCCCCCCCCCAGCTCAGCCCCATCTATCCCTGTCCCACCATCTCAGCCCCATCTATTCCTGTCCCTTCAGCTCTGCTCCATCCATTCCTGTTCCCCCAGCTCTGCCCCATCGATTCCTGTCCTCCGAGTTTTGCCCATCCAATCCCTGGCCTCCTAGCTTTGCCAATTCATTGCTCTTGCCAGCTCTGGCTATATACCCCCCCCCCCCCCTCCCCAGCTCTGCCCATCAATTCCTGCCCATCCACCCCTTCTCCCAACTCTCCATCCCTCCCTGCTCTTCCTATTCTGTCTATCTATCCCTCTTCCTTACAGATCCTCTCCCTCATCTGTCTCCCCTGAGCCCTATATATCCATCCTTGTTACCAGACCTTATTGCCAGTAACATTTTGGGCTCTAGGCCCCCCCCCCCGTACACGACCTGCACAGAATGCACAGCGGGGGGGGGGGGGGTAAGAAAGCAGTGTGCTGCGTGTTAGAGCTGTAGGTTCTGTGGGGACCCCCAAAAAAAAAACACCTATGTTTGCCTAGTGCACTGATTTCTAACTATCCACCCCCCACCCAGACCTTCACTTCTCACCAGATGCCTGTTAAGGGACCTTTTCAAGACGTGGTTGAGTACCCCTGGTGTAGAATAAACCGGGAAATTACACTGATATTCTGATTCACTTCACTCTTTCACCTCCTTCACTTATATCCCTACTTGAGCCAGGGCCACTCCTTGTAGCTCCTTGGAAAAATTGCTGCCTGGGTAGGATTATTTCAGTTCAAGTAGATCTCCTCTTCATTCAGCTCTCCCGTCTGTTGCTGAACTCGTACCTCTCTTCTTTTCCTGTACTCTCTCCACGTGGCACCTGGATGGAATGGCTGCCTTGGCTGGGAGACCCTGAGCACAGGGAGATCTTCTTTTCACAGTTTGAATTATCCCTAGCTACTAATTAACTTGCCTTCATGGCCCTGGACTCTTCATGTGGCGCCTGTATTGGCTGCCTGGATAGTGACTCCTAAGACTGTGAAGGTCCACAACCCACTCAATTACTTCTGTGTTCCTCTATTCCTTATCTGCCATTGTTGAGGTTTTGTCGTGTTGTATTGCTAAATGTTTGCCCCCCTGATGTACTGAGCCTCTCTGCCACAACAAATTCCGGGTGAAATAAACCTGATTCTTATTCCTGATTCTAAATGTACAGGGTCTTCACTTGCTTAAGGGTGCTTTGCTGGCTTAAACGGAGCCATATTTGCCAATAGGCACCTATGTGGCTGTGCTTAGGGGGCAGGTTGTGGATGGAAGTCTACTGGAGCTACTTTTTTTTAGACTTATATATCCTAGGGGTCCACAATAATCTGACATTAGAGCAACAACATAGAGGGGGGCAACATGAATGCTAAATACAGACCTAGGTTTAAGCGATATTTTTAAGCAGAGGTGGTCTTTTGGAAATGGTGGCACACCCTCAGGCAACCTTGAAGAAACAAAAGGAAATATAAAAGAAAATTCAAACTAGACCCAGGTCAACAAACAAAATGCAGTTACTGTATCACAGAGGAATGTACAAGGTCACCCCATAGGCAATTATTATGTATAATCTAAATAGTTTGTCTCACTATTTGTTTTGTTCCATGCTTAGGAGCTGTACTGACATCATATGCTGCTTGCTGTTCATGATCTTCATCCTTGGATACATAGTAGTGGGAATAATTGGTAAGAGAACTTTATCTGGTTCCTATGGGGTGCTGGTGTAATGCAGGGCTTAATTGTGGGTCCTAAATGTATTCTTGACTATTCTAGTCAACTCCTTTTTATTCAGAAATACAAGTTAGTTTAATTATTTTATTAGCTTTTGTTATATGTCTACAGTTTACATAAATAGTGGATTGGCCCTTGGGCATGGAAGACATTTCCTTCTTGTTGAGTTGTCCTGCCAATTAAATGATGGGGTCAAGGGAATATAGGGATCCCTTTGGAGGATGTGGACCCCAAAAGGGGCCCCTAGACAACCAAGATATTCCCTGGTACATTTGTAGTGCAGTCAGAGCCTGATTAGGACAAATGCTAGATGCAAAGCCACCTGAACCGCTACACCAGTGCTCTCTCCTCAACTCAACTGGAGTGTTCCAATGAGGCAATGAGATAAAAAGGAAATTCAGGCCACCCCCACCTCTTCCCCTTGCACTAAGTCTGATTCGGGGGGTGGGCAAAATAGATTCACCTACCCAGAACTAGACACTTGATCCCATGAGGAAAATGGAGCCTCTGGAGAGGGGTCAGCCTTGAATTAGCAATACTGTAGACACCCCCCTTTAAGGGCACAAATAACTCTATGCCCTCCAGTGAACCACCAACCCTAAAAAATCTGGCAGAGGTGAGTATGTTGCACCCTCCCGAGCACAAAACCCACTGCCTGCCATTGCAATCTGTCAGACCTTGAGCTGAGCAGGTGATGCCCCCTTGCCCCCAACTGGAACAAACTGTGATGGTCCATAAAAATAAACCTGGCCAAATAGGAAAAAACTCTGGTGTTCCACTGCCGTCCCTACTATGACCGTGACTACCCCTGTGTGGCTGCTCCATCTTAACTCCCTAAAGGCCAACCATGATCTGGATCACTGCTTTCCCATGGATTTGTGGTGGCAGCTACCAGTAAAGCAATTGGCTGACTAAGCAATCACACAAGCTCCGTGCAGCAGCTTCGTTGACCGAAGTGGAGCTGAATAGACTGGTCTCTTGCCGGGGGATTTTGAATGCTCCAAATAGGCTTTTGGGAGAGAGAAAATAGAGGGCTATTGGCAGCTAGACCACTGATTTTAGGCTCCTGTCGTTACTTTATATATCATTCTTATCAGGGTTGGGGAGGTGACTGCATGCTCATAGTTCTGCTCCCTCTGCTTTAGAGCCACCACAAATGCAATAGCATAGGTTCTTTATTCGTCAATTACATTAGTGCAATATACATGTGTCACCTCCCACTGCTGTGGGACTTGCTTTAGAACCTAAAACCCTTTATGGGTTCTAACTGTGGGCAGGGGAGGTCATATGGTTCTGAATATGACACCAAACGACTGGGCTGGATGCCAGGCATCCGATGAGCCCGAAGATGGAGTCCCTAGATGGGTCAGAACCTTATATCTCAATTTCTCTAGGTTCCCATTGTCACATGGCCCTGAGAAACCCACCTCTACATGCGTTTTTGTGGGCCCATTCTGGTTCTGTATCTGGCTTGGTGCTGGGACACATAGTGCGATTTGTGTTGGTGCCGGATGTCTGAGGCACTGGTGTTTAATGTGAGGAAGTTCACAGCCAGGGGTCACTTTTGTCTTAGGAGGATTGGGGCCTTTTCGGACCAGAGGTGTGAAAGAGTCAGCAGGGAGTCTGTGATCTGCACTTGGCACACAGATGCTAATTCTCCTAGGTTTCTTGGGTTTATGACTAGAAAGTCTTAATGCTACAGGCAGAAATAAAGGGTGACATTTGTTAGGTACAGGAAATCCAAGGTTAAGGAAATACCATTTATTGGCTAACTCATTTAGATTGAAAATGCAAGCTTTCAAAGCTGTTCAAGCTTCTTCTTCAGGCATATTATGCTTACATCGATGGCTAACACGGTACAACAACTTACTACTATTTGTTAGGGACAGAATTTTAAAGAGGAACTCCATTTGGCCAATGGTCACAAGATCTAACATAAAGCGTACAGTAGATAAAAAGGGACAAGGAAAGGGGAGCACAGCTAGCTGAACCTAGCTGATATGTGTTTGATGGTAAAATGTTTGGCTATGGGAAAGAAGTTCCTTTGGAACCTTCTAGTTTTAAAAGGAGGCACTTTGAACCTGCATCCGGAGGGGAGGAGATGGAAGAGAGTGTTGCAAGTAGTCATCAATTTTATTTCTGTTCTATACAAAGCAATGCACAATTGCACAGTAGCCACTATTTCTGTGTATTCTTATCATAAAGGATAAGTCTGCACAATAAACGCTCACTGATAGTGATTGGGAATATATGGAGATGGCTGCCATGAATCTATTATTCTTATCTTGGAAGATAGCTCAGGTCTCAGCACTATAACTGCGCGGTGTCAGTTGTACAAACAAAACAAAATTATTATTTCACATCATTACAAAAACACTTCTGACAATGTAACACCACTTATATTTTCATTTAGTCAGGGTTTAAATAATGTGTTAAATGCATATTCCAGGCAAAGGGTTGAACGCGCCTGCTCTCTGTTTGCCCCATGCTGGCTGTTAGGGGCGCCATCTTTCATTCACCAGTACTTTTAATTGCCTGATGAACCCCGTTGAACTAAGTGAATATCACTTTTGATGGACCCTTTTGTTCTCATGCATGCATGAGGAGGCCAAGCAGAAGGGAGAAGGGAGTTCAATGGGGCATATTATAAAATAGAAAGCAGGCTACATTACATAAAATAGAAAGCAGGCTACATTACAGATGCAACCTTCTCACAGCTGGAATAGGGAGAGCTTAAAGCAGGCTAAACTAAGCTATTTGGACATGATCTGACCAATCCAATGAACATGAAGGAAACTGTGGTCTGGTTTCATGCAAACACAGCTCTTATTTGTTCAAGTCATCTTTGTTTCTTTACTAAATAAAATCCTAGGAAGACTGACTGTTCTTTTGTTGATTGTATTTGTCAAAGAGATAAAAATCACCCTTTAATGAATGGGGGTCAGTGGCCCAGAATGGATCAACAGTCTTCCAATGGACTTTATTCAATGAGCAAATAAAGATATTGCAGGTAGGTTTCACGGAGGTGTTTTTCCCATGCTAGGTGCTATGTCCTCTTCATAACCTGATTGTTAGTTAATCACATGTACCTGCAATCTCTTGAGACTTTTTAAAGTGCACATCTGACTGGCTGTACAACTGCTTTTCCACCATGTGAACATTAGGGTAAGCCGATACCACAAGACCCGGGGCACCAGCAGGTCACCTCTTATGCTGTTGGGTCACCTCTTATGCTGTTGGGTCACCTCTTATGCTGTTTGGCCACCTCTTATGCTGAAGGAATTTGTTAAGCAGCTAAAGGTGAATGCTAGAAAGACACAAAAAACTAAAGGTTGGAGGAAAAATCTGCAGCTTTGTCCCCTTAAAAGGTCAGACAGTGAAAAAAATATTTTTGGGGGCTGATTGGTTAACAAACCAACCTGTGTCTCTGGGTCTTTTATTTGGGACTCTTATGGATCTTGACTTTCTGCATGTGTACATACCTTACATTCGTTATCTAAATTAGCAACCTACAGTACCATTCAGTGACATTTGAACACCAGAATGCTTCAGGGGTGGTAGATTATGGGTTGTGTTGTTTCCCGAGGGGGAGGAAAATCTCTGGGAAGCCAGGTTTCAGGGTATATTTGCCTCTCTCTGCATCAGATAGTGCTGAGAGACAGGAACCAGTGTCCGCCCTGAAGTCCAAAATGGTCAGTTTTACCTCTAAAATGGTCAATTTGACCTTTACTGCTGGCAGAGGAGAACCCGCTGGCAGAGACCCAGGAACCTCTGGACGACGCCCAACGCTGAATGTGGGGGTCGTTGTTTATTGTACATAAATCAAGATGAGTATTTTTGTTTCTGACACTTCCACTACTCCAAAGGACTTCTGTATAAGTTCAAAAGGTAAGGGAGCTGGCAAATCACATACTGGCGACTTGAAGATTACCCCAATTACTCACACCTCCACTGGCCAGGGGGGTCGCGGAAGAGCCTTGTAACCCTTGGAGTGCCTGTGCCGAAGGTCATAGGGACTGGTGTCCTAGCATTGCAGGAAGCTGCAAAAAGTAACGTAAAAGCTTAACATAAATTTGCAACGCTGTGGGTGTTTTATTTTTCTTTTCCACTACTTGGAAACTGGTAATGTGTCTTGCCGATACCTCCCACCTAATTTCTGACACCCCCACCAACCAGGGAGGTGCAGAACAACCTGGTGCCCAAATGCACAGGCCTGGTGTTTTTTTCAGAATTCAAGAGCACCAGACCGATCCTGAATGACATAGGGGCTATAGCTTGCCATGGCCAGAGCTCAGCCATTTAGCCTCCAAGCCTGGGGTGCACCCTCTGCACCTCGACAGTATCCGAAAAGGAAGGACATTGCCTTGGAGTTTTGGTTCCTTTATTTAGCACCGTGTAGCCCTTTTTTGGTTTGTTTCCTGCAGCTGTTGATGGCATAAAAAAATATGTACTCATGACTCTCTAGAGGTCCACTTACATACGTAAAAGCTCTTCGGTTATTTGCATGTCTATGTAAAGTATGCAAATGTGTTTTTCTTTTCAGCGTGGCTTTATGGTGATCCTCGGCAAGTCATATACCCCAGAAATTCCACCGGATTCTATTGTGGGTTTGGTGAAAACAAGTAAGAATTTCTCTTCTGTATTTCTAAGTTCAAATGTTAATGATGTATAAATCCCAACGTCGACATTACCCCGACCTAAATGTGATGTTCCATCACACTTCTCTCTATTTATATTTCTTCCTAAAAAGCTTTCTATTCAGCTTCTATTCCAAGTATGTCATACCCCCCGCTTCCGAATATTCATGACACTTGGGTAACTGTCCTGTAGAGGGCGATCTTGCAGAGATGACATGAAAAAAAGGAACCCCTCCCGGCCCATAAATACCTGGGACCTCCCACCATTCCCCAGTCTTTCATCTCTGCAATCGGCGAGCAAGTCAGAAGATGGCTATCTCCTCCTTGCAGGTAGCCGGTGTAACCCCCCCGCCTTTTTGTTTCTTTTGCTGCCTGAACCTTTTTTAATTTAAACTATAGCAGTATGCCTCCCAGCCTAGGCTGAAGGTCCAGGCAATGGTAGGCTGCACCTTGTGGTGTATATGGGAGCTAGCTCCCCCGTGAGACCCCATACAAAGGGGTAGGCGGTGTTCGGGTTTGGTGATCCCGGCTTGGGATGCCCCGTCCCTCTTGCCCTTTCACCTATTGGTGTGGGTCACCCCCCCTACCGTGTCCCTCTGTGCCCATTGGGGGGGGGCTTTTCTCCCGTGTGTTTTTGAACTTTATTTTGCGGGAAAGGTTTTGTCTGTGTGTGTGTGTTTACACGTGGTGTGTTTGGGCGGCCGTTGCTTGCAGCTGGGCAGGCTGCTTCGACCCATTCGACCCATTCGATTACTCCGTTCGACCCATTTTGGATCTGAAGCTCCTCAATCGGTTTATCCGCTTCAGGAAGTTTTGCATGGAAACCTTGCGTTCAGCCGTCGATTCTCTTCGTCAGGGGGACTTCATGACGTCCATAGACATCAAGGATGCGTATCTGCATGTACCTATCTTCCCAGCACACCAGAGATTCCTCAGGTTCGTGGTGGAAGATCAGCATTTTCAGTTTGTGGCCCTTCCATTCGGGCTTACCTCGGCTCCAAGGGTGTTCACCAAGGTACTGGCGGGGGTGATGGCCCTCCTCAGAGTCCAGGGCATTCGCATTGTACCATATCTGGATGACCTTCTCATTTTGGCTTCCTCTCTCAGCCAAGCGGAGCTAGACACCAGAGTTGTATCCACGCTGGAGAGGTTCGGCTGGGTGATCAACTATCCCAAGTCCTCCCTCTCCCCGTCCAGGGAGGTTTCATTTCTGGGCATGACTCTGGATGCCTTTCAGGCCAGGGTGTTCCTTCCTCAGCCCAAGATTCTTCTGATTCAAGATTTGATTCGCCTTCTACTATCCAATCCTCGCCCATCTATCCGGCTGGGGATGAGATTGGTAGGTTTGATGGTGGCTTCCTTCGAGGCAGTCCCTTTTGCCCAGTTTCACATGAGGACGCTTCAGCTCCATCTTCTAGCGACTTGGGACAGGTGTCCGCTGTCATTAGATCAGTCTTGTCTGCTGTCTCCCCGGGCTCAGGGCTCGGGCCCTTCAGTGGTGGCTAGTGTCAAGAAATCTGTTGAAGGACAGATCCTTTCAGGCCCCTTGTTGGGAAACGGTCACCACGGATGCCAGCCTGTCAGGCTGGGGGGGCTTCTGAAGGGAACATCAGTTCCAGGGGTTATGGGGGCCTCAGGAGGCTCATACCCCCATCAACGTTTTGGAGCTGCGGACCATTTGGTTGGTTCTGTCTCGCTTGACTCTTCTCTTGCAGGGATTGCCAGTTCAAGTCCGATCGGACAGTCGGACGGCGGTCGCATACATCAATCACCAAGGAGGGACTCGCAGCAGGAGTGCCCTCAGGGAGGTATCTCTGATCCTTGTTTGGGCAGAGAGCAATGTCCCATGTATCTCAGCCATTTACATCCCGGGAGTGGAGAACACGAAGGCGGATTCCCTGAGCAGGAGCTCCTCTCGACAAGGATAATGGTCTCTCAATGCCAAGGTCTTCCGGTCCCTTTGTCACAGGTGGGGGACTCCGGAGGTGGATCTCTTTGCCTCACGTCACAATCACAAGCTTCCTGCCTTTGTGTCTCTGTCTCAGGATCCTCTGGCCCTGGCAGTGGATGCCATGTCCCTGGCTTGGAGGGAACTGGGGTTTCTGTACCTGTTCCCCCCTTCTCCATGGTGAGCAAGGTGGTGCGCAAGCTAACTCTAGAAGGGGCACCAGCAATTCTGGTGGCTCCAAGGTGGCCAAGACGAGTGTGGTTCGCAGACGTCGTGCGGCTGGCAGTAGATCAGTTTTATCTGCCTCTTCTTCCGGATCATATCACCCAGGGTCAGCTACGCTACCCCAATTTACCAACGCTGGCTTTGACGGCGTGGCTGCTGAAACCTCCATCTTAAAGGAGAAAGGTCTTTCTGATGTGGTGGTTCAGACTCTTGTTAGAGCTAGGAAGAGATCTTCCTCTAACGTCTACTATAGGACTTGGAGGTCTTATATTAACTGGTGCGAGGCTAGGGCCTTGCCTTGTAGGGTGTTTTCTATTCCCAGAATTCTGGAGTTTCTTCAACATGGTCTGGACTTGGGGTTCCAGCTTAGTACTTTGAAAGGGCAGGTTTCTGCCCTGGCGGTTTTCTTTCAAAGGTCTTTTGCCCTTCATCTCCTGGTTAAGACATTTTTCCAGGGGGTTACTCATGTGTGGCCTCCTAGAAAGCCCTTGCTGCAGGTTTGGGATTTAAACTTGGTTCTGTCGGCTCTCCAGGGGCCTCCTTTTGAGCCGGTGCATGATCTTGCTCTTTTTCTGCTCACTCAGAAAGTTGCCTTTTTGGTGGCTATTACCTCTGTTCGGCGTGTCTCTGAGTTGGCGGCCTTGTCTATTCAGGCTCCTTACTTTGAGAGGCACCTGGACAAGGTAGTTTTCCGCTTTAAGCCGGATTTCCTTCCTAAGGTGGTTTCGGCCTTCCACCTCAATCAAGATGTAGTTCTCCCTTCCTTGTGTCCTAAGCCTAGCAATGACAAGGAGAGGACCTTACATTCTTTGGATATGGTTCGTTGTGTGAAGTACTATTTGGTGGCTACTTCTCCTTTTCGTAAGACGGACACCTTTTTCGTGGTGCCTTCTGGGCCCAGGAAAGGTTTGGCGCCCACTAAGTCCTCCATTAGTAAATGAATTCGACAGGCCATTGTTGGGGCCTATTCTGCCAAGGGGAAGGTTCCCCCTTTTCAGATCACTGCTCATTCTACTCGTGCTGTTGGGGCTTCCTGGGCTTTTCAGCACCAGGCTTCTGTTGAACAAGTTTGCAAGTCTGCTACTTGGTCTTCCGTTCATACTTTTTCTAAGTTTTATAAGGTTGATGTGCGGGCCTCAGCGGATGCTGTTTTTGGCTGCAAAGTTCTGCAAGCTGCAGTATTTTAAGTTTGCATTATTGCCTTTTTGGATCCCCACCCATTATGGGCACTGCTATTGGATGTCCCAAGTGTCATGAATATTCGGAAGCAGGGTGTGTGACATACTTGAAATAATACCATTTTGTGATTACTCACCTGTAAAATGGGTATTATAAGTGTGTCACACACCCCGCTTCATCCCGCCCTTTTTTGGTTTCTTGGATCCTTTATATGGTGAACCTTTTTCTTTGCTATTTACATTTGGCTATTCCTGGTCCCTTTACTGCTGTCTTATACTGGGGAATGGTGGGAGGTCCCAGGTATTTATGGGCCGGGAGGGGTTCCTTTTTTTCATGTCATCTCTGCAAGATCGCCCTCTACAGTTACCCAAGTGTCATGAATATTCGGAAGCGGGGTGTGTGACATACTTATAATACCCATTTTACAGGTGAGTAATCACAAAATTGTGTTTTTCTGACCTGGACTCATCTCACTGTTCCCTTCCTCATCTAAACTTCTAAAATCTATGTTTCTCTTTTTCATATTCTCTATCTCAATCTCTCTTCCACATGCAGCAGTCATGGCCTATTGATTAAGGAACCAAACTTGAGGGTTGCAGGTTCAATTACCACCAGGGACATGACTGAAGTGCTCATGAGCAAAGCACAACTGCTCCCCGGGTGCCCTGGAATGGGCAGCCCACCACAGCTTGTGTCTGTCTCACTGTACAGATGGGTTAAATGCGCAGGAAAATTCCTATGTGTGTGCAAGCATACAATAGCCATTTATGTACATATGGATACATACATATAAATCGGTGTGTGAAACTTTCCTGTTGGCCCAGGAAAACCTCTCCAGGCTCCAATGCCACATGTGAGGTCGTCCAATGAGAGCCGCCTGCTGTGACTGTCATTCGGCAGACTGCTTTCATTCATTTGAATTGGGAGAGCACACACAGCCCGAAATGCAGAGGATGTGGCAGCGCGCAACTGTCCCAGCCTAACTGTATGGCTGTGGCGGGAGCATGCATGCGGTGGGGATACAGGAGATGTGGCAGCACACTCTCCCCATTGTAACCAAAGAGAGCCACCTGCCAAATGACGTAGTTACAACAGGCGACTCTCATTGGACGAAAGCCCATGCATATGGTATTGGAGTTGTTATTGGTGAACGTGGTGGGGGGGGGTTCACACAGCGGGACATCCTGATTCTCTCTTGCACATTCTCTTTTTCCCTTCTTTACACATATCATCTGTCTTTTGTCTTTTCGATCCCCCCATTCTTTCCCTCCATTCCACATTCCCTCCTTCTTCCTTCTCTCATTTCTGCATTCCCTCTATTTTCGGCATGTGTAGCAGGCCTCTGCCTGGCCAATGGTAGAGGCTGTGAGGAGTGAGGGGGGTTCTTAAACCTAGGTTAGGTTGACTCAGGTTGGTGTGGCATGTGGGGTGAGGTGCACTTACTCATTCAGCCGTCGCTGGTCTCCAATCAGGACACGTCTTGTATAAAACAACAGGCTCTTTATTTGGGGCTTTCATCCGGCTTCACATCATATTCCATTACAGGTGATATTCTTCAGCAGCTACATCAAACAGCTTCCCAGTAACACCGCAAACTCTCCAGCTAAAATCCACTGGATTCTCCCTTCATTGCTGCTTCTCTCCTCCTCTAAACCAACAGATCTTCCCCTCTTCACATCTAGAGCTTAGAACCCGAGAACCTTCTGGAAGGGTTGGGTCCTTCCCTATATAAACTCCTATATGTTGCTACTACCAACTATGTATCTAACTCCAACCAATGGCAGAGCAGGTGATGTTGCCAATTGCCACCTGGCTTAGTCTCTATTTTCCTAACTAGAGGGGCACGCTGGGCTAATTAATATTAACTTGTCTCATTCCTTGGGAAACACTGCCATCATGTGGATTTATGATGCAATGACTCTATCTATTACTTATTAAAGGTACTAACACTATCCGGGTCTACTCCACTGACAGGGCTCTAATCCTTTTTAGCTGTACTGTTTCACACTCTACCTACCCATCACACATGTCCTTGTTATTCTCTTATCACTCTGCTTCATTCTATCTCTTTCTGCCTTCCGACTTTATTTTTGCCTCACCCATCTCTCAGTCTCCTTAGTTCTGTCTTCCCTTTCTGTTCTCTACATTCTCTCCATCTTGTTCCCTTTGAGTTAATGTGTGTGTTTCTGGGGACACCATCCTGAAATCCTGCACAGGGCAACGTTCATCCTAACGCCAGTCCCTGCCAAAGATGCCCCATTTTAGGACACGTGGGGGGGGGGGGGTGAAAGGGTTCAGCAATTACACGAGTAACCTCTGGCACACTTCAGTTTCTTCATGTAGTTTATGTCTTTATCATTGATGGATATATTTTGTTTTTTAGGGACAAGCCCTACGTGCTCTATTATGATCTATTAAAGTGTATCGGCTCTATTAACATTCTGGCAACTACAATGAATGGACTGCAGTGTCCCACCACCCAGGTACCTTCTCCCAGACCATCCTGTGCTTCCTCTGGCTCAGGATTTACCCCCTCCTAGATTTTTCCCTTTGTGTTATGTTGGATAATTCATATTTCCTTCTAGGTCTGTGTGGCGGAGTGTCCCAGTGTTTTCAGAGGGGTAATACCTATCCCTATTATTCCACCAAGCCAAGTCTATAACCAGACTTACTGCCAGCCGAGTATTAACCTTACCACCACAAATTTTGTAAGTAGGCCTGGATACCTCTTTATAATCACAGTTTGATGTTGGCGTGGAAGATCAGATTCAGTTATCCTTTTATTTTCTCCATTTCCTTTGCTTTTAGAGTGTGAGTGAAATCGCTGCTAAGGAGCTCTGTCCTGTTTTCCTGATTCCCTCCAAACCATGTGAGTAGCATCTACCATTTACTGGGTGTTTTCTCGTCACCCCTCACCAATACTTCCCAAACTTCCTAAACATCTCAAATGTATTTTGCATTATGTATGTAGTAGTATTACTCATCTGCACTCCCTTTAAAATGGGCCTATTCAATTCACAGTGGTGGAATGTCATGTCGATCCAAAAACGACATTGGAAGATTTTATACACATTCTGGCTGGAATTATCTTGGATCTCCATCCAACAGATACTCACCTATTTCTTGCAGGAGCTCTATTCAACAGATTTTTCCCATGTGAGCAATCTGATGGATACCTGTTCCTTACGGAGTCTCCTTTGAAAAAGTGCCTATTTCCCTAGATTAAACAGATTTCCACCCATTTCCAGATTGCTATGTATTCCGCAGTGGGTCTTCTTCTGACACTTTCTTCCCTGATACCTTTGGGGTATCCATCTGACTTGGAACTGGACACGCTGCAGTAGCTGAAGCCTCCTACTGCTTACTGCATGGTTGGAAGCCTGTTTAGGCCAGCCCAGCTCCAACCAAAACTACATCAGAGTTAAAGTTTTTACCCTATTGCTCACTACCATTGGCCAATAAAGATACTTAGATAATAGGAAAAATTGGTTATCCCTCTAATGCAGGGCTCACTGATGGCTTGATGGGTGTAGGTTGGATTAGTTTAGTGTCCCTGGGGACCAGGCCCCCTCCCTGGCACTGAAGGGTTTAAGTCCTCTTCCAAATAGAAACCTTTTTTTGTAAATCAGTCTTAAAGGCTCACTGTGTGCACCCCTCCC
This sequence comes from Gastrophryne carolinensis, assembly GCA_027917425.1. Classification (NCBI taxonomy): domain Eukaryota; kingdom Metazoa; phylum Chordata; class Amphibia; order Anura; family Microhylidae; genus Gastrophryne; species Gastrophryne carolinensis. The sequence goes on along the minus strand of CM051235.1, from coordinate 27,876,070 downwards.
ACACCCCGGGTTTGGATTTTTAATGCTACTTAATAGAGCACTATCACAAAATTGTGGATGTATTTAAAATCCATATAAACACATTGGCTAATGAGAGGGGGGGTCACTTATACACTTATAAACTGACTAAAACTTCCACCAAGCTTGTGGTTTATTCTCTCCTGGTAGGAAAAAAAAAAACGGGTGACAGGTTTAGTGAATCAAGGTTGACAGAACCCGTCACCCCTGATCTCTTCCTTCCATTAAAATAAAAAAACAAGCCTGGCTGGACATTTATTCATGTTGAGTGTATAAGTGACCCCTCCTCCCGCCATCCAGCATATTCATATGGATTTTTAACATTGGGCCATTTTTTGTGATAATGCTGCTTTAAATACTATAGCCCATCCATTTCAGAATCTTCAGAAACAAAAATAACAAGGTTACCTGTTACTCTAAAGGTTGATGTGATCAGCTCTGGGATCCATGTGTTGCTGCTGGGGTCTGCAAGAGCAGAGCTGTGACCAGAATGATGCCCACTGCTGACCTTGAATATATTTAGCTGGTGGGCCAGGCACTGCCTTTGTCAGAGGAGAATGACCACAAGGTGCCTGGATCTCCAAAGTGAGCAAGTGTTAAAGTGGACCAAGTGGATTTTGACTATCCTGGGTTTAGGTCCAATCGGGGGTGCCCCGCTGTGTGTAACCCCCCCAGATCGCCGAGGCCAACTCACCTATTCCCGGTCCTATGGCGCATGCTCGGCCGCTTGTCCGATTCAGTTACGTTGTCTAAGCCTTCGTCTAAGACCAGTGGTCCGAGCACGCTGTCGGCCGCCTCCCCCGGTACCCTTGAACAGGCGCGCCTGTGCCGGCCATTCACAAATACCTGGCAGGGGAATGCACCCTGCTAGAGGGATAGCGGGGATGCGACCGCAGCTCACGCATGTGCCGTTGTACCGGGAAACAAGGTAAGTGTATGGGAGACCTGGGGGGTTTCACACATGGGGCATCCTGATTTTGGATGCCCCAGGGGAAGGGAATCGATCAGCCCGGGAATCTTATAGATTCCTGGGCCGATTAAACTGGGTTTTGGTCCACTTTAAATACTATAGCCTATCCATTTCAGAACTATTGGCTTCAGTATTTAATGTGCAAGCCCAGGACTCAGTTCGGGGGAATTGCGAGCTGATGTATGCTATGATCCTGGTCCTGGATCAAAGCATACATAAGCTACTGATAGTGATGATCAAGGCAGCGTGGGGGCAGGTGAGTAACTGAAAAAAAAAATAAGGTACAGGGTTACTTTAATGGTTGATTCGATCAGCTCTGGCATCCATCAGAATGGCCACAAGGTGCTCGGATCTCCAAAGTGGGTAAGTGCTAAAGATCTGCAGCAGGAAATTTAGTCTGTATAAAGTCAGTAGTGTCAATCAGTATAGTTGTAGCCTATTAGGCGTTGTCGGTGGACTCCTTACTATGATATTTTACATGTACTTCTAAAAATACACATTTATTTTGCATGTTTGTCAAAAATCTATGTTGGAAGGTCTGTCCAGACAACTGAAAAAAATAATTTCTCACTCTCCTACAGTTGATCAGTCCTATTTCAGAGGTGCAAAAGTTCCCCAGATTAAACTGGACCAACAGCCTTGCACAGTTGGAAAAGAAAGGTCGCAGCCATTTTGAAGCTTTCACTCCCAACTGACATAACTGAAATGCACAACAACAGGAAGCTCAGCGCGACTTCCTGTTTGCAGTTGGCCTGCAAGCCCATGAGTCGCTCTCTTGTTCATAAAATTTACCCAGTAGGCCATTATTTTTTTACGTGCATCAATGTAAATTGCCCCGGGGAGATACGCATATGAGCACTGTTTGTTGTGTTGGTCTGGTTTAAATAATTTTTGACTATTGGTCCTGGATGGATGGCTTCTCCCAGCAGCAGCCCATTCCACTGCAATGGGGGCGGAGTGGCCTTGGTGCAGTCACTGTGACTCATGTGGGGGGCAAAGATCGCCAATGAATGAAGAATGGGCCTGTACAGCACTAAACTCCATCTGGGAAACTGGTAAGTTTTATACCACCGGACTAGGACCAATCAGCTGTAACTTGGGGAAAGAAAAAGACAGACCCATTAATGTGCAGCTTTGATATCTCAGCTTTCAAATGCTACAAAATGTTCTTATTAAAATTCCTTGTCTGGTGTCAGTCTTTAACAGGTGTTTTCCGGATGTCAGTATTCTCAATAGCAGCATTCCGAGCAACTTTACCATTTATAATATGAGTGGAAATGACACACGCGCAGACATTAATAAGGCCACCGAGTAAGTTCATGATTACCAAATGTTTTGTCCTATACCTCTGTCCGTCTTTGTGATCTGCTCCTATCTGTAGCATTACGCTAGATATACAGTATCATGTACCTCTTATGCCTAAGTGTAAAAGCAAAACATACATGTTTTAGCTTCCAGGCAACTCATTTCTGTTGTTCCCTTGTTTACTTTGAAAATAAGCCCTAGCATGATTTGGTCTGGGGTTTTCCATCACTGTGGCCATGCCCTCCAGGCATTTTTTTTCAATCAATGATTGGCTGATCTTAGGAATGTTGGCTGACGTGATCCAGCCTGCTGGCCGCCTCAATGGCTTCCCTGGAGACTGGGAAGCAGGGGTCACATTAACATATATTATGTGTAATAGACGTGTTCGATCTGCACCCCCAAGCCTTCAATGCCTAAGGCTACTCCATGTGTATTAGTTTTAGTAGTACTCCATGTGTGACATTGTGACACTTTACCTGTGTATCAACTGAACCTAGCTGGCTTTGTTCTCTAGTCTAACCAAACAAAAGTAACGCTTTCTTGAAGCTAGAGTGAACTCAAACCGGAACTTTCAGCATGATTTAATGAAAAGCCCAAACCCCAGCATCTAAAATTAATATATTCTAAGTATGTCACACACCCCGCTTCAAGATATTCATAACCTGTGGGTAATACTGACCTGTAGAGGGCGAACTGCAGAGATGATAGGAAAAAAGAAGCCCCTCCCGGTCCACAAATACCTGGGACCTCCTACTCATTACCCAGTCTTCATCTCTGCAGTCGGCGAGCAAGTCAGAAGATGATGTCTCCTCCTTGCACAGGGGGATTTCAGGTAGCCGGGATAACTCCCGGCCGGTTTTTTATCTATTTCCGCCCGGATTCCTTTATATTTCCCACATACACATGCCTCCCAGCCTTAGGCTGCGTTCCGGGTGAAGGTAGAAAAGCACCTTAGGTGCTTAGGAGCAAAGCTCCACCGCGAGACCCTATACAAGAGGGTAGGCGGCTATCCGGGTTGGTGACCCCGGTTTGGGATGCCCTGTCCCTCGGCCATTTCACCCTAGCTGGTGTTAAAAACCTCTCTCCGGATACCCTTCTCCTTAGAGGGGGGGGGGGGGACCTGGGGTCCTTTCCTCTGTGTACAGGCTTTTCTTTCTTCTTTATTATAACCGTGTGTATAACTTGTGTTTGTCACGTTAAATTGTGCAGCCGCTAGAGATCATTCAGCAGTTTTTCTGCCTTTTTTACCTCATGACAGGCTGAGGGGAGCTTCTCTCCTCAGTCACTGGCAGCGGGGGGCGGGGCCTGGCGCTGGCTTTATTTTATATTTACTGGACGCTGGCGCTGGCCTTTTTGTTGTCAGCTGTGTATGGCGGAGGGGAGCTTCTCCCCTCACGCGCTGTAGCGGGGGGCGGGGCCGGGCTTTCGGCGAGGACGCCACGGCCCGCCCCCGTTCGGCAGGGTCTGCTGCGGAGCCTGGGCTTCTTTTCAATCATTTGGCTGGGCTGTGAAGGGGGGGCGGAGCAGGGACATCGCGCTCCGCTCTGGCCACGCCCCCCTCTTCTCCTCTCTTTCCTCCTGCTGCTGCTGCTGCCTCGCTCGTGGCGTGAGGACGCCATTAACCTCCTCCTGACTGGAAGGCACAGTGAGTGGCCCTCTGGGCCCCCTTCATAACTCTACTATTCTATTGATTTTTCATATGCTTATTTAGTGTCTTTATTATGTCTTCCAGGTAGACCTACATAGGGGTTTAGGGGGTCTCTGCCAGTCCTAGGGTCCCTGGGTTTTCAATATACTTATACAAATCCTCCCACTTGGGACTTTAAAAGGGCATCCCGGGTTGCTTATAAGCGTAATTCCCTCGGTCATTGCGACTACCCAAAAGTTCACCTTATGGAGGCATCCCCGGATATCGGGCTCCCCTCGGGGCAATCCCGGAAGTGTATGGGTTGTGGGGTATCCCTAACGGGATGATGTATTTCTATGTATTCCTTGTGCGCAGCAGACTATTACATGGCAGTCCGGACCCCAGGCATCTGGGTCAGCACCGCCGTCTTCATCCCCTCCCCCCTCCCGTCTTGACCCGTGCCCCGTGTGACGTTGTCATGAGTGGGGAGTCGCTGTCTGATGTGTGTACCAGATTGGCCAATCTTGAAAAATGTGTCACCGGTCACTCCGGCATTTGAATATGATGAAGTAAATTATCTGGATTGGTCAGATTACTCTCCTCAAGAGGACAGTTGTTTGAGGAATCTGATACTTCAGATGATCAGCAATTTGTTGGTGCTGATTCTGAGAAGGGGTCAGGGAGTTCCATGGATACTCCTAACGTCCTGGCTCAGATGTTTGAGGTTCTGGCTATCTCCCCTCCTGAGGAGGCTCCTCAACAACAAGGGGAGTTTGTCGAGGAATCCAAGCCGCGCTTGGAATTTCCTAATCAAAAGCATTTTGATAAAAATTATTTCTAAGGAATGGGAGAGGCCTGCTAGGCTCCCAGGCATTCCTCAGAGTTGGGATAAAAGGTATCCTTCCCTTTGGATACAGTTAAGCGTTGGGCGTCCCCTCCCGTATTGGACGCACCAATTCTGGGACTGTCCAACTCAGCTGTTTTGAATAACCCTGATTGTTCCACACTTCAAGATGGTGAGGATAAGCGTATTGACCAGATGGCTTGCCACGGTTTTGCTAGCGTTGGGTCAGCCATGTGGTCTGTTTGTGCCTCAGCGCTGCTGGTGGTGGCTACCAGGTCGGTGGTCAGGGATCTGTTAACCTCCTCCGGTTTGGATCCGGTCAGTGGAGAATTTCTTGGACTTAAACGATGTTAGATGTTTTTGTCTTTCGTACTAGCCGCTTGGGATGATTCTTTGATGATGTGTAGCAGAACTTCTGTTCTGCTGGTGACTATTAGACATTCTATTTGGTTGTGCCAGTGGGCAACGAAAGAGGCAACGACGTCCTTTTCGGGGAGCGGCTTCCTTCACTCCTTCCTTTCGGGGTTCCAGAGCGGGAAGAGGATTTGCCTTCCCATCCACAAGAGGAGATTCCTGGAACAGGGGCAGAGGACGTGCCCGTTCAGGATACATTTGGGGCTCTAAGCCTAAACCCGCGGCCAAACCTGCTCAGCAATGAGGGGACGCCTTCACCCGTGCGGGTGGGGGGACGGCTGCGACAGTTCTCTCAGATCTGGATTCGAGAGGTTTCGGACAAATGGATCCAGGAAGTGGTGTCTTCCGGCCACAAGCTGGAGTTCGAGTCCCGCCCCCCCCGCGCGTTTCTTCAGGTTTCTGGTGCCCCCGGACGCACTGGCCGCGCAGGGGCTCCGGGCGGCGGTATCAAGTCTTCTGGATATAGCGGTCATTTGTCCAGTGCCTCCTTCAGACCGGGGTCGAGGCTTTTATTCAAATCTGTTCACGGTTCCCAAAAAGGATGGTTCTATTCGGCCCATACTGGATCTGAAGATTCTCAACAGATTTGTCAGATTGCGAAAATTCCGCATGGAAACACTGCGTTCAGCTATCTGCTCTCTTCATCAGGGGGACTTTATGACGTCCAGAGACATCAAGGACGCGTACCTCCATGTTCCGATTTTTCCCGCGCACCAGAGATTTCTCAGGTTCGTGGTGGAGGATCGGCATTTTCAGTTTGTGGCTCTCGCTTTTGGTCTCACTTCAGCTCCAAGGGTGTTCACAAAGGTGCTTGCAGGGGTCATGGCTCTCCTCAGAGCACAGGGAATTCGCATAGTGCCATATCTGGACGATCCTCTCATCATGGCATCGTCTTTCAGCCAAGCGGAATTGGACACAAGGACGGTGATATCCACTCTGGAGAGGTTCAGTTGGGTGATCAACTACCCCAAGTCCTCCCTTTCCCCGTCCAGGATCGTGTCTTTTCTGGGAATGTCTTTGGATATGACTCAGGCCAGGGTGTTCCTTCCTCAGTTCAAGGTTCTTTTGATTCAGGAGTTGATTCAGTTGTTCATATCCACTCCTCGTCCGACCATCCGGCTAGGGATGAGACTGGTGGGGCTGATGGTAGCCTCCTTCGAAGCAGTCCCTTTTGCTCAGTTTCACACAAGGACGTTACAGCTCCATCTATTGACGGCCTGGGACAGGTCTCCTCTGTCGTTGGATCAATCCTTTCTGATGACTCCTCGGATTCGCCAGTCACTACGGTGGTGGCTGAATTCTGTGAATCTGTTGAAGGGCAGATCCTTTCTGATGCCTCTGTGGGAGATGGTCACCACGGATGCCAGCCTATCAGGATGGGGAGGCTTCTGGAAGGATCTTCAGTTTCAGGGCTTGTGGGGACCTCTGGAAGCCCACGAGCCCATCAATGTTCTTGAATTGAGAGCCATCAGGATGGTTCTTGTACGTTTGACTCATCACCTACATGGACTGCCGGTTCAGGTCCGGTCGGACAATCGGACGGCGGTTGCCTACATCAATCACCAGGGAGGGACCCGCAGCAGGAGTGCCCTCAAGGAAGTATCTCTGATTCTGGACTGGGCGGAGAGCCATGTCCCGTGCATCTCGGCAGTTTACATTCCGGGAGTGGAGAACACGGAGGCGGACTCTCTGAGCAGGTTGTCTGTCCGCAAGGGGGAATGGTCTCTCTGTCCCAGGGGTTTTTCACTCGATTTGTCTCAGGTGGGGGTCACCGGTGGTGGACCTCTTTGCCTCCCGTCACAATCACAATCTTCCGGTATTCGTGTCTCTTTCGAAGGATCCACTGGCTCTAGCAGTGGATGCCATGTCCCTGAACTGGAGGGATCTGGGGTTTCTGTACCTGTTCCCTCCATTTCCAATGGTAGCCAGTGTGGTGCGCAAGCTGGTCCTGGAGGGAGCTTCAGCAATTCTGGTTCTGGCTCCAAGGTGGCCAAGACGGGTTTGGTTCGCAGACGTGGTAAGGTTAGTAGAAGATCAGTTCTTTCTACCCCTGCTGCCGGATCTGCTCACACAGGGTCTGAATAACAGCATCCGAAAGGCCTTCCTCCTTCAAGATGGAGGTTTCAGCAGCCACGCCGTCAAAGCCAGTTTACCAACGCTGGCTTTGACGGCGTGGCTGCTGAAACCTCCATCTTGAAGGAGGAAGGCCTTTCGGATGCTGTTATTCAGACTCTTATTAACGCAAGGAAGAGGTCTTCTTCTTCCGTCTACTATAGGACTTGGAGATCGTATATTGATTGGTGTGAAACTAGGGCCTTCCCTTGTAGGGAATTCTCTATTTCTAGAGTTCTGGAGTTCCTCCAACACGGCTTGGATCTGGGGCTCCATCTCAGTACGTTGAGGGGGCAGGCTTCTGCCCTGGCGGTGTTTTTCCAAAGATTTTTTGCTCTTCATTCGTTGGTTAAGACTTTTTTTTCCAAGGGGTTACGCATGTGCGGCCTCCTAGGAAGCCTATAATTCCGGTTTGGGATTTGAATTTGGTTCTTTCCGCTCTTCAGGGCTCCCTTTGAGCGCTTGCATGATATTGCTTTGTCTTCCCTTACACAGAAGGTGGCCTTTTTTGGTAGCCATCACTTCAGTTCGGCGTGTCTCTGAGTTGGCGGCCCTGTCTATTCAAGCTCCGTATTTTGAAAGACATCAGGACAAGGTGGTTTTCCATTTCAAGACGGATTTCCTTCCTAGGGTGGTTTCTGCTTTTCACCTAAATCAGGATATTGTTCTGCCCTCTCTGTGTCCTAATCCCAACAACGATTAGGAGAGGGCCCTGCATTCCTCGGATGTGGTTCGTGCTGTGAAGTACTATTTGGTAGTAACTTCTTCTTTTCGCAAGACTGATGCCTTCTTTGTGGTTCCCTCCGGGCCCAAGAAAGGTTTGGCATCCGCCAAGTCTTCCATCAGTAAATGGATTCGTCAGGCCATTGTTGGGGCCTATTCTGCTAAGGGGAGGAATCCCCCTTTTCGTGTTCCTGCTCATTCTACTCGTGCCTTTGGGGCTTCCTGGGCTTTCCAGCACCAGGCCTCTGTTGAGCAAGTTTGTAAGACTGCTACTTGGTCTTCTGTTCACACTTTTTCAAAGTTTTACAAGGTTGATGTTAGGGCCTCAGCGGATGCTGTTTTTGGCCGCAAAGTTCTGCAGGCTACAGTGGTTTAAGTTGTGAGTTATGCCTTGTTTTGGATCCCCGCCCTTTATGGACACTGCTATTTGATGTCCCACAGGTTATGAATATCTTGAAGCGGGGTGTGTGCATACTTAGAATAATACCATTTTGTGAATACTCACCTTGTAAAATGGGTATTATAAGTATGTCACACACCCCGCTTCACCCCGCCCTTTTTGTATTCTGGATCCTTCATATTGTGACCTTTGCGTTGTTATGACTTATATTTGGCTCTTCCTGGTCCCTTTCCTTACTGCTTTCTTGATACTGGGTAATGAGTGGGAGGTCCCAGGTATTTGTGGACCGGGAGGGGCTTCTTTTTTCCTATCATCTCTGCAGTTCGCCCTCTACAGGTCAGTATTACCCACAGGTTATGAATATCTTGAAGCGGGGTGTGTGACATACTTATAATACCCATTTTACAAGGTGAGTATTCACAAAGTTTTTACTCACTTATTATTCATTCCTCCGCTGGGCTGCAACTCTGTTCAGGACTCTAGGATACGAGCGCCGCCATCTTGCCTCAGTAGCATCACATACTGAGGAGAGGGGTCAAAAGTGCAGGCGGCAGGGCTATAGCTGTGCTTTGCACAAAGTAGAGCTGGGGTCAGGAAAAGGTCAGCAATCCCAGAATGCAGAGCAGCACAGTCAGAAGACACTTCCTGTCTGCAGGCAACCTGACATTCCATAGGCCGCCATCTTGGATGTTTAAAGGCTCAGACAATGCAGTAGATGTAGGTAGGATGATTTTTGATGGGCAATCTGTATGTACAGGATGGAAGAAACATATAACATAGACTTTTCAGGGTGAAGGTCCAGTTTAATAAAATGTAGAATTTAGCTGCTGCTAAAAATTGGTTATTTTTCCATGGAGCAAGACTTTTCAACCGGACCTCCAGCATCATTTAATGAAAAGCCCAAACCTCAAAAAAATTACTCTCCAGCAACTGAAATTAATATATTTTAAGTTCTTGTCGCTCATTAATCTTTGCTTCACTGCACCACCATCTTGCCTTAGAAGCATCACATGCTGAGGAGGAGGGGGGGGGGGGTTCTGGGGGCAGATTATGGCTGTCAGGTCAATCGCTGAATGCAGTGGCCTGAGACTCCATGAGCCGCTTCTTGGATGTTTAAAGGCTCAGAAAACGCACTAGGTGCAGGTGGGATGATTTTTAATGTGAGCAATCTGTATGCAGATTACCTTGCACTGCTCTTGAGTATTCACGGCTCCTTTTCTATGGCACAGATTGTCTCAATTTGCTCACCATAATAGATGTTTTCCAGTTTTACCTGTGTACTTCTTTTTAAAGTAGACGGTGGCAGGAAATGTCCAGCTTCTCCCTGTTAAAGTGGACCAAATCCCACCGCGACTGGCCCAGGAATCTATAAGATTCTGGGGGGGGGGATCGATTTCCTCCACCCGGGGCATCCAAAATCACCACCATTTTGTTATTAAAATTTACCACCACACGAGTTAGAAAAAGGTAAATTCATTTTTTGAGCAGCAATCTAAATTGCCCTGGTGAGGGACGCATATGAGCACTGTTTGTGTTGGTCAAAGTCATTGTTCCACTTTAAAGTCAGCCCAAAGTGAAAACCATTGTTATGTTCCAGGAAAAGAACAAGAAGAAGTTCTCCCCTCTGGAATTTCCGGCAAAAATTCCCTTAGTCATACCTTTATAAAAGTCTTATTAAAGCCTTTTCTTTTGTTTTCTCCAGCAATATCATCAAGTCCTTCAATTTTCAAAATATTGGCAAGAAGATCTTCGAGGATTTTGCCAAGTCCTGGTCCTGGATCATCATGTGAGTGCTTCTATTTCCTGCCTCTATAGTCATGAAAGCTTTTTGGGATGCCAATAATAAAGAAGAGGGGTAGAGCTTCTGGATGTTTTTTGAGATTGATTGTAAATATATGTATACACATAGATTTTTTTAGATACAAATCTAAGCATCTAGACCCCGATGCTCCCTAGGACAGGAGATGAAAATCCCACGCCTTCTGTGGCGCAGTAAACCCGACCACTTTCTACAGGGTTTTAACCCCTTGTGTAACTTGTTTTTTTGTTGTTGTAGAGCTCTGGTGATAGCTATGGTGGTCAGCCTCCTCTTCCTGATATTACTGCGGTTTACCGCCGGCTTCCTGGTTTGGATTCTCATCCTGGGTGTTATTGGTGTCATTGGATATGGTAAAGTTGTTTTCTTATTTGTTGCTTCTATCATGCTGCCTGATGTTTCTGTTGGATGTGGGGTTACTATCAAGCATTATCAGGGCCAATTCAAAGAGGGGGCAACCAGGGATCGTGCCCCCCTGTGCTTCCACCACTTAACAAGGGCTGTGATTTCTCTACAGTTCCACTAGACATTCTGCCCAGGGGGCTCAACCACACTTAAAGAGGAACGTGGCACTGGGTAGCCAGACAAGAAAATTCAGAGCACTAGAGCATCAGCTATGTTTTTTTAAATTGAATTAGAAAGATATAAAAAAGAACAATAAAGAACACGGTACAGTATGGTTAAACATTGAAATTTACAAACAGTATAAAGACAAAATACTATAAATAGGCCACTAGCCAACAGATAAAATAAAAATGTAAAACAAATGAAGAAGGGTATACTTCAGTCTTGGGTATCGAGGTTGCATAAGCTGAGGACGACGCCCTAATGTTTATATCTCGGCCCATTACCACATTGCCCAACATATTTGCTACCCTAAAACAATTTTGCTAATATTTTAGGCCTTGAAATCCATGACAGTAAATCCATAGTATTGAATCTAACATTGCCGGAGGGAATGGTGGCTGGCATTGAAACTGCCTTTAGGTTTAAATGGTCTCCAGGCCAGCTAAAATACCTGGGTATCAATCTAACACCAAACCTGGATAAATTTATACTCTGTAAATGATCTCCCGTTATTGAGACAGTTGGGGTCCCTTTTGGACTTCTGGATAAATATACCAATTTCATGGTTTGGCCGAATAAATGCAATTAAGATGTACTGGCTTCCAAAACTGCTTTACTATATTGGGGTCCTCCCTGTCAGGGTGCCAAAACATATGCTTCGCTTTATGCAGCCAAGGATCTTAAAGTTCATCTGAGCCTCTTTGAAGCCAACAGTGGCAAAAATTACAATGTATGCGCATAAACCACAAAGGTGGCTTGGGGGTCCCGAACATCTTAAACTATTACAAAGCAGCTCAATTATCCCAAATAGTCCCCATTCATGCCAAGAGAGACATTCCCCTCTGGGTCTTGCTTGAAATCCAAGGGTGCGATCCAATCCCCCTGGACTCCATATTATGGATGATATCAGCCAGGGGGGTCCCCTATTGAAACACTCCCTGGCAGTGTGGGACTCCATTAAAAATTGGCCTGCAAAACAAGACAGCCTTTTATACGTGGATTCAAGGAGGGATCCTTAAAATCCATCATTTACTGAATGATGAAGGAATAATTACCTTTAGGCCCTTTTAGATAAATATATCCTTCCCCAGGGGGAATGGTTTCGATATTCTCAACTGGAGCATTGGATAAGGCCACTAACAAAGCTGGGATCGGTGTATAGAAAATGGTCTCCCTTTGAGGTCTTGCGTGTCAGGAACCCGTTTGCCCCCAGACTCGTATCAATCCTGTATTCTGCTTTCCCAGTTATACAAAACATAGATACATAAAAGAATGGGATCTCCACCTGCCAGGGAACAGGACGGATGCAGATTGGAAGGCTATCTGATCCACGCCAAGTATTCAATTAATGTCCTCACTGCAGAGTCAGCATATAAAGTCTTATTACGCTGGTAGCTGGTACCTAGCCAAATTCACAAATTTTACCCTACATACCTAATCACTTGTTTTAGGGGTTGTGGATTGCTGGAGAAGTATTACATACATGGTGGTCCTCTCCAATGCTCACTAGATTTTGGGCTAGGGTCTTCAGAATGGCCTCTAAGGTGCTAGATATTCCTATACCTTGAAGACCTGATGTTGCCCTGCTGCATCAGAAGTTACCAGGACTTAATAACAAACAAAATAGACTATTGACCTTCCTTCTGCTGACAGCAAAGCAAGCGATTGCAAAGGCCTGGAAACAGCAGTTTGTGTCACTGGAAGAAGTTAAAGCTAGCATGAATGGTTTCTTCATTAATGAAATACTCTCCAGTTTCCTCAGTGACCTATTTTTGTCCGTGTGGGAACCGTGGAGAGTCTATGCCTTGCCACAATCAAATCGAAAGACAACCAATTAATGTAATAGCCTGGGTTCTGGGGCCGGTCGAGTGAGTGCACGGATTCAATGCTTTTCTCCCTTCTTCTCTGTCTTAGCTTTTCTTAGCTTCTAGTTTATCTCTCATCGATTGCATAGGTTAGAATGATGATGTTTATTACTGTTCAGAATGACCCGGAACTGTCGACTAACCCAGCATTGTCCCCAATCAATTTTCAATAATAATCAATGTGATACTTGTTAATAACAGTTTGCTTTTATTAGCATGAAGAAACCCATACAGATGCTATTCCTATGCAAGGGGTCAATGGGTACATTGGCCATGTATACCTTTAACTTGTGTTATATGAACAAATCTATTTAAACAATAAAAACTATTGAAATAAAAAAGTGGACCTATGCCTTAGAATAGAAGCTCAAAGTAGTGACAGGCTTCCCTATTTGCATCAGGTGGCTTTTTAAATGTAAATGTGTTACAGACGATGATGTGTGCTGCCCCTTTTTTCTAGGCATCTATCACTGCTATATGGAATATTCCACCAAGGATCAGAGCATCAACAGCATAGGATTCACCACCAACCTGGCTGTATATGGCAACGTCAAAGAGACCTGGTTGGCTATCTGTAAGTAATTACATCCTGTGCCGACTTGGGGGGGGGGGGGGGGGGCGTCTTGGAGAATGGACTCCGCGGCCCAACCTAAAGTTAGATGCAAATATTACTGGCTTGCTTTAGGGGTTTATGCAGAGACATTGTAAACATCACGCATGTGTTGGTGCATACGCTCGAGGATGCCGGGCTGAATAAAGCCAAAGTGGGCTCAGAGGGGTTCAACGCGGATGGGACAAGGTAGTGGGACATCATTAGCAGCAGGTGGTCACTCTTGACTCCAGTAGGCAAAAGAAGGAATGCAGACACAGACCAAGTGCGGTTTCAATTGAGGGATGCCCCCCCTCCCTTTATTTAGGAATTTCCAAACAGTCCATCTTGCATCTCAACCAGCTTCAGGTCACACTTCAGGCCTCCCTTAGCTTCACTACTCCAGCTGCTCATGGGTGGATGGCACAAGTCCACACCTGCCACGGCCTTTTGCAGGCCTGGTACCTCCTCTCTGTGTATGTATAGGGGTTCCCCCAATTTAGGCTTGGGTCTTTTTGTGGTCCCTGATTCTCCATCTGGGCAAGAGTTGCAAAAGTTGATGTTCTTTAGGCTCACGCCTTCTTTAGAACAGATGCCCCAAAGAGTAGGATTTCTGCTTCATACTTTCCGAAAGATATATCGGGATAGAAAGAAGCAAAGCAGATCAGAGTCGGCAGGGTCATCCAAGGTTTCGAAGGGCCTCATAACAAAAGTCATAGTCACCTCACCCAAAAAAAAGTCTCTCCCCTACCCCCAGCATTAAAGTGGACCAAAACTCATGACACCTGGCCCCAGAGTCGGAAAGACTCCAGGGCTAGGTAAAAGCCATCCCCAGGGGTATCCTGATTTAGAAAGCCTCACTATGTGAGACTCCTGGAATTGTCCCTAAATCTTACCTTGTTCCTCAATCTCATAGTGCACGTGTGGGTGGAATTCCCTGCCTGCACCACTAGTAGTGTGTGCACCCTCGCCAGGCATTTTGTGCACAGCCAGAGGGAGCGGACCGGGGGAGGCATCTATAGGTAAATCAATTCAGCATTGTTTACCGTACATTAATGTGCACAGCAATTAATGCTGATTGCAGAAGAGCCTGTGCATGTGCCCTGGGACCGGGAATCAGAATAGGACTTTGGATCCGCAATAAGGTCTGTGTGAAGCAGTGTGTCCCCCCATGGGGACCATTTCTTGGTCCATTTCTTCCCAGGGTGCTACCATTGTATAAAGTGTTTGTGTTGGGAACGGAGCTCAATATGCTCCTGGATGTTCAAACAGAGAAGAGGCTCAGATGGTCGAAACAAAAGTTTTACACGAGAGGCAATAAGCCAGACACAATGTTAGCCCGAAAGCTGAAGGCCACCAACCTCGAGGGGTGGCAGCCCATAAAACGGAAGCTTGACACGGGCAGTCACTGCAGATCCAAACAAAATAGTTTCGGCCTTCGGGAGCTTCTTGTCCACCCTCTACTCAGCTCCAGTAGGCACCAATACGGCCAAACTGGAGGAACTCTTTGAGCACATTGAGCTACCCAATATTGACCAGCGCTACATAGAACGGAGGCACCTATCACGCCCAGTGAGGTGCTGCTCGCCATTAAATCCCTGAAAACCTCCAAGACCCCGGGTCCGGATGGGTTTAGTGGTCTGTACTATAAAAAGTTTGCCCCCATTATAGCGCCACACTTATCAAATCTTTTCAACGCTTTGTGTGCAGAGACCTCCCTCAGCCCTAGTTCACTTCTGGTGGACATCTGCATGATCCCTAAACCAGACAAAGACAGTTTGCTTATTCCAAATTACAGGCCAATATCCTTGATTAACATTGACGTGAAGCTACTGGCCAAGGTCCTGGCGGCTAGGATGAACACGTCGTGGCAGAACTTATACACGGGGATCAGGAGGGATTTGTTCCATCCCAACAGGCGGGAGATAACTTCAAGAGGGTCGCACATCTGGTCCACCATGCCCACTCCAGGGGCATCCCGGCCTTCATGCTCTCACTAGACATACAGAAGGCATTTGATTCCCTATCCTAGGACTATCTCTTGTGGGTGCTTGGGAGATGGGTGTTCGGTCGGCGATTCTTGGAGTGGGTGAACGCCCTCTACACGTCCCCAGCAGCTAGAGTGCGGTACCTGGGTTTTACCTCAGGAGCATTTAATATTTCAAGGGGAACACTACAGGGATGCCCCCTATCCCCGCTCCTCTTTATCCTGGCCATGGAGCCGCTGGGAATAGCAATACGCAATTTCTCTAATATCAAGGGATTGGAGATAGTGGGTGTTCACCATAAAGCCATGTTTTTCGCTGACGACGCCCTGATTGCCATTTCCCAACCGGTCACATCACTCCCAAATCTGTACAAACTTCTAAATCAGTTTGCCCAGGTCTCGGGTCTAACGATAAATAGTGAGAAATCGAGGGCATTAAATGTGTCTCTGCCGTTGGAAGTGGTGGACCAGATCAAAGCCAGTTTTCCCTTTCGCTGATCAGTGGAACCACTCCCATATCTAGAGGTGCGCATCTCTGCCAAGTACACAGAATTGTATGTTGCTAATTATCCCCTCCTATTTAAATCCCTTACCCGCTTATTAGAAACTTGGAAATCATATCCAATTTCCTGGATAGGCCGTATTAACGCGGTTAAGATATCTATACTCCCGAAACTGCTTTATTTTTTTAGGGTGTTGCCCACGAGAATTCTGCTATATATGCTCCGGGTGATACAGAGGATCTTGACGTTCATATGGTCCAGGGGGCGCCCAAGGGTTTCCAAACGCACTATGCTAGCACAAAGAGCTCAGGGAGGGTTATGGGTGCCAGACATTTTTAAATATTACAAGGCCTCGCAGATGGCCCAACTGGTCCCCATGCACTCTGCCCTTAATCCCCCATTGTGGGTATTTTTGGAACTCCCCAACTGCGCACCGGTATCCACCGATAGCCTGCTCTGGATGGACCCGGGACTCGGACCCAAAACGCTGAGTCCCTTAATGAAACACTCTCTTACTGTGTGGGACTCGGTCAAGTACTCTGCTGCCTTGATGTCTCCCCACGCTCCCTTGGCACACCTATGGGATAACCCAAACTTCCCCCCAGGCGAACAAAACATAATGGCTTTTAGGTGGTGGCAAAACAGGGGTATAAACAAAATATCAGACTTGCTCACAAGAGAGGGCCTCAGGTCCTTCCAAGATTTGCAAGGAAAATATGATATCCCCCATAAGGAATACTTTCGCTACATTCAATTAAGGCAGATTCTGCCCCTGACAAAACTGAGCCCTTCCTTTCGGATTAGGAACTCCTTCGAGGAAATGTGCGCTAACAATCCCTTCCGTAGGGGAACCATATCCTTAATCTATTCGGCACTAAATTAAATTAAACCAGATTCCCATGGCTATGTGGGAGACTGGGAGAAGGACCTAGGTCCCTGTCCAGGAGAGAGAGGGTGGACAGAGATATGGTCATATGCCTCCAAATGTTCCGTGAACGTTCTGACAGTTGAAACAGCCTACAAGGTAATGCTCTGCTGGTACTTGGTGCCAGGCCATCTAAGCAGAATATTTACGGCAATCTAGCTCATGCTTTAGAGGCTGCAGCGTGGAGGGGGACACATATGGTGCACCTGTCCCATGTTGGCCCGCTTCTGGAGCCAGGTGTACAGGGTGGCCAATGAGGTCTTCCAAACCAGTATGAGAAAAGACCCATGGGTTGCCCTTCTGCACCGCAAGCCCCGGGAGCTGACTAACAAGCAACATAGACTCTTTGTACATCTGCTGCTAGCTGCTAAGCAGACTATATCTAAAGCCTGGAAAAAACAATTTACCCCAATCTCAGAGGTGTCGGCCAGGATGAACGGGTTCCTCACTAATGAGAGATTATCCAGCATCCTGACCGACTCTCATGATAAATTCACTTCCCTATGGGAGCCCTGGATAAGGTTTGTGTGGCCTGGGGAACCCCCACGAGTATTATAAGGATTGTTATCCAATGACCAGACGATCGGCAGGTGGAACGCGGGAGCAACCTACCCTCCCCCCATCCTTTCCCGCCCATCCCTTCCTCCCCCCCATCCCCAATGCCCTTTCCCCTCAGCCCTGACCCCTCTACTCCAGGTCCCTTTTTTTCCCCCTCTTCCTCTTGTAATATTAAGGATTTAACAGTTTTCAACGATTTCTCTCTGTCTACATTCTTGGAAGCGTTTGATAGTCTGAACCATGCCCCATCCCACCTGGCACTTGGACAAGGGGATGGTGGGTGTGCCGGTGGCGATGCGTGCTGCGGGAGCTGATGGCCCCCGCGGCCCGCACTGTCCTTGACACAGGTCGGGGCATACTGCCATTTAGAATTTGCTGCATTCCACTTGCTCCACCTTTATCTAATGCACTTTGTAGAATGTTAATTAGGTACGACTGCAACCTTTTACCTCCCCTGCGAGGGATGGCTATATCGACTGTATGCCTTCCACATTTGTACTGTTGAAAACCTAATAAAAATATTGAAACAAAAGTGATTGTGTTGGTCTGCAGGTAGTACCAGGGGCCAGAGCTGTAGATTTCACAGGGTAGAGATAAGATGTCAGCACCTAGTTTCCTCAAGTGTTCTATGCACAGAGCACCGGGGTAAACAATGCGCTGACATTTTAGTTCCACCCTGCAGAATCTACAGCTCTGGCCCTGGAGTTTCCAGCAAGCAGAGGGCCAGAAATGCATATATAACCCTTCAATGCAATAAAATTCCTCTTAAAACAGCAGTTGGGGCACTATGCTTCTCTTTGTTTTGTGGGGGGGGGGGGGAGGGGGGGAGGAATTAGGCTGGTGTGGAACCACCTATAGTGGGCAGAGATGTATACACATACCCTCCCTCACTCCCTCTTTTGCGCACCTTTTTCAATTAGAAGGTCCCTATTTACTAGAGAATTATATGGGGGGGAGGGAAATACCCAGCCCTCTTCCACTCCCAGTTTCCAACTGTGTCAGAAATGGGGGGAAGGAGACCTGGAGAAATCCCTACTTGGGGTACCTTTTGGGGAATTGAATTTAAATATCCTTCAACATATCTTGTATACTCTGTGTATCATATGGTCATATTTTTTTCCCTTTTTGGGCGATATACCATAAACCATTCGATATAAATAATACAATCGTTAACAGCCGCACTTATGCTTAATTACACATATCTCCAGACAGACTGTATAAATAGCAAGTATTTATTGTTTGTAGCAAGTGGGTTTCTCAGTTTTGTAGCAAGTGTTGAAATACCAAATAGTCTGGTGCAGACGCGTTTCGCACTTAGCTTCTTCAGTGCACCATGGGTACTATAACATAAACATATACATATATTGGCTTAGCTTTATAACATTCCAAATAATTATGGGTACTGTAATTTAAACATATACAAGTATTAGCATGCATGTGACATTTACATGTATTGGCATAACTTTGTCACTATTCAAGTAGTTATGGCAACTGGTAGACCGTTAATTGTGAGTGCACTTACATTTTCAGCTATTTTAAGCTATTTTCTCTTCCAAATATCAATGTAGCCTTCACCGAATATTCCAAATTTTGTGTCTAGATACAATAATCAGCTTTTAAGTTTCATTCTGGTAGTATCTGGTGTAGTTTTAATACTTGGTATACTCACTTTTTTGCTGTATTGAGTCAGTTAGGAGTAAATCTGTTGAGAGAGCCAAATTATAGGATAAGCTTATAGTTTATCCTACCAACTCGATTCTACACTACAGTGTATTACTATTATATTAAGTACTTACATAAGTTAACTGAGCCAGCTGTGACACCTACGTCCGGTGATTCCTGTGTCTAATGGGGACAGACAGGATGCGCTGATGGGAAACGTGGGGATCCAATTTGTTGTGGAGTCAGACTAGTAATCCGGATTTGGGTTGCTTGGTAAGCCAGTTGTTTGTGTCCTAGCTGTGCTGCCGGCGTGCTGGTATGGAGTCCCTCGCGTCAGACGCTGGGGCCGCTATGTGAGGGGAATTTATTTCCCCTCCGGACGCTCTCTAGCCAATCAGAGGGCAGGGCGTCTACGGAGGGCGGGGTCTCAATCAGAGCCGGCTCAGCTGTTACCTCCGTAACGGCGGAAGGCGGGGTCCTCCGTGAGGACGCCGCAACTACAACTTCCGCTCTCTGTGCGGCCCCGGACCGGATTTGAAGAGGTGTCGTCAGGCTGGCGGCGGCCATTTTGTTGGTTATTTTCATATTGATCTGTGTTTCCGCCATTTTCTCGTGGTCTGGCTTTGCAGTTTCGGCGCCATTTTATTATAGTGCTTTTCGATCTGCTTTATGCGCTATGCAGCCATGTTCTATTCTGTGGCCATACCGCTATTAAGTTTATATAATCTTGATATATGATGGCTCTCTCTGCTCCTAATACACTGAAGTTTGTATATTTATGTGACCTTTATAGGTACTTTAATAGTCAGCGTCGGCTGATTTATCATGCAGTAAGTGCAGGCACATAACGGCTACTATTGTTGCCTATTGTTCTTTTTTATATATTAGTTTACTAATTACATTTTATGATGAACTTAGAGTGGTAAAATTAAATAAACATATAAATATAAATATATAATGGTAAAAATAAAGATATATAAATATATTGAAAATGCTTGTAAATTATAATTCTTTATCCTTGTGATGCATTTATTTCTTAGAGTACATTCTAATGGTCGGGTTCGCCTCAAATATTTCTTTAGGTCCACTTTTGTTAGCCATTTGTTTGTTTTTAAACTGTTCTATAGTGTCATTGTTCTCATTTTTCTCTTCATTTCTTCTATGGACATTGGGAATGGGATTTTTAATATTTTATTTTACTTTGGTTATGACACCTTTGGGTCAGGCTATTCTCAGCACAGGAAGTGTCAAATTTTTTTGTGTTTCTTAAGTGTAAAGGCACTTATTTCAGGTAGGGTATAAAGCTACAGGTTTCTCTCTTATGATTTTAGTTATACAATGTTTTAATGACACATTCCTTTTGTTATTCCCATCCTCCTAGTGATCATCCTGGCTGTGGTGGAGGCCATTCTCCTGTTACTCCTGCTGTTCCTGCGCAAGAGGATCCTCATCGCAATCGCTTTGATCAAAGAAGCCAGCAAGTAAGTTGAACAGAGAGGGAAATAGAGGGTATCTGTGGAAAGGGAAGGCATCAGCACTGGGAGAACCCAGCCAGGTGCCAGGGCTTTTGCACCTTGGGAGGATCCACCTCATTCCTTTTACCCTGGTAAGCCCCTATGCAGGATGTAGGGTCATGATGGAACCAGGATTAAGGACTGTCAGCCATGGGCAGATTGACCATTGGGAGACACATTCTTTCTGTCAGTCTTTCTATTCTTTGTTTCTTTCATTCTTTTTTTTCACTCTTTTTTTTGTACATCTCTTCTTTTTTCTCTCTTGTTTTCTCTCTTTTTTTCTCTTTGTTTCTGTCTCTCATTCTATGCTTTTGTTCTTTCTTTGTTTCTTTCCATTAATTGTTTTATATTTCTTGTCTATGATTTTCTTTTTTAATTCCATTTCTTTTTCTTACTTTCCTGCTTTCTTCTATTCAATCTATACTATGTCATTGCTTCTATAATTCTTTTCCTTTCTATTTACCATATATGAAACTTTATCACCATGTATGTAGTGTCACACCACACCGCAAGGGGTCCATTGAGTCTATCACCCAGGGGCCCACCTTAACCTGGAACCGGCCCTGCCTGTGGACAATGGACAAGATGGAAATCCAGACAGCAGCCCAAGATCAGAGGTCTCATTTACGATTGGCATGACAATGATTTTTTAGTTGACCCAACTTCAGCCCAGACTTCTTTAATAGCCTCTGGATAAGTGGGAGATGGGTATAGTTTCTATTAGTTGTGGACTGTAACTGACAAAATACTTCCCGTCACAGTCAGACTCTAACAGTCAGACTCTAAAGGATAACAACCGCTGCAGCTGGCAGAACTTTTGCATGGTGATTTGCGATTGCTGTGCTAGTGTGATGGCATATTGGATGACAGCGGGCAGCGACCCTCTTGCAATTTCACATTGATTGTAGTCATCTAAGTCCTCCATGGTGACTCTGGCTCCTTGAAAAGCACATTGGCAGACAGTTTCCTTCACTGACCAAAAATACTGAGCACTCTTAGCTCAGCGTTGATGATCTGGGTGGGCTGGAGCTAGGTCTTCAAGGTGTAAAAAGAGTATTTTTTCTGTTGTAGCCTACATTAACCATTTCCTTTTGAGAGACAAAAGATCTCTGAGTAAAGGAGTAAAGAAGAAGGACCAAAAAGGTAGTGAGCTAAGCAAAATATGGTCCATTTGACACCCATGACTTTTTTGTTGGGTAAACATTTTAGTGTGGCCACTGAAGGCAGAAAGTGAGATAACAAAAAATAAAATGAATATGTTTTTAAAATGAAACAAAACACTTGACAATCGAGCTTTGAGTCTAAAAAACTCCAGGGCCGGATGAGAGGCTCCCACAGGGCCATCCTAATTTGGGATATACAGGTAGCCTTAGCTCGTTCCCTGATGCCATAGCGCTGCTGGCAGAATTCCCGGCATCCCTCCATCTGCTGTGCAGGCCTGCTTCAGTTCTATCTGAAAGGCTTGGGAGCGGAGGAACCACCAAAGGGAACGGCCAGCAGGAGGTGCATGGTATAAACATCAAAAAACATCCTATGCCATTTAGGAGGAGACTCATGTATGCACCATGGGATCACTGAAACAAGGTAGACTTACGACCAACCCCAGGGTTTCAAACAGCAGGGTCATCCCAAATTAAGATGTCCCGGAGGCGAGGACCAAATCCCAGGACAATTAAAATCCTGGTTTTTGGTCCTCTATAAAGAAAAAAAAAAACATTTAAAAAATCAGTTGATAAAGTTATACAGGAAAGTGGAAATCAAGCAGGAGTAGAGGGGTACTGGGATTTTTACAGTAACCATTTTATTGGCCTATATATTTGTTTATATACTGTTATATATGTTTATATACTGTATACCACTAAATATATATACATATTACAGATGATATAGTTGCTGTGGTTAATCATTTACAAATAAGATCTGGAGGACTAATGGGGAAATATGTATCTTTCTCTTTGCAGGGCGATCGGTTACATAATGTCCTCCTTGTTCTATCCACTGGTCACTTTTGTTCTGCTGGTGGTATGTGTGGCATACTGGGGTATCACTGCTCTGTATCCTTTCATTTTAATAGTTGTTAAAAAAATGATTTTCCTGCAATAGTAACCTCCTCTAGGTCAGTTTCGGGCTCGTAATATATACCTGTATACAGACATGACTGAATCTCTGGATAGATAACTTTTGTAAAACCATTGCTGGATTCCACTTGACACTTATAGGTTTCATTCATGCCCTCACATTGCCAGCAAGGGTGTACATACCATAGATGCAATAGAGGCATCCGCTACCGGGCCCATAGCAGGAGGGGGCCCTGTGCAAGCTGTCTCTTCCTGCCTTGCAGGATCTGATCCTCTGGAGGTCCCCTGCGAGTGGCAGACTGGCGCTACTCAGGCCAGCTGGGCCTGGCCAACAGCAGCAGGACTGGTGGTAATGGTGGGGCCCAGACTCCATCAGTGGGCCCAGAATGGTAGCAGCAGGAACTAGTAACCCTGGCCCATGGGTGAAGCTAGCCTCTCTGCTACATAGCGTGAAATATAGAAAGTCTTTTGTAGAACAGCTGCACAGCTTACTGTTAGTCCACTTCTTGGCTGCTGTGGCCAGCAGTGGTGCCGGGATCCTAACAGTCGAAAAAGAGCCATCACTCCAAAATACTTGCAAAACTTATATTCAATCCATTGGTGTATGTCCCATGACATTCTCCACCCAAACACAGTTCAAGAACAAAAAGAAGTCCATCTGAATATCTAAATATTGATTATATTGATATTCATTTTATCATATGTATCATATTTTATCAAGATACCTGCCCAAATATGACTTTTGCTTTGGTATACAGCTAGTATATTACACATCACTTGTAACATGGTATACAACTGAAGGCAGTATATTACACATCACTTGTAACATGGTATACAGCTGACGCCAGTATACTCCACATCACTTGTAACATGGTATACAACTGAAGGCAGTATATTACACATCACTTGTAACATGGTATACAGCTGACGCCAGTATACTCCACATCACTTGTAACATGGTATACAACTGAAGGCAGTATACTACACATCACTTGTAACATGGTATACAACTGACGCCAGTATACTACACATCAATTGTAACATGGTATACAACTGAAGCCTGTATACTCCACATCAGAACTGTTGTAACATGGCTTACCAGGATCAAGGGCCTTTTGTGGAATCTGTTGGTGTACTTATCATTGTACAGTTTTTTACTCTGCCCTGTATGGGTAAACTAAAATGTATTAAGTGGCCTTCTATGTCGCAATCTAAGACACACATAATTTATGAGAGATGTGTAATATTCACTGTGCTTTGTAGGTTTGGCAGTGTGCAATTGTTTTACAATCATAAAAGTCCCTGTCCAGGGATTAAAATAAAAAAAAAAGTCTATACTGCAGCGCCAGCATCTTCATACTTACTGATGAACGAGAATGAGCGATTCAGTCGGGCAGCTTCTATCAAATTGGCTTTTTTGCCCTTTAAAACGCCTACTCAATTCAGTGCAAAGTAGTAGGGGGCTGGATGGGGATGCTGCTGGGGAACAATGGACCTACACAGAGGTACTGCGAGGCAAAAATGTGAGTATATGCTTTTTTTTAGCCTAGACATTACCTTTAAATCTGTGAGACTATATGGTTTGTGGATGGACCCTTGGCTTTAGATTAGAGGTCCTAAACCTTCAAAAAAGTGATGAAAACTGTTTGTGCTTGTGTTTTCTGCACTTTAAGTGGTTATTTTGTGCCCTTTAACACAGTTGACATTTTGATTGACCGTTTTACACCATGTGATCCAAACCACTGGTCTAGCAGATAACCAGCAAGCCACACAATTAGGGTCTGCGAGCCACATGTGGTTCCTGAGCTACAGGTCGGGAACCACATCAATACTATAGACATGTCTATAGATGATGCTTTTTAAACCTATTGGATTTGAAAGCAGAGATATAAATGGGTATTGCAATATTTTCTTCACAATAAAGCCTTGCAGTCCTTATGCTATAAAATAATTATTCGTTTAAAGTTCCTTCACTCTGCTCAGATATCTGGCAACCTCAGGAGCGCCAATTTACACTATAACAACTGTGAATGCCAGCGCCCCAGGGTGTAACAACATTACAGGAACTAAAGAATGTGACCCAATGGTAAGTTAGCTGAAGAAACATCAATAGTTGTCTGGTTCACCTTGATGCCTTTATTGGTGGAATAAATATCTGTGTGAACTATCGTCCATCATCCCATCAAGGGCTTAGTGTGAGACTTCTGATGCCACCTTTGTTACTCTCTCTAGAACCGCTCCACATATACCTCCAACTGTACAGAGGTCCGCTGTACCTTCTACAAGTATAAGACAGAAGGCCTCGTCCAGCAGAACATCTTCAACCTGCAAATCTACAACATCTTTGGCTTCTTGTGGTGCATCAACTTTGTCATTGCCCTGGGCCAGTGTGTCATGGCGGGTGCGTTCGCTTCCTATTACTGGGCCTTCCACAAGCCTAAAGACATCCCCTTCTTCCCTGTATCTGCCGCATTCATGAGAACGTTGAGGTGAGCTTTGTCGATTCTGTGGTGACTATGCAAATAAAATATTTTAAACCAATTTAAAGCCCCCCCCCCGGCAACATCTTTACATAGAAGTGAAGCTAATTCCCTATAGTGGCAACACGCAGGGGAAAACTTGGTAATTTCCTAAAGTACATCTAAAGCCAACACCACTGCCAGGATTATTATACCCCTAATATTAAAGTGGACCAAAACTCAGGATTTTGACTATCCTGGGTTTTGGTCCTTTCCACCGGGTCACCCCGATTGGGGATGCCCCACTGTGTGAAACCCCCCCAGGTTGCCCAAACAAACTCGCCTCTTCCCGGTCCTACGGCACATTTGCGGCCTCTTGTCCAATCAGCGCGTTCGGATCCGCTCACGTCAGCTCGTCTAAGGCGAACGGATCTGAGGGCGCTGGCGGCAGCATCCCCGCTACTCTCTAACATGGAGTGTGTCCGCGCTGGGCATTCACAAATGCTTGGCGTGGGCACGTGCCCTGCTAGCAGGATATCGGGAATGTGCCCGCTGCTCGTGCATGCGCCATTGGACTGGGAAACTAGGTGAGTTTATGGGCTAACTGGGGGGTTTCACCAGCCAGGTATCTCCATTCTGGATGCCCCAGGGAAAGGGAATCAATCAACCAAGGAATATTCTCCGATCTCCATGGGTACACTTTAAAGTGGACCAAAGGCCAGGAGTTTCACCCTGCTGTGGCATCTACTCCATTCAGCATCGATTGCTGTGCATATTAATTTCTGGCAATCAATGCTAAATGATTGGATTTCTGGGCATCTCCTTTATGTCGCTCCCTCTGGCTGCTCATACCTGCAGCCAGCCATTCAGATATGCCTGATGAGGGGTGTGTGCATCCAATGGAGGGGTACATGGGTTGCTGACGGGAGACTGTGCATATGCCATGGGCAGTGGTGGAGTGGGGACAAAAATCAGCCTTGGGTTTTAACGGCCCAGTCTGCCCATGACTCCCCTCTGAGCCCAAGTGTCCTCCAAGGCTGAATCCATAGCATTGCAGGAAGCAGGGGTAGATCTGTCCAACCTGAAGATACTCAAGCTTTCGTATTGTAGGTGCATATCATGTGGCAGGGGTGAGCATTGAGGGGTCAGCCTTATGAGACTAAGCCATTGAAAGCAGGACTAGGCCTGGGGGTTCTTGGCTCAGATGGTCAAGTGGGGCCAGGTTCAGGGTAGAGGGGAGACTAAGCATGCAGGAATTGATTGGTGGTGTAAGAAGCAGCCGCCCATCTGGCCCCAAAGCAGTGTGGCCCACTGGGAATTTTCCTAGGTCTCTATGGCCATTCCCTCCTGGCCGTGGGAGATAGGATCAAGGTAAAATTACGGGCCATCCCAGGAGTTTCTTACCCAGCCCTGGAGCCTTTTAGACACTAGGACCAGGTGTCATAAGTTTTGATCTGCTGTAAAGCAGATCTCCAGTCTAAACCAAGAAAGCGGCCCTAGGAGAAACCGCGTACCCCACTTCCTAGTAGGGGTGTAAAAAAAATGTATTCTGTCAAGTATCGCGATATTTCAGTGATCACCGCATCCGTCATCAGATCAGCGAGGGACACAGAGGGTGAGTAAAGAAAAAAAAGTTTTTTTATTAATAAAGACATTTTTTCTATATGTGGTGTCTTTATTTACTGTTAACCCTTTGTGAACTGCTAAGGGATCAATAAAACCCCTATACCAGTTCACAGGACTCTTGGTCTGACAAGTCACCTGCGGCTAGCGGGCCCCTGCGCCTTGTTCTACAAGCCCCCATAGCTGGTACCTGGCTGGTTATGCTTAGTAGGGGGGACCTCACGCCATTTTTTGGGGAATTTCTAAGGGTTTTTAACCCCCCCCCCCCCCCGGGAAGGGGGACCCTTCGTCATTTTTTAAAATTAAAAATAACATGTAATTTAAAAAAACGCAATATATTGTCTTTGAAACAGAATCGGGATATATCATCATACGTGTATCGGAATACGTATCGCATCGCCAGATTCTTGCCAATTGACACCCCTACTCCCTAGGCATTCCAAATTGGGGTGGCCAACAAATACCCCCATAACTGATGGAATACCATGCCTGTGGCTTCCTTTTGTGGCAGTCTAGTGTGCAGCACGCTTTATTTTAGCATTAGGTGGTGCTTAGCAATATTGAGCATCTAGGCAATGTAACAAGTTAGAGTGGCAATAGCAGATAAATTAGGTGGAGTGCCAACAATGGAGAGGCCTCACATGCCTGGATGGGCATCTCAAATATCAGGGGTGTTGGGATGCAGTGGCCTTTAGGGTTGAAAAAGATGGCTGGAGGTCCATTTAAAGTGTAAATGCTACCTAGTTTCTTTTTCTAATTGGCATCATTGCCAATAGTACTTGAACTTTCAAGCCTGGCCCCACAATTTAGAGAAGCAGCTTTTTCCTTTTACTTTAAAGTGAATGGCCAAAGTATTCACTATTTAGAAAGCTCTCTGAAACTTGGTCCAGCTACTTCACTAAGAGGCTTGGGGCTGGGCTGCGAGGAAATAAAAAACTGGACTTTAAAATTAATATTGATTTAAAAATGTAAATAATATGTTTATTATAGCTGAATATGATTTAGATATAAGTGAAATTTCCTGACTTGGCTGCTTGTTGTTTCCCCAGATATCACACGGGATCCCTGGCTTTCGGATCCCTCATTCTCACTATTGTTCAGATGATCCGAATCCTCCTGGAGTATTTGGACCACAAACTGAAAGGTAAAATTAAAGTTCAATGCTTTTTAATAAAGCTGCATGCACAGGATGGCCTTATAGAAAACTAGCTTGTCTGGCCAAGGAATTAGAAAGCAGTCTAAGTGGTGGTAGCCTTGTGCCATGGCGGACTTGCCATATGTCCAGGCCACTGCTTTGGGGCTAGTTTGAGTCATTGCTTCTAACCCCCACATCCAATCCATGCCTCCCTGTTCTTCCCTCAGTCCTACTGTACCATACCCCATTGTATCCCCTACCCAAGAAACCCTGTCTCTATGCTATATGCTATGATGTGGCCACCTCGCATGATGCAGTGGGATTAGCCCAAGCCCAGTGGTGGACTAGGGCCAAAAATCAGCTTGGAATTTTAGCAGCTCCTGGCCAGCATGTGACATACCTGCTGAGGCCCTCCAATGTCCAGTTAGTAAGACTGAGGCCCTTGTTGATCAGCCAACTGGGGCACCAGAAACTTTTCACATGGATCATTTTATCAGAGAATGCTGCCAATTTACCTATACACACTGCCAATATAGAAAAAGAGAAGACCCGGGTACTGAAAAGCCAGTTTAAACACTCCTGCACTGGAGCTCCCCTGCTGCAGTTGTGCTATGGACCACATACACTCTCTAGTAAATAAAAAGGGACATGGCATTTAAAAAAAATCTGAATTCTTCATCCCACCATCAACCCAGATGAATCCTCCTTTTAGGGATAGGCAAGTGCTTTTCTTCAGCTGTCCTTGTGGTATGTCGTTGTGGTAGGCACAACTCTAGGGATAGAACAGGAGGACACTTCTCAGTCACTGAGGTGTTCTACATGGCATTTGGGGGATGTGGGTGCTACCAGACTCTCACATAGTACCGGTAATTTTAGAAATACAAAACACAGGTACAATCTCTGCACACCTTCCTGCCATCTGTAGTTTCAAGCACTAGTCTTCACCCAAAAATACCAGAACTTGTTCCCCCTTTAGCAGCTCCAACTAACACAGCCTGACTCAAATAGGCACCTGGGCCTTTAGCTCCCTCCACAGGTTGCCAGTGGTTGGTCCAGTTCTTGCTTAAGTTTCCTCAGCTGCTTTCTTTTAAACTGGCTTCTTTATTGTTTCACTTCCAAGACAATTAAATAGGACCAATACCTATTTTAGACATGGGTTTTAGTCCCTGTGTGGGAGGGAACATCCCAATTGATGATACCCCCCACACATGCACTGCGGCCAACACAAAAACCAGACCGATGACACTAACTATGACTCTGAATAACAACTGTTCTGATTACCCTCTTCCCAGCACCAGTATTACTAAGTTATGCCTAGGAGTGGCCACCTGGGCAGGCCTCTCCTGGCACAGAGAGATATACATTTCTAAAATTCTTAGCCTTATGTTATACATTCAACTGGTCATACTACTAACTTCCCTGGACAGGACCATAGGACTAGGACTTTTAAGAAACGGCTCCACAGAATAGCTGCCTGGCAGGTAGCTCCGTTAACCAATCGCTGAACTTAAAGGAGCACTATCGTGAGAAAAATGCCCAATAATAAAAATCCATATAAATATGCTGGATGGAGAGTAGAAGGGTCACTTACTTATACATTGGGCATCAGGAATTATCCAGCCAAGTTTGTATTTTTTATTTTAATAGTAGAAAGAGGAAATCAGGGGTGACAGGCTCTGTCACCCCTCATAGACTAAACCTGTCACCCCTGGATTTTATTGCTACCAGGAGAATAATACCACAAGCTTGGTGGGAGTTTTATTCAGTTCAGGTGTAAAAGTGACCCCTCCTCTCATTAGCCAAGGTGTTTATATGGATTTTTAATATAATACAATTTTGCTCCTTTAACCTTCAGCACAGTAGTGTTTTCTAACTGCCAGTACTAAAGATCTTACCCTTATTCCCCTGCTGAACAATCTCCCAATCCCATTTCCAAAGTACTTCTGCTGGCTTAATGAATTACTTGTCTTGTATGTACAGTAAGTGTATGCAGGTGGTAGAGAATAAGGAATTGGGTAACTGACTAGAAATGGAAAAAAACATTGAGCCAAGACTGAGGAGCTGATATGGCAATAAAGCTAAACGCAATGGGCCAATAGAGATGGCAATGAAGAAAATCTATAATAGTATAGTAAAGTAGCAAAATAGAATCTAATGAAGAAATTGCAACAAGTGGAGACAATGACTAACAGGATAGAGGTAGTGACAGAGCACAAGAAAACCAGAGACACACCCAGAGACCAAGACCCGTACAAACATTGATTGCAGGGTTACATAATGGGCTTTAGTCCCCTTGAGAGGAAGATAATGATGAAAACACTACATTAGCTCATCAATGATGTAAAATTATTGGGAAAATGATTTCTGAACAAGATGATAAAGAAATATTATGTCTATGTCCGGTAGATGCGCATAATCCATGCACGCGCTTCCTTCTTTGCTGCCTGAAGTGTTGCTTCTGGTGTCTGGAGAAGTTCATCAAATTCCTGAACCGCAACGCATATATCATGGTAAGTTTTTTTTTGCTCTGGATAATAAAGCAGACTTAAACTCAAATACTGATGTATCCCCCCCCCCCCCCCCCCCCCCGTGGGTGTTGGTTGGTAGTGCAGTGTATGGTGCAGGTTCGTCTGGGCCTAGTGTTGTCCTGTGTGCAGGGTCAGGATTATCATTTCTGGGGTCTCATGAAAAGTTGTGTCTGGGGGCCCTATTCAAAGGCATTTTTTTTTTTTTTTATAATTCTTTATTTAAGGGTTTTTGCATAGAAACATACAGAGAAAAGGGAACAAGTCACATTACATCACAATACACATTATGGAAAGGGGAAAAGGGGGGTGCGGGAGGGGGTCAGGGGAAGGCATAAGGGCAAAGGAGCGGCTCAATGAAAAACATATCAAGTAAACCTGCATACATATTCAAAGTTTCTTTGCATGTGAACATACTCAAGCAAGATGTAGAATACAATACCGTGCAGTACACCATAAGGTAGGGCAGTGGGCGGGGGCCAAGTGGGCAAGGGTTCTGGTGTAGGGAAAGGTGAGGCAGCAGCTGGGCGCTCTACGTTGCACGCAGGCTTACAGGCTAATAACTCAACAGCACGCGGAGGCTGCCGGGACGAGCTCGCCCAAAATGGATACGAGGTGCATCCACCCGGGGCAAAGCGCTGATGTCTCCCCTCACGGAACTCCCCCGGGGCCATTTGGAGCTTGGGTAAAAAGATAATAGACCTGCTGCAAGGGGGGCCAAAACAAAGGGGGGGGGGGCGGGGGTAAGCCCCTACCTCAGCACGTCAGCGCAGCAGCACAAGCCCTGGTCATCTGCACTCTGGTTCTTTGAATAACTGCTTGAACTCTTCAGATTCCTGGTAGGTTAGCCAGGGCATCCATGTCCGACTATATTGCTCATCTCTATCGTGTATAGCGAGTGTGAGGTCCTCCATCTCCGAGATGTTTAACACCTCCGCGACCCAATCCCTTACAGTGGGGTCTCTTTTTTGTTTCCAAAATCTTGGAATTGCTAGCTTAGCCGCATTCAACAAATGAGCCCGCAGCGATTTCTTATATTCACCTACGGAGTGACTCGTCGAATGCAGCAGAATCTGAGCTGGGTCAGTGAGGATCCGGCCCCCCGTGAGCTGAGAGATTATGGCCAGCACACCCTCCCAGTAAGCACGTATCTTGGAGCAGGACCATAGGATGTGTATCAGAGTGCCCCGCTCAGCCCCACACCTCCAACACTGCGGGTCTACCGAGGCCGACATTCTGTTGAGCCTGTCGGGGGTATAATACCATCTGGTCAGTACCTTGTAGTTAGATTCTTGTACTCTGGTGGCAATCGAGGATCTGTGGGCAAGAGATGCAATCTTTTCTCTCTGCTCCTCATCGAACTCCATCCCCAAATCGGCCTCCCACTCCCTCCAGAACGTCGGGGGGCTATCGCTCTCTCCTACCAGTAACGAGTATAATTTGGAGGTCAGGTGGTCATTTGGCGTTTCACCCAGGCAAACCCTCTCGAGCTCTGTATGAGCCCTGCACCTTTCTCTCTTCAATCCCTGCCCAGCCACAAAGGATTGTAGTCTAACCAGGGTCCATGGGTCCATGTCTACACCTCCCCACCTGGATCTCAAGTCCGACAGGGGTGTCCACCCGCCCTCCGTAATCAAATCCCCCGCCCTTAGCTGAGTCAACTCACCCCACCCCCTGAGGTCCGCTCTGGATGATCCAGGGGCCAGTAACAGGTTAGTGATTATAGGGACCATGGGGGAAGGCCACGGGGATACCTCCGGATAGGATCTGTATCTCCCAAAGACCCACAGTGTTGCTTCAATGGTCGGATGCCTCTTTAGGTCCGAGGGCAGGGCCCCTCTGCCCCACATCAGGACATCTGGTGGGGTGGGGGTCACGGCGCGTTCCAGCTGAACCCACCGCTTTGTTTCCTGGCATGTCGCCCACTCACAAGTTCTCTGTAAATGTGAGGCCGCCCAGTAGAGCCTAATATCTGGTAGTGCCATGCCCCCCTGATTCTTGGGTCTATATAGCAGGCGTTTCCCGAGTCTCGCTCGCTTCTTGTTCCAGACGAAGCTCAGGAGGGACCTGCTAAGATCAGCAAAGAAGCCCGCAGGGATCCGAACCGGCAGGGCCTGGAACAAGTACAACAGTCTGGGCAGCACCGTCATCTTTATTATGTTTACCCTCCCCATCCAGGAGAATGTGGGGAGGTCCCACCTCCCTAGATCTGCTCTAATTCTTCTGGCCAGGGGAAGGAAATTCAGGGGTACTATGTTGTACAAGGAGCTTGGCAATTGGGTTCCCAGATATGTCAATGAGGCCTTGGCCCACTTGAAGGGAAAGGACTGTCGTATAGTCCGGACCAGGTCTCCCTGAAGGGAGACATTCATGGCTTCGGACTTATCGAAATTGATTTTTAAGTACGAGAGTCTCCCGTAGGTCTCAAACTCCCTCATCAGGACTGGGATAGTTACGGAGGGGTTAGTAATAAAAAAGAGCAGATCATCCGCGTAAGCGGCGACCTTGTGGGTGCTCTCACGGGTGGCCAGTCCCTGGATGTCATGATTATTCCTAATTCTACACAGGAACGGCTCAAGTGACACAGCGAACAGGAGGGGCGAGAGGGGGCAGCCCTGGCGGGTTCCATTTTTGATCCACACCGGGTCTGAAAGGTGGCCATTTATTCTTATTCGCGCCGAAGGGGAAGTGTATAAGGCCTCTATGAGCCTTCTCATATTGTCCCCCAGCCCAATGTACCGGAGAGACTCTTTCAGGAAAGGCCAGCTTACCCTGTCAAAGGCCTTTTCAGCATCAGTTGACAGGAGCATCAGGGGGGTCTCTGAGGTTTTGGCTGTATGAATGATGTTAATGGCACGGATAACGTTGTCTCTGGCCTCTCTATGGAGCACAAACCCAGTCTGATCTAGGTGCACCAGATGGGGAACCAGGGGGGCCAGCCTTTTTGCCAAGATTTTGGCATACAGCTTCATATCCGCGTTAAGTAGAGAGATGGGCCTATAACTTTTACAGTACAGCGGATCTTTTCCCGACTTATGTATAACCGTAATGTGGGCTTCTAACTCCCTGCATGAGAAAGCTCCAGGGTTCTCCTTGTCCAGTATTGTGTTCCAGGCCCTTACCAGCCGCGTGCCCAGTAGGGTCCCGAAGGTTTTATAGTACCTGGACGTAAAACCGTCCGGTCCCGGCGCCTTGCCTGTGGGTGTAGTTTTAATGGCCTCGGCCAACTCCTCCTCATTTATTGGGGTTTCAATTAGGGCTGCAGCCTCCTCCGAAATCTTCGGCATATCAGAGCCCGCCAGGTATTGCTTAATTCTCTCCAGCTGCCCCAGCCCTGATGCGTCCCCACGTAGCCCATAGAGACCCGAGTAGTAGTTCTTAAATGTGCCTGCTATCGACTCTGAGGTGTGCTGTTTCTGTTGAGAATCGTCTATAATTTCAGATATAAAGTTTTGGGCCTGCTGCTGCTTGAGGCCTCTCGCGAGGAGAGCGCTGTTTTTGTTGCCATACTCATAATACCGCCTTTTACATTTCCTAATCACATGCTTGGCTTTTTGCCTTAGTAGGGCGTTAAGGGACGCTCTGGCTTGTGTAAGTTCCCCGAGTACGCTCGCTGCCTCCGACTGTTTGTGGGAGAGTTCCAGTGCATTGACCCTCTCTATCAATCTCGCCAGCAAAGCTGTATTTTCCCGCTTTAATCGCGAGGCGTGGCCAATCAGGATGCCCCGGACAACGCTCTTGTGGGCCTCCCAGAGTGTCAGGGCCGAGACCTCCCCATTATCATTCTCATTAAAGTATGAGGTGATACCATCCCTGACTGCCTGCAGAATCACCGAGTTCTGCAGCAGGGATTCATTCAGCCTCCATGTAAAGGGGGAAAGGGGCCTGTTCACCAGATCCACATCAAGGTAGACCAGGGCATGATCTGAGAATGAGGTGGGGTAAATGCCATCACCTGAAACTCGCTCCAGCAAGCTATGCGAGACCCAAAGATAATCAATTCGGGAATAAGTCCCGTGCACCTTCGAATAAAATGAATAGTCTCTAGCCGTGGGATTTCTAATTCGCCATGCGTCCACCAGCTGTAAACTATGCAACCTCCTCTTTAGGGATCTCAAGGCTGACTGGGTAATTGTCGACTTGCCCGCCGAGGTGTCGATGAGAGGGTCAATCGGTAGATTAAAATCACCACCGAGGATCAGCTCACCCTCTGCAAATTTTTCAACTTTGTCTAATGTCTGCTTGAGGAAATGAACCTGACCCTGGTTGGGGGCATATATCGAAACCAGGGTATATCGTTTCTGATTAATTGTCCCTTTAACCATGACCACTCTCCCCGAGTTATCAGCCCAGGAATCCGACAATAAAAAAGGGGTATCTCTCGCTATTAGGATAGCCGCCCCCTTCTTCTTACCCTCCGAGGCACTGCTGGTGTAGGCGTGTGGGAAAAATTTACTGTTCAGCTTGGGGGAGGCTCCTTTTTTGAAGTGCGTCTCCTGGATAAAGATTATTTTCGCCTTGTATCTCCTTAACTCTTGCCACAATATTGTTCTTTTCTCAGGCGTGTTAAGCCCTTTCACATTAAGGGATACAACCTTCAGCGAGCCCATGGTATGTAGATGCCTGTAGTCGCCACTCAAATAGACTGTATTAGATGAGGCCGCTGCCTGAGCCTCTAGGGTTTTGGGGAGTCGGGGAAGTGGGTTGGGGGTTAGGGTAGCGGGGGAGGTCGCAGGGAACACAGGGGCAGGGGATCAAACAATTATGTAACAAGGAACTAGACTAGGTGATAGTCAACCGGTGGGTCACGATATACGTGTTCCGGAGATGGTGCTTTTTAGCGGAAAACGGTGAGATTCCCCACTATCTCCCCAGATATGTGGGTAGACAGCGGTCCGCTTCTATCTTCCCCTCCACGAGGACCAAGGTCGTCGCTGGAGGGGTGCACCTGTTGTACGGGGGGATAGGAGGACTAGGGCCGCCATCCTCGGGGGGATGAACCGCACTATATAATAAACTCTCATTCTGTTACACTCTAAGGCATTCGTAATTGTAAATGTAAAGGGGGACACAGATGATACGATGGCTGAAGACCGCAAGATGGCGCACCGGGGCAGGAGGGGCACGGCCGCACACGTAGCAGCCTCTCCCTCCCAGAAGGCCGACAAGTGCCCATGCCGGTGGCCGATGCCCATGGGGTGGGCTCCCCGCAAGGGGGGAAGCCGCCCACCACGCGGCCAACCGGCAAACCCCGCACAACCATGACCGGTCAGCACCCATACATATATACACGTGTTTACACATGTGTTCAAACAGGAATAGATCCAAACAAACTCAGCTTAACTATATACTGTTGTTCAAGTAAAGAGGCCGGGGGCGCGCGCCCCGCCAGGCGCGACAGGGCCCAAATTTGCCCACTCGCGCAAAGCGGGGCGCAGATACATATCTCAACTTTTGCCTCAACAATTCGACTCCGGGCACCCGGCCGGCGACCCGCATAACACGAGTCCCCAGTCGGGGCCCGAGCCAGCCGAAACCATTTAATGCCAGTCCAAAATAGCTCCAACTCACAGGGTGGCGGGGCCAGCCGGGACAGGAAGGACCCAAGTCCCAGCGCAGCCGGATCAGCGACCCCGTCTGTTTCTTCTGCCACCTCCACGCATGGGTCCATCCGCTCCCCGCGGTGGCCGACCGCCGGGCACCAGCAACCCCGGGGCAGTCCAATCCGGCACGTCCACCGGTGCCGTCTCCAAGAAGTGGAACAAGTCTTGCAGCTGGCTTGGGGACCTCAGCACAAAAAGGTCCCCGTTTTTCCGGACTCTCAGCTGAAAGGGGTGACCCCAGCGGTATGTAGCACCTCTGCTCTGAATAGCCTCTAGCAGAGGCTTTAGGAGCCTCCTCATCTGTAAAGTCCTACGGGACAGATCCTGCAGGACGATCACCTGTGCGCCCCGGTACGCAATCGGCCCCCTCTCCCAAGCGCGGCGGGTGATCTCCTCCTTAATTTTGAAGAAGTGGATCCTGCATATGATGTCTCGGGGCCTATCTCTCTCCGACGGGCGAGGGCCCAGCGCACGGTGCACACGGTCAAGCTCAATGTGATTAGTGCTGGGAAGCTCCAGAAGCTCATTGAAGATGGATGTGATCGCAGCCTCCAGGTCGCGGGGCTCCACAGACTCGGGCACTCCCCTCAATCGAAGGTTGTTTCGGCGGTTGCGGTTCTCAGCGTCGTCGTGCGCCAGGAGCAGGTCAGACACGTGTCGCTTGTTCTCTGCTTGCTGTTGTTCCAGAGCCGCCACGCGCGCCTCCAGTGCCCCGTGTGAGTTCTCCACGCCGTCCACTCTGAGCGCAACATCATTCACCGCTCCCTGGAGGGCCGCCAGCTCTTTCTTAAAAGCCCCCTCCATCCTGGAAACGTATCCATCAAAGTCATCTTTGGTAGGGAGACCACCCAGGGCCTCCTTGATGTTGACTTTAACCGCTTCTGCTACTACATGTGACAGAAAATCGAGCGGGATGGATGGGCAGGAGCCATGGCTATATGCCGGAAGCGTGGGGCTGTGCAGGACCGCTCTCCCGATATGTGGGTTGGACTCGGAGTCATGGATGTCTTGCTCAGCTTGGTGGGCTGCAGGGTGGGCATGGCAGGCCAGTCCCCCTATGGCCGTGGGGACACTCCCCTGCCCCCCCCGTCGCGAGGGCTCAAATGCATCCCAGGGGGCACGATCGCACAGTCCATTATTCGGGGCCACCTCATGATGGGGCGTCCAGGACGGGGCGGGACTCCCCGAGGGCGTCGGGGCGCCCGATGTGCCTCCAGGTTCAGGGGAGAAGGTGATTGACTTCGATGAGAGCCCCATCCTACTCCCACCAGCCGGGGTCATGTGCAACTGTCCCGCGCTCCTAGGTGGCGAATCTGGGTCACTGCTGGCTGTCTCCGGGGACCCAGCTCCCCCTGGACGTTTATATGTCTGCAATTCCGGGGGAAGGCTGCCCCCGCCCCCTCGCTGTTCATCCCCCCTCTCCGCCGAAAGGGCTCTATGTAGCTTAGGATCGTCAGGTGGCATGCCCAGGTTATCTGTTTTGTGACCTGAGGAGGTGTTGGTCCCAGTGCCACCCGGTGTTCCGCCAGTGGTTCCTGTGTCACTGTCTGCCCCATGGTGTACCTGCGCCTCCACCAGTCTGCAGCTCCTCCCTGCCCCAGCAGGTGCGCATCCACCAGCTTCCTTCGTCAGTGGTATAGGGGCTTCTCCCCTAGCAGCAGCCGGGGCGCGTCTGTCCCCGCCATCCTCCGGCGGCGGCAGCAGAGGGGGGGCTCCTCCCCTCCCTGTCGGCTCGCGCCCGCCGCTCCCATCTGCCGCCTGCGACGCGGGGGTCTCACCTCCACGGGGCCGCCGGTCTTCTTCCCCCGTCAGTCGGTCGGGGCCGCGCCGGGCAGCAGCAGCAGAGCGAGCCACGTCCAACCTCGGCTCAGCACTCTCCGCCGCCATCTTGGATTCCCCCTCGCGTGTCTCTCCGTCCTCCCGGGCGCGGAAAAAGGAGGGTATGGAGCGCTCGCTGACCTTCCTGGGGGCTCCCCTGCCTCTCCCCTTCTTGGGCATCTGCGTTGGCAGCACAGCTGGATCGCCTGAGTGTCTGCAAACTTCAGGTTAGTGCGGAGCTCCCCTCGCCTGCGTCTTTACGGCACCATATCAAGCCACGCCCCCCCCTTCAAAGGCATTTTGATAACAAAATACAAAAAAATCCTGCTCCCCATCTTTGCCCTGTTCCTCACTGCTCCCGCATCTCTGCCCTGCTCCCCATCTTTGCCCTGTTCCCCACAGCACCCACATCTTTGCCTTGTTCCTTGCTGCACCCATATCTCTGCCCTGCTCCACATCTTTGCCCTGTTACACACCGCACCCATATTTCTGCCCTGTTCCCCATCTTTGCCCTGTTCCTTGCTGCAACCACATCTCTGCACTGCTCCCCATCTTTATCCTGTTCCCCACTGAACCTATATCGTTGCCCTGTTCCTTGCTGCACCTACATTTCTGCCCTGCTCCCCATCTTTGCCCTGTTCCCCACAGCACCTACATTTCTGCCCTGCTCCCTATCTTTGCCCTGTTCCCCACAGCACCCATATCTCTGCTACCCATCTTGGTCCTGTTCCTTGCTGCACCTACATCTCTGCCCTGCTCCCCATCTTTGTCCTGTTCCTTGCTGCACCTACATCTCTGCCCTGCTCCCCATCTTTGTCCTGTTCCTTGCTGCACCTACATCTCTGCCCTGCTCCCCATCTTTGTCCTGTTCCTTCCCGCACCTACATCTCTGCCCTGCTCCCCATCTTTGTCCTGTTCCTTGCTGCACCTACATCTCTGCCCTGTTCACCACTGCACCTCTGCTTTTCTTCCCCAATGCACCCCATCTCTGCTCTGCTCCCCTATCAGCACCAGTATTACAGTAAGACCACAGCACTACCATTGTGCACTCTGCACAGTTCTGGGGGCCCCTGAGAGGTGGGGACCCTATGCAATTGCATTGGTTGAGTGGTGGCAATGCGCTCCACTGCCTGTGTGTGGGTCAGAGAAGGACACCTTGCCAAGGTTCACTTGTCGGCAGAATAACCACTCAAGTCCTTTGGCCACAGCAACGTAAATTTGGTTCAGCAGCAATACATTCCTTTACAGATGGTAAACACGCTTTCTCTCCTTTGGAGCAACCTGGCTCTTGGCACAGAGCTGCTTCATTCACGGCTGATATCCCTCTTTGGATGTCTAAGCCTTTGTCTCAATCCCAGGACCCAGGACAACTGTTTTGCTTCATTCTTCTAGCAGGCTCCCCTTCCTCTCTAGCACAAATGTCCTTTCCTTTACAAATTAAATGACTGGAACCATGACTAAAGGGAATCTAACCATTATACACTTGGTGTAGCTAGTGACAACATTTGTAGATACCCATGTCCAATGAGATGGCTTCATGACATTATGATGTTACCAGCTAGATCCTGTTTGCGTTGTATTTCCTCCTCCTCTTGTTTTTCTACCAATAAACCTATAACACTAAGTAGGGGAATAACTTTCCCTGGCCTTTCCTCTATTAGTAATCCTACAGTGCCTTCCTAGTGGGCTAGCTAAATGAATGCAGTATAAACATTTTACTGTCATTCATATGACCCAAAGTGGGACAACCACACTTTTTAAGACCTCAGAGATGGTCTATCTAGTAATTTCAGAGCATTCCAAATTTGGGCAGCGGCTTCCCTGTAGCTAAGGCGTGCTACTCCGCCTAGCCATTCATGTAGGCTGGGGGCAGGGGTGCTCCACACACCCCAGGGAGGCCGAGGATGCAGCCACTCTCACTTCCATATGCCAGGCTCTCTGTCTAAACAGGGCCATATACCGGCATTAAATTACAATGCATACGTCACTGATTGGGTAAGAGCCTACAAACGCACTGTGGGACTAGGGAAAGGTACATTTTTGTGAACTGGGGGGGGGGGTTCACATAGGGGCAAAATCCCAATCCCTGATTTGGATGGTGAAACTCCGGGGTTTCTGTACACTTTAATTACACTAGGAAAGTACTGAAACTTGATTTCTCTAGATCTTTCACTAACTGGCTAGCTAGCAATGTGAATAACATAGATTCAGTTATGGGTTACTACACTGGAAGTCCTTAATACCTTGTTTCCCCTTCATTATCCATACTATATTAGTAAAAAAAAAAAAAAATGTATTTTTAGAAACCTTGATCCATCCTCATGGTGGTGTGCGTTGTGCATTGCTATCAAGTCTGTTTATCGTTTAATATAATTTAAAATAATTTCCTCATTCGCTATATGGAAAGCTTGGTTGCGAATGACACGGAAGCCACAAACAGATATCTAATGACTTGGTCCAGTTGGTTGAACTTCCCGAGACTCGCACCTCCATGCCTTGATAAACCCGCGAGCTATGCCCATTCGACATCTTGACACACCCCTTCAGAACATAGTTACCCTGAAATACGCATGGGACAGACCATGGCGCTGAGCTATGGACTCAGAGCTTGTACTAAGGGCCCCCCCTCACCCCATCTGCTAGAGTCCCACATTCAACCATTAACACACCAGTTAATTGTCAAAGCTCACTTTCTCCCCCAATCAGCATATCCCTTCTCTGTCTCGCCAGCCCCTTACCGACCCTATAAGTAGCGAGAAGATAGGAATTAGGTCGCTGGGAGAAGAGCCCATCTTTAATATATAAGCGGTTTTAGCAAGATCTATACACATGTAGAAATTACCTTAAAGGCGCTCCATTGAGATCCGACAAAAGCAACACGGTTCACGGGTACAAAGAGTGACTGTATGCTCCCTCACTATGAGAACTGCTGACAAGCAGGGACGCTATCTAACATGTATGATGAGATTTATAATGGATGTTAGATATATTATTGTGAAATAGTCTTGCTGTACCCCCTCCCCTTCCCTACCCCCCTACCCCTTTCTTTCCTTCTGTAACCCCTCAACACCCCCAAT
The DNA here is from genome assembly GCA_027917425.1 of Gastrophryne carolinensis. Classification (NCBI taxonomy): domain Eukaryota; kingdom Metazoa; phylum Chordata; class Amphibia; order Anura; family Microhylidae; genus Gastrophryne; species Gastrophryne carolinensis. Next base: position 27,835,353 of record CM051235.1, on the reverse strand, counting down.
TACTGTTGCTTGTTATATTTCCCTGTCTCTTTTGTTCTTGAAAAACCAATAAAATTTGATTACACTAAAATAATTTCCTCATGCAGATCGCCGTTTACGGAAAGAATTTTTGTGTTTCTGCCAAGAACGCCTTCAAGCTGCTGATGAGGAACATTATAAGGTGAAAATAGAACAGATAGGCTTGGTGTAGGATAAACATGACATGTCTGCGTCTGTGTTGGTCATCCTACAGGGCCATGTGTCCCAGAAAATGGATTTATCTTGTTTGTCTAATTTGACCAGTGGGTCAAAGTGTGCAGTGCTGGACAAGGACAAAAAAATGACCCAGGAGTTTATTTTAGGGGCAGCTAATGCAGTAGGGATTGGTAGGGGCCCAAAAGACATGCTATAGTAAGAACATTTTAGCACCATGGACTATGATGGCGCTTCATAAACAGACAATAATAATGAGCTTGGGTTCCTTGGCTGGTAGAGAGACTAGGGAGGCAGGTAGTGGATAGAGGTGTGGGAACTAGCAGCCTGGCTGGCCCCAAACCAGTGCAGCCCACAGGCAATTCTACCCGGTCTCCCTATGGTCTTCTGAACCCAATCCATTATCAGACATTATGCATCACAACCTTTGCCCCCAAAAGGATTAAATCAACTTGTGGCTGGCCCATACAGATTGTATATACTCATATTTTTACTTGGATGGCTGGACCATGGCACAAAGCAATTATTACCTTTTGTGTCACCCCCACCTAAGCTTGCCAGCAGGGTCCTCATTCCTTTTTGTTTTAATGAGATATCCTTTTTTCTTTGTATTTTTGTATTCTGTTTCTACATGAACCCTCTGTAAAGCACTATGGAATATGTTGGTGCTATGTAAATAAATATTATCATGGCCATGCCATGAGTGTGGCTTGACTTTGGTTCACCATGGCTGAAAAGTTTCTCTCCATCTCTCTTGGTATGACATGTTTTAGGTGTGCAGTTTGTGTGTATTGAGGGCATTTGGAAAACCTGTTATAATGTGCGTTGGTCTCCACAGGGTGGTCGTTCTGGACAAAGTGACTGATCTTCTCATATTCTTTGGGAAACTGATTGTTGTAGGAGGAGTCGGTAAGGAGTAATTCCTTTCTCTTATTCTTCAGAGCCTTAGTTTAATTCTATTTATTGTACAGAGCCTTTTGTTACCTCCAGTGCTACCAACCACCAAATTTTCCTTTCCTGATGACTATCCATTTTGTCTAGTAGATCACGCCAACACTTTGCCCTATAACATTTGTCAACAAGCTCTGCATTTATTAGACACTGGGTGCCCCCAAGTTTAGAAAAAGTTCAGTTAGCTCGTTTATGGGCTAGAATCAGAAGCATATTCCACTTGTTTTCTTATTTTTCTTGTGGGATCTATTTGGGTTCATTTATCCCTAACAAAATCTACCTAAGACAAGACAATTTAATTTAGATTGGAACCGGTTGGTGGTATAAATGTTATCTCCCTATTAAAATGTATTTCGTTTAGGGGTGAAATAACAATGACAAGTAGTGTGAAGCTTTGGAATATTAGTTTATTCAGGGAACTCGAGTATATATTCCCAATAGTAGACTGAAAGAGTTATAATGTGACAATGTACAACCTTATGCTTTTTGTTTTGTATACACAGAGTAAGAGGTGTACTATGATACAAAACATATTTAATTTGACCTTATCTGCATATCTCCTTCTTTTGTATCTCTTGTGAACCCTATTGATATGACGTCTGATCATCTCTACTTTCCACTTTTTAGGTGTTCTCGCATTTTTCTTCTTTTCTGGTCGGCTGCCAATTCCAAACGATGCTTTCAAGTCTCCAACATTAAACTATTACTGGATTCCCATCCTGGTAAGTATCCAACTTGAGGCACAGTGGGACTTTTTCATATCATTTTAATAGCCCCTGAAATGATGGGCTCTATTTATTACAATGTAACATTAGCCTACAAATAAGTCACTGGCCACAATATCAAAAATTGCAGATACTTTCATTGTGCACTTCACTGCCCCTTAGTGTGTTAATCACTTGTGTGTAGTCACTGATATGGCGTTTATTCACAAGTGTGATCACAGAACTGTGTTCACAAGTGCACGGAAGGTAACATTCCATGGGCTCGATTCAACAAAGGTAGAAAATTGATTTTTCGTGTGTTTTGTGCTTAAAAAGTTGCGATTTTGCGATAGTTATTTTTATGAGTGATTCAGCAACCTGGAACCATTGTAAAACACGAGTCACTCGAATTAAATTCGATTGCGATTGTAAAAGTGCGAAATAAATTAGTGGATCGAAAAATTTACTACTGCATTTTGCGATTCGAAAATTTTACTACTGATTCAGGGGGACTTGATGATCCACACACATGATATAAATTAGAGTGTTTCACACTAGTTTTTTGATGCAGCTTTCAGCAGGAGAAAACTCATTTTGCTCTCTCTCACAATGGAGCCCTTCTACTTTCTTTGCAATGGTAGTAAACTCTAATTATAGTAAAAATTTAAATTCATAAGAAAAAAGCCTGAGAATTCCACTGTTTGTGAATCACTAGTTAGGAAGACAATGAAAGTCAATGGCACTTTTTTACTCCTGAAAAAAATATTGAACTTTTTACCCCTTTTTTCTTTTCCATAAGAACAGGGGAAGGTACATGGGAGTGGTTGGCATTTGAGTTTTTACACTGTGGGGCACCAAAACCCAGAATAGTCAAAATCCTGGGTTTTGGTCCACGTTATAGTGTAAGCATAAGAATGGCGTACCATGAGGTTAAAGCTAGCAAAGAGCTGCACCCTGCACCCAATGACACGTGGTGCTATGTGAGCAAGCTTTGTATAGAAAACAATGGCCACATTTCTGCATTAAAGGAAACATTTTAATAAAAATCCCTAGCAATCCAACCAAACACCCCCCCCCCCAAACAAACAACATACATGTCTCTTACAAATATTACTGTTAAATTAGTACTTCCACTACAGCATACCTTGCCTCTTTATTACATGTATCCACAATGCTATGTACATACAGATACACAGGCAACTTAAAAAGTTGAAAAAAATTATGCATTTACATTTACCCATTGAAAAACCTTACAACACCATGCAGCAGTCAGATAACAATACTAAACAATAGAAAAAAAATTTGAGTACATTTTCCAAAAATTTTTGCTTGCGACAGCCTTTTTACTAGCATTTTGAAAATGAAAAGTGATTCGAAAATGTTACGATTGCATTTTCGAGTGCACGTATTTCATTCAACCCCTTTTCTGAATCACTCGAAAAAGTTAAAAATTTACACATGCGATCTGATTTTTCAAGTGACACGAATTTATTTCTACCTTTGTTGAATCGAGCCCCATGTGTGTGTCTAAGCCCACAATGGCCACTATAAGCACTATTACTTTCTAGTGAAGGTTGGTAACTCCTACATCTATAGTTTTGTAGAAACCTTTGTGTCCAAGATTACAAGATACAATGGTAGCTACTGTGTGACACAGCGCCATGATAAAGTATTCATAACTTTCCCCATTTTAAACATTACAGCCACAAACTCTACTTTATTGAAATGTTATATGATAGAGCAACACGAAGTAGCAAGTGTATGTGTAAAGAAAATGATACCTGACTTTACAAATTAAAAATAAAATAAAATGGAAAGCATGGCATGATAATTCAAAAATCCATGGATGCTGTATTTTGGGACACTGTTATAGAATTGTGAGTATTTCTAAAGCTTTAAAATGGACCAAAACCCACAGAGTTTGGCCCAGGAATCTATAAAATTCCGGGGCCGATTAATTCCCTCTCCCGGGGCATTCAAAATCGGGATGTCCCGCTGTGTGAAACCCCCCAGATCACCTTCTTTCCCGGTCTAACGTCACATGTGCGAGCAGCAGCCGCATCCCCGCTTTCCCTCTAGCAGGGTGCGTGGCTGCGCCAGGCATTTGTGAATGGCCTGCACGGGCACGCTCCTTGTTAGAGTGTAGCGGTAGATGCGGCGCCAGCGTGGTCTCATTGGACGAGAGGCCGCACATGCGCCATAGGACCCGGAAGAGGTGAGTTTGTTTGGGTGACCTGGGGGGTTTTGCACAGCGGGGAATCCCCGATCGCAATGAGGACCAAAATCCAGGATAGTCAAAATCCTTGGTCCACTTTAACATTTGCATCATCTGGCCTTTTCTAAGGATGAAGCCGTCCCTCTAACAGGCTAATTAAGGTCTCAAACATTGGTCAAAATTATTTGAGCTCACAAATCTGCTGGGCTTTCATACTTTTGCATGGTCCTTTTTTGCTAAAATTTTATCAATCAATAAAAAACCCTGATATATCTAAAAGCACGAGTCATATTTAACGTTCCAAAGGTGGGGGCCCCTGCATCTTATGGAGTAAAAGCCCTGCATCACCACGACTCACAGAATCAAGCCAGCCCCTATTGCAGCCAGAGTAATGACCCTCCCCTCCTCTCCTGGGAACTCTGGACATTGTCAAAACAACGCGTGGTCAGGGCAACCGATCCCTGCCTGCCCGCTGCTGCTGCTCTCCCAGCCACACTCAGGCCACACAATCTTGCCATTGCTTCGGGAGTTGCTGCTGCTGTTCTGGGAGGCTTGTGAGTGTGGCCTGTATGGCCGGTGTCTAATGAAAACAATGTAAACAGCTATAGACACAGGCCATGACCACCCGCCGCTCTGAACCAGCATTGCAGCCAGGCAGGGATCGGCTACCCTGTCTGCCCGCTGCTTTGACAATGTCCAGCGTTTTGAGGAAGGGAGGGTCATTACACTAGCTGCAATGGGGGAATGGGGGGGTCTGCAAGCTGACTGTCATAGAGGAGGTCTGCACATTGCCTGTAATGGGGAGGCATTCTGTGCACTGTCTGTAATGGGGGGCATTCTGCACATTGCCTGTAATGGGGGGGGGGGGGTCTGCACGCTGCCTGAAATGGGGAATGCTGCACGTCTGTGGGGGGCGGCATTCTGCACACTTTCTGTCATGGAGGATGCTGCCTGTAATGGGGTGATGGAGGGGATTCTGCACACTGGCTTTAATGGGTTGATTGGAAGGGAGGTATTTTAGCACACTATTTGGTTCAGAATATATATATATATATTTTTACTCCTCTAAACCCTGGGGTGCATCTTATGGAGCAAAACATTACAGTACCTTCAATTTGCGTAGCTGTTCACAGTAACAGTCATATTGGCCAGGAGTGCCAAAACTGGCATGCAACTGTATACCCACTTCACTTATTGGTAGATATCGGGAGAATCCAGACCAAAGTCAAGAGGGGCAACAGTTGCTAGTAGCTTAGTTGTTTTTGGACAGTTTTTTAAGGGGCAGTCCAGGCAATGCCAATAATAAGGCAGCAAGGAGCTGCAGTGATCTGTAGATAGTAGATGCAGAGAATGCACATTTTGACCATTTTGACATAATGTATTCATGTGTTTTCTTACAGACGGTGGTTGTTGGCTCGTACATGATCGCACAGGGCTTCTTTAGTGTCTACAACATGTGTGTGGACACGCTATTTCTATGCTTCTGTGAGTATACATGCGTCTTATGTGTTGAATTACTCAATAAGGCCCCTAACAATAGTTGCCTTGAAAAGTGACCCTATCCCTAACACCTCTTAAAGTGGAGGCAAAAATATATAATATAATATTCACGCTGGTTCATATACAGACTCCTATTCATATTATTTCTGTATTCTGAGATAGCCACCACTCAGGAATTTGCATTAGATGATATTTTTGGGAAGCGATGTAGCTCCTTAAGAATGTCAGTTATGACTGTTATGACAGAGAGTCTTGTTCAGGATTATAAGACCTTCCATTTGATATCAAACATGGTCTACATATAGTGTCTAGAGCCTGATAAACCACATAGTATCAGACACTGTATGATATGTATTTGATGTTTAGGTTCATTTAACTAATTAATGGGGATTATACAATATGTTAAAATATGATAACATGCATAATGTGGGAGTTATACACTTTATAAAATACATATCTAATCTCATAGAGGCCAGATGTGGGCAGATCATGGCAGACACACCCACGAGGCAGGGAATGCTGGCCACTCCCCTAGTGTTCAATAGATTAGAAAGCTGGGGCGACTAGTTGGGCAGACAATAGATGGGCCCCTTGAAGCAACCATGATGTGCTAAGTATCCCTGTCTGTCTCTCTTGCTGTCTCTGCATTATCTCTCTCTATCCATTCTCTCTCTCTCTCACTATTATAGTGTACTGTAAACTTACAGTACAATAGGGCACAGAACAAAACCCGGAATAGTCAAAATCCCCGGTTTTGTTCAGCTTTAACCAAAAATGGGTAGGATCTGGAATACTCAAATTCTCCAATTTTAATAAAGGATAAAAGTGACTCTTCTCTGAATGTGATCTCTATATTTCTTTTCAGTGGAAGACCTGGAGAGGAATGATGGGTCTCCAGAGAAGCCGTACTACATGTCCAAATCTCTCATGTCCATCCTTAACAAGAAGAACCGGCCGCCACAAAGCGAGGAGAAGAAGAAAAAGAAGAAGAAATGATCGACCTACGAACCAAGCTTTGCTTGGCTCTATACTTGGACAATTATCCAAATCCGTTTCTGCTTCCTGATTGGCAGGCTGAAATTTTCTTCCACTTTAACCTTCAACCTCCAGTTGATTAGCCAGCCAATCGCTCCACTGCTGCTAATGGCACGTTTCCTGGTGGCCAATAGGGTAACACAAGACTAATGCCAGCTGTGCAAATGGCTGTACTGGTCTTATCGGTTATTGACCTCACTACGGGCTAAGACTGAGATTATTGGCTTCATTTAAAGATGGTTTAGCTGCCAATAGCAACCAAAGTGTCCCATACTGCATATTGCACCAACCCTAGAAAAGAGAATCTGGTTGCCCTGGGACACAGAGATAATCTGGGAAACAGTGAGGGTCATGCTATAAATTTGGTAAATCACGTTTACCTCTTGGCAGGGGTGAACTAGCCATGGGACAATGCCCGGTGGGTCGCACTGCTTTGGGGCCAGTTGGGCTGCTGCTTTTAGCACCCACATTCAATCCCTGCCCCCTTAGTCTCCCTTTCAACCCCTTGTACCCAACCCCACTGTACCCACAAGCCAAGGAACCCCAGCCCTCAATGCTATAGCCCGAAAATTATGGTTGGGGAGGCCTCAGCAGGGACATCTCGGGCCAGCAAGGTAAAGTCCAGGGCTGATTTTTGGTCCCAGTCCACCTCTGCCTCTGGGTTTGCTTTTGGCCAACTTTTCAGGGTGGGAAAGAGGGACATTGTTAAATTAGGCCACTGTAAAAATTCCCCATCGCAGGGGGGATGTGATTTTATTGGGAGAAGTTAGAACAGAACTTTTCTCAATTTGTTTAGTGTGTTCAAGTTAAAAAGGTCACTCAGATATAAACTTCAGTTCACACCCAAAGGTAAACTTGATTTACCACATTTTTAGCATGTCCCTCATTGTGTCCTCAGACATTACATTGCATTAAATTGCACTAGGCCTCAAACCAAACATGCCTTTATTTTCCATCTGCTTGTTTCTAGAGTCTGCTGGAGAAATAAAGTCTCTGGCTATATTTTTATTTGTGACATTTGAATTCAGCTCAGTCACTTTGCTATGGCCATAAAAGCTGTGATATTTGCTATTTCAGTGAGAAAAGCTGAGCTGTGCCTTACTAAACCTTAATGACCTAATGACTGTGAATATGGCATCCTAGGTTGTGCCTGGCTTCCCATTGTGCCTTGGACCTCTTTTAAAATGGGCCTAAAGCTGGTTTATCGACCGATCCCTTCGGCAACCGAATTAGTACAGCTGTCCCCATGGAGCCCCCTGGAAAGCCCCCAAAAATCAGACAGAATACTCAACTTTCCTCGTTCCTGGCCAGAACTCTCAACTTTCTATTTCTTGGGTCCATGCGTTCACTGCCTGGCTACCACTGAGGTTCTGCTGGTGGCCAGTGGTCGCATGGGAAAAGTGCAAACTAGGGGACTATTCCTCCCCAAGTTTTGGCCAGAACACTCAACTTTTTACATTCCTGGGTCTGTGATAGTTGTGTCCATGTGTTCAATTCCTGTGAACCAATATTGCTGCCAGATACTAAACTTTCCAGGTTGCCAGGTCTTTGGTAGTTGTGTCCACATGTTCACTGCTCAGCTGTCTGGTTGCCATTGGCCACATGAGAAGAGCGTGATCTAGGAGATTATTTCTGTCTGATTTTAGAGCTTGTTATTAGGCGTTCAGTGCATGAGCAAATCACGATGTCCAAGGAGGGGGGAAGATGCAGCGGCCACAAGGACCAGTTAGAAAATGTAGACCTTAAGTTCACCTTTGCCATATACTGTTGTATCTTTTGTTCTATTACTTGTTTAAAAAGTTACTTGTTACAGTGAATGAAGATGGGCAATATTTTTTATAGAATGCAGCCCACCATATTAAAGTGGACCAAAACCCACGATTTTGACTATCCTGGGTTTTGGACCTTTCCCCCCGGGGCACCCCGATTGGAGTTGCCCCGCCGTGTGAAACCCCCAGATCGCCTGAAGAAACTCGCCTATTCCCGGTCCCACGGCGCCTGCGCGGGCGCTCGACCAATCGCCGCACTCGGAGCCTCTGACATCACGCCATCTAAGACGGTCTCTGAGAATCCTCTGCTTCCCTCTAACAGGGAGCATGCCCGCGCTGGCAATTCACAAATGGCTGGCGCAGGCACGCTCCCTGCTAGATGATAGTGAGGGTGCGGCCTGCGCATGTGCCGTTGGACCGGGAAGCAAGGTAAGTGAACAGGGCGACCTGGGGGGGTTTCACACAGCGGGGCATCCCCATTTTGGATCACCCCGGGAATCTTATAGATCGAGCTGGGATTTGGTCCATTTTAAGAGTAAAGCCTAGCTCTAGGCTCAAAACAAAAAGCAGTATACCTTAGACGATTGATTTGATAGATAGCTTTGACAGATAAAGATCGATTCAGCACCAAGTGAGACAAAGGCTACTTTTTAGGAGAGCAAACAGCCATTCACGTCATTGTTTAATTTGGGAGTAATTCAGAAACCAGATGATCACTCCCAAGGTAGATAATGTTGATAGTTGAGTTTTCTCACCTGTGCTGAATTGACCCTATAGTATGTTCTTTGTTCCAGAACTCACATGTTCATTCAGGCGCATGTGCTCCTTTCTCCAGCCAGCAGAGGCCGCTCTCCTTGTGGCTCTGAGAAGGAACACATGCTGGAGTTAGAATTCAGCAGACCTCTACTATAAAAGTAGATTGGAGCATTCAGAACCTCTTCCTCCAGTTGTTTTGCATTCCATAGAACATTTTTAGAAATTTTTGTATATAGGATTTTTAAGGGACCACCCCACCCCAGGAGTGCTATCTAAAACGTTTTTATAGATTTTTAATATGGGATAATTTTCCCGATAGCCCTCTGTTTAACCTCCAATATTAATCTAAAGTGACTCATTTTATTTGCACCTTTGTGCCAAAGAGAGTAAAAAAAACACCCACAGGTCATGTTTTGCAGATCTCCACATAGCCACCTCCATATCTCTGTTTGAGCTCTACCCGTGCTTCTGTGTTGAGATTTGCAAAACCTGACCTGCTGGTGGCTCTCGAGGAGATGGTTGGGGAAAACTGTGGTGCCCCCATCCTAAGACTCCAAATCTAACCTAAATCCCACACGTGGTTATTGCTTATTATACCCATACACTTTGATGTTAAATAATCTTCCTGTGATTGTTGACCAGTAGGAAGTGAGAATTGCTCTCACTGAGTTCCCAACATTAAAGTATCTCTCACCCTCTCCATTTTAGAAAACACGTGGGGTTTGGCTTTAGGACATCCTTCAGTACATTCATGTAATGGCATACCTGGTCTGGAACTAAACTCGTCCCAAACTCGTGCAAACCTCAACCCAATGAATTAGAACCAATTCTCTCCGATCAATAGTGACATTGTTTTCATAGATGTCAGAATGGAGCAGCAGAAGCCCCTCCACCTCATTGCTCAAAGTACTTGCTTAACCCAATGACTTTGGGCCACCTCATGGTCCTCTGAACCCTGTGTAGATAGGCTTCACATTGCATATGCATGGCCTCAGCTGGGCATTAGCAAATACCAGGTTATGGGTTATTCCCTTAGGCAAAATGCAGGTGCAGGGGCCAGAACAAGTCAATGCAGATGAAGTGTAAAGTCCGTTACACAGGTCTTTAGCTTGTTGATTTGCTCCCTCAGCAGTAGAGCACTTGAAAGTAGAGTGAGATGCTGCCTGGATGCTCTTGGCAGGGAGCAGCTGACCAATGACCAAACAGGTGAATGTACAGCGGTCCATATATACACCAATCAAAGGAAGAGCCTAGACTGAGCCGTCTATATCCTTGGAGAGCACTTTAGGCTGTATATAAATATTTATACATGATGATTTTTTTAAATTGTTGATTTATAGTTTTTAATAGATTCTGAATGAGATGTAATGTTTACATGTGTGTACATAAAGCTGTATATTTGTCTGTAAAGATATACAGAAGAGAGGATCATTTTCTAAAGAGTTTAATAAAAGGCTGATGACCTGTATTGCCATGTTGTGTTGTATATCGAGCAATGTATCCATATCCCGGACATGTATAAACTCATCGTGTTTTTGATCACACATTCTGCAGGCCATAAAAAAAATGCTATACACTTTTCTTTAATTCCTTGCAGTCGATCACTGATAGTCTGGTACTCATACACTTATCAGAACGCATGTTCTTATTTCCACGCAGCCACCATTCACATCCTCCATTGCTGTGAATGAAGGGGGTCGTGCCGTAGTTCCTTTGACAATGGCATGGGGGGCAGTCCATCATGTGATGAATGGATGTGAGCTGTTTGAAGATGGAGGCGTTGGAACGGATCAGGCGTTCCGATAAGTGTCTCAGCACTGAACTAGGAGCCTGCAGGGGATTAAAGAAGCACATCAGACATAAAATAAAAAGGGGCCGATTCCCCCCCCCCCCCCCCCCCCCCATCGGCCCCTACTTACCTTTTGGATGTCATTGCTGCCACCTATATACTGCTTTTTCGTGCCTGACTCCCTGCCTACTTTTGCCCACCTCACCTTATCCCTGTCCACTTCTTTCAACCTCACCTTTAATCTCCTCACCTCAGCCCATCAAACCTTTTCCTGGCTGACCCCTCTACTTATGTCCACCTCACCTTTTCCCTGCTCACTTCACATCTAACCTTTCCCAACATACCTTAGCCCGCCTTACACCCCCCCCCTTACCAGGGCCCACTTTTCAACGTAACTCTTCTTGCTTCACCTTCACCTATATATTGCTTTAGGGTTACAGCTTTCCTGCAGCCCTTAGAACAAAAAAGGTTGTGTACCCCTGGTCTAGACACTCGTCTGGTAGCCCCCTGGTTCATTTTCACAACCTTTACCCATGACAACGAGGAATAGGGTGTGCAGACACCGACACATAAGAATGTGCTGCTAACTTCTAAAGTATGAAGTGATCATAATATGAAGGTCTTAATCCTTTCGCTGCCAGCCTACCTATAGATGATGTTACCCTCTTTTGCCAGACCATTTTTTTACCATTTTGCGCTATACATGCTTAACTGTGATTTTTGAAGGAACGTTCATGGATTTCCCAGGAAAATCATATTTTTTCAGTTACGACTTTTTTTTCAGTGTGTAGAGCGAACATATGAGCATCTGTTATTTAGACTTTGTTAATCCTGTCAGTAGTACTCTTAACCATAACACACCCGGAGCCAGCCCGTTTTATGCAAACTACATTTCCCAGTAATCTTGTGGAGTACACAAGACATGAGGGAAGAGGCACCTGACCATGTGGGAGGTGGTATAAGAGGAGGAGAGGGCCTCCAGCTGAGCACCCTCAAGGTCCAGGTTTCGGCTTTAGCCATCTTCCAGAGACCCACTGCCAATCATAGGTTGATCAAGACTTTTTCCAGGGAGTCACCCATGTACATCCACCGCTTAAGTCAGTAATACCGGTGTGGGACTTTCTGCTCTTCAGGGTCCTCCCTTCAAGCCATTGTGCAATGCTGCATTGTCTATTTTGACTGTCAAAGTGGTAGCGATCACCTCGGTGCGTCGCTTGTCAGAGCTGGCAGCGCTTTGTATGAAGCCTCCCTACTTTGAGCTGCATAGGGATAAGGTGGTTTTTCGCTTTAAACCTGATTTTTTGCCTAAGGTCGTTTCTCCTTTTCACCTTAAAGAGGAAGTTGCTTTGCCTTCCTTGTGTCCAGCACCGACTAATTCTAAGGAAAGGATCCTCCATGCCTTGGATGTGGTCAGAGCCATTAAGTATTACCTGGTTGCGACTGAATCCTTCTGGAAATCGGATTTGCTCTTTGTCCTAACAGAGGGCTCTAGAAAAGGTTTGCCACCAGCCAAGTCCACTCTCAGTAAGTGGATTAGGCGGTGGAGCAAGCATATTCTGTCAGGGAGAAGGAACCCCCTTTTCGTATTATAGCTCATTCTACTAGAGCTATTGGTGCCTCCTGGGCTTTTCAGCACCAGGCCTCTGTTTAACAGGTTTGCAAGCCCGCCACTTGGTCTTCAGTTCATACCTTTACAAAGTTTTACAAGGTTGATGTTAGGGCCTCGGCTGATGCCGTCTTTGGCCGAAAGGTGCTTCAGGCGGTAGTGAAATGAACTACATGCTGTTCCGCACTGGGGATCCCACCCTAATGGACACTGCTTTTGGATGCCCCACATGTCATCACTTTGGGGTGACCTGGACTGGATATAGGGAAAAATACAATTCTTGGAATACTATCATGTAGAATTGTTTTAGAGTATATCCAGCCCAGGTCGTCCTACCCCGCCCTTGTTTTTCATTATCTCTTGTTTGCCTGTTATGGTGATTACCATTTTTATCTTGGACTGTTGTCCTTAAGGTTTTTGTTGGAGAGAATACATGCTGAAGCTATGTGAAGTAACATGGTTTCTTGTTCTTACTGCTTTTTAACCACTGGGAAATCATAGTGAGACACCTACTTTTATAGGGGGCCGGGAGGAGCGACAGCTTTTGATCTTGCAGTCGAGCGCCCCCTGGGGGCGGAATACCCACATGTCATCACTTTGGGACGACCTAGGCTGAGGCATGTGCTGCCAAAGAGAAGCAGTTGTGGGGATGCCTTCTGTGACAAAATATATCCTAGCTGTAGTTTATTTCTCTATGTGTGTATGTTGACACACTATATACATATATATATATATACACACACACACATCTACATAGACATATATGTATAGTTTGTGTTGTTTAGCCTAGCTGAACACCCTGCTCTGTATAACTCTCCTCATGTCTCCCCCCTCCTACCTGTCCGCCCTTGCATGCACACAGGATCAGCTGGGATGACTTTCTTTCCTCATAAAACTCCCCAGCAGTAAGGGTTATCAGAACAAATTACCCAACCATGGAAAGCAGAGACAGGGCCCATCTCCTACCCCTGCCCCCCCTCCCATGGAATGTCCTCCTTATCCCTCCTCCCTTCAGAATCCCAAGACAGATGGGGGATATCATATGGACCAACTTTCAGGTACCCAGATGCACCAATCAAACAGTGGGTCACTCCAATCTCTCTGCCCAATAGGAGGGGTCATATGCTGAGGGAATAAAATGGCCAGAGACACTGGAATCTTACCATCATGAGTGACACGTGTAGCATACGGGTCCTTGAGGGGTTTAGCTCCTCAGGATATTTGGGGAGTGGGTTCTTTGTTAACGGGCTTGGGGGACCTCCTGACGTGGGCTTACTTCAAAAAACTCCAATGAGACCGACTTTATGAATAGGGCACTTTATTAGCAGGACTTCAGGTACACTTTAGGCTTCACAGCAGGTCATACAGTTTTTCCACAACAGTTTCCTTAGCAGCTTCCATAGCACAACATTACATCCAAATGTACTCCAACAGGTGGTGGTCACTCATCCTGATCCCAAAGCAGAATACTGCGTCCTTAAGCTTCCTCCTCAGCATCTTGGGTGGAATGGCTCACCTTCTCCCTGTGGTCACTCGTTATGATGAATGTGGCTCCTCTGCTCTCTCTCTTATTGCACTGCGACTGCTACCAGTTGACCCTGCTGGTACCCAGGCCCGGATTAACGTAGGGGCGGACGGAGCTGCCGCTCCAGGCCCCTACGTTAAACAGGCCCAGCAGCCTGCAAACGCGGCCCACATAGGCCGCCCGGCGCCTGCTATACAAAGGAAAAGGGCCGGCTGCAGGGGCGGACTGACAGGCAGGTCCAATCGGACGTCGTCCTAAGTGCTGGGTCTGGAAAAGGGCCCGCAGTCCGCCGCAGGCCCTTAATCTAGTGCCAGCTACGTGAGTCTCACATTGCTGACTTTAGAGCCCCATAAAAAAAAGTAAAAAACATACAGACTTACCTGACCCCTCGTGTGAAAGTGCCAGCGATTCTCTACAAGCATCACCCATTCGATTTCCACCCCCGGGCCTCTGATCTTCAGGAGGGGGCCCGGAATAGGCCCCCCCCCGCTTCCGCCGCCGCCATCTGCAAGAAAAAAAAAAGTGTAAATGTCAGTACTCACCTCGCAGCGCGATCGCTCTCCCCGGGTCTTCTTTCTCCAGGGGGGGTTCTGACCCCCCCCCCTGGGCTTTCCACGCTGCTAGTGAGGACCCAGAAATGGGCCCTCACCATCCTCTTTGGGCGGCGCTGTCCCTGTCCCTAGCCCCGCCCACTTGTGGGAGGAGCGGTATGACGTCATCCCGCTCCTCATAGTGTCACACCCGGCTCCGATCTGTCACTTGTCTGTCGGTAGCGATCGGAGCAGGGAGGGTGGGAAGCAGGGAGGCTCTGATTTACCTACCTCCCACCCTCCCTCCTCCGATCCCTACCGACAACTGTCATCTGCAGCGCCGCGGGACTTGGGATCAGAGGTAAGTATAAGTGAAAAATACCATTTTGTGAATACTCACCTTGTAAAATGGGTATTATAAGTATGTCACACACCCCGCTTCAAGAATCCATAACATGTGGGTAATATCGTCCTGAAGAGGCGTTCCTGCAGAGATGATAGTAAAAAGAAAGCCCCTCCCTGATCCATAAATACCTGGGACCTCCCACTCATCACCCAGTATACAGAAGCAGTAAGATAAGGGACCAGGAAGAGGCAAATATAAAACGCAACCACGCAAAGTTCACAAAATAGAGGATCCTGATAACAGAAAAGGGCGGGTGAAGCGGGGAGTGTGACATACTTATAATACCCATTTTACAAGGTGAGTATTCACAAAATGGTATTATTCTAAGTATGTCACACACCCCGCTTCAAGAATCCATAACATGTGGGACATCCAACAGCAGTGTCCAGAAACAAGGGCGGGGATCCAAAACTAGGCAACAATGCACAACTTCAAACCACTGCAGCTTGCAAAACTTTGCGTCCAAAGACAGCATCCGCGGACGCCCAAACATCAACCTTGTAAAACTTGGAAAAAGTGTGAACAGACGACCAGGTAGCGGCCTTACAAACTTGCTCAACAGAAGCCTGGTGCTGAAAAGCCCAAGAAGCTCCAACCGCACGAGTAGAATGAGCAGTAACACGAAAAGGGGGACTCCTCCCCTTGACAGAATAGGCCCCAATGATGGCCTGACGAATCCATGTACTAATGGAAGATTTGGCAGGAGCCAAACCTTTCCTAGGCCCGGAGGGCACCACAAAAAAGGCGTCCGTCTTACGAAAGGAAGACGTAACCTCAAGATAATGTTCCACAACACGAACTACATCCAGGGAATGCAACGCCCTTTCCTTGTCGTTGCTAGGATTAGGGCATAGAGAAGGCAGAACTATGTCCTGATTCAGATGAAAAGCCGAGACAACCTTAGGAAGAAAATCCGGCTTGAAACGAAAGACAACCTTGTCCTGATGCTTCTCAAAGTATGGAGCTTGAATGGATAAAGCTGCCAACTCAGAAACACGCCTAGCCGAAGTGATAGCCACCAAAAAGGCCACCTTTTGAGTAAGCGAAGACAAGGCAACCTCATTCAAGGGCTCAAACGGAGGACCCTGAAGAGCAGAGAGAACAAGATTCAAATCCCAAACTGGAACCAAGGGCTTCCTAGGCGGACGTACATGCGTGACTCCTTGGAAAAAGGTCCTGACTAAAGGATGAAGTGCAAAGGACCTTTGGAAAAACACCGCCAGGGCAGAAACCTGCCCTTTCAAGGTACTAATTTGGAGCCCCAGATCCAAACCATGTTGAAGAAACTCCAGAATCCTAGGAATGGAGAACTCACGACAAGAGAAAGACCTACCTTCACACCAATCAATATAGGACCTCCAGGTCCTATAGTAAACAGAAGAGGAAGACCGCTTCCTGGCACTGATAAGAGTTTGAATCACCGCGTCAGAAAGACCTTCGTCTTTTAAGATGGCGGTTTCAGCAGCCACGCCGTCAAAGCCAGCGATGGTAAATTGGGATAGCGTAGCCGACCCTGGGTGAGCAGGTCCGACAGTAGAGGCAGAGCGAACTGATCCTCTGCCAACCTTACAAGATCTGCGAACCAAACGCGCCGTGGCCACCTCGGGGCCACCAGAATCGCCGACGCGCCTTCCAAGGCCAGTTTGCGCACCACTCTGGTTAGCATCGGAAACGGAGGGAACAGATAAAGGAATCCCAGATCCCTCCAGGACAGAGACATGGCATCCACCGCCAGAGCCAGAGGATCCTGCGAGAGAGACACAAAGACTGGAAGCTTGTGATTGTGACGAGAGGCAAAGAGGTCCACCGCTGGGACCCCCCACCTGCGACATATCAAACGAAACACCCTGGGACTGAGAGACCACTCCCCCTGACGAGAGGAGGCCCTGCTCAGCAAGTCCGCCTCCGTGTTCTCCACTCCAGGAATGTAGACTGCTGAGATACACGGGACGTGGGTCTCCGCCCAGTCCAGAATCAAAGACACTTCCCTGAGGGCACCCCTGCTGCGAGTCCCCCCTTGGTGATTGATGTAAGCAACCGCCGTCCTGTTGTCCGATCGGACCTGAACTGGCAGACCTCTCAACTGAAGAGTCAAGCGAAACAGAACCAACCTGATGGCTCTCAACTCCAGAATATTGATGGGCTCGTGAGCCTCCTGAGGACTCCACAGACCCTGAAAATGGAGGTCCTTCCAAACACCCCCCCAACCTGACAGACTGGCATCCGTGGTCACCGTTTCCCAACATGGAGCCAGGAAGGATCTGCCTATCGACAGATTGACAGACCCCAGCCACCATTGAAGGGAACGACGAACTCGGGGAGTCAACCGGAAGGACCGGTCCAATGACGACTGCGACCTGTCCCAAACCGTCAACAGATGCAGCTGAAAGGCCCTGGTATGGAACTGCGCAAAGGGAACTGCCTCGAATGAGGCCACCATTAGCCCCACCAGCCTCATCCCTAGCCGGATGGTCGGATGAGGAGCCAACAAGAGAAGCTGAACTAACTCCTGAATCAAAAGAATCTTGGCCTGGGGCAGAAACACCCTGGCCTGCGAGGTGTCCAGAGACATCCCCAGAAAAGTCACAACTCTGGACGGACAAAGAGAAGACTTGGGGTGATTGATCACCCAACCGAACCTCTCCAGAGTGGACACCACCACTCCGGTGTCCAACTCCGCTTGGTTGAAAGAAGAGGCCATGATCAGTAGATCGTCCAGATAGGGCACAATGCGGATACCCTGAACTCTGAGTAGTGCCATCACCCCCGCTAGCACCTTGGTGAAAACCAGAGGGGCCGAGGTGAGACCGAAAGGAAGTGCCACAAACTGAAAGTGCCGATCCTCCACCACAAACCTGAGAAACCGCTGATGTGCTGGAAAAACCGGAACGTGTAGATAAGCATCCTTGATGTCTATGGACGTCAGAAAGTCTCCCTGACGAAGAGAGTGAATGGCCGAGCGCAGCGTTTCCATGCGGAATTTGCGCGGCCGAATAAACCTGTTGAGAAACTTCAGATCCAAGATAGGACGGACCGACCCGTCCTTCTTGGGAACCGTGAACAAATTGGAATAGAAGCCCCTGCCCTGTTCCGAGAGGGGCACTGGGCAAATGACAGCCATGTCCAGAAGATTCTGTACTGCCACCAGGAGCCCCTGCGCCACCAGAGGCTCCGAAGGCATCCGAGACCTGAAGAACCTGGAGGGGGGGCGGAGCTCGAACTCTAGCTTGTAACCGGAAGACACCACTTCCCGGATCCATCTGTCCGAGACTTCTTGATCCCAGATCTGGGAGAAGTGTCTCAGCCGTCCCCCCACCCGCAAGGGTGAGGGCGCCCCCTCATTGCTGAACTGGCTTAACAGCCGGTTTGGGCTTAGAGCCCCAACTGTATCCAGAACGGGCACGCCCTCTGCCCCTGGTTCCGGAATCTCCTCTGGAAGAGGGAAATGCAGAGCCTCTGCCAGATCTGGCTCCACGAAAGGAAGTTGTAAAGGCAGGCGCCCCCCGAAAGGGACGGCACTGCTTCTTACGTTGAGGCAACCTACCACCCTTGGTGACGGAGTCCAAAGTTTCACCAAAGAGCCTCAAGCCAACAAACGGTAAAGCCGTCAGATACTTTTTAGACATAAAATCGGCCGCCCACTGGCGCAGCCACACCGACTGCCGAATAGTCACCAACAAAGCCGACGTCCTACCACACATCATCAAGGCGTCATCCAAGGCTGTTAATACAAAGGATAAAAACAACTCACACCGTTTGAGACTAAGGAACTCGGCACTACCAGGGCGAAGCCCGGAAGAGGTCAACAAGTCCCTGACCACAGACCTGGCAGCCAGCACCATAAGCTCTGAGGCGCACACAGGCCGTATGGCTGACCCAATGCTAGAAAAGCCATGACAAGCCATTTGATCAATACGTTTATCCTCCCCATCCTTAAGGGTGGAACAATCCGGTCTATTTAAAACCGAGGAGTTAGACAATCCCAAAACCGGAGCATCGACCTCGGGTGGGGAAGCCCAGCGCTTAACCGCCTCCGGAGGGAAAGGATATTTCCTATCCCACCCTTGAGGGATACCAGGGAGCCTAGCCGGCCTGTCCCATTCCTTGTCAATGATTTTGTCAAAGTGCCGTTGCGTAGGAAACTCCAAGCGCGGCCTGGACTCTTCAAACAACTCACCCTCCTGTTGTGACGCCACCTCGGGGGGGGAGATATTCAGAACCTCCAACATCAGCGCCAGGGCGTGAGAAGAATCCGAGGATCTCCCAAACTCACTAAACTCCGCATCAGCGCCAGCAGACTGCTCGTCGTCCGAGACCTCTGAACCCTCAGAAACTTCACCTTCCTCTAGCCCAGAATAATCAGACCAATCCAGATTATTAAACTCATCCAGAACATCAACCGGCGCAGCCGGAGACAAATGCTTCCTCTTCGCCGGAGCCTTACGGGCGACCGAACTGGAAACAATTCTCTCAAGGTTGGCCAATCTGGCGCACATCTCAGATTGCAGATCCCTACCCATGACAACGTCACACGGAGCGCGTGTCAGGGTGGGAGGTTGAGATGACTCAGCCGGCGGTGCTGACCCAGACGCCTGGGGTCCGGACTGCCGCGCAATAGTTTGCTGTGCACAAGGTATACAAAGCAGTACATCGTCCCCAGAAATGGATGCAGCACACAACATGCATCTTTTGGAATGCCCCGAAGGGGTCCCTGCCCCAGTATCCGGGGATGCCTCCATAAGGTGAACTTTTAATAGTCGCAATGACCCAGGGAATTACGCCAATAAGCAACCCGGGATGCCCCTTTAATGTCCCGAGTGGGAGGAATTTCTAATGGAACCCAGGAATTTAGGACCGGGAAAGACCCTCTAATCACAAAGATGAGGCTTCCCAGACGTCCTCCGCCTGAAAAACACAAGGGACCCTTATTGGTATAATGTCACCCCATAAATATATATATAAAGACTCAAGAAACCTGGCCCACTGGGCCACTCACAGTTTTGGAACCAGGGATCGTCTTGTAAAAAGGCGGGAAGGATCCTCTGAGGAGAAGGCAGGGAGGAGGAAGAACGCAGGCGTGGCCAGAAAAGGCGCGATCAGCGCCATCACGCAGCTCCCCCCCCCCGTCAGGGCACCAGTAAGCGCCGCTGCGCTGAGGTAATGATAGGGAGGGGGCGGGATCGCGGTGACGCGCCGCGAATCGGCCCCGCCCCCCTCCCTCCATGAGTGAACCTGCGGGAACCGCAAGGTTCCTTCACATTGAACCGGCGCCGCCGCCGCCGCGGCGCCGGTAGTACAGCTCCAGGCGGGTGCCTCCGCCTAGCGGAGCACCCGCCGGTAAGGAGCCGGTTAGGAAGGGGAATCGGGCCGCGGCAATGCGCCGCCGCCCGGCCCCGCCCCGCCCCCCCCTAGACACAGGCGTGAGGTGATTTACCTCACGCCTGAATGAGCGGGTCTTAAGGGGCCAACAACGGTGAAAAACAAGTGACACCAACACAAAGTAAAAACACAGACAAACACACAGGGGATAGGGAGAAGGGAAGGATAGAGAACCCCAACCCCTAAGGGAACTAAGGAGGGACCCCCCCTTTCCCCCCCCCCCCGGGATAAAATTCAGGGACGGGGCATCCCAAACCGGGATCACCAACCCGGAACCGCCGCCTACCCTCTCTGATAGGGTCTCACGGGGGGGGAGCTCAGCTCCTCAGCACCATGGGTGCCCGTATACCCTCGCTCGGGCCCACAGCCAAAGCTGAGGAGGCATATAACTTAATAAAACTGGAACCCCTAGTTAACATAAGGCCGAGCGGAAATATAAGAACAAATAGGCCGGGGGCAACCCCGGCTACCTTAACTCCCCCTGAGCAAGGAGGAGGCATCATCTTCTGACTTGCTCGCCGTCTTGCAGAGATGGAAAACTGGGTGATGAGTGGGAGGTCCCAGGTATTTATGGATCGGGGAGGGGCTTTCTTTTGCTATCATCTCTGCAGGAACGCCTCTTCAGGACGATATTACCCACATGTTATGGATTCTTGAAGCGGGGTGTGTGACATACTTAGAATAAAGAATCCATAAAGAATTTTGTGTCTGTGTCTTTTTTTTTTTACTTAACCCAGTAGTCCTCAAACTTCCTCCTCAAGGGCCGAGACAGGCCAGGTTTCGCAGCTCTCTATGCTGATGCACAGATGTAATAATTAGGGCTATAGCTCTGTCTGAGCACCAGTTAATTCACCTGTGGAGTAGCGTGGAGAGCTGCAAAACCTGGCCTGTCTCGGCCCTTGAGGAGGAAGTTTGAGGACTACTGACAACCCTTTGTGAACTGGTTAGGGGTCCATGAGACCCCTTATACCAGTTCACAAGGCTCTGGGGCTGGCAATCACCTGCGGCTAGCGGGTGACTTGCCAAAACCCCCCAGCCCCCCATTACCTGCCTCCCCAATGGCCAGGGGGGGGGGGCAGAAGGGCCCGGGCCACTTAGTGGCTATGTGAGCCAGGGGCCACCAACGCTGGCCCCTGCACCCTGTTCTACAAGCCACCATAGCTGGTCCGGGTCGGTAATGCTGGGGACCCTACGTCATTTTTGGGGGGATTTTAAGGGTTTTTAACAAAAGCGAGTTGATTTTTTTTTTTTAGCTAAAGAAAAAGAACAAACTCTATGAAGATATGCTAATTTTTCATACACTAACATGTATTCAGCTATCCTGGTAATTTAATGTACATTAGACATTTCATTTTATATACTTCGATAAATAGGCCCGTCAAAATCTACAGCACCAGGCCCGGGATGCTCTTAATCCGGCCCTGCTGGTACCTTCCTCTCACTCCCGGTTACTACAATAGAGGACTACATCTTGTAGAACACCGACTCATTCTGAGGTAACTCTCCTTATATAGACTGCCTCTAATAGCTTCTAGAACCTTCTCTAATTTCTACTCACCTTAGCCAATGGCAGCTCAGCTGTACTCCTATGTGGTTAGGTTTTACGTTTGATAGACCTGCAATGTCATAATTCATTTCTTATCCAACAGTGTCATCTTGTGGTGATGTAGTGCAACTGCAGAACAGATATGAACCATTACATTAAAAGACCAACAAAGATAATGGCTGAATACTTTCCGCCGCTACATCTCCCCCCCGAAAAATGTCGTCCTCTACATTATGTTCCTGGCCTATGTCAAGGTTCTATCTCCCCCTTGTTGTAGACGATATTCAGACTTCTGGGAGCGTACCTCTGTCAAACACCCTTCATCACCGTAGCGGGATTTACATTGCTCTTTGGTACTTTCGGCTTCCAATATTGGCTTATTCCCTTCCATCCTCCTACACATCCAACAACCTCTCTACACTACTCTCAACCTCTACTATAACCTACTTCCCTTATTTAACTAACTCGGGGCCTACAATTGCCTATTTGTAGGTGGCTATCAATTCTTATAACCTAGTTATCACCAGCGTCTTATGGATGTGGGTGCACTAGCTTAATAATTCTCACACTAACCAGTCTTTTAAAGATACTTACCAGTTCCTGGGTCTAGGTGTTCAACTATTCCCATTCCCAGAACCTGTCTCTGTCTCTGCAACTCCTGATCATCCTAGTACTCACCAAGTTCCAGCGATATGTACTAAGTACCACAGTATTCACTGCT
Organism: Gastrophryne carolinensis; assembly: GCA_027917425.1. Classification (NCBI taxonomy): domain Eukaryota; kingdom Metazoa; phylum Chordata; class Amphibia; order Anura; family Microhylidae; genus Gastrophryne; species Gastrophryne carolinensis. Next base: position 27,812,729 of record CM051235.1, on the reverse strand, counting down.
TTAGGATACAGAATAGTATTTGTGAGTATGGGGCTCCACCAGGCAGTATGGAGTTAATACTCCTGGGAGTCCTCTTTAACTTTCAAGCACCATAGTAGTCGGGATCAGGCAGCTCGATGGCTTGACCGTCTCTCAACAAATTCCATTCCTGTCTTACACAGGTACGGATACTCCAACTTTAGCTCACGGGCGCAGCGTTTTTGCACAATGCGCTGCCAGCGGGCAAATTCAGGAAGTTCTTTAATGTTGCCTCTCCCCGGTCTCGCATGGGGATGGCTGGCCCGTTTGGTCAACCGAGTCTTTCTCAGCCTCTATGCGGACTGGACTCACAATGGGGGCTGGTTTCACCTTGTTTGCACCCCTAGTGGTGAGGCACGGCATGGCATTCTCGTTGATGCGCACCTGGTTCACTGTAGGTAGCGGTCTGAGCACGGCCGCGCTTCCATCGCTAGGGCTCGGCGCGCTTGCTTCCTCTGACAAAGTCTCTGTAGCCGGGTCTAACACTGCTGAAGCAGCGGGCGTAACACTTTTCACAGGGCTCGCAGTTATGAACAGCACTCTAGGCTTCAAGTTCATCTCCTCCTGCACTGCTCGCAGGGCTTCTGTCAGCATGTCCATAGTAATTTTACTAGGGGTGACCGCCTCAGGGATGACTGCAGCGATCGCCTTTACAGCTGATGGGTGAAACGGTGGGCGATGGGGTGGGCACTCCTCCCAAGTTACTCCAGTTAAGGGGTTGTAACAGATGTTTCTTCCTTTCCCCATGGCGCTACTGGCGTGGAACAGTTACCAACTGCAATCGGCACATGCGTCGGGGGCTCGGCGTCCAACAGCCACTTTAGAACAGTTCGGACACACAGGCTGCATGGTCAGTTCTTCCCCCCCACACACACTCAGCAAGGGGTCACGCAGTCACAAACCTGCGTCCAGTGTCAACCAAGCGAACAACTCCAGTTGAGTCTTTTGCTCCATAAGCAGATGGGCAAGTTTCCCCAACAGGGCTGATTACTCCTCTTCCACGGCTTCTACTGCTGCCTCGCAGCTGTGCTGGCTCCTCCCGCTCGTCACAGCGCTTGTGGCGGTAATGCGTGATGATAGTCTCCCACGGTGCTGGAGACTCCTCGGCATCACTGCTAGGGGCAGGGGTGGCGTTCCCGCTGCTCTCACTCTCACCGGACTCGCGAGCGGCAGTTCTGCGCATGTTGTCTCTCCCGAAAATGGTGCTTAGCTCCGCCTGCACCGCTTCCCGCCCCAGCGCTCCCTGCTCGTCGCGCGCTTTTGCTGTTTTGGCGCGAACAGTCTGGGGGGCGTTCCCACTGTGAGGAGGGTGAGGGCGCAGTTAACCCTTCCTCGGCCACACAGGAACGAACTGCGCACTTTGAATTACTGACTTAGCGATTCCCAATGCGCGGCGGCATCTCCAAAAACTCTCTCGGGTGTCTCACAACACTTTTTGCAGCAAAACAGTTCAAGGCAACTTTCTGTGACCAAACTGATCTTTGGCACCGTTGACAACTAAGCACGGTCCAAATAAATGCAGCAAGATTCACTTCCTTAAAGCAATCCTCTGTTTCCACAGACAAGCAGAGACTTCAAGACTTCCAATAAAGCATAACTAGATCCACAGGCCATTGCAATCCAGTTTAAGTACAGTCTCATACACATTATGCGTTTTTCATAGCAAAACTTTTCTTCACCAGGGGAACACTTTCCAAAACTTTCACAGTCACTAGCTGGGATCCTGGCTATCCCTCCCACAGGTGTCACCACTTCAAGCCCAGCCGTTGGGCGCCAATTGTAACATACGGGTCCCTGAGGGGTTTAGCTCCTCAGGGTGTATGGGGAGTGGGTTCTTTGTTAACGGGCTTGGGGGACCTCCTGACGTGGGCTTACTTCCAAAAACTCCAATGAGACCGACTTTCTACTCCTATGTGGTTAGGTTTTACGTTTGATAGACCTGCAATGTCATAATTCATTTCTTATCCAACAGTGCCATCTTGTGGTGATGTAGTGCAACTGCAGAACAGATATGAACCATTACATTAAAAGACCAACAAAGATAATGGCTGGATTACTTCCACCGGCTACACATGCTCCATCGTAACATCTAAGGAGGAGACCAGGTAAAAGTTGGTCATTGGGAACAGTGTGAGGACAGATAGACTCTTAAGTATTTTTCCCTTTTTTTAATTTGTATTCCTATTTATTTGTACCGTTTTTTCTCCCTGAACCATTTTTCTCATTGTTTTGTGTTTTTGTTTTTTTAGCTAAACTCTGAAAATACAGCAGAGGGTCACTAATGCTCTGAATTAAGGATCTAAAAAGCTGATGCTAGTTCTGAAGAGCCTGGCTACATTACTTGCCTAGGATGCTCGATCGCCCCCTGCCTGGAAGAAGTCATGGGTCATTTGATTTGTTCGATCTGATTGTGGCTTAGATAGTGGCAGACACTGTTTGTGTTCTGGTGGCAGCATTTTATAGCCTCATGTTTTACCAATTGAACGACCTCTAACGTTGCGGTGACACGCATGGGGTGCGATTGGCCGGTTTAATCAGATGAACGATCAAGGGGTCTGATCAACCCGTGCAATCATCACACCTTCTGCTTCCTCTTCGTTCAGCCTTCTTTACCACTCATCATTATGCACAGCATAAAAAGCTTATTGGAGGTGAACCCAACACATGCTATGTGGGATCACAGTTGCTAGGTTCCTCCACTGCAGCCACCGGCAGCAAAGAGACTAAGAAAAATGTGACTGGGGTACAACTTTAAGTATCATTTTTGCTGAACTGAATAAACCTCTTATAAATGATGAAAGCAATGATAGAATTAATAAGAATCTTTATTTACATTACAGTAACCAATTACATCCCAAACTTGTAAAAATATAAAAGAACAGGCGACCAAAGATTCGGGCAGCTCAACACGTGAGATACAAGCACCTGCAGTCCGCCTTGTCCTCCCCATAGGTAGCAAAACCCATGGTGTCAATTCAGGTTTCTCTGTACCGCCATTAAGATGTTCACATTCTAATAAAATGTAAAGGTTTTATTATGGAATGAAGTTTGATGAGGGAGAGACCCACATAACATAACAGAACTTGCCATCCTAAAGTCTATCCTATTGTACTGGCGTCTACAGTCAGAGCCGCCACCAGGGCAGGACAGTCAAGATTACAGTATGGGCCCCTAGATGTAATGGGGGGGGGGGTTAGGACCCAGTCCAGGTGGCTCTGATGGCAGCTCTGCCCTGAGCCTTGCTGGCTGCCAAGCTATCTTTACTGATGCTGTTAATACATTTTTTCTGGTTTGGCTGTTCAGACTAGGGTACCGGCCATCACATATAGTATAAGAGATTCTATGCAGCCTATACTATGTCTGCCCCTATTATGTGATGGCTGGGCCACTTGTTTGAACTTCAGTTTCCTAGTCTAGATGCTGTGGTGATCTTGAATGCTTCGGGACTCTAACTATGGGACCAGCCATCACATATAGACAACAGGGGGCCCAGACATTGTGGATGTATAATGCCTCAAAATTCCTGATGGTGGCCCTGCATACAGTCACATACAAAAAAGCAGCCCTGAGCCCTAAAGATCCTAACCCTATCCAGTGGAATGAAGGTGATCAGCTGGTGGCAAAAGCAGGTTAGGCACAGTAAGATGGATCTCATTCATCATTCCCTTATCTGGCAGTAGCACTGATAAAGCAGACCAAAAATCGACCTACCATTAGCCCTAGGAGGCATTCTGATTTGGGATGCCTTGTCCATTCTCCCTACTCACCTAGTTCTGGGGTGATCAAATGCTGCACCTTGAATAGCCAGCAGGGTGTGCTGAGGAGCTTAAATGCCAGTGAACAGTGCAAAGCAAGGTGCCGCATCTGGTCATTGCAAGATCTTGACACTAGACAACAGGGCTAAGGGGTACCTTAGCCATTTATACTGCAGGGCTTCCAAATCTGAATGTCCCCTAGAATGAATTGTAAGCAGACCAAGGGGTCCAGTAATAGTTTTCTGCCTTCTAATGAGCATGTTAGTAACGGGATTATTTGGGATGGGATTTTTAGTGGACCAAAACAGACTTTTGAGGGGGTCGATTCAGAGCCAGGTGAGAAAACTCACTCTATTTTAAAGGAGAGAAAACTGCCATTTACTTGCATTGTCTGCCTTGGTGCTGATTCAACAATCGGATGTAGATCAGCCTCAAGGTAGACAATGCAAGTGAATGGCAGTTTTTTCTCCTTAAAAAGGAGCGAGTTTGCTCACCTGGCTCTGAATCGACCCCCAAAAGTCTATTTTGGTCCACTTAAAACCCCATCCTACATAACCCTTCAGCAATATGCTCCCTGGAGGGCAGATTAAATTGTTACTGGGGCAGTTTACTTCTGGGTACAATTCTCAGAATTTAAAGCCCAACTCCACCCAAACTATTTCATAGTGAGGCATAGTGCATATGCCCTGACTGTCAGCAGTTGGACACTGCAGTGCAGGGAAATACTAGAGTCATTTAATTATAATTGGCAAGGCCTAGCCTCACTTACTACTTGAGCAGAAGAGAAAGATGGTGTAATTAGGACTAAAAAGGTGGCGAGCACCTCAAACAAGAATTGAGGCCAAATGTTCCCACAGACAAGACAAAGAATGTTCTCCAACTCTTTTCCATCCTATCCCAAGTCTCTAACGCTCATGTAGTTTATGAGGAGAACATCTAGAAGATCTGATCAGATCCATCAGACACAATCAGTATACGTTGTGTTCTGATCTAAGCCTACCAACATAGCCAAGTATCATCCATGATTAAAGAAGAACTACAAGTACCAGCAGACTTTGATACGGCATTTTGAGATTTTACCTGGAAACAAAAGTATTTCCACATCCAAAAACAGTCAGGCCTAAGGTTAGGGGATGGCAAACTGGGCAATGGCCCTGGACCCCCATCACAAAAAGGGGCCCTAAAGTTTGCTACTGGCCAGGGTGTCAGGTGCAGTATAAAGCTCAGTGATGCCCATACTAAAGATAAACACTGTACCAACTGCACCAGCCTCGGCAGCCATCTTTTTTATGGGCACCATGGATCTTCCACACTTTTCCCACTGCCAGTCTCCTCTGCAGCTTCCCTTCCAGTTACCTGATTTACACAGAGGACACTCTGCTGCTTAGAAAATCCTCGGCTGCTTGAGATGCACTTTTATTTCTGTCCAGGTCCACTTCTGATCTAAAACCAGCCCTGAATACAGTTAACAAATATGTCCCTAGCTAGCCAGAACCATAAATACTTCTCATGATCCTCTGTGCGGCAGTATGCGGTCACGTGACCTAATGCACAGCGTTATTCCTTTAAAAAAAAAAAGGCGATTCAAGTATTAAAAGTCCCGTTACATTCACCAGCATTACATGTTCGATATATCGCACTATGGCAGTGATAGTGTTAGATAAAAAAAACAATGAAATCATCCTATTAAACCAAAAGAAGCAAATAATTAATGGAAACCAGCAGGAGCTTTAAAGGGACAGTCCAGTCAATAATAAGGCAGCAAGCAGTTCACCAGAAGCCTGTCCCATGTGCCTCTCCTCTATTTCCTGCAGCTCGCTGTAGAGGTCTCCAAAGTTTGCCTCTTTTTTCATTTGGATTCTTCCAGGACCACCTCCAATGTGGTCACATGGCTGCTCCCGGCCCACAGCGTAAGCCTGGCATGTGCGACCAATGTGGCTCTGACCACAATAGGAGCTCTGAGAAACAGGGGTGGCCGTGTGACCACATTTGGAAAGAAAAGGAAGGAGAACTGCTATCTACAGGAAATAGAGGAGAGGCTTCCATGCTGCATTATTATTGCTATTGCCTGGACTATCTCTTTAAAATTACAGGAAGGGCAGGTGGTGAGTGAATGGATGTGTCCCTCAACTTACCTCTACGTAACATTTCTTGAGAAATAAGCAGTTACAATGTGGTCTGGGGAGCCCATTCTGTGCTGCACGATCTCTTCCTGCCAGCCAAGAAGGGGTGCCAGGCCAAATATTTACTGCTTAAAGTGGACCAAAACCCACGATTTTGACTATCCTGGGTTTTGGTCACCGCCCCCGGGGGAATCTTTTTTCGGGTCCTGCAAGTGTGGCCGTCCGTCCAATCATCGCACTTGGAGCTGGCTCCGAGTGCGCTGATGGCCGCATTCCCCACTACCCTCTAGCAGGGAGCGTGGACCAAAACCCAGGATTTTGCCTATCCTGAGTTTTGGTCCTTTCCCCGGGGCACCCTGATCGGGGGTGTACCGTTGCGTCAAACCCCAGGTCTCCAAAGTTAACTCACCTCCTCCTGGTCCTATGGCGCATGCGCGGCCACTCGTCCAATCAGCGTGCTCGGAGCTGCTGACGTCACGTCGTATAAGCCTTTGTCTAAGGCCAGTGGCTTCAACCACGCTGACGCCCGCATCCTCAGCTACCCTCTAACAGGGAGTGTGCCATTCACAAATTCCTGGTGCGAGCACGCGCCCTGCTAGAAGGATGGCTTAATCTATAAACAGATACCTGAGAAGTGCCAAACCTGTTTGAGTTAATCAAGAGCTAAACACAAATACTTTTCTTTCTGAACAAGATGCTTATTAATTATTTCCTTTGGGACGGACCTGAAAGTTCTGGCTAAAGCTAAAGAGTTTATCAATGCACAAAGCAAAACTGGCAGCACCCTCTGCCTTACTACTGGACAGAGGGGGCACCATGTGACCATCCTCCGCTGAGATACTTATCCGGGGTGTTGGGTGAACCCCTATGAGTTCAGGTTCGGCAAGTTCGAACAAAAGTTCAGTTCCGGTACTGAGCTTGACCTGAACCTGGTCTCCATTGAAATCAATTGGGTTGCAGTAGGAAGCGGCTGTACAACTTACCTGAGACCAACTATCCAGTCAGCGTTCTTTCCTGTCAAAATGGGGGGCACCAAAAAGATGAGTGAATTCTGTTAGCTGCTGCCAGTGTTCTTACTTATGGGGGCGACCATCTTTTTGAAGCCCTGGCCTTGGACATTTTGACAGGAAAGAATGCCGACGGATTGTGGGGCTCAGGTAAGTTGTACAATTAAGCTGGTTCATGGGTTGCTCAGCAGCTCATAAACAAGCTTTTCTGGGTCAAGGGGTGGAGTCAGGGTTCAGGTTTGGGAACCCAAACTTGCAAAGTTCGGTACAAACACAAACTTTGTGGTTCGGAATCGCCCAGCAATACTTATCAGTGGCTAAGCCTGTTAGGAGTGCTCTGCCGGCATCTCAGGTGACAGCAGAGCGGCAAGGTTGAGTGGGATCCGGCATACAAAAGGTCAGGTAAGTATACGTTTTGCCTAAGCAAACTTTGTAGCCGCTTCCTCGCTGATCCAATAATGTGAAGGTCCAGTTTCAGACATTTTTAGTTTTGAGTAGCGTAGATTTAGAAGTAATTCAGAGTTTCCTGTTTGGGTTTAATATGGTGATCTAGCTCAGGGCTGGTCACCAGAAGCAGAAATTCATTTACCACTATGAGTGTTATCAGGGCCGGCATTAGCACTGGGTATACCTGGGGCCCAGCACCTTTAGTAGCCCACTGAGGACTGGGCTGTGGGAGCTGGGCGTCACATGTGCAGACCTGCTCAAAGCTCTCCTCCGAGGATGAGCAGCGACAATGGAGTAAATGAGGAATGAAGGGCAGCTCAGACGGTGCCGAGGACCACAAGATGATCTGTAGCAGCGGTAGTGGAGAAGGTACCAGAGAACGATTGGCCACAACGTATCGCAGAAGGCAGAAAAGTCTGGAGTATAATCCATGGCAGTGGAAAAAGCAGTAAGGACTAAAGAATGGTCCATGGCAGTGGAGAAGGCAGTGAGGTCTAGAGGACAATCGGTGGCAGTAAGAAGCCAAGGAGGACGGGAAGGAGGTCAGCATCAGGGGAGGACACATAGGGAGCAGCAGATTTAAGAGTAACGTGATGCGACGTGACGCACTGCAAAGGGGCCCACTGAGACTTTCTTTTCCCATATACTCATGCAAACCTGGAGCCGGCCCTGGGTGTCATGGTACAAAATAGGTTTTTCTCTGGTTCCAGTGACACCTACATATTTTTGTTCCTGTTAAAGCGGGCCCACACCTGTTTTCTAGACGGTATTGTGCCAGGCTTGTGGGGGGGCATCCACATTGCTGCCCCCCAGAGCAACGACCCCCTGCAACCAATCCTTACCTTAATCATGATTCTCAGCTGAAATGTGGTCCTGCGATTGGCCTCCGGAGGTAACATGGTTCGGGTCAGTTTCCCTTTCCCACAGGACTGCATTTTGGTCGTGGATCATGGTTAAGGTAAGGATTTCGGGGGGTTGCGGGGTCATTGCGTGGGGCATTCTGGATGCCCCTCCAGTCTGTCACATTGCTGTCCCACAACTGTTAACTAGGAAACTGGTGTAGGACTCCTTTAAAGTGGGCTAGCAGGGTGCGTGCCCGCACCAGGCATTTGTGAATGGCAGGCGCAGGCACCTCCCTGTTAGAGGGAAGCGGGGGATGTGCCCGCCAGCGTGCTCGAAGCCGCTGGCTTAGACGGCGTGGCATCAGCGGCTCTGAGAGCGCTGACTGGACGAGCGGCTGCGCATGTGCCGATCGAAGTGCTTTGGGGGGAAAGGACTAAAACCCAGGATAGTCAAAATCCTGGTTTTTGGTCCACTTTAAGTTACCATAAAAAGATAAGGGGGTAAATCTCTATAAGATTTGCGGACATCTTCCGAGTTCAATCAAAGACGTAAACAAATGGGCAGGAAAGGAACTCTCTGAAGCAGGCCCACACCCAGGAGGCCAGTGCTTGGCAGTCATGTTCAATGTAAGGCCAATAGGTGAGTAAGTCAGACTACTGCAGCCCCGTCCTGGGTCATTCAGTATCTAGGAGGGGGCATCTTCATTTCCAGCAGTGTTGGGGAGATCTCTACAGGCAGAGAGACAAGTTGGCACCTGAAAGACAAAAAGCTAAAATAAACCAAAATAGTACAATTCTAGGCCACCACAACCCCAGCCTCTATCTAGACCACTGCTTGTCAGCTGGCAGGACACCAGCTTCAGTTAGGTAAAGTGGTACATAAAGCAGGTGAGAAGCCCCCACACACCAGGTCAGTGGTGGTGTGGATGAGGAGTGGATATTCTTTATACCCAGGGTGCTCAGTGTTGGGATGTGAGGTGGTGTAGACCAGGTCAGTAATATTGTGGATGAGGAGTGGATATTCTGTATACCCAGGGTGCTCAGTGTTGGGATGTGAGGTGGTGTAGACCAGGTCAGTAATGGTGTGGATGAGGAGTGGATATTCTTTATACCCAGGGTGCTCAGTGTTTGGATGTGAGGTGGTGTAGACCAGGTCAGTGGTGGTGTGGATGAGCAGTGGATACTCTTTATACTCAGGGTGCTCAGTGTTGGGATGTGAGTTGGTGGTCTGGATGAGGAGTGGATACTCTTTATACCCAGGGTGCTCAGTGTTTGGATGTGAGGTGGTGTAGACCAGGTCAGTGGTGGTGTGGATGAGGAGTGGATACGCTTTATACTCAGGGTGCTCAGTGTTGGGATGTGAGGTGGTGTAGACCAGGTCAGTAATGGTGTGGATGAGGAGTGGATATTCTTTATACCCAGGGTGCTCAGTGTTTGGATGTGAGGTGGTGTAGACCAGGTCAGTGGTGGTGTGGATGAGCAGTGGATACTCTTTATACTCAGGGTGCTCAGTGTTGGGATGTGAGTTGGTGGTCTGGATGAGGAGTGGATACTCTTTATACCCAGGGTGCTCAGTGTTTGGATGTGAGGTGGTGTAGACCAGGTCAGTGGTGGTGTGGATGAGGAGTGGATACGCTTTATACTCAGGGTGCTCAGTGTTGGGATGTGAGGTGGTGGTCTGGATGAGGAGTGGATATTCTCTATACCCAGGGTGCTCAGTGTTGGGATGTGAGGTGGTCTATAAGATTCCAGGGTCATTGGGGAGTGGTTTTTGGTCCACATTAAAGAAAAAGGCTGGTAACCAAGGCAACCAGGGCAGTTTCTAGGCAAATAGCAAAGGAATTCCGCACCCTCTTCTCCATAACTGAGCTATAACAATATGGAGGGAAGAGGGGCCAGTCTTATGGCCATGCACCACTAATATTAGACCTGACTCATCAACAGAAAATTGGATGGCTGGGATAAAGGCGCCCTGGGCAATCGCCCTGCTCGCCCTCCACTAAAAACATCCCTGGCTACAACACTGTATTAAGCTAGTCCTCTCCCATGCACATGTCTCACATGACCATTGACCTGCTCAGCATGGTTCTTTTTTTCACTATTGTCATCTTGTGTCCTTTTTTTTTTACTGCGTCTATTAACTAAAACCATTTTTAATTCTATTTTTTTTTAATTACTAACAATTTTAGCAGTACTGACTGAAAGGGAGGCAGCACTGTGGTCACCTCTGTCTTTATGGAGAACATGGGAACCTGAGCTGCATGTTGCGCTCACTAGGATAATGGGACCACTCTGTGGATAAAGTGACACTCCGGGCAAAGCATTAATTTTGGCTGCTTTCTGCTTAACCTTATGCCTAAAATGTCCCTTTAACGTCTCATGTGTGCACTGCTGGTTACAGTGGTGATACCATCGTCCTGATTGGTCCATCACTCACACAGCAATGTTAGCCGGGGTAAGATTTAAAGATACTTATAGAAGGATTAGAAAACCTCGACAAGTACCTCAAAGTGTCTCCCTCATGCCGCCGCTCAGGCTCAGCTTCTCCTGCAACTTCTTAATGGTCTGATCCCGGCTGTGAGCATCCTGCAGCAGTTTCTAGAAGGCAAATACATTTATGTTAAAGGAATACTCCATTAAACACTTTTTGTTTTTTACGTCTTGGATACTGTCAGAAAGGGTTAATACAATTATTTTTTCTGGCCAGGAATCCAGGGCCAGCTGCTTATCTATTCATCATACTACTCTGGGATGCCATGCTGTGTGAAATCCCGATGATTGTCTTAAACCGGACCTTCAGCATCATTTAATGAAAAGCCCAAACTCTTAAAAAAAATGATTTATATTAAAAAAATATTCCCCAGAATCTAAAATTAATATATTTTATGTTTTTAGTCACTTACTTTTTATTCTTTCCCCCACTAGGCTGCAACTCTGTTCAGGACTCTAGGATATGGGTACTGCCATCTTGCCTCAGAAGCATCACATACTTAGGAAAGGAGGGGGTTAAAAGTGCAGGGGCGGAGTTATAGCGGTTATTTGTACAGACAGAGCAGAGCTGGGGCTCAGGAAAAGGAGAGCAATCCCAGAATTCAGAGAGGCACAGCCAGAAGACACTGAGGCTCCATGGGCAGCCATCTTGGATGTTTAAAAGCTCAGAAAAATACAATTCTTTGAAACTCACCTGTAGAATTGTTTTTGTATCCATCCATTCCAGGCCGTCCAGAAGTACTTACAGATGGGTGTTCGCCCCTAGGGGGCGCTGACTGCAAGATCAAAAGATGTAGCTCCGCCCGGCCCCCTATAAAGGCAGCTGCCTGTCGATCATTCCCCAGTGGTTTAAAAGCAGTATTCAACAAAAAGGGCAGGCCGGGATGCCCAAACAAAAAATAGGAGACCAGGTTACCTCACATAGCCTCTACTTGTACTCGCTCGAATCAAAAAACTAGAAAACTTATATAACTAGTGTCCTATGAGCAAAAATGGTTCATCACCATAACAGGCATGTAGGACATAATGAACACAAGGGCGGGGTGGACAGCCTGGAATGGATGGATACAAAAACAATTCTATAGGTGAGTTTCACAAAATTGTATTTTCTCCTCCATCCATTCCAGGCTGTCCAGAAGTACTTACAGATGGGACATCCAAAGGCAGTGTCCATATGGGCAGGATCCCCAGTGCGGAACAGCATGTAGTTAATTTCACTACCGCCTGAAGCACCGTTCAGCCAAAAACAGCGTCAGCTGAGGCCCTGACATCCACCCTTTAAAACTTTGTAAAAGTATGAACAGAAGACCCAGTAGCGGCCTTACAAACTTGTTCCACTGATGCCTGATGCTGGAAAGCCCAAGAGGCACCAATAGCCCTAGTAGAATGAGCTGTGATCCGAAAGGGGGGCTCCTTCCCCCTGACAGAATAGGCTTGTACCACCGCCTGTCTAATCCACTTACTGAGAGTGGACTTGGCTGGTGGCAATCCCTTCCTAGAACCCTCTGTTAGGACAAAAAAGCAAATCATATTTCCTGAAAGATTCAGTCGCAGCCAGGTAATACCTTATGGCTCTGACCACATTCAAAGCATGGAGGGTCCGTTCTTTGGAATTAGCTGGTGCTGGACACAAGGAAGGTAAGACAACTTCTTCATTAAGGTGAAAAGAAGAAACGACCGTAGGCAAAAAATCAGGTTTAAAACGAAAAACCACCTCATCTCTGTGCAACTCAAAGCGCGGCCAGTTCTGGCAAGGAAGGCTCTTGGCCTTGCAACAAGCGATATAGGCCCGACAAACTCTGTAGTAGATCATGGAAGAAGACTTCTTCTGTGCCTGAATCATTGTGTGAATAACCGTAGCCGATAACCCCTTCTTCGTCAGGATTGAGGTTTCAATAGCCAGGCCTTCAAAGCCAGCGTCCGTAAATTCGGGTGCCGCAGCGACCCCTGTGTGAGAAGACCTGGGTCGTCGGGCATGATGTAGCGATCTATTGACATCTGAACTATGTCTGCAAACCAACTCCTTCTCGGCCAGCGAGGAGCCACCAGAATGGCTGGCACCCCTCCTGGGCTATCTTGCACAGCACTCTGCCCAGGAGCGGAAACGGAGGGAATACAAACAGAAATTTGAACTCCTTCCAAGGGATCGCCAGAGCGTCTGTTGCTATGGCCAGAGGATCTCTTGAGAGAGAGACAAACCTTGGAAGCTTGGGATTGTGTCTGGACGCAAACAGAATCACGTCTGGTTGACCCCAGCGGAGGCACAGAGCCTGAAAGGTCTCGCTGCTGAGAGACCATTCCCCCAGGCGCAAGGAACTCCTGCTCAGGGAGTCTGCCCCCTGGTTTTCCACCCCGGGGATGTAAACCGCCGAGATGCAGGGAACATTCTCCTCTGCCCAAGTCAGAATCCGGCTTACCTCCTTGAGGGATCGCTTGCTCCGAGCCCCCCCCCCCGGTGGTTGATGTAGGCCACAGCTGTCTATTGTCTGAGCGGACCTGGATCGCATGGCCTTTTAAATGGGAAGTCAGGCGTAGAAGAACCAACCGGATTGCTCTCAGCTCCAAGAGATTTATGGGTAACTGGTTCTCCTTCGGAACCCACTGACCCTGGATCTTCTGGTTCTGCCAAACGCCTACCCAGCCTGTAAGACTGGCATCCGTGGTAACCATCTCCCAATGGGGAGTCAGGAAGGACTTGCCTACCAGCAAGTTCTGAGAGTCCAACCACCACAAGAGGGACTGCCTGGCCAGGGGGGACAGTGAAAATCCCTGTTCCAGAGATTCTTGCGACCCATTCCAGCCGGTCAGCAGGTTCAACTGTAGAGGTCTCATGTGAAATTGGGCGAAGGGCACTGCCTCGAAGCACGACACCATTAAGCCCACCAATCTCACCTCCAGACGCACCGATGGCTGTTGACAAGCCAGCAAGGCCTGCACTTGTGTCTGGAGTCCCAAAACCTTCTTCTGTGGCAGAAAGACTTTGACCTGAGCGGTGTCTTATCGTCATTCCCAGGAAGGATCTCACTGTTGAAGGCGTGATAAACGACTTGGGGTAATTGATCACCCAACCGAAGGCTTCCAGGGTTCACAGTACAGTCCGGGTATCGCTCTCGGCCTCCTGACTGGGCCGAAATCAGAAGGTCGTCTAGATAGGGTAACACCCGAATGCCATGACACCTCAGGATAGCCATGATGCCCGCCAGAACCTTGGTGAACACTCGGGGAGCCGAGGATATATAACGAAGGGGAGTGCTCCAAACTGGTAATGTTTATCCTCCAGTGCAAACATCAAGAAATTCTGATGTCCTTGGAAAATCGGGATGAGCAGATAAAGTCGCCGGGCCGAAGCGATTTCACCGCTGACCGCAGCGTTTCCATGCGGAAATGTCTGACCCTTACAAATTTGTCGAGACCCTTCAGGTCCAAGATCGGCCGTAGCGATCCATCCTTCTTGGGGACCGTGAACAGGTTGGAGTAGAACCCCTGACCATGTTACTGCCAGGGCACAGGGCAAACCACACCTATCCGCAGGAGGTGTTGAACAGCCGTTCTCAGTGCCTGAGCTTGTAGCGGGTTTCGGGATATCCGTGAACATAGGAATTTCGTGGGTGGCCTGGCTGCCAGCTCTTTCTTGTAACCGGAGGACACCACCTCCTGAATCCACTGATCCGAGACGTGACGTCTCCAGATCTGAGCAAACAGCAGAAGCCATCCCCCCACCCGTATGGGTGAGGGTGCCCCCTCATGCCTGAGTAGGTTTGGCTGGGGGTTTGGGCTTAGCCCCCAGAAGGGGTTGGGCCGGCTGCGGGACCTACCTCTTCCCCAGGTATCTTTGCAGGCACCTGGAAATGAAGATCCTCTTCCTCCCCGAAAGGACCGAAAAGAAGAGGGGTTCCGAAAGGACCGAGCAGGCTTTCTCCTCTGAGGGAGCTTACCATCCTTGACCAAAAGGTCCAGCCGCTCCCCAAACAGCCGGCTTCCCACAAAAGGTAGACTTGTGAGGGACTTCTTGGCAGCCGCATCGGCCGACCACTGCTTCAACCAGATCGAGCGTCGTAAAGCAACAAGCAAGGTAGAAATTCTGGCACCCAGCCTGACCACATCATCCATGGCAGTAACAACAAAGTCGATTAAATCCAGGCAGGCCTTGAGTTCCTTATACTCCGCCGCCGCTTGCGAGATTTAGCCTTAGCCACAAGCTGTTTAACCTTTCTCCTGTTGGCTAGCGAAACAATTGCCGAGGCACAAGCAGGCCGAAAAAGAGCACCAGCAAAGGTGAAAGCATGGCAGACCAACTGATCCATGCGTTTGTCTGCAGGATCACGTAAGGAAGCATTGTCAGGCAATGGCATAACAGTGGTGTTGGGACAATCCTGACACCGGAGGGTCCACCTCGGGAGGGTGAGACCATAACCGAACTAATTCAGCAGGGAAAGGGTACCGCCTATCCAGGCCCTTAGGGACCGACGGTGATTTGTTGGGCCTCTCCCACTCCTTAAGATTCATGTTAGAAAAATGAGGCTGCTCAGGAAAGACCTGGCGTTGCCTCTCAGGCCGAAATAAATCACCCCACCCTTGCCAATCTGGAAGGAACAATGTGCAAGGTATCAAACACGGAAGAGAGCAAACTTTCTGAATCATCTGGAGATGCTGTTGTCTTCAGTGGAAGGCAGCTCCGCGGCTGAGAGTGAGTCATCTGGCAACTCACCTTCCTTCCGCAGATCCCAAGAAATCATAGAAATCCTCATCCGAGTAAACCGGCTCCAAATGCCGCTTCTTACTCAAGGCCTTCTTAGGGGCTGCCAACGAGATCTGTTTCTCGAGGCTAGCCAACCTGTGCACAAGATAAGCATGTGACCCTTTGCTGGCTCCCCCTTCACTAGGGGCTGACTGCAGCAGCAGAGGATCCGGGGAGGCTGATGGAAACACCGGGCTAGGATCAGGAGCGACCGCCCTCTGATGGTCCAAAGCAATGCCTCTGGCGCAAGTGGAACAAATCGTGCTGAACCTGCCCAAAGGATTCCGTCTGCACAAGGGGCAGAGCCTGTCTTGGCCAAGTGAGGTGCCCGGGCTCACTATCCCCTGATGCCTCCATTATGGTGATTATGTATAACAATATTCAATAAGGCTACTAGACACTAATGGCCTAAGCCTAATAGCCAATCCCTCTTATTAACAATGGGGACCAGGAGGAACCACAACCCTCAACCTTAAACCCACGGTCTAAAACAAAAAGAGAAAGACAGTAACGCAGCCTACACGACGCGCCTGACACCGCCCCCGGCGAAGCGTCAGCAAGAGGCCTTGCAGAGCGCCGACTGTCATGGCGGCGATCCCCTCCCCCCCCCGTCCCGCCGCACGAGAGAAGCAGACGCGGCCCGCGGGGCGCGTCTGCCAGCGAGCGGCGCACGCCCCGTCCTGGAGCCGGCGAAGGAACGAGGGAGGTAAGAAGTGTAAGAACGGCGGACCGTTACTCGCTGCATGTGACAGTGATGGAGCTCTCCAATGCTCCCAGTAGCACCAAGCACAGCATCTCACACACACACACACACAATAATAAAGCAAGTAGGAAGGGAGGGCATATACAAAAATATATCTGTGGTTCCCCATCAGGCTCACCATAAAGCCTGTGGCCAACTACTTTTTAAATAAAGTCTGCAGCCCAGACCATGTGCACTGTCAGAACGCCCCAGACCCTGGCGTTCACCCTACCGTCACGGATCCCTGTAGCAGCCAAAGGCTGGGAGGCAAGGATGGGTCAGGAGAGATCCACGGAAATAGGATCCTGCAGCGGCCGACAGGCTAGGTGGCCCCACTCTGCTGCCAATTAGACCGGCTAGGTGGCCCGGCTCTGCTGCCAATTTCTGAGAGAGTGAATAGCGATCTTATGCAGCCAACTGCAAGATGAACAACAGCGGAATGATAGTCGGGCCTTTATAGGGGGCCGGGAGGAGCTACATCTTTTGATCTTGCAGTCAGCACCCCCTAGGGGCGAACACCCATCTGTAAGTAATTCTGGACGGCCTGGAATGGATGGTGTAGGTGCAGGTAGGATGATATTTAATGTGGCCAATCTGTGTGTATGGGGGCGGGGGGGCATACAAGATAGACTCTTATTCAGGGTGAAGATCTGGTTTAATAACCCACCTTTTCTGGCAGGTTCAAGGCACATTCGCAGGCCACAGACACATCTTCAAATGGGTTTCCATCCTCTTTGAATACAGTCAATACCCCCCACACTTAAACCCCCAAAAAACTGGGAAACGTGATCATTTGATTAATAATACTTATTGTAAAATGATCTAATGATAAGTCAAGATTCCCAATTAATCATTATATAATTTAAAGCAGAACTTCAGTCAATTATAACCCCCCCACCCCCCCCCCCCCCCGCCCTGCCACCCTACCCTGGCACTGAGGCAGGGAGGTGGTTACAAAGAAAAAAACCCTTACCTTAAACGAGGGCGGATATGCTCCTCTGGTGTGTCAGATTCCAGGGAGTCCACATCTTGGGAGTAGAACCCAGGGGCGCACAGGCTCTGCGCACACCCCCACCAAGCCATTTAAGTAAACGGCGGCAGGAGCATGCAGGGGGGGGGGGATTGCCGCTATCCATCTATCTCAGCAGTGGGAGACAAGGAGGAGGTTTTAGGTAAGGGCTTTTTCCTTTGTAACCCCCGTCCTGTCTCAAAGGCAGGGTAGGGTGGTGGTGGTGAAGGGGGGGTTATAACTGACTGAGGTTTCGCTTTAAGTAATTACATTTTTAGTAATTACTTTAAAGAGATTCACTGACACCCTTTCTGGTTCATGGTGACCAAACAAGAGGTTCATCTAACAGAAGAGCAATGAGTGTCACTTAAACTTTCTTGAAGTCCTCAAAGTAGGACAGTTTAAACCAGTTTGTGGGTGATGAACGTGGCAGGGGGTGTGGCTAAATTACAGGTCACATGCTCTAGGAATATTTGGTCCATAAAGGATTTTGTTGATAGAGCCAATGCTCAGAAGTCCATGCACTCCACTGCCATCATTCAGCCAAAAAGTCAGGGTAGTTGTAAAGCACCAGACACCCAGACATTGTGCATTGATGGGACAGTCAGCAAAGAGGGACATTTAGGCGTTTCCATAGATTTCCAAGGGACAGTGAGCCCCAAAGTGTGACATCTGGTCAGTTTAGTGTCACAAGCACAAGAACCTCTTGTATTGGGACTTGTAGTTGACACCATACTAAAGTCTACAGCCATAGAAAGAGGGGGTAAAAGAGAAATAAAAAGTAAGGCAGAGGGGAAAAAGCAAGAGAGGGGAAACAAAAGAGAGAAAGTGAATAAAAGCAAAAAATGAGCGAAAAGGAAGAGGGGGGAAAAAGAGTGAGGAAGAGGGGAAACAAAAAAAAAAGAGCGAAGTAGAGAAGAAAAAAAAGTGAGGAAAAGGGAAAACAATAAAAAGGGGCGACAAGGGTAAACTATAGAGAAAAAAAAAGAGCAAAGTAGAGGGGAAATAGCGAGAGTTCCCCGGGGCCTCCACCAACTATTGGGTTATGGTCTGGTCCAGGAGACTTTTCAGTCTATGGTCTGACAGGCCGCAGGGCCAGCAACAAAGCTATTGGCGGCAGTATGCCCCCCCCCCCCCCCCCCCACGCCTGGGCCTCTTTTTTGTTTTTTGCAATCCTGCAGCCAAAGCCACCACAGGGCAGGACGGAGTCTAGAGCAGCAAAGCCGCCGCCAGCAACACTACAGTGATGGGTGCAGAGCTGTCACTGCACATAAGCCACCAAGCACAGCCGCTGGCAGCTCAATGCAGGGAACTGTTTTCTGCTGGACCAGCCGGGCGACTACACCTCCCCCCACCCAGAATGGCAAAGCAGGATCCCGAGCAGTACGCAACCGCACAAGGGGGGCACAAGGGACTCGGTCTGACGTTCCAGTAAGTAGGCGGGTGTCAGACAACCACCAATCAGTTACTTGGCTGGACTATTATTTGAACGGAAAAAAAAATACTGTCTGGGGCCTCCACCAGATTTTGTGCCCAGGGGCCTCTGCCACATCTGGCCCTGGGCTGTTACCTTAGTCACTTGGTCCCGCTCTCTGGCACAGTCCTGCATCTGCAGCAGCTCGCTCTGGGCCTGGCTCAGGTCGGAGTTGTGCCGTAGTTTCACGGCTCGGAGCTCGGCCTCCTTCCCCCGCAGAGCATCTCTCAGCGCCTTCTGCTCCTGCGCCGCCTCCTGCATGCGGTTCTTGCAGTGCCGCAGCTGTTCCTATGCCAGGGCAATATAAAGAAAAAAAAGCTTTAGAACAAGTCTGATAGGTCATATGGGTTTAAAGTGGTTTAAAGTGGAACACCAGACAGATACTTTAAGGTTAGAGCACCTGGGGCTTCCACATTGTGGATCACAGCACAGCCATGGGTGTCACCAGAAGAGACTATAACTCGCATCTCTTGCTGAGAGCTGTATTTTCAGGAGGAGGATCAGCCCTTAGGCAGCTTCTTTTAGATTCCAGGGCTGGAACCCTCTTGGGTTTTGTTGTGCTTTAATGGTCGTCTCTTGCCAGCAAAGAGAGGAGGGGATGGGGCCTCCATACAAAGCGCTGCAGAGCTGGAAGGGGAACAATGAGACTGCTGAAGCGCAAGAAATTCTCTCGGAGTTCAGCCACTTGTGAAATACCTTCACACGCTCCCAGCTGCACAGCCCCCAGGGCCCCGGCACCCCTCCACATACAGGAGGACCGAGAACATTTATGTGGTTTAAAGAGAACCTGTTCCTGGTACAAAACGAATTAGCAGGAGCCTACAAATGTCCTGCAATAAAAGCCTGGTTGTCATACTACGCTGCCTGATCTGAAGAGAATTTAAACATGGGATTTTCACCACCTTTATGTTTTGGTCTCCTTTACAAGGGGCATCCTGATTTGGGATGCCGGGTGTTACCCCCACGATTCAGCCATTATGAACCTCAAGCTGGTGATCCCAGGGCACAAGTACGGGCTTATGAGAATCATTGTGCACCTCCCTGCAGCTGAACGCACCTACTGTTAGGCATTACATCCATATAAACACATTGGCTAATGAGAGGCAGAGTCACTTATACACCCAACTTATTAAAACTCCTGCCAAGCTTGTGCTTTATTCTCTCATGGTGTAAGAATAAAATCCAGGGTTGACAGGTTTAGTGTAGTGCATCAGGGGTGACAGAACCTGTCACCTGAGTTTATTCTTCCTTCCATTAAATAAAAAAAAAAAAGAATCAAGCATTGGAGCAAGTTATAGGGCAAACCGCTGGGGGGGGGGGGGGGGGGGGGAGAGATGCTTCATGTAAGAGGCAGAGGAGGCCTCTGGCTCATAGGCATAAATGGCCTGCACTGCATCTGCACACCCTGGAGATAAAATACAACACTGTAGCGGTACAGGGTCATGTGACCAGGCCATTACTGACCTGCAGCAGCGTCTGGCACTCATTAAGAGCGTTGAGCAGGTCCTGGATGTCTCGCTGATGTTGGGAGCTCTGCCGCTGGTTGTCGGCGTGGGCCTGAGACAGGAGGCGACCCTTCTCCTGCAGCTGGGCTAGCAGAGGGTTGGGGGCAGACTGACCTGGAAAAGAGCCGCCAAGATCATCCAGTCCCTGAGACAGCAGGGAGTCTGCTAGGGCCTATGGAGGGGTGAGAAGATACAATAAATATCATGAACAAGGCAAAACATGACCCGACAGTTACAACTCCTATGAAAGGGTTTCCAAATTGTTCCTCAAACCCTTACTTTTCAGACTCAAGTTGCTCAGGAATTTGGTGACAATAACCCCTAGTATCATGCCCTCAAAACTTAGCATGGTAAATGCAGACCCGCAGATACAACACCATCATCAAAGTATTTCCTGCTTGCTCTAGAGCAGGGGTTCTCAACCAATGTTCTACCACTAGTGGTACTCAAGGTTCCCTTTGGTGGTACTCAAGGCCACTGGCGGTGAAAGTGGGGGGACATGAAGCACTGTCAGGTGGCCAAGTAAACAAGCTGCAGAAGTGGAGCATCTTGGGATGGCTGCATTGTTGACCGAAGACCTTGCATTGTTGCCCATTATAGGACCTCTGCTCTGTCAGGAAAGGCTGTATAAGTGGTGTTACTTGAGATAATGATATACAGTAGCATTTCCTATCCTTTAGCCAAGTACCACCAACAGTACATGGTTATTAGAGATGCCTGTGTGAACCCCCCCCCCCCCCCCCCCCCCCCCAAAACGGGACCTTGCTTGAGGACAGGATAAGAAAAATCTGCTCAAGAATATGAACAGTTGCGAAGGAACATTGGGATAGAAGAGGTTCTTTGGAATGTTCATTGGTAGAGAACATTAAAATCTTGAAGCTTTGAAGGTTTTCCACCAATAGTACTAATACCAATAGTGGTATTCGAGTTCCCGTCTGGCGGTACCCAAGGCCACTGGGAGTGAAAGTGGGGGGACATGAAGCACTTCTCCAACAGAATATGCTGAGTGGCCAAGTGAACATGCTGCAGGAGTGGAGCATCTTGGGATGACTGCATTGCTGGCAGAAGAGTTTGAATTGTTGGCCAGTGTAGGACCTCCACTCTGTCAGGGAAGGCTGTATAAGTGGTGGTACTTGAGATAATTGCAAAATGAGAAGCGGTACCCCATGAAAATAGGTTGGGAAACACTCCTGTATAGGTTAAAAAATGCTCCTTAATTTCTTTTTTAAGGCTCAGGTTCCTCAGGGTTCTGGTGACAATAGAACCTTTTACAAGAGCCTCAAAACCTAGCATGAAAAGAAAATGCACACACCCACAGATAAAAGCCACATTAAAGTATTTCCAGCTTGCTCTAAAAGGTGTAAATTGTTTCTCAATTTGTTACTCCTCATCAGCATCAGGCTCCTCAGGGATCTGGTGACAATAACCCCCTTTATAAAAACCTCAAAACCTAGCCTGGTAAATGCAGACCCACAGATACACCCAGAGGAGTAGCTAGGCTTTCTGCCACCCGGGGCAAAGATTCAAAATCTGAAGTCATTACATCTGGGTTATTCCACCACAAGGTGGCGCAGTGCACTGCAGAAGTGTTGTGGCTCCTCCCGGTACCATATAAAAACGGAATTACCATAGACTTATCCAGTGTTGACAAGCAGTTATTTCAAGAAACCAGGAGATAATAAAGGTAAAACAGGTAACAAAACCCCAACTAACTTGGAACAATCACCATAAAGAGACAACCAAGAACAACAACAACAAGGGTGGGATGAAGCAGGCCGTGCCATGCATGGTAAAAGCAATTCTACTGGTGAGTACTCACAGAATTGTCTTTTTCCTATTGCATGGCACGGCCTGCTTCCAGAAGTCCTTACATCTGGGACACACAAAAGCAGTGTCCATAAAGTAGGGTGGGATCCCTACAGGCAGTTTAAACCACCACAGTCTGAAGTACCTTGCGGCCAAAAGCAGCGTCAGCTAAGGCCTTAACATCAACCTTGTAAAACTTGGAAAACATATGAACAGAAGACCAAGTTGCTGCCTTACAAACTTGTTCAACAGAAGCTTGGTGCTGAAAAGCCCAAGACGCACCAATAGCACGAGTGGAATGAGCAGTAACCCTAAAAGGGGGAACCTTCCCCTTGGCAGAATAGGCCTGCTCCACTGCCTGACTGATCCACTTGCCGATAGTGGATTTAGCCGATAGTGGATTTAGCAGGAGGCAAACCCTTCCTAGGCCCAATAGGAAGAACAAAAAGAGCGTCAGACTTTCTGCAAGACTCAGTAGCAACCAAATAAAACTTCAGAGCCCTGACAACATCCAAAAAGTGAAGGGTCCGCTCCTTGGAATTAGCAGGGTTAGGACACAAAGAAGGCAAAACAATGTCCTGATTGAAATGAAGAGCAGACACAACTTTAGGCAAGTAATCCGGCTTAAGCCGAAACACCACCTTATCCTGATGCCTTTCAAAATAAGGAGGTTTGATGGAAAGCGCTGCCAGCTCAGAAACTCACCTGACAGAAGTAATGGCCACCAAAAAGGCCACCTTAAGAGTCAGAATAGGCAAAGCAGCCCCACGGATAGGCTCAGAAGGAGGACCCTGCAGAGCAGACAACACCAGATTCAAGTCTAAAACCGGTAGCATAGGCTTACGTGGCGGCCGCACATGAGTAACTCCCTGGAAAAAAGTCTTAACCAACCGGTGATTGGCAAAGGATCTTTGGAAAAAAATTGCCAGAGCTGAGACCTGTCTCTTGAGGGTACTAAGTTGAAGGCCCGAATCCAAACCATGTTGCAAAAATTCCAGAATCCTGGGGATAGAAAACACCCAAGGAAGAGACTTGGACTCACACCAGACAATGTAAGCATGCCAGACCCTGTAGTAGATAAAGAACGAGGATTTGTCCCTAGCCCTAATCATGGTATCAACAACAGAAGCCGGCAAACCCTTATCCATCAGGATGCAGGTTTCAGCAGCCAAGCCGTTAAAGCCAGCGTTTGTAAATTGGGATGGCACAGTTGTTCCTGAGTGAGCAGATCTGGAACCTTGGGCAGGGCATACTGATCTACTGCCAACTGCACGACGTCTGCGAACCACACCCTCCTTGGCCAACAGGGGGCCACCAGAATGGCTGGTACCCCTTCCTGGGCTATCTTGCGCAGCACCCTGCCCAGTAGAGGGAATGGAGGAAACACATAGAGTAGCCGAAACTCAGTCCAAGGCATTGCTAGCGCATCCGTGGCGAAGGCCAGAGGGTCCTGTGACATGGAGACAAACCTGGGAAGCTTGTGAATGTGGCGGGACGCAAACAGGTCCACATCTGGCTGACCCCAGCGGCGACACAAGGAGTGAAAAATCTTGTTGCCGAGGGAACATTCCCCCAGGCGAGACGTCCCCCTGCTCAGGGAGCCTGCCTCCTGGTTCTCCACCCCCGGAATGTAAACCGCCGAGATGCAGGGAACATTCTCTTCCGCCCAAGACAGTATCAGGGACACTTCCTTGAGGGCTCGTTTGCTCCGAGTCCCTCCCTGATGATTGATGTAGGCAACCGCCGTCTGGCTGTCGGAGCGGATCTGAACAGCCCGACCCCGAAGGTGTGTGGTCAGCCGAGACAGAACCAACCTGATTGCCCTCAGTTCCAGGACATTGATGGGAGCATGGGCCTCCTGGGGGCCCCACCGACCCTGGAACTTCAGAGACTTCCAAAAAAAAAACCCCAACCGGTCAGACTGGCATCCGTGGGGACAGTCTCCCAGCACGGGGGCAGAAAGGGGGTCCTGCCCACTAGAAGGTTCCCTGAGTCTAGCCACCACAAGAGGGACTGTCTGGCCAGGGGGGACAGAGCAAACTCCTGATCCAGGGACACAGGGTCCCGATCCCAAACTGACAAGAGGTGCAACTGAAGAGGTCTCATATGAAACTGAGCAAAGGGGACCGCCTCGAAGCAGGACACCATCAGACCCACTAACTGCATCCCTTGCCGGATGGAAGGATGGGGACACAGAAGCAAAGTCCGTGCCTGCTTCTGAAGGCCCTCCACTTTCTGCTGAGGCAGGAATACCTCGACCTGAGAGGTATCCAGAGTCATGCCCAGAAATGAACTCACCAGAGTCTCAACGGAGATAGTGAAGACTTGGGATAGTTGATCACCCAGCCGAAAGACTCGAGTGTGGAGGTCACCACCTGAGTATCCTTCTCGGCCTGATGAAGAGACTGAGCCGCAATTAGAATGTCGTCCAGAAAAGGGAGGATGCGAATGCCCTGGTTCCTCAGAAGGGCCATTACACCCGCCAGCACCTTGGTGAACACCCGAGGGGCCGAGGTGATACCGAACGGTAAGGCCACAAACTGGTAATGCTGATCCTCTAGAGTGAACCTGCGAAATCTCTGAAGCCCTGGAAAGATTGGCACGTGAAGATAAGGATCCTTGATGTCCACTGAGGTCATGAAAACGCCCGGGCGCAGGGTACTGACCGCCGAGCGTAGAGTCTCCATGCGAAAATGCTTGAACCTGACAAACTTGTTCAGGCCCTTCAAGTCTAGGATGGGCCTCAGGGACCCCTTCTTTTTGGGGACCGTGAACAGACTGGAGTAGAAGCCTTGACCCCGTTCCTGGAAAGGCACCAGGCAAATGACTCCTGACTCCATCAGATGTTAAACCGCAAGGTGCAAACCCTGAACTGACAGAGGCAGCCTACCATCCTTGGCTAAAACATCCAGACGCCCACCAAAGAGCTGCAGGAGCCCAGTAAGAGCCTTCTTAGTGGCAGTATCAGCCACCCACTGACGCAGCCAAACAGAGTGGCGCATAGCCACCAACAGGGCAGAGGTCCTACCACACATCCGTACCGCATCATCCATGGCAGTAAGGACAAAGGCAACAAAATCAGAGCAAAGCAAAAGGGACCTATAATCCTCCCCCCTGTTACCAGCCGTAGCGCCCTCCAGGAGACGCTTGAGCTGTTTCTTAAGGGTAATAGCTGTAATGGCAGCAGCGCAGACTGGGCGCAGCCCAGCCCCCACAAATGTAAAAGCATGGCAAGCCAGCTGATCCATACGCCTGTCCTCGCTGTCCTGCAGTGTAGTAGTGTCAGCGGAAGGCATGACCGAGGTGTTGGACAGCCCTAGCACGGGAGCGTCCACCTCAGGGGGACACGACCATCGCTTGACCAGGTCGGCAGGAATAGGATACCTCCTATCCCACCCTTTGGGCACCGCGGGCAATCTACTAGGACGTTCCCACTTCTTGAGCACCATATTAGTGAAATGGCTCTGCTCAGGGTACTCCAGGCGCTGTTTATCAGGACGAAAGAGCTCACCCTGCCTCCTCTTAGCCACCTCAGGGGGGACAATGTGCAAGATTTCAAAAATGTGAGTTAACAGGCTGTCAGTGTCCTCAGGGAACCATGAATCCTCCCCAGATGCAGACCCAGGGTCACTGCCATAACCCTCCTGGTGGTTCCCAGAGGAGTCAGAGTCCTGAAAAAGTTCCTCCTCCTCTAGGGGGTAAAGGACAACCAAAATATCAAGTCCCTCATCCTCCTCAGGAAAGAGATGTCACGGGAGCTAGGTGCCACTTCTTGCCAGAGGCCTTACATGGAACAGGCCTGGCAAGCTGCCTTTCAATACTGGCCACACGCAGTGCCAGATCAGACTGTGACCCCCCGCTAGTATCCCCCTCACTGGGGGCTAAATGCAGGCGTGGGGGGGTAGGGGATGCCGAAGGGGGCGCAGAGCTGGGGAGCGAAGCAGGCAGCCCAGCCTGGAGCGCAAGGATACCTTGGGCGCACGGCACACACACCATGACACTGTTACTCACAGGGGCCCCCAAGCACGCTATCCCCAGAAGCCTCCATATGGTGTTTAACATAGGCGCAATAGGCCAGCACAGGGTAAAGGCTAACCAGAGCCACCCGGGATGCCCCCCCACGGGATGCCCCCAGAAGCCAGAAGGGAAGATGAGGGATGGTAAGGGGTAGTACCGAGGGAGATCACAACCCACAGTTGTCCCGCCTGGAAGACATAAGTAAAGACACATAAGTATCCCGCAGCACATGCCCCAAGGAAACCAAAAAACCCCCGAAGGGGACTCACGGACCAAGAAGGGCAAGGGCACCAGCCGCCAGACCACAGGAAGAAGCGCCAATAGACGAGGATTACCGCCGCAGTTCCAGGAGGAGAAGGGCCCCAGCCGCGCAGCAGAAGCAAAATGGCACCGGCAGAGGGGCGAGCCGCAGGAGGACGACGCGATACGCGTCATCCACCGGCCCCGCCCCCCGAAAACGGCGCGCACGTGACCTTGCCGGCGTCATCACAGTAGGAAAAAATGCCTCACACAAATATCGCTGCCCGCCGCAGAGCGTAGTACAAAGCGGCAAGGTGGCGAAAAACAGTTAAACACAAGTAAAAAACAGATTGAAGCCAGCAACCCGAGCACACAACGGGGAGGGAGAGAGGAAGGCGAGCGAGCAGCGGCGAGAGCCCAGGCCAGGGACGTGGGGGGGGGGGGGGAACGGACCCCAAACGCCAGAACAAGTAAACAGTCCCCAAAAGCACTCACCCCCTCAGAAGCTAGGACAGGAACTCCGCATTCCAAACAGGATCACCATAAAGCCTATGGCCGGCTACCCTTTGTGGTACAGGAACTGCGGCTTGGAGCAGCGCTCCTTGAACACTTGACCCTAGTGCTCCTCTACCCTCACCCGATCCATCAGCCGAGGCTGGGAGGCACAGAGGGTCCGGAAACGGGTGGAAATAGCCATGCAGAGCCGCAGGCTTGGTTGCCCCACTCACCTGCGCAATATAGAGCCATCTTCTATCTTCGCAGAAATCACTGCAGAGAGAACACTGGATAAATCTATGGTAATTCCGTTTTTATATGGTACTGGGAGGAGCCACAACTCTTCTGCAGTACACTGCACCACCTTGTGGCGGAATAACCCAGATGTAATGACTTCATGAAGCAGGCCGTGCCATGCAATGGGAAAATAAGAGTAGTCTAACAGCCACTCTGTCCCTTGGAGCTCTCAGCATGAGCGAGCCTGGTAAGTTGTCCCACAGCTGTCTTCTGACCACAGCAGAGCATGTTCGTGGCTCCTAAAGCTGCGTCATGACACGCTCTTCCCAGCTCAGCCACAACCCAAAAATGGAGGCAAAGAAAGCAGTATCGCTTAGAATACATAAGGTATTTACATATAATTGGAGATGTTGAGATAGCTTATTCGACACTGTTCCCAAGGGGGGAGAATGGGGGAGAAAGTTGGTATGTGCCTGGACAGGGACTTTAACGCTTAGGAATCTGATGACAATAAACACTTTTATAAAGGCCTTAAAAAGTAGGTACAGAGATGGCCTCTGCACCAGGGCTTATGAACTTAGGAGCCCCTGGAATTGCACAAAAACTTGTGTCAACCCCTACTCTCACAGTGCATGTGCAGACACCCGCATCTTGGGATGGCTGTATTGTTGGCCGAAGACCTTGCTTTGTTGGCCATTATAGGACCCCTACTCTGTCAGGGAAGCCTGTATAAGTGGTGGTACAGGAGATAATGATCTACAGTAGCGTTTCCCATCGTTGTCGCCAAGTACCAACAACAGTACATGTTTATTAGAGATGCCTGTGTGAAAACCTCCAAAACAGGACCTGCTTGAAGACAGGATTAGAAAAATCTACTCAAGAATATCAACAGTTGCAAAGGAACATTGGGATAGAAGCAGTATCGGTTAGAATACATAAGGTATTTTCATATAATTGGAGATGTTGAGATGCTATGAGATTATTTCACACTGTTCCCAAAGAGGATAAGGAGGGGAAAGTATGTGTGCCTGGACAGGGACTTTAATGCTTAGGCTTGGATATCTGATGACAATAAACCCTTTTATAAAAGCCTCAAAAAGTAGGCCTCTGCACCAGGGCTCATGAACTCACATTGACTGCTCCACCTCCTTATTCAGTATGTAAAGCCTTTAATAGGTAAATAGGTAATAGGTAAAATGCAGACAGTCTAACATTGTATCCTTGGTATAGTTGATGTATGGGGTCCTGGGGTCAAAAGACGTTAACTTAAATTCTTAGAAGCCACCACGAAGTTCAGAGTCCAGATTGTTCAGCATACTGTACCTCCACATCCTGGTTGCTGCTCTTCAGGGCTCCTTGCACTGCAGCAACAAGGGAGTCCTTCTCCCGCAGGGCAGCTAGTCGCAGGGCATCTTGGGAAGCGGCTGACCTGATGGCAGAGTCCAGTGCCACTTCCAGCTGCTGGATGGTGAAGTCTTTTTCAGCCAGGATGTCACGCAGGGCCTTAGAGAAAAAGAACACCACATTTCACCAGTTTCATCATCTCCATCCCCTCTCTAGCTCATTCCTCTTATCTCCTGCATTCCCTCTATAATCTCTTCCGTCCATCTCCTGCATCCTCCCTCTGGCCTCTTCTGTCCTTCATACCCCCTATGGCCCATCTGTCCATGTCCTGTCTCCCATACCTGGTGCCTCCAAATCCATCTTTTCCCCAGCTTCTTCCACCCATCTATCCTGCATCCCCTCTCCAGGCCTTTCCATCTGAATCCTGCTTCCCTTATACATGCTCTTCAATCCATCTCCTGCATCGCCTCCCCAGGCCATTCCATCAATCTCCTGTACGCCCTCTCCAGGCTCTTCTGTCTGTGGCTTGCATCCTCTATCCAGGCTCTTTTATTTGTTTCCTGCATCCTCTATCCAGGCTCTTCTATCCATTTCCTGCATCGCCTGCACAGGCCCTTCCATCAATCTCCTGCATCCTCTCTCCAGGCCCTTCCATCTGTCTCCAGCATCCTCTCTCCAGGCCCATCAATCTGTCTCCTGCATCCTCTCTCCAGGCCCATCCATCTGTCTCCTGCATCCTCTCTCCAGGCCCATCCATCTGTCTCCTGCATCCTCTCTCCAGGCCCATCCATCTGTCTCCTGCATCCTCTGTCCAGGACCATCAATCTGTCTCCTGCATCCTCTCTCCAGGCCCATCCATCTGTCTCCTGCATCCTCTCTCCAGGCCCATCCATCTGTCTCCTGCATCCTCTCTCCAGGCCCATCCATCTGTCTCCTGCATCCTCTGTCCAGGACCATCAATCTGTCTCCTACATCATCTCTCCAGGACCATCAATCTGTCTCCTGCATCATCTCTCCATGCCCATCCATCTGTCTCCTGCATCATCTCTCCATGCCCATCCATCTGTCTCCTGTATTGCCTCCCCAGGCCTCTCCATCTGTCTCCTGCATCGCCTTCCCTGGACATTGCATCTATCTCCAACATCCCCTCTTCCAGCATTTCAATGTGTCTCTTGCATCTCTTCTCCAAGCCATTCCACGCTTCTCCTGCATTGCCTCCCCAGGCCCTTCAATCCTTCTTCTGAATCCCCTCTCCGGGACCTTCTATCCATTTCCTGCATCCTCTCTCCAGGCCCTTCCATCCCTCTCCTGCATCCCATCTCCAGGCCCTTCCATCCTTCTCCTGCATCCCCTCTCCAGGCACTTCCATCCCTCTTCTGCATTTCCTCTCCAGGCTCTTCTATCAGTCTCCTGCATCCTCTCTCCAGGCCCTTCTATCAGTCTCCTGCATCCTCTCTCCAGGCCCTTCTATCCATCTCCTGCAATCTCTCTCCAGGCCCTTCCATCCTTCCCTCTGAATCCCCTCTCCAGGCACTCTCATCCCTCTTCTGCATCCTCTCTCCAGGCTCTTCTATCCATCTCCTGCATCACCTCTCCACCCCTTCTATCTGTCTCCTGCATCCCCTCTCCAGTCTGTCATTCTCTGCACTTCCTCTCCCGGCCCTTCTATCAGTCTTGTGCATCCTCTCTCTGGGCCCTTCCATCCCTCTCCTGCATCACCTCTCCATACTGTCATTCTCTGCTCTTCCTCTCCAGGCCCTTTGATAGCATGACCTCCCTCCCTTATTCTGTCACTGCTGACAGGAAAATCTTCTAACAGCAAAGCAGGTGTTGGACTTTTAACTGGAGCCCAAGAAGTTCTCATGGAATGACTTACCCCCTCTCTCGCTGTATGGGCAACATATCAGGCCATTCATGGGAGTCACACTTACCGTGATGGTGTCCTGGTTTTCCCGCAGGATCTTGGACAGACGGGTCACGTCCTCCTCTCTCGCCCTCACCTCCTCCTGTAATCGTCGGATTTCAGCATTTGTTTGGCGTTTGCTCTCAGCCAGCTCTTCCTCCTCTTTCTGTTGAGATAATTTAAGAATAAATTAACTCTCATTGGACGCCCATTGTGAAACCACCTACATACACATCTCAGAAATCAATCAAACAGCGCACACCCGGACCTCTGTAACCCCGATATGTGCACCCCCGCCAACATATCTGAATGGCTGGCAGCAGAGGAGAGTGACCGGCAGGAGATGCACAGCAATGGTTTCTATTCAGCATGCACTGGAGTAAGCAAACATGTGGATCCCAGGGGTTGCACACACAGGGGCATCCCAAACTGACATGCCCCTATAAAGCAGATAAAAACCTAGGAGAGAGGAAAACCTGGGATGTGGTTTTATGGCCTAAGTAAATTTTTAAACTTTCAAAGCCTTCTGTTTCTCACTGATACAAATCTAACATTTCATGATACACTTATTGATATATTTGTATCCTTAGCTGTTCAATTAATATTAACCTGGTAGAGCTGACAGGCTAGAGACAATCTCATGAATATGTATAGCACACACTGTACATGAAGCCACACTACCATAAATATTTGTAAAAAATCAATGCTTTATTCAAAAATTATATACACGGGCATATCCTGAAGGAAAAACGTTTAAAAACTATTAAAACTCATGTATGGATGCACGGTGGACCCAAATGACTAGTACAACCACAAGGGGGGGTTTTGTAAATTCAATCGGTTACAATAATATCTTGTTGTCTGTAGAGTATCTTGGAGTCGCCTATATATAAAGTGCTGTGCCAGAAATAGAAAAGTAATCACACAATCAGTGGTTGCATGAAATGTGCAAAATTATCAATGTGCAAAATAAGTAATGACGTCTAAAGTAGACTGTGAAGAAATAAGAAACAGTCCAGTATTGTACTGGAGTGACCATAAAGTGCAAGTGCAGAGCGTGGAATCCTAAGTGCAAACAGATAAAGGTAGCATGACTCCAAGATATAAAACAGATCGCCAATCACAGCAATATAACAACAACCAATATTAGAATGTGTATCACCTTAAGTGGCATCTGGGTCCACTTTGCTCATACGTTCCGGCACCTACGCGTTGCGTGGCGGTACACTAACTCCCCTTCATCAGGATGTGTACCGCCACGCAATGCGTAGGTGCCGGAACGCCACTTCATCAGGATGTGTACCGCGTTAGTGTACTGTACTGTGTACTGCGCGACGCGTAGGTGCCGGAACGGATGACCAAAGTGGACCCACTGCATGGATGTGGCACAATGCAATCAAGAGCAATCATGTTCCCGGCGGGAATCAAACTCGCAACTCTCCAGTCATGTGATCAGTTCCTTAGCTAGTATGTTGACTCTTATCCAAATGTGGGATGCCTGTGGTTGTGAAACCCTAGCGATTGTTTACTCACCTCGATCCACATGCGTTGGTTCTCTTCCAATCGGAATTCACCACCGTGCAGAATCATGCCCAGCACAGTTCTGAATGGATCCGATTTCCAGGCACCATGGGATGAGTATATGGTGACCAGCAAGCTTTCACAAAGCATAGCATCCTAACTCGGGTTGCCCGGGGAAAAGCTGGCCCTGGAGACCTATAGACATTATTCCAAGCTATATTGTCCAGGAACAAGCTGGCCCTGGAGACCTACATTGGAAGGGGCAGTAACAGGCCCATCCAGCCAACCACTAGGGGGAAGAGTTACAGTCCGGCAATTCCGTTCCCCACCATATCATTAGAGGAGCGGGGTTATCGAAGCCAGGGGGGCCCAGTGTTAGAATGGAATGCCTGGGGCCCAACAGTAGAACCGACTCATGGGGCCCACAACACACTTACATGTAAAGTATTTTACTGGCTTACATTCAGGGTCACACATGAACCACTCATACACAGAGACATTATTCCAAGCTGTATATGCCCGGGGACAAGCTGGCCCTGGAGACCTATAGACTTCAAAGAGACAGGTTACATGGGTTTTGGTCCACTAATTATGACCCCGATACTTGCCCCTGATGGGATAAAGTGCTCCCAGATCCCCTGCCCACTATTACCTGGCCATTACACACAGAAACCAAATGAGCAGGTAGATGCAGCAGAGCCGGATTCCCTTAAAGAGGAACAACACCCATTCAAAAAGGCCTGGTACAGATGTGCACCTAGCTATTAGAGATATTTAGGGAAGCAGCCACGACAAAGGCTCATGGAAGCGGTGAGTGGATCGGGGGATCTGGAGGTTTTCACACAGCAGGGCACCCTATTTTTATAAAGGGCAACTCCCGAATAGCCTCATAGACTTGAGCAGGGGGTGTTGTTCCTCTTTGAGCAGGGGGTGTTGTTCCTCTTTAATTGAGGGAGGGTGATGGGCAACGCTATGCAACATTGGGAGGAGCAGTAACAGACCCATCCAGCCAACTACTAGGGGGAAGAGCTGCAGTCCAGCACTTCTGTTCCCCACCGCATCATTAGAGGGGCGGGGCTATTGAAGCCGGGGCGGCCCAGTGTTAGAATTGAATGCCTGGTGCTTCCCAAAGGGAGCTCGCCCCCTATAAACGGGCCCCCTTTAGTCACTAAAAAACAATCAACGAGATATATATAAAATCCAATAACCCAAACAATCCTGTAATTCAATAACACTTCAAAAATTACACACCTCACAGAAAGGTATTTAAACAGAGACAATACAATTGTGTATCAGCCTGAGGAAGTGGGAGTTGCCCACAGAACGCGTGGCTGCTTTGGATACTGGCAGGTGGTGGGGAGACCTGGTGACTAATCTGTCATTTTTGAAGTGTTATTGAATTACTGGATTGTTTGGGTTATTGGATTTTATATATAGCATGTTGATGGTTTATTAGTGACTGAAGGGGGCCCATTTAGCGGGGCGTGCTCCCTTTAGGAGCAGCAAACTTTACACCTGTTGTGATATGTGGTTTAATATAATGGTGCTTTGATTGGACAGCACAGCTTATTCTCACACTATATATTTCTATAGTGTACCTTTGCACATTGCACAAAAAAATGTTTTTTATTTATTTATGTATTTTTTTGATTTTTTTTGTTTGTATGCACTTGGAGTATGCTAATATTGGATTTATTGATTATAGATGAAATATTGAATTTTCTCCCCACCATCTACGCATCCTTTATGTTTTTCTGTCTGGTATGTTATCGGTTATATGTTTTTTAGTGTTTTTAATATGTTTTGTCTAATATGTCATTTGGATCTTTACTGAATAAAAAATGTGTGATTTAGATTGGTGTGCCTCCCTTTTTGTTTGTTTGGATACTGATGTATGGCTCATATAGCCTTGGGAGTGGCACCCACTTTACATATAACTCTTTGAATATTGGGTGTGCATGCCATTTTGTATGCTTAGAATGGAATGGAATCAGTAGAACTGATTTCAGGGGCCCACATCACACTTACATGTAAAGTATTACTGGCTTACATTCAGGGCCAGACATGAACCACTCATACACAGAGAAATTATTCCAAGCTGCATTGTGTGCGTGTGCGCACTCGGGATGCCCCAAATAAGCTCTACATAGTTCAGGTTTTGGTGATGAAAGCACTCAAAGGGACACCCCAAGTCCAAGGGCCCACCCCGGGGATTTGGTATCCCTGTGGGCCAGTCAGAGCTTGCCGGGGCCCAATTCTCGAATGATACCTTTGTCCTGATGGCAGCCTATGAAATCCTCCCCGGCTATAGGAATGACAGGTACACGCAGAATCAATGTGTGCAGCAAAGCATGACATCAGCAACGTAGACATGTGATGTCATCAGGAGTATCAAGATCGCTCACACTAACCTTTATCTGCTCCTCCCGTGCTTTCAGCTTCTGTACAAAACCCGGAACGAGCTCCCCGTTTGCATCAGGCGCCACCGGCAGCTCCAGCATCAGCGTCAGGCAGTCCTGAGGGTAGGAAGCTACAAATGAGCGTTAAAGTGGACCAAAACACACATTTTTAACTAGCATCCCCTGAATTGCTTCACCCATCAAGAGGACCTTTTGCTTATTTTCACTGCTCCCGCTTTATTCTACAGCTAAAACAGACGCCATTATCTGGGATTAACAATACCAAGAAGAAGGAGCCCTAGATTGGCCCCAAATGTCCCTGTATCAAACTACCGCACACCAAAACCATATGAATGAATAAAAAACTGAATTTATTAAATCATTCTTGAATCATGACAAACAACATAAAAAACTTAATTAAAAAACATATATACATAAAAGACACTGGAGATAGTTATCCTGCTAAGGGCTCTTATTCAAGTATCAAATGTATTATATTACATATATATCCAAGAATTGAATAAATAAACTGCTATGCCTGTATGGTGGCGTTTAAAGAAACAGAAAACGTGCTGAAGAGTTAAAGATATATCTGTAAAATTTATAATAGTGTCATAGTATTATAGAAACTCCATTTTAAAGTGCATAAGTGCAATGGATATGTGCAAAGAGAAGTGCTCCAAGATTTTAGGAATGGCTAAGTATAAAAAGCAATGTGCAAAGATTGTAGATAAGTGCAGTATTTATAGTGTATCCGCCATCATACAGACAAAGGCCGCAGTAAAAGAAGTTAGTAAAATAGCATCACCACATCTTACGAGCCCAGGACCTCCAGAACAGCAACCTGCCATGACGCGTTGCGTGGCCGAGTGCCAATATATGTATCTCTATACATATATTGCCCCTTTCTGCCAGCACCCCATTCTATAGTTACATAAATAGCTGTGCATACTCAAACCCCTTTTTTTCATAATTATCTGGGATTAAAGCTCAGCCTCCTCCATTCATTTCCACTGTTGTGTGTGGCAATGATGTCATTGCCACACCTATACAATAATGCCTGATCACCTGCCACCTTACACCGAGGGAGAGCAAAAAAAAAAAAAATCAGTGTTCCAGGACGATCTGAAAAGCAAAGAACCTAAAAACAGAGTATCAGCAGGGGCTTTGACCAAATGTATCTCACAGGTTCAGTGAGTTTTAGTCCACTTTAAGTCCTAAAGGGTAACTCTATAAACTTTAAAACAAAACAGTGAAGGTAGTGAAAATACACCACCACCTTCACTTATTCTCTGTGCTGTCATTCTTACGCAAGCTCTAAAGCCAGAATAAACTATATGTCTGCCGATTTGGGATGCCCTTCTACACAAGACTCCATATAAAACTACAAATCATGGCAAAAATACTCACCTTTCCACATCCCAGCGCTAGAGCAGCTGCAGCTTCTCCTTTGGTGACCCAACTGGTAAACCCCACTGGGGGTCCTGCACGGCACAGACCAGGTGAGTAATGCCGACTTGTGGAGATGAAACTTTAAAATGACTCTCTGGCCAGACGCCATGTGGGAGCCTCCCAATAAATTCTCAGGTGAGCACATTGTGACATCCAATGTCCTAATTTATGTCATGATTCCCCCCTCTGCCTCATCCCCAGCATTTCTACAGACAACAATACTGACTTGTGACTATGTTTTGGTACTCACTAAGTATCACTCGCCATACAGCAAGAGGCATCCGGCCTAGTGCTTATGAGAGCCTAAAGCTGGAAACACGTGTCCACTAGTTGGATGTGTTTGGCTGTGTGGAATTTAAAGCTAATCCTTGGCATTGCACCCTTAGCGGTTCTAAGGGCCTCGGATGGCAAAGACACATAAAGAGATGATTTGCATAGCTCCGCCTACTGCAAGGATAGATGGGTAATGCTATCTGTCCTTGTATTGGGTACTGTGCAAATACTTTCCGTTCTAGGAAAGCCACTCTTTTCCTTTACCTAAGTAGAGGGTTTTTTGCCCCCCCCCTATATTAAAGTGGACCAACACCCAGGGGTGATCGGCCCGGGAATCTATAAGATTCCCGGGCCGATCACCTCCCTCACCGCGGGGCATCCGAGATCGGGATGTCCCGCGGGGTGAAACCCTCCCCAAAAGCCCCAAAAAACCTTACCTTATCGGCGACGGGTCAGCTGCCGCCGCCTCCCGCGCGCCCCTCTAGCAGTGCGCACGCCCGCGCCGGCCGTTTGTGAATGGCCGGCGCGGGCGCGCGTCCTGTAAGAGGGGCGCGCGGGAGGCGGCGGAGGCTTGTCCGTCGCCGAGAAGGTACGTTTTTTGGGGCTGTTGGGGGGGTTTCACACAGTGGGGCATCCTGATCTCGGATGCCCCGCTGAAGTGGACCAACACCCAGGATAGTGAAAATCCTGGGTGTTGGTCCACTTTAAGCCTAACATGGGTCTCTCCACATACTGGCTTGCGACTATGTTTACAGACAACAAAATAAACACAGTTCTTCAAAGACTTCCTGCACAGGGGCAATAAATCCTTATCTAGGAACAGAAAGCACCACTGATAAGGAAAGGTGGGGGGAGCGTAGCTTGGAGAAGAGATTTACTAAAAGGGCAAATATAAATAATTTGTCCCCCAGCAACCACCCAGGGGGGATGGCATCTGTCCTTCCAGCCCCTTGGAATTTCGGATAAATCCAGGGGAGAAATGGTTTTCTGGGTCACATACAGAGGGTCCGATCCTTGATCGTGGTGTGCCTGACCGACTACTCCTCTAGCCCTCGGAAGCTGAAGATATAGCTGTATCCCTTTATGAGGTATAGGATTTTCAGTGTTTCCTCCCCTTTTATTTTCTGTTTTTTCTGCACATTTGTATATTGTCTTTTTTTTTTTTTTATTTGTATTTTTGTCCATTATTAAAATTTAAAAATTTCGATTTTGCACGGGCCTACCGTTTTGGCAATTAGAAATCCTCTAATCTGGTTTCCTTGGAGCTCTAAAAACGACCCTGGTTTCTGAAGATTGTATGAACGCTCGTAACTGTGTATTAACCCCATAGACTGTAAGATCGATTGTAACTAATCCATTGTATGATTAGGAAAGCATAACTAATCATATAGTGTTACAAGGGTCACAATTAACTTGTTAAGTAACTGCTTGCTGACTGTGTGTGATCCAGCAGATTGCAAGCTGACTGTATCTGATCGTTCCACAGCAGAACTGATCAGACTCTCCACAGAGTAAGTGTGGGAAGGAATCAGTGTGGATTGCCTGTGCCTTGCTTGTATGTGGAGAGGGGTGTGTATGTGTGTGTGGTGACTGTCTCGATTATTCGCCAGCAGAGTTTGATCGGATGGTGATTGAGGAGGGTTCCACCGGCCTGATTTAATTGTTTAAGGTATAGTTGCGGTGGTGGTGGCAGCGTGTTGTAATTGGTGTGTGGGGGTTTCTGGTGTAATTGCTCTCTGTGCTGGAAGCAGCCTACATCCACGTCGCAGATCGCTCGATCAAACAGGCGTTGAACGATCGATTTTGTGACACACATCTCAGCACGAGATAAGCATAAGCTCATACCGAATTATCCCTGAAGCTAGTGTCATCGCTGCAGCTTTATACCCTGGATGCACAACCTTGCACTGCCCTCACTTGTGGCCACCAGAACCCCTAAGGAGTTATCGAGCAGAGCTTTCCTTGCAGTGCGGGTGGCTGACCACTAGAGAGAAGTGTCTCCAAATTTCCAAAGCAGAAAGTGGGTCACCGATAAACTTCTCTGTAGAGGTGGGTGACACACATGTGCTACAGGAGTGTCTGGAGATGCCCATGTAGACTCATTCCACCTCACCTCTGGCCACCTCTTACCTCCTTACCTGTGTACATTTTACCTCTGCCTAGCTCTACTCACCTCTTTCCGCCTTGTCCCATCTTACCTCCCCTCACCTCTACCTATCTCTATCCACCTCTTACCACCTCACCTCTATTCATTACTTCTCTTACTGTCTCACCTCTGCTCAACTCTTCTTAACTCGGCTCTGCCCACCTCACCTATTCCTGCCTCACCTCTGCTCAATTCTCCTCTCCCTTACCTCTGCCCATTTCTTGCCACCCCACCTCTTCCTATCTCCCCTCTACCCAACTCATCTCTGTCCATTGCTTCTCTTACCATCTCACTTCTGCCCACCTCACCTCTGCCTACTTCTAGTCACCTCTTTCCGCCTTATCCCATCTTACCTCCACTCTCTTCACCTCTACCTATCTCTATCCACCTCACCTCTACCCATCACTTCTCTTACTATCTCACCTCTGCTCAACTCTTCTTGACTCAGCTTACCCCACCTTAGCTCTTCCTGCCTCACCTCTGCCCAATTCTCCTCTACCCACCTTATCTCTGCCCACTCCTTCCCATCCACCTCTTCCTATCTCCCCTCTACCCACATTACCTCTGTCCATTGCTTCTCTTACCATCTCACTTCTGCCCACCTCACCTCTGCCTACTTCTACTCGCCTCTTACCACCATGTCCCATCTTACCTCCACTCTCCTCACCTCTACCAATCTCTATCCACCTCTTAACACCTCACCTCTACCCATCACTTCTCTTACTATCTCACCTCTGCTCAACTCTTCTTGACTCAGCTTACCCCACCTTAGCTCTTTCTGCCTCGCCTCTGCTCAATTTTCCTCTACCGGCCTTACCTGCCCACTCCTTCCCACCCACCTCACCTCTGTCCATTGCTTCTCTTACAATCTCACTTCTGCCCACCTCACCTCTACCAATCTCTATCCACCTCTTAACACCTCACCTGTACCCATCACTTCTCTTACTATCTCACCTCTGCTCAACACTTCTTGACTCAGCTTACCCTACCTTAGCTCTTTCTGCCTCACCTCTGCTCAATTCTCTACCCGCCTTACCTGCCCACTCCTTCCCACCCACCTCTTCCCACCTCACCTCTGTCCATGGTTTCTCTTACCATCTCATTTCTGCCCACCTCACCTCTACCTATCTCTATCCACCTCTTACTACCTGTCTACCCATCACTTCTCTTACTATCTCACCTCAGCTCACCCCACCTCTGCTCAACTCTTCTTGACTCGGCTCTGCCCACCTCACCTCTTCCTGCCTCAACTCTATCAATTCTCCTCTCCCTGCATTACTTCTGCCCACTCCTTCCCACCCCACCTCTTCCTATCTCCCCTCTACCCACCTCACCTCTGTCCATTGCTTCTCTTACAATCTCAGTCCTGCCCACCTCACCTATTTCTACTTAACCTCTGCTGGAATTACCTTTTCCCGCCTTACCTTTGCCCACCCCTACTCACCTCATCTCTTCCACTTCACGTCACCCCACCCCTTCCTACCACCTCTGCTCACCTTTGCATACACCTAAAGGTACCCGCAGTTTATATTATTTTGCAGCCCCTTGAAGTGGAACAATACAGGAATGCGGCCCCTAGACTGAAAAACTTTGTGCACCCCTGCTTTAGAGCAATCACTTCAGCAAGAGAACCTGCCATGTAAATAACACAAGAGTATAATATCACAGCATATCATGCTCATATATCGTTATCCGAGGAGAAGGCCAACACAGGGTTAATGCTTCTGTCCTAGAAGTGTCCATCACCTATGCCAGAAGCTCCTTGTTACTGCCACTAAATCATGAAAATATGCTGCTAGGAATTCTGCACAGACAGCGGAGAGGAAAGTTTTTATTAATTATTAGGTGGCAGCTGCATCCCCAGCGCGCATACGCCCCCAGCCATTCAGATTGGGAAACAAATCATGGTGGTTACTGATTTTGGAACAGAGAAAGTTTAAGGCAAATGAGATTACAGTATTATCTATGGGTGCTCCACCAGGCGACAGGCGCTCTTTATCACACCGCGCGCACCCACCTCCAGAAGCTCTTCCTTGAACTTCAGACCTTTGATGAGATCCCGGATAAGATTTTGCTCCTCCAATGATTGTTTCTAAATTACATTAAAAGTAAAGACAACAACATTAAAATACATATAAATATGTAACAAATCTGCGTTTTCACTTTCTATACTAAATAAAGAAAATAAGTAAGAAGTTGATTTACTTTTATTCTTTGGCCATTTACCCAAAGCTTGCCCAAGTCGTCCATTAATTCCATCCAGGATCCTCTACTGCATTTGTCAAGAGATTGGGGGCATAAAACTTTGGCAGTCAGAATATGGCTTTACTTTAGCTATTCTGGGGTCCCCAAGAGACATAGGGTTAAAAAAATTAAAAACAAGTGGGCGTGGCATGGTAGTAAGAGTGGGCGTGGCTTGATTGAGACTTTGGCAGAAACACTTCATAGACCATTTCCAGATCCAATTTGTTGAAAAGATAAAAGTGAAAACCCCAAACTACCTTCCAAAACCAAAAAGCCTACCTTCCAACTCTTCGGGGTGGGGAAGAGGAACAATTGTTGAACTAAGCCACGCCCCCTCATCGAGAGATTAATAAGAGATATGTTGGAACAGTTACAACAATAGAAACACTTTGAATAGGCAAATTAATAATTTATTGCTGCAGATCTGCATGTGACACCTCAAAGAGGGACAAATGAGACCAACGAGGGGCAGGGGGAGGTGGGCTCAAAAGAGGGACAGCCCCTTCAAATGAGGGACAGTTGGGAGGTATGCCAACGCCCACCTCGGTCACAGTTACTGGAGCGCACCCAGCTCCCATTACAGCAAGGAGGAGGGCCAGGGTACTGGCTCCGCTCACCTATTTGTAGAAGGTGAAAGGGGCTTCTCCAGGACTCCAGGGGACCCAACCTCAGAATGTTTTTGAGCACCAGACCAAAGAAGGTTACTTTGGGGGAGGCTGGACAGTCGTTTTAAATTGATCCAAAAGCCATAAGTGACTTCTTTAGTAGGTTAAGAATGGCTCTCGCGAGTGCCAGGCGGTTTTGGGATGCCCTGCACTTTTAAATATAACAGGCCTGTGGATGCAGCTGCTTCATCAAGGTCAGCATTCAGAAACATACTGGTTTCAGGAAAAAAAAATCTCCAGGGCCGGCACGCTTCCCCCAGCCACCCACGTCAGCCATAGCTATGCACACCTCCAATTGAGCCAGGCGTCCATTCACCCCAGCAGCTGGAGTTGCAAAATACAACATTCCTTCTTCCTCTGTTGTTGTACAGAGCAGAGGGACCTGGGAAAGCTGCACTAAGGTATAGCCGAATGTGCTACTAGTTTAAAGGTTACCCAAAACCGGAGGCCCAGGTATATACCCACTAGTGGGGTTTTACAAAGCCCCACAGCATGAAACCCTGCCAGTCCCCCAATAACAGGTAAACCCACGAAGCATGCGTGGCTGGTGGTGGCATCTCTCGCATCCTTCTAGGTCTGTGTGTGGCCACGCTGACATGGCCGTGCACAGCTATTAAAGGGTGCAGGTGGGCACTCTATTCAGGACTGCGGCTAAACTCCCATTAATTTTTCTTTAGCTGCACATTAATATGCACAAGTTTATAATGT
This sequence comes from Gastrophryne carolinensis, assembly GCA_027917425.1. Taxonomy (NCBI): domain Eukaryota; kingdom Metazoa; phylum Chordata; class Amphibia; order Anura; family Microhylidae; genus Gastrophryne; species Gastrophryne carolinensis. The sequence continues at coordinate 27,771,129 of CM051235.1, read as the reverse complement.
CAAAGTAGCCGCCCCTGCACCGTGCAACACCAGCAAGGTATATGGCGAGAATTGCACACAGCGGCGCATCCCAAACTGGAATGCCCCAAGGGCAGAGCCGGATTAAGTGTGGTAGAGGCCCCTGGGCACAAAATCTGGTGGAGGCCCGAATACAGAAATTCATTTTTCCTTTAAAATAATAGTCCAGCCAAGAAACTGATTGGTGGTTGTCTGGCACCCGCCTACTTACTGGAACGTCAGATCGAGTCCCTTGTGCCCCCCTTGTGCGGGTGCGTGCTGCTCGAGATCCTGTTTTGCCATTCTGGGTGGGGGGTGGTGTAGTCACCCGGCTGGTCCTGCAGAAAACAGTTCCCTGCATTGAGCTGGACCAGGACCAGACTATAGCCCAAAGGTTGGCGGAGGCCCTGGGGCTTGCGCCCCTCTCATAATCTGGCCCTGTATTCAATAAGTCCTGAATGAACAATTGCCGGGCACCTCCCGCTGGCCACTGTGTGCACCCGCCAGCCATTCAGATATGCTGGGGGGGGTGAGTATCAGATAGAGGAGTGCCGGGGATGCCGCTGGAGGACTGTGCATGCAGTGAGGGTTTTACACAGCACTGCATCCCAAATCTGGATGCCCCAGGAGAAGGTGCTTTCACCCGGCCCTGGAGTCTTTTATACTCAGGTTACTAGGGCTTTAGTCCGCTTTAACATATAGCTTAGTAAATCAGCTCCGTCGCTGTGAGGTCCTTCGTTCTGCTTAGTGACTTCACTTTGTTCAGCTTCATGGAACAATTCTGAGTGGAAAAGCGACCAGAGCTTGGTGGGAGAATGGAGATATAAATACATGTGCGGCTGTTCCCAGCAACGCCTATTTACCACCATGAGCTCACCTTTCAGGATGATCCGGTTCCCACACACCTGCCGGCCATTATTTCTTCTGTGGTGCACGGGAACAAGGCGTAATGCCAAGATATCCCAGAAAACACTGCAGCCGGCCGGCAGAGCCATTGGGTGCCGATTGAGCCCCAGAGGGGGGGGGGGGGGGGGGGGGGACCCCTCCAACACCCTCCACCCGCCCCCCCCCCTCCAACACCCTCCCCCCGCCTCCCCCCCCCCTCCAACACCTTCCACTCGCCCCCCCCTACCAACACCCTCCACCCGCCTCCCCCCCCTCCAACACCCTCCACCCGCCTCCCTCCCCTCCAACACCCTCCACCCGCCTCCCCCTCCAACACCCTCCACCCGCCTCCCCCCCCCTCCAACACCCTCCACCCGCCCCCCCCTACCAACACCCTCCACCCGCCCCCCCCTACCAACACCCTCCACTCGCCCCCCCCTACCAACACCCTCCACTCGCCTCCCCCCCCTCCAACACCCTCCACTCGCCTCCCCCCCCTCCAACACCCTCCACTCGCCTCCCCCCCTTCCAACACCCTCCACTCGCCTCCCCCCCTTCCAACACCCTCCACCCGCCTCCCCCCCCTCCAACACCCTCCACCCGCCTCCCCCTCCAACACCCTCCACCCGCCTCCCCCCCCCTCCAACACCCTCCACCCGCCCCCTCAACACCCTCCACCCGCCCCCCCCTACCAACACCCTCCACTCGCCTCCCCCCCCTCCAACACCCTCCACTCGCCTCCCCCCCCTCCAACACCCTCCACTCGCCTCCCCCCCCTCCAACACCCTCCACTCGCCTCCCCCCCTTCCAACACCCTCCACCCGCCTCCCCCCCCTCCAACACCCTCCACCCGCCCCCCCCTACCAACACCCTCCACTCGCCTCCCCCCCCTCCAACACCCTCCACTCGCCTCCCCCCCCTCCAACACCCTCCACTCGCCTCCCCCCCTTCCAACACCCTCCACTCGCCTCCCCCCCCTCCAACACCCTCCACCCGCCTCCCCCCCCTCCAACACCCTCCACCCGCCTCCCCCTCCAACACCCTCCACCCGCCTCCCCCCCCCTCCAACACCCTCCACCCGCCCCCTCAACACCCTCCACCCGCCCCCCCCTACCAACACCCTCCACTCGCCTCCCCCCCCTCCAACACCCTCCACTCGCCTCCCCCCCCTCCAACACCCTCCACTCGCCTCCCCCCCTTCCAACACCCTCCACCCGCCTCCCCCCCCTCCAACACCCTCCACCCGCCCCCCCCTACCAACACCCTCCGCTCGCCTCCTCCCCCTCCAACACCCTCCGCTCGCCTCCCCCCCCTCCAACACCCTCCGCTCGCCTCCCCCCCCTCCAACACCCTCCGCTCGCCTCCCCCCCCCACCAACACCCTCCACTCGCCTCCCCCCCTACCAACACCCTCCACTCGCCTCCCCCCTACCAACACCCTCCACTCGCCTCCCCCCCTCCAACACCCTCCACTCGCCTCCCCCCCTCCAACACCCTCCACCCGCCTCCCCCCCCTCCAACACCCTCCACCCTCCACCCGCCCCCCCAACACCCTCCACCCTCCCCCCCAACACCCTCCACCCGCCCCCCCAACACCCTCCACCCGCCCCCCCAACACCCTCCACCGGCCTCCCCAACACCCTCCACCCGCCTCCCCCCCTACCAACACCCTCCACCCGCCCCCCACCTCCAACACCCTCCACCCGCCTCCCCCCCCCTCCCAACATCCTCCATATCTGTACAAACAGCTTCAGGTCCTAATGACACCTAATGGTTAATCAGTGGGCAGTGTCTGGCTGGGTGATCAGCACTAGGACCCGATATATAAAAGCTTTGCTGAGCTCTGGACTAGCAAAGGTCAGCACAGTGCAGAACAGAAGGCGCAGCACTATCACTGAGAAAGACAGACGCAGCGAAGAGAGAGAAAGAGTGACAAGATGGAGAGAATGGCCAAATGAAAGCAAGATAGGAGGAATGTAGGAAAACCAGAAAGAGAATGAGTGAATGTAGCAAAACAAAAGAGGTGGAGGAGAAAGAAAGAGAAAGCAAGAGTTTACTAGGGCTAGAGAGGGATACATTAGGAATATAGAAAAAAAGAATGAAAGAGAAAAAGAGATTGAGGAAGAAAAAAGTGAAAGAAAGAAAAAAGGGGAGAGAAATGATAAAGAAAACAAAAGAAAAAGAAAGAAAAAAGGGGAGAGAAATGATAAAGAAAACAAAAGGAGAAAGAAAGAGAGAAAAGAGAGAGAGAGGAGAGAGAAAGAGAGAGAAAAACAAAAGAGAGAAACATAAGGAATATAGAAAAAGAATGAAAGAGCAAGAGAGAAAGAAAGAAAAAAAGAGAGAGAAAATATAATAAAGAAAAACAAAAGAGAAAGAAACATAGAAAAAGAAATAAAAAAAGTAGAGGAGAGAGAGAGAAAGAAAGAAAGAAAGAAAGAAAGTTCTGTCCACACAGAACACTGCTGCTAAGGCCACTGCTGACGCAAGAGAGCTCACATGCCCAGCAGCAGTGTTCTGTGTGCACAGGGCTCACGTCTCTCTTTTGTAGATCTTGGTGTATAGACTTGGTGTATGGTTTCCAGTAGCAACAGCTTTTTTTTAAGCTGGGGGAGGGGTGTAGCGGGTTTTTGTCCATTTTAATATATGAATAGCTCAGTAACTTTAGTACAGTAATAGTGCCGTCATGTAAGCAGTACCTGACGCCCTGAAGGCCTTTCACCCGCTTGAGCTGACTTGAGCTGGGTCTGCAGCCAATTTAATGTGTCTTGGATACGGCGGGAACAAGAGACGTGCCTTCCATTTACCTGGAAAGAATAAATTCACCGTCAGTAACTAAATGATTATTATTAAAGTTTATTTATAAAGCGCCATCATCTTCCATGGCGCTGTACAATGTGAAATTACCAACAGGGTAAAACAACCTACATATTATTATTATTATCAAAGTTTATTTATAAAGCGCCATGATCTTCCATGGCGCTGTACAATGTGAAATTATCAACAGGGTAAAACAACCTACATATTAATATTATTAGCAAAGTTTATTTATAAAGCGCCATCATCTTCCATGGCGCTGTACAATGTGAAATTACCAACAGGGTAAAACAACCTAAATATTATTATCAAAGTTTATTTATAAAGCGCCATCATCTTCCATGGCGCTGTACAATGTGAAATTACCAACAGGGTAAAACAACCAACATATTATTATTATCAAAGTTTATAAAGCGCCATCATCTTCCATGGCGCTGTACAATGTGAAATTACCAACAGGGTAAAACAACCAACATATTATTATCAAAGTTTATTTATAAAGCGCCATCATCTTCCATGGCGCTGTACAATGTGAAATTACCAACGGGGTAAAACAACCTACATATTATTATTATTAGCAAAGTTTATTTATAAAGCGCCATTATCTTCCATGGCGCTGTACAATGTGAAATTATCAACAGGGTAAAACAACCTACATATTATTATTATTAGCAAAGTTTATTTATAAAGCGCCATTATCTTCCATGGCGCTGTACAATGTGAAATTACCAACAGGGTAAAACAACCTACATATTATTATTATTATCAAAGTTTATTTATAAAGCGCCATCATCTTCCATGGCGCTGTACAATGTGAAATTACCAACAGGATAAAACAACCTACATATTATTATTATTATCATCAAAGTTTATTTATAAAGCGCCATCATCTTCCATGGCGCTGTACAATGTGAAATTACCAACAGGGTAAAACAACCTACATATTATTATTATTAGCAAAGTTTATTTATAAAGCGCCATTATCTTCCATGGCGCTGTACAATGTGAAATTATCAACAGGGTAAAACAACCTACATATTATTATTATTAGCAAAGTTTATTTATAAAGCGCCATTATCTTCCATGGCGCTGTACAATGTGAAATTACCAACAGGGTAAAACAACCTACATATTATTATTATCAAAGTTTATTAAAAAGCGCCATCATCTTCCATGGCGCTGTACAATGTGAAATTACCAACAGGGTAAAACAACCTACATATTAATATTATTATCATCAAAGTTTATTTATAAAGCGCCATTATCTTCCATGGCGCTGTACAATGTGAAATTACCAACAGGGTAAAACAACCTACATATTATTATTATCAAAGTTTATTTATAAAGCGCCATCATCTTCCATGGCGCTGAACAATGTGAAATTACCAACAGGGTAAAACAACCTACATATTAATATTATTATCATCAAAGTTTTTTTATAAAGCACCATCATCTTCCATGGCGCTGTACAATGTGAAATTACCAACAGGGTAAAACAACCTACATATTATTATTATCAAAGTTTATTTATAAAGCGCCATCATCTTCCATGGCGCTGTACAATGTGAAATTACCAACAGGGTAAAACAACCTACATATTATTATCATCAAAGTTTATTTATAAAGCGCCATGATCTTCCATGGCACTGTACAATGTGAAATTATCAACAGGGTAAAACAACCTACATATTAATATTATTAGCAAAGTTTATTTATAAAGCGCCATCATCTTCCATGGCGCTGTACAATGTGAAATTACCAACAGGGTAAAACAACCTAAATATTATTATCAAAGTTTATTTATAAAGCGCCATCATCTTCCATGGCGCTGTACAATGTGAAATTACCAACAGGGTAAAACAACCAACATATTATTATTATCAAAGTTTATAAAGCGCCATCATCTTCCATGGCGCTGTACAATGTGAAATTACCAACAGGGTAAAACAACCAACATATTATTATCAAAGTTTATTTATAAAGCGCCATCATCTTCCATGGCGCTGTACAATGTGAAATTACCAACGGGGTAAAACAACCTACATATTATTATTATTAGCAAAGTTTATTTATAAAGCGCCATTATCTTCCATGGCGCTGTACAATGTGAAATTATCAACAGGGTAAAACAACCTACATATTATTATTATTAGCAAAGTTTATTTATAAAGCGCCATTATCTTCCATGGCGCTGTACAATGTGAAATTACCAACAGGGTAAAACAACCTACATATTATTATTATCAAAGTTTATTTATAAAGCGCCATCATCTTCCATGGCGCTGTACAATGTGAAATTACCAACAGGGTAAAACAACCTACATATTATTATTATCAAAGTTTATTTATAAAGCGCCATCATCTTCCATGGCGCTGTACAATGTGAAATTACCAACAGGGTAAAACAACCTACATATTAATATTATTATCATCAAAGTTTTTTTATAAAGCACCATCATCTTCCATGGCGCTGTACAATGTGAAATTACCAACAGGGTAAAACAACCTACATATTATTATTATTATCAAAGTTTATTTATAAAGCGCCATCATCTTCCATGGCGCTGTACAATGTGAAATTACCAACAGGGTAAAACAACCTACATATTATTATTATCAAAGTTTATTTATAAAGCGCCATTATCTTCCATGGCGCTGTACAATGTGAAATTACCAACGGGGTAAAACAACCTACATATTATTGTTATCAAAGTTTATTTATAAAGCGCCATCATCTTCCATGGCGCTGTACAATGTGAAATTACCAACGGGATAAAACAACCTACATATTATTATTATCAAAGTTTATTTATAAAGCGCCATCATCTTCCATGGCGCTGTACAATGTGAAATTACCAACAGGGTAAAACAACCTACATATTAATATTATTATCAAAGTTTATTTATAAAGCGCCATCATCTTCCATGGCGCTGTACAATGTGAAATTACCAACAGGGTAAAACAACCTACATATTATTATTATCAAAGTTTATTTATAAAGCGCCATCATCTTCCATGGCGCTGTACAATGTGAAATTATCAACAGGGTAAAACAACCTACATATTAATATTATTAGCAAAGTTTATTTATAAAGCGCCATCATCTTCCATGGCGCTGTACAATGTGAAATTACCAACAGGGTAAAACAACCAACATATTATTAATATTATCAAAGTTTATTTATAAAGCGCCATCATCTTCCATGGCGCTGTACAATGTGAAATTACCAACAGGGTAAAACAACCAACATATTATTATTATCAAAGTTTATAAAGCGCCATCATCTTCCATGGCGCTGTACAATGTGAAATTACCAACAGGGTAAAACAACCTACATATTATTATTATCAAAGTTTATTTATAAAGCGCCATCATCTTCCATGGCGCTGTACAATGTGAAATTATCAACAGGGTAAAACAACCTACATATTAATATTATTAGCAAAGTTTATTTATAAAGCGCCATCATCTTCCATGGCGCTGTACAATGTGAAATTACCAACAGGGTAAAACAACCTACATATTAATATTATTATCATCAAAGTTTATTTATAAAGCGCCATCATCTTCCATGGCGCTGTACAATGTGAAATTACCAACAGGGTAAAACAACCTACATATTATTATTATTATCAAAGTTTATTTATAAAGCGCCATCATCTTCCATGGCGCTGTACAATGTGAAATTACCAACAGGATAAAACAACCTACATATTATTATTATTATCAAAGTTTATTTATAAAGCGCCATCATCTTCCATGGCGCTGTACAATGTGAAATTACCAACAGGGTAAAACAACCTACATATTATTATTATCAAAGTTTATTTATAAAGCGCCATCATCTTCCATGGCGCTGTACAATATGAAATTACCAACAGGATAAAACAACCTACATATTAATATTATTATCAAAGTTTATTTATAAAGCGCCATCATCTTCCATGGCGCTGTACAATGTGAAATTACCAACAGGGTAAAACAACCTACATATTATTATTATCAAAGTTTATTTATAAAGCGCCATTATATTCCATGGCGCTGTACAATGTGAAATTACCAACAGTGTAAAACAACCTACATATTATTATTATCAAAGTTTATTTAAAAAGCGCCATCATCTTCCATGGCGCTGTACAATGTGAAATTACCAACAGTGTAAAACAACCTACATATTATTATTATCAAAGTTTATTTATAAAGCGCCATCATCTTCCATGGCGCTGTACAATGTGAAATTACCAACAGGATAAAACAACCTACATATTATTATTATCAAAGTTTATTTATAAAGCACCATCATCTTCCATGGCGCAGTACAATGTGAAATTACCAACAGGATAAAACAACCTACATATTATTATCAAAGTTTATTTATAAAACGCCATCATCTACCATGGCGCAGTACAATGTGAAATTACCAACAGGATAAAACAACCTACATATTATTATTATCAAAGTTTATTTATAAAGCGCCATTATCTTTCATGGCGCTGTACAATGTGAAATTACCAACAGGGTAAAACAACCTACATATTATTATTATTAGCAAAGTTTATTTATAAAGCGCCATCATCTTCCATGGCGCTGTACAATGTGAAATTACCAACAGGGTAAAACAACCTACATATTATTATTATTATCATCAAAGTTTATTTATAAAGCGCCATTATATTCCATGGCGCTGTACAATGTGAAATTACCAACAGGGTAAAACAACCTACATATTATTATCAAAGTTTATTTATAAAGCACCATCATCTTCCATGGCGCTGTACAATGTGAAATTACCAACAGGGTAAAACAACTAACTGTAATGCTGATAGACACTGAAAAGCCGCACAACCCAAAGGCCTCATCTATGTGTCTCCTATGAAGAGATCTACATATGTCAGAATGTGATCCTGTAATGATCCCCTACTCCTCTATTCACTTCTATTATAGGATTATATTTTCTTCTTTTCAGTAAGAGGTGACACACACCGTTATAGAACCATCAGTAAGTTTGGAAGAATTTTTCCTATTTCCTTTGTAGGAAGCTGCACAGAGACTCCTCACCATTAAAGTGGACCTTCACCCTGAATAAGATCCTATCTTATATGTTTCCCACACCCTGTACATACAGATTGCTCACATTAAAAATCATCCTACCTGCATCTACTGCAGGTTATGAGCCTTTAAACATCCAAGATGGCGGCTCATGGAGCATCAGGCAGCCTGCAAACAGGAAGTGTCTTCTGACTGTGCTGCTCTGCATTCTGGGATTGCTGTCCGTTCCCTAACCCCAGCTCTGCTCTGTCTGAGCAAAGCACAGCTATACTGAACAGAGTTGCAGCCCAGTGGGGGAATAATAAGTAAGCAACTATAAACTTAAAATATATTAATTTTAGATGCTGGGGAATAGTTTTTTAAGGGTTTGGGCTTTTTATTAAATCATGCTGAAGGTCCGGTTTAATTACAACATCTCCAGGTCCAGCATAAAGCCAATACTTAGCGGCGTACTGCGGTGGAGACACAATACGGTCGATTCATGGCTGTACACGAACGAATTTGCACTTGTTTTTTGGAGCTTCCGTCTATATCATGGTCGTCAAAATAGGATGCGCGTTTGTTTTTGCGACAATTTCCACACTAGCGTTCGCCAATGCGCCAATTTGAGCCTGAAATTTTCCGCTTGTGCCATTTTAATGTCCGAGCCTGCGACTGCGACAAGAGCGAGTATGCTGATTAGTTGAGCACCGGGCTCAGCTGAACAGCACGCTCGCGGTCATCCACTCGCTTCGGGTCAGAGTGGCGCCAATCAGCCGTATCATCTTGCAGTTTTGTGCCTGCGTGACCCATTCGGAAAGGCCGGGTGCTCGCAAGAGGTGAGCGGGGATGTGGTCGGAGCGCACAGACTGGCGTTTGGGGGAGGGGGGTTTCACACAGCGGGGCATCCCAATTCGGGATGTCCCAAGCAGTGAAACTCGGACGGCCCTGGATTCCTTTCGACTCCAGGGCTTCTAATGTTCCTCTTTAAACGAGCACTATAGCAAAAAATGGCCCAGTGATAAAAATCCATATAAATATGCTGGATGGCGGGAGCAGGGGGTCACTTAACATATACTGAGCATCAAGAAATATCCAGCCAGGCTTGTTTCTATTTTAATGGAAGGACCCCTGATACACTAAACCTGTCACCCCTGGATTTTATTCCTACCAGGGAGTTTGATTTAGTTGGGGTGTATAAGAGACCCCTCCTCTCATTAGACAATGTGTTTATATGGATTTTTAATAGTACAAAATTCCGTAATAGTGTTCCGATTTTGACTATCCTGGGATTTGGTCCTTGCCCCCCGGGCACCCCAATCAGGGGTGACCCACTGTGTGAAACCCCCCAGGTGGCCTGAAAAAACTCACCTGTTTCTGGTCCTACGATGCATGTGCGGCCGCTCGTCCAATCAGTGCGCTTGGATCGGCTCAAGCACATTCCTCCAGGAGCTAGTCTAATGTGAAAGGATCAGAGCGCGTGGGTGGCGCATTCCCCCGCTTCCCTCTAACAGAGGCCATTCACAAATGCCTGGGAGGGCACAAGTCCTGCTAAACGGATAGCGGGGATACAGCCACTTCGGGAACGAAGGCGATTTTTCAGGCAACCTGGGGGGTTTCACAAAGCGGGGCTCCCCCGATCGGGGTGCCCCGGGGGGAGCGAGTATGCCTGCTATGGATTCTTATAGACTACAGGGTGGGTTTTGGTCCTCTTTAAAGCTGAGCAAAATCCAGGAAATTTACTTTCCTGGATTTTGTTCTGTTCCCTGGGGTTCTGTTTAGCTTTAAAAGGAGCACTACTGTGAAATGGTGTAATATTAAAAATGTTTGGACGAAAATGAGTGAGTGAATAGCGGCGTTTTGGGGTGTGTGTCACACAGTGGGGCATTCCATATCAGCATGAATTTGAATGCCCCGCTGTTTGAAACACCCCAAAACGCTGCTACTCACTCACTTTCGTCCATTGAGAGCAGTCTGCAGTCAGTCATTCGGCAAATGGTTCTCATTGGCTTGAATGGGGAGTGTACTGCCACATCCCAGGCAGTGTGCACACTCCCGACCCAGCTTCTAAATAGCATAACAAAGATTTTCTACAACAATCATGATTGCCCACTGTTCCACAAACTCCATTTGAGGGATTTCTTACACTTGTATATCTTTCTAACACCCCACCCCATCACTACATTTATATGTAACAATCCCCATATGCCAATACACATGGCGATTGCCTCATCTCTCAAGATATATGGGCCCCATATCTATAGCCCACCCCCCTAAGTTGTAACCGTATTCCCAATACTGAACCTATTAAAGCGCTTACCAATACTAAACCTATCAATGTCACCACGTTCCTCCAAGCCCCCGCTGACACCTCTATTTGCCCTTTGTGCTCCTCCTATATCCCACTCTGTGCAACCTCACTTCCTAACTGAGCCTCCATTTACCTTTACACACCAGTTCTATTTACCCCTCTCACCAGGGGCAAATTAGCTATAGGGAGACCCGGGGCAATGCCCGGTGGCCCGCACTGCTTTGGAGCTGCTGCTTTTACCACCCACATTCAATCCCTGCCCCCTGAGTCTCCCTCTCAGCCCCCTGTACCCACAAGCCAAGGAACCCCAACCCCTTCGATGCTATAGTTCCGACATCATAGTTGGGGGGCTCAGCAGGGATGTCTGGCTATAGGGAGACCCGGGACAACACCCGGTGGGCCGCACTTTTTGGGGGGCCAGTTGGGCTGCTGCTTTTAACACCCACATTCAATTCCTGTCCCCTTAGCCCCCCTCTCACCCCCCCCTGTACCCACAAGCCAAGGAACACCAGCCCCCAATGCTATAGTTCCGAAATCATGGTTGGTGGGCACAGCAGGGATGTCTGGCCATAGGGAGACCCGTGACAATGCCCGGTGGGCCGCACTGCTTTGGGGCCTGTTGGGCTGCTGATTTTAACACCTACATTCCCTACCCCCTTAGTCTCCCTCTCAGCCCCCTGTACCCACAAGCCATGGAACCCCAGCCCTCATATCATGGTTGGGGGGCCTCAGCAGGGACATCTCAGGCCGGCAGCCCTGGTAAAATCCAGGGCTGATTTTTGGCCCCAGTCCGCCACTGCCTCCCACTCTCCCCACAGCAAGTCAGGGACCACAGGTTGAGCCTATGTGCCCTAGGGTGTGTGTGTACATTACATTTTGAGCTTCATTGAGGACAGGAATCAGTATAAATGCTTCTCCGAGGAGGAGTACCACAGAATATATAGAAAAAGACAAAACAAAACAATTACACCAATGGCTGAGAATGTAGTCAGGGCCCAGGATTACCAACCGCAAAGGGCAGGTAGAATAATACCCCTCCCTGTCTGTAGCTGTGGGCAGATGCTGGACTGGAAGAACTGCTCCGTTCCAGCACCATTCATGCAGCATATTCCTGTAACCGCCATAACAAGGCAAACCGCTCAGCCCTGTGAGGGGGACTTTCCCAGGCCTGGTGGAGTGTTGCCTTTACATGCAAACCTTCCAACGTTTCAGGGTGGGAAAGAGGGACAATTGTTAAATTAGGCCACGCCCCCTCATTGAGGGATGGATAGGAGATTGGATGTAACAGTTACAACAATAGAAACACTTTGAATAGGCAAATGAATCATTTATTGATGCAGATCTGCATGCACACTTCAATGAGGGACAAATGAGAACAAAGAGGGACATGGACTCAAATGATGGACAGTCCATGCAGATGCACCTTGGGAATGAGGAAAAGGGGAGTTTAAAGTGGACCAAAACCCAGGATTTTGACTATCCTGGGTTTCGGTCCTTTCCTCTAGGGCACCCCAATCGGTCCTACGGCACATGCGCGGCCGCTCGTCCAATCAGCACGCTCGGAGACGCTGATGTCATGCTGTCTAAGAGCAACGGCCCCCGAACACGTTGACGGCTGCATCCTCCGCTTCCCTCTAACAGGGAGAGGGATAGAGGGAATGCGGCCACGGGCCACGCATGCGCCGTTGGACAGGACATCCCGATTTTAGATGCCCCCGGGCCGGGTTCCCAGGGGCCGATCAGCGTGGGTTTTGGTCCACTTTAAGCACAATCTTGGGTTTTGGTTCACTTTAAGTGCAGGGCCAGTGAAACCCCCCCATTGGTATGTATGGCGACCTTCAGTTCCCAGCAGATGTCTGAAATATAGACATATTTGTCCCTTCGTGTTCTTAAAGAGACCAACTGGTTATTTTAGGGCCTCTTCTCCCAACACTTAGGTAGTTTGGGATGTTGAAATAAAAAATTTACTTATCCTGTCCACACTCATTCTCCCGCAAGCTCAACAGCAATCATTTAAGATGCCAGGCCGGCAGGGTGTGCGGAGGACGCTTATTAATGTATAATCACAGTGACCACCTCTGGAAGTGCTGTGGGAGCGCGCTGGATGCCAGGACTGGGTAAATTAATTTTCTATTTTAACACCCTGTACTGCCTAAGCTATGGGAGAGGGGACCTTAAAGAGGGAACACCACCAAGAATTTTCATTCTCCTGATGCAATTTGGGATGCCCCACTGTGCGAGTCCCCCGAGATCAACAGTGGGTTGTGCTCTATTCCTTAGCAGTCAGATCCCAGAGCGAGTGGCCCTAGGATCTACAAGATTCCAGGACTGGCTGCTGGCCTGCCCCCAGGAAATCCGAAATTGGGATTCCCACCATCTGTGAAACCCCCAAGATCGCCAGTAAACATTTACCTCTGCCCAGTCCAATGCCGCATGTGCATGGTCTCGTGCAATAAGAGCCATTTGCTGTGCTTAATGTAATTAGGCAAACAGCTCTGATTGTTTACTATGGGGTGCAAGAGTGGCCGCATCCCCTGTATATTAATGCTGCGTGCGCGCTCCCACCCCAGCCATTCAGATAGGCTGGGGCAGCAGCGCGTGCGCCGCTGGCGATGCACTCGCTCTGGCTCCCTACTGAAGTCTATTGGGGCCGTTTGACAAATGACATAGTCATGGCACACAGCTCTGATTGCACGAGAACCTGTACATGCGCTGGTGGAACAGGAAAAGTTTTTCTGGGTGTTCTGGGGGGCACGATAAAACCCTAGATAGTCCAAATTCCAGGTTTTGTTCTGCCTTAATAGTCGCTTTGATGTCAGAGCAGCGTAGCAAGCATGAATGAAATAAGCGCTGGCCGCACACCCACTCCTCTGCCAGCCATTGAGAAATACCTGGTGTGGGTACGAGCCTCAGATAGAGGTACAGCAGATATGTGGCCCACACGTTCGCTGTAGGATTGCCGGGTAGATGAGTTTACTCAGTTCACACAGTGGGGCATCCCATATCGGCCCAGAGATGAGGACATAAGCCTCCTTGTAGTCTTTTAGACTCCAGGGAGGTCGTTGTTCCTCTTTGGAGGGCTCAGCAGGTGCATCTACTGGAAACCAATAAGGTTCACTAAATGGACACTCATGGGTCACGGTTGATTAGTAATGCAGGAGTTCAGTTCTAGGCACTAAGAGCAGACAGGAAACCCAAATGATTTGGCTGTTTCAGGGATATTAGAGTTATAGACATTTTAAAGTGGACCAACACCCAGGATTTTCACTATCCTGGGTTTTGGTCCACTTCCGCGGGGCACCCCGCTGCGTGAAACCCCCCAGAAAGCCCTAAAAAACTCACCTCACCCCGCTCCTATGCGAGCGCTCGTCCAATCAGACCGCTCAGAGTCGCTGTGGTATGTACAGACAAGCGACGGACAACCACAGCGGCTCTGAGCACGCTGGAGGCCGCATCTCGCGCTTCCCTCTGACAGGGAGCGCGCCCGCGCTGGCTATTCACAAACGCCTGGTGCGGGTGCGCGTCCTGCTAGAGAGAAGCAAGAGATGCGCCGTTGGAACGGGGATAAAGTAAGGTTTCTGGCCGTCCTGCGGGGTTTCACACAGTGGGGCATCCCGTTTTCGGTTGCCCCGCGGGGAGGGATCTGATCGGCCCGGGAATCTTATAGATTCCCGGGCTGATCCCCCCTGGGTGTTGGTCCACTTTAAGCTCAGTAGGGAGCATAGGTTTGGGTAACAAGACAAAGGCAGGAAATCCAAGGTAAAGGTAATACCATTTATGGGCTAACTCAATAAGATTGAAAATGCAAACTTTCGAAGCGGTTCAAGCTTCTTCTTCAGGCATAATACAGGTCTGTAACTTAGACACACATTTTTACAGAAACTACATACAACAACTACAAAGGAGTGACAATTGTTTTTACACTGACACACATGAAAAATAGCTAAGTCGTAAAATCGTATACTGGGGGATTATAACAATTAATGGTGGGCTGATAAGAATGAGAGGGGGAGAGAAAGTGTGTGGAAATTATATTGTATAGTAGTTGTATGTAGTTTCTGTATAAATGTGTGTCTAAGTTACAGACCTGTATTATGCCTGAAGAAGAAGCTTGAACAGCTTCGAAAGGTTGCATTTTCAATCTTATTGAGTTAGCCAATAAAGGGTATTCCCTTAACCTTAGATTTCCTGCTTACATTGATGGCTAACACGGTACAACAACTTACTGACACTTGATAACAAGGCAAAAAGCCAAGTAATTGTGAGATAAAAGAAAACCCTTCACCACCATTTTAGGACAACAACTAGGTAGAGCTTCATCTTACCTCAGCTCCAATTCCTATGAAGACATCCCAGTCTGGTCCCATGCCTTCCACCACTGGTTCCTCGGTTCCCCTGTACACCTCCATCTCTTGGTCCACCTTGCTGGATCTTTGATGACCTCTGACTGGGATTTTGCACTTGGTGGGGGTCTTCACTGGGCTGTATTTAATCTCCTTTAGGCTTTTGAGGACCTCTCCCACTGCAGGGTTGAGGGGGTGTAGAGACCCTGGAGAAGATGATGGCAGAGGTGAGCGAGCCTCCCAGAACACCCCAGCTTCTTCCTCCCCTGCAAAGGACAAGGAGTCCAGCGAGGTGGCCGACAGTGACGACAGTGAGCCCTTGCTGCTTCCGCCATCGAAGCTACCCAGAGATTTGCTCCTCAGCAGACCAGAGCTATCATCGTCTTCTCCTCGGTGGTGCCTCTTCCTCCTCGGCTTGGTGCAGACGGACTCGTAGTTGGCATCAGAGACTCTCCAGGATGAGCAGGAATGGCATTTGTCTCCTTTAATGCAACGTGAGCAGCCTGTAGACCCAGTCTCCCACCAGCTCTCGTGCTCCCACCGAGATCGGTCCTGGTCCATTAGATGTTGGTAGGACTTGGAATGGTTTTCTGAGGACAGAGAACCCAAAGAACCATGGAAGGAGCTTGAACGATCGGGAAAAGGCGAGGTCGGCCCAGAACTCATGTAACCCGGAGACAGGGAATTATTTCGTGATTTGGAGTAACCGGGGGAAAGTAGATCATTGAAGGAGCCATGATATCCATGTGTGTTGCGACCATCACTGTGGTGGCCAAGATATTCCGGAAGGGGGAGGCCCCAGGCCCGGGCGTGGATGGTCCGCAAGGTGAAGGAAAGCTTATCCCGTTCTGTCAGGAGACGAACCGCCCTCTGCTCGAAGAGCTCTCTCATCCGAGACATCACCTGGTCATAGCGGTGGTAGACATTGAGCGAGTGGCAGCACTTTCCGCACAGGAACTCGGCGTCTTCCGGGCGCCCCTTTCCCTTGCGAGGTTTTGAGGAGGACGTTCCTGGGGGGCTGCGATGGACAGGGGTTCCCAGGACGTGGGAGAATAAAGACGGGAGCGTTCCCGAGCCTCCGAACAGCCACTTTCTCCGAGATCCGCGAAGGGGTGCAGAGCAGAGGCGGCACAAATCGGACATGACTGGAAAAAAATAAATATGGAAAGTTAAAGTGGACCAAAAGCCATTTCGATCTATAAGATTCCCGGGCAAATCGATTCCCTCCCCCTGGGCAACCAAAATTGGGATACTCCGCTGTGTGAAACCCCCCAGGTCGCCTCGTTCACTTACCTTTCTTCCCGTTCCAATAGCGCACGCGTGGGCTGCGACCGCATCCCAGCCATCCCTCTAGCAGGGCGCATGCCCGTGCCAGCCATTTGTGGCACGCTCCCTGTTAGAGGGAAGTGGGGGATGTGGTCACCAGCGCACTCGGAGCCGCTAGCTTTAGACGCCGTCTTAGATGGAGCGGCTGATTGGACGAGCGCCCGCACATGCGCTGTAGTACCGGGATTAGAGGAGTTTCTTTGGGGTTTCACACAGCAGGGCACCTCCGAGTGCCAGAGGCTGTGTGATTAAAGTCTGTTTATGAACATGTATCCACTAGTAACAAAGCGAACACAAATGGAATTACATTGTTGTTATTACATTGTAACATGAACACTTAAAGCGGACCTTCACTCTGAATAAGAGTCTATCTTATATGTTTCCCCCACACTGTACATACAGATTGCTCACATTAAAATTCATCCTACCTGCATCTACTGCATGTTATGAACCTTTAAACATCCAAGATGGCGGCTTATGGAAGCCGCCATTTTATCAGGCAGCCTGCAAACAGGAAGTGCCTGCAAACAGGAAATGACTGTGCTGCTCTGCATTCTGGGACTGCTGACCTTTCCCTGACCCCAGCTCTGCTCTGTCTGAGCAAAGCACAGCTATAACCTGCCCCCCTGTACCTTATCCCACTCTCCTCTCCTCAGTAAGTGTGATGCTTCTGAGTCAAGATGGCGGCGCCCGTATCCTAAATTCCTGAACAGAGTTGCAGCCCAGTGGGGGAAAGAATAATAAGTTAGTGACTAAAAATGTAAAATATATTAATTTTAGATGCTGGGGAATCGTTTTTTAAGAGTTTGGGCTTTTCAATAAATCATGGTGAAGGTTCGGTTTAAATACCAGACATGTAAGGACAATTCTGCATAAAAATATTATAAATCAAAAAAGTTTTCAAAAATGTCATTTTATAGCCCAGGATACATGTCAGAAAGATTTGAGTTTTTATTTAAAAAAAATTGGGATCAGGAAAGGGATTTAAGGATCTTCCATAGAAATGTATGGGACAGCGGCAGCTAGCGAGAAGTAAGACGTGGCGCTCTGCAAGGCTAAACGCCCGCGCTGTACGCTGAGCCTGGGATAATGATGAATCGTACGCTACATGGCGTTGTTCTAGTCGCTCACCAGATTCGGCTTCATAAATGTGGAATTGTGTGCCGTGGCCCTAACCAAAAAAGAGGCATCCTCTATGGACCCCAATCACCATCCACCAGCTTCCTCATGCCACGATGTGCACATGCCTGCCCTCCATCAGTCACAATGACTGGAGTACACCCACTCCATTCACTGCAATGCTCTTCCATTGGCAATAGAGTGGCCATGCTACAGTCACTGTGATTGATGCAGTGGGGTGGTGTCTCTATAGAAGCCTCAAGGGGGCACATGTGGATGCCGGGGCAACCCAAACTCATACATCAGTAGGTTTCTGAGCACCAGAAGCTGCTGTTGGGAGGAAAAGGTGAGTATTTTTGGGGGGTGGGGGTACATTACAGCCCCATTAGGGTCAAGTGAAAATCCTGCATTTCAAATGACCTTTGCAACTTTTTTGGGGAGCTCAGTACTGAAACGAATCTGTTTATTTGGGTGTTTTGGCTAGCGCTCCCCCTAGTGGGCACTCGTGCAATAAAATGGAAGAACCCATTGAGCGGACCAGGATCCTCTTTGGCCAACCTTGGAGCTTAAAAGACTCCAGGATCAGTCAATTGACTCTCCCTAGGGGATCCTGTTTTGGGATGCCCCGATGTGTGAGGTGTGTGCCGGCATATGCCCCAGCTTGCCCGATGCCGCCCACACACCTTACACATTGATCCTATGGCCCAGCTTGCCCCGATGCCGGCCACACACCTTACACTCTGATCCTATGCCCCAGCTTGCCCCGATGCCAGCCACACACCTTACACTCTGATCCTATGCCCCAGCTTGCCCCGATGCCAGCCACACACCTTACACTCTGATCCTATGCCCCAGCTTGCCCGATGCCGGCCACACACCTTACACTCTGATCCTATGCCCCAGCTTGCCTGATACCAGCCACACACCTTACACTCTGATCCTATGCCCCAGCTTGCCTGATGCCGGCCACACACCTTACACTCTGATCCTATGCCCCAGCTTGCCCGATGCCGGCCACACACCTTACACTCTGATCCTATGGCCCAGCTTGCCCGATGCCGACCACACACCTTACACTCTGATCCTATGCCCCAGCTTGCCCGATGCCGGCCACACACCTTACACTCTGATCCTATGGCCCAGCTTGCCCCGATGCCAGCCACACACCTTACACTCTGATCCTATGCCCCAGCTTGCCCCGATGCCGGCCACACACCTTACACTCTGATCCTATGCCCCAGCTTGCCTGATACCAGCCACACACCTTACACTCTGATCCTATGCCCCAGCTTGCCCAATGCCGGCCACACACCTTACACTCTGATCCTATGCCCAGCTTGCCCCGATGCCGGCCACACACCTTACACTCTGATCCTATGCCCCAGCTTGCCCCGATGCCGGCCACACACCTTACACTCTGATCCTATGCCCCAGCTTGCCCGATGCCAGCCACACACCTTACACTCTGATCCTATGGCCCAGCTTGCCCCGATGCCGGCCACACACCTTACACTCTGATCCTATGCCCCAGCTTGCCCCGATGCCAGCCACACACCTTACACTCTGATCCTATGCCCCAGCTTGCCCCGATGCCGGCCACACACCTTACACTCTGATCCTATGCCCCAGCTTGCCTGATGCCAGCCACACACCTTACACTCTGATCCTATGCCCCAGCTTGCCTGATGCCAGCCACACACCTTACACTCTGATCCTATGCCCCAGCTTGCCCGATGCCAGCCACACACCTTACACTCTGATCCTATGCCCCAGCTTGCCCCGATGCCAGCCACACACCTTACACTCTGATCCTATGCCCCAGCTTGCCCCGATGCCAGCCACACACCTTACACTCTGATCCTATGCCCCAGCTTGCCCCGATGCCGGCCACACACCTTACACTCTGATCCTATGCCCCAGCTTGCCCCGATGCCGGCCACACACCTTACACTCTGATCCTATGCCCCAGCTTGCCCGATGCCGGCCACACACCTTACACTCTGATCCTATGCCCCAGCTTGCCCGATGCCAGCCACACACCTTACACTCTGATCCTATGCCCCAGCTTGCCTGATGCCGGCCACACACCTTACACTCTGATCCTATGGCCCAGCTTGCCCGATGCCGGCCACACACCTTACACTGTGATCCTATGGCCCAGCTTGCCCCGATGCCGGCCACACACCTTACACTCTGATCCTATGCCCCAGCTTGCCCGATGCCAGCCACACACCTTACACTCTGATCCTATGGCCCAGCTTGCCCCGATGCCGGCCACACACCTTACACTCTGATCCTATGCCCCAGCTTGCCCCGATGCCGGCCACACACCTTACACTCTGATCCTATGGCCCAGCTTGCCCCGATGCCGGCCACACACCTTACACTCTGATCCTATGCCCCAGCTTGCCCGATGCTGGCCACACACCTTACACTCTGATCCTATGCCCCAGCTTGCCTGATGCCAGCCACACACCTTACACTCTGATCCTATGCCCCAGCTTGCCCAATGCCAGCCACACACCTTACACTCTGACCCTATGCCCCAGCTTGCCCGATGCCAGCCACACACCTTACACTCTGATCCTATGCCCCAGCTTGCCCGATGCTGGCCACACACCTTACACTCTGATCCTATGCCCCAGCTTGCCTGATGCCAGCCACACACCTTACACTCTGATCCTATGCCCCAGCTTGCCCAATGCCAGCCACACACCTTACACTCTGACCCTATGCCCCAGCTTGCCCGATGCCAGCCACACACCTTACACTCTGATCCTATGCCCCAGCTTGCCTGATGCCGGCCACACACCTTACACTCTGATCCTATGCCCCAGCTTGCCCCGATGCCGACCACACACCTTACACTCTGATCCTATGGCCCAGCTTGCCTGATGCCGGCCACACACCTTACACTCTGATCCTATGCCCCAGCTTTCCCCGATGCCGGCCACACACCTTACACTCTGATCCTATGGCCCAGCTTGCCCGATGCCGGCCACACACCTTACACTGTGATCCTATGGCCCAGCTTGCCTGATGCCGGCCACACACCTTACACTCTGATCCTATGCCCCAGCTTGCCTGATGCCAGCCACACACCTTACACTCTGATCCTATGCCCCAGCTTGCCCAATGCCAGCCACACACCTTACACTCTGACCCTATGCCCCAGCTTGCCCGATGCCGGCCACACACCTTACACTCTGATCCTATGCCCCAGCTTGCCCCGATGCCGGCCACACACCTTACACTCTGATCCTATGCCCCAGCTTGCCTGATGCCAGCCACACACCTTACACTCTGATCCTATGCCCCAGCTTGCCTGATGCCGGCCACACACCTTACACTCTGATCCTATGCCCCAGCTTGCCCCGATGCCGGCCACACACCTTACACTCTGATCCTATGCCCCAGCTTGCCTGATGCCGGCCACACACCTTACACTCTGATCCTATGCCCCAGCTTGCCCAATGCCGGCCACACACCTTACACTCTGATCCTATGCCCCAGCTTGCCTGATGCCGGCCACACACCTTACACTCTGATCCTATGGCCCAGCTTGCCCGATGCCGGCCACACACCTTACACTCTGATCCTATGCCCCAGCTTGCCCCGATGCCAGCCACACACCTTACACTCTGATCCTATGCCCCAGCTTGCCCCGATGCCAGCCACACACCTTACACTCTGATCCTATGCCCCAGCTTGCCCGATGCCGGCCACACACCTTACACTCTGATCCTATGCCGGCCACACACCTTACACTGTGATCCTATGCCCCAGCCTGACTAGGACTGGGGAAGTTTCTCTTGGAGTTGCTCTTTAAACCGGACCTTCAGCATGATTTAATGAAAAGCCCAAACCCTTAAAAAAACTATTCCCCAGCATCTAAAATTAATATACTTTAAGTTTTTAGTCACTTACTTATTATTTGTCCCCCCACCGGGCTGCAACCTGTTCAGGACTCTAGGATACGAGTGCTGCCATCTTGCCTCAGAAGCATCACATATACAGAGGAGAGGAGAGCGGGATAAAGTACAGGGGGTGGGGTTATAGCTGTGTTTTGCAGACAGAGCAGAGCTTTGGTAAGGGAAAGGACAGCAATCCCAGAATGCAGAGCAACACAATCAGAAGACACTTCCTGTTTGCAGGCTGCCTGATGCTCCATGAGCCGCCATCTTGGATGTTTAAAGGCTCATAACATGCAGTAGATGGAGATAGGATGATTCTTAATGTGAGCAATCTGTATGTACAGGGTGTGGGAAACATATAAGATAGGCTCTTATTCAGGGTGAAGGTCCGGATTAATGTGAGCAATCTGTATGTACAGGATGTGGGAAACATATAAGATAGGCTTTTATTCAGGGTGAAGGTCCGCTTTAAGAAATGTGGATCTCTCTCAGCTGATCGCACAGGGACACATGACAGGGAAGAGGATCGTCCTATAAGCCGCATTACTATGGGAAGTAAAGGGTTAACCCCTCTGCTAGGGCACATGACAGGGGATTTGCCCCCTCACCTTATCTGGCAGGCAGGGGGCGTTTCGGGCCACGTCAGGCCTGGCAGTGTCACCCGGGGGAGGGAGGGACACATTCCATCCAGCGATCCCAGGAAAACTTTCTACCAAACTTCACCCACCTGCTGCTTCTCCTCGGCTGTCACCCGAGACTCCCGCTGCGCACTTTACAGGCCGCCCGTCCTCATGGCCGCTGATCCCGGCACCGCTGTCACACACACCCGGTGACCCGCCTCCTCCTCCTCCGCTGCCAGCTCACCTCTGCGCCCAGGACACGCCCACTAACCACAGGGCAAGAGGAGGGGCGGGGCCCCGAGTTGCGTCACACCCACCTCACCTGAGCTCTACCCTCTGTGCTCCACCCACCTCACCTGAGCGCGTTTACTTCCCCTACGTGAGCTCCTTAACCCCTTCTATGCTGCTCCCATCCTACCTGAGCTCCTTAACCCCTTCTATGCTTCTCCCATCCTACCTGGGCTCCTTAACCCCTTCTATGCTGCATCCATCCTACCTGAGCTCCTTAACCCCTTCTATGCTGCTCCCATCCTACCTGAGCTCCTTAACCCCTTCTATGCTGCATCCATCCTACCTGAGCTCCTTAACCCCTTCTATGCTTCTCCCATCCTACCTGGGCTCCTTAACCCCTTCTATGCTGCATCCATCCTACCTGAGCTCCTTAACCCCTTCTATGCTGCTCCCATCCTACCTGAGCTCCTTAACCCCTTCTATGCTGCATCCATCCTACCTGAGCTCCTTAACCCCTTCTATGCTGCATCCATCCTACCTGAGCTCCTTAACCCCTTCTATGCTGCTCCCATCATAGCTGAGCTCCTTAACTCCTTCTATGCTGCTCCCATCCTACCTGAGCTCCTTAACCCCTTCTATGCTGCATCCATCCTACCTGAGCTCCTTAACCCCTTCTATGCTGCTCCCATCCTACCTAAGCTCCTTAACCCCTTCTATGCTGCTCCCATCCTACCTGAGCTCCTTAACCCCTTCTATGCTGCATCCATCCTACCTGAGCTCCTTAACCCCTTCTATGCTGCATCCATCCTACCTGAGCTCCTTAACCCCTTCTATGCTGCTCCCATCCTACCTGAGCTCCTTAACCCCTTCTATGCTGCATCCATCCTACCTGAGCTCCTTAACCCCTTCTATGCCGCTCCCATCCTACCTGAGCTCCTTAACCCCTTCTATGCTGCTCCCATCCTACCTGAGCTCCTTAACCCCTTCTATGCTGCATCCATCCTACCTGAGCTCCTTAACCCCTTCTATGCTGCTCCCATCCTACCTGAGCTCCTTAACCTCTTCTATGCTGCATCCATCCTGCCTAAACACCTTAACCCCTTCTATGCCGCTCCCATCCTACCTGAGCTCCTTAACCCCTTCTATGCCGCTCCCATCCTACCTAAACTCCTTAACCCCTTCTATGCTGCTCCCATCCTACCTGAGCTCCTTAACCCCTTCTATGCTGCTCCCATCCTACCTGAGCTCCTTAACCCCTTCTATGCTGCTCCCATCCTACCTGAGCTCCTTAACCCCTTCTATGCTGCATCCATCCTACCTGAGCTCCTTAACCCCTTCTATGCCGCTCCCATCCTACCTGAGCTCCTTAACCCCTTCTATGCTGCTCCCATCCTACCTGAGCTCCTTAACCCCTTCTATGCTGCATCCATCCTACCTGAGCTCCTTAACCCCTTCTATGCTGCTCCCATCCTACCTGAGCTCCTTAACCTCTTCTATGCTGCATCCATCCTGCCTAAACACCTTAACCCCTTCTATGCCGCTCCCATCCTACCTGAGCTCCTTAACCCCTTCTATGCCGCTCCCATCCTACCTAAACTCCTTAACCCCTTCTATGCTGCTCCCATCCTACCTGAGCTCCTTAACCCCTTCTATGCTGCTCCCATCCTACCTGAGCTCCTTAACCCCTTCTACGCTGCTCCCATCCTACCTGAGCTCCTTAACCCCTTCTTTGCTGCTCCCATCCTACCTGAGCTCCTTAACCCCTTCTATGCTGCTCCCATCCCACCTGAGCTCCTTAACCCCTTCTATGCTGCATCCATCCTACCTGAGCTCCATAACCCCTTCTATGCTGCTCCCATCCTACCTGAGCTCCTTAACCCCTTCTATGCTGCTCCCATCCTACCTGAGCTCCTTAACCCCTTCTATGCTGCTCCCATCCTACCTGAGCTCCTTAACTCCTTCTATGCTGCTCCCATCCTACCTGAGCTCCTTAACCCCTTCTATGCTGCTCCCATCCTACCTGAGCTCCTTAACCCCTTCTATGCTGCATCCATCCTACCTAAACTCCTTAACCCCTTCTATGCTGCTCCCATCCCACCTGAGCTCCTAAACCCCTTCTATGCTGCTCCCATCCTACCTGAGCTCCTTAACCCCTTCTATGCTGCATCCATCCTACCTGAGCTCCTTAACCCCTTCTATGCTGCTCCCATCCTACCTGAGCTCCTTAACCCCTTCTATGCTGCATCCATCCTACCTGAGCTCCTTAACCCCTTCTATGCTGCATCCATCCTACCTGAGCTCCTTAACCCCTTCTATGCTGCTCCCATCCTACCTGAGCTCCTTAACCCCTTCTGTGCTGCTCCCACCCTACCTGAGCTCCTTAACCCCTTCTATGCTGCTTCAATCCTACCTGAGCTCCTTAACCCCTTCTATGCTGCATCCATCCTACCTAAGCTCCTTAACCCCTTCTATGCTGCTCCCATCCTATATGAGCTCCTTAACCCCTTCTATGCTGCATCCATTCTATATGAGCTCCTTAACCCCTTCTATGCTGCATCCATCCTATATGAGCTCCTTAACCCCTTCTATGCTGCCCCCATCCTATATGAGCTCCTTAACCCCTTCTATGCTGCTCCCATCCTACCTGAGCTCCTTAACCCCTTCTATGCTGCATCCATCCTACCTGAGCTCCTTAACCCCTTCTATGCCGCTCCCATCCTACCTGAGCTGCTTAACCCCTTCTATGCTGCTCCCATCCTACCTGAGCTCCTTAACCCCTTCTATGCTGCTCCCATCTTACCTGAGCTCCTTAACCCCTTCTATGCTGCATCCATCCTACCTGAGCTCCTTAACCCCTTCTATGCTGCTCCCATCCTACCTGAGATCCTTAACCCCTTCTATGCTGCATCCATCCTACCTGAGCTCCTTAACCCCTTCTATGCTGCTCCCAGCCTACCTGAGCTCCTTAACCCCCTCCATGCTGCACTCATTCTACCTGAGCTCCTTAACCCCTTCTATGCTGCTCCCATCCTACCTGAGCTCCTTAACCCCTTCTATGCTGCATCCATCCTACCTGAGCTCCTTAACCCCTTCTATGCTGCTCCCATCCTACCTGAGATCCTTAACCCCTTCTATGCTGCATCCATCCTACCTGAGCTCCTTAACCCCTTCTATGCTGCTCCCAGCCTACCTGAGCTCCTTAACCCCCTCCATGCTGCACTCATCCTACCTGAGCTCCTTAACCCCTTCTCTGCTGCATCCATCCTACCTGAGCTCCTTAACCCCTTCTATGCCGCTCCCATCCTACCTGAGCTCCTTAACCCCTTCTATGCTGCATCCATCCTACCTGAGCTCCTTAACCCCTTCTATGCTGCATCCATCCTACCTGAGCTCCTTAACCCCTTCTATGCTGCTCCCATCTTACCTGAGCTCCTTAACCCCTTCTATGCTGCACCCATCCTACCTGAACTCCTTAACCCCTTCTATGCTGCATCCATCCTACCTGAGCTCCTTAACCCCTTCTATGCTGCTCCCATCCTACCTGAGATCCTTAACCCCTTCTATGCTGCATCCATCCTACCTGAGCTCCTTAACCCCTTCTATGCTGCCCCCATCCTATATGAGCTCCTTAACCCCTTCTATGCTGCTTCCATCCTACCTGAGCTCCTTAACCCCTTCTATGCTGCTCCCATCCTACCTGAGCTCCTTAACCCCTTCTATGCTGCTCCCATCCTACCTGAGCTCCTTAACCCCTTCTATGCTGCATCCATCCTACCTGTGCTCCTTAACCCCTTCTATGCTGCTCCTCTCCTACCTGAGCTGCTTAACCCCTTCTATGCTGCTCCCATCCTACCTGAGCTCCTTAACCCCTTCTATGCTGCATCCATCCTACCTGTGCTCCTTAACCCCTTCTATGCTGCTCCTCTCCTACCTGAGCTGCTTAACCCCTTCTATGCTGCTCCCATCCTACCTGAGCTCCTTAACCCCTTCTATGCTGCTCCCATCTTACCTGAGCTCCTTAACCCCTTCTATGCTGCACCCATCCTACCTGAGCTCCTTAACCCCTTCTATGCTGCTCCCATCCTACCTGAGCTCCTTAACCCCTTCTATGCTGCTCCCAGCCTACCTGAGCTCCTTAACCCCCTCCATGCTGCACTCATTCTACCTGAGCTCCTTAACCCTTTCGGCGCTGCATCCATCCTACCTGACCTAGCATACATGTTACCTGAATGACTTAACCCCTTCCAAGCCACACCCAGCATATATGAGCACATTAACCCCTTTCCTATTCTGACACATTGACAAGCCTAAATTCTTTCCATGCTGCACATATCAAACCCCAAGGCTTGACACATTCCATGCTACAGCCATCATACCTGACAGCCTTAACCCCTTATATGCTCCACTACTTACTTACTTACAACTTACATGACCCAGACATTATAACTGAGCAAATGGACGTTTAAAGTGAAGATGTGTGTAAACCCCTTGGTTTGCTACTTATTTACCTTGCACTGGCAAACCCACAGCACATGTGCGGGTCTCCTCTTACATAACAGACGCCAATGAATGATCACTGCCTTGCCACCCCCACCACGCTAGCTGCAAACACCCGCTGCCAGCCATTATGATATACCTGCCCCTAGGGAGGGCTTTTACTTGGCCCTAGGGTCCTTAAGACTCTGGGGGCTGGGTGTAATGGTTTTTGGTCTGCTTTAAAGTCCTATTGTAAGCAAATCTTTTCCCTGCAGAACAAGTGTATATTTATGTGCACTTTAATCCTTGGTGAACAATTAGAGGTGCAAATGTGGGCCACACTGGAGTCTGGAGTTTAGCCCTGGAGTCTAAATCACTCCAGGGTCAGGCGGAAGCCCTGCCTAGGGGAATCCAGATATGGGATGCTCTACTGTGTGAAAGCTGCTGTTCATTACTAACAGGGAGCGCGCCTGCGCCGGCCATTCACACATGGCCGGCGCGGGCACGCACCCTGCTAGAGAGAAGCGCGAGATGTGGCCACGGCCGCGCATGCGCCGTTGGACCGGGATTCAAGTGCAGTGGGCGTCCAGGGGGGTTTCACACAGCGGGGCATTCTGATTTTGGATGCCCCGCAGGGAGGGATTGGATCGGCCCGGGAATCTTATAAATTAGAGTATATGTTATAGTTATGACAAGCTGGTACAAGTATATGTTATAGTTATGACAAGCTGGTACCAGTATATGTTATAGTTAAACAATGAAAAAGTGAGGTTGCCTTACAAAAAATGTAATTTATTAAATAAACCACATTTTGTGTGTCCAGTGAGGTCTCAGATGCCTGTAACCCAGCCCTGGATTCCTTCACACTCCAAAGGGCTGGGTTACATGGGTTTTGGTCTGCTTTAAAACATCATTACAAAATCAGGTTAGGATGGAATAACCCCCCTTCTTTACATTATTATTAAAGTAACAGCGCTGCTCACACTTTTTACTCAGTAGCAATGTAAAAAATTGCAGATTCCCTCACATAAAGCAGATCAAAACCCAGAGCGGCCACTGGTCTTCCCCCTGGAAATCCCAGATCGGGATGCCCCACTGTGTGAAACCCTTGCTACCTAGTAGCAATATGAAAAATGTCAGACTCCCTCCCTGATCTGGGATGCCCAGGTGGAAGACCAGTGGCCGCTCTGGGTTCATTTCCACTTTAAAGGGGGGGGGAGTCCACCATTTGTCAAGTTGCTACTAAGTATCACGGGTCTCACACAGTGGGGCATCCTGATCTGGGATACCCAGGGGGAAGACCAGTGGCCGCTCTGGGGTTTGTTCCACCTTTTTTCACGTTGCTACTGAGTACAAAGGGTTTCAAAAAGTGGAGAATCCAGATTTGGGATGCCCGGGAGGGGAGGGAGACCAGTGGCCGGCTTTGGATAAAAGGCTGTGTGAAACCCTTCCCACCTTGCAGCATGGTCGGGGGGACCAAAGGCATTGGCCTGGCCAGAAATGGACTACGAGAGCCAGAGCACCATTAGGCGCTGCGTACGGCATGTAACACATTTGGGGTGGACTACAAGTACCAGCAGCCTGCGACGTGAGGCACAGACAAGTGGCTGGAGAACCTCCATCTCCGGCGTCAGCTCCGCAGCGACTGACACATGCCACACAGTACAGGGAAACTCCGCCCACAGCCAAACCTGCAGGAGGGAGCTGTCCAATAGGAGAGCAGGCTCTAATCCACACCCCGCCCCCCGCTACATTACACTCACTACAGAGGGGCAAAAGTGCTGTTCAAACGAGGCACTATCTTTTCTGACAAGACTGCGCGGACAGTGGGTGGGACTGATCGGCGACAGCGCGCGGACGTGCACCTTACAGAAACGCTGGTCGCGGGCTGGTCAGAGCCAATCAAAGGGCTGTATGTGGCCCTGGGGCCTTACAATGCCCAGGTCTGCTTTAGCTTGTAAGGTCACAAGGGCAGGACCCTGTCTCCTAATGTATTCCTGCAAATGTTGTGTTGCATTTGATTCATAATATTGTATGTATTACATGCATTCATTGTCATGCCTGTAATATATGACTCAATGTTCTGAGTATTATAAGTATGTTACTGGCACACCCTCCTGTAATTTATACGTTGTACAGCGCCACAGAATACGATGCCGTTCTTACATAGATACATAGTTACATAGTTTATATGGTTGAAAAAAGACATACGTCCATCAAGTTCAACCAAGGGTGTTGGGGTAGGGGAAGTTATTTTTTATTTTATAGGGGAAGCTATTTATTTTATTTTTTGTTTTATTTTTTTCTATACATTAACAATAATAAAAATAGTGAAAATGAATTTGACTTTGACCCCGGGAAATCTCGAATCGGGATGCCCAACTGTGTGAAACCCCCCTGTTCGTCCTGTAAAACTCACCTGTTCAGGCTCCAACGGCACATGCACGGGCCCTTGTCCAATGAGAGCCGCTCACTGTGACTAACTCACTCAGCAGGGAATCTAAATGGCTGGGGTGGGAGCTTAAACAATGAGAGTCGCCTGCCAAATGACGTAGTCATAGCGGGCGGCTCTCATCAGGCAAGAGCTGGGGCATGCATCTTTGGTGCCAGGAAGGGTGAGTGTTTGTGGGCGATCAGGGGGGGTTCACACAGCGGTGCATCCCAATTCGGAATGCCCCGGGGTAAAAGCCAACCAGCCGATGCTGGGTTGTGTTCCGCTTTAAAGTGGACCAAAACCCATGCCAATCGGCCTGGGAATCTATAAGATACCTGGGGCGATTGATTCCCTCCCCCTATGGAATCCAAAATCGGGATGCCCCGCTGTGTGAAACCCCCCAGGTCGCACCATACACTTACCTCGCTCCCCGATCCAACGCGCATGCACGAGCTGTGGGCGCATACCCACTATCCCTATAGCAAGGCGCGTGCTTAACATAGAAGGTTGACGGCAGAAGGAGACCATACGGTCCATCTAGTCTGCCCTTATGTGTATACTGTATGTTCTCTTTATCTTATGTGTATACTGTATGTTCTCTGTATCTTATGTGTATACTGTATGTTCTCTTTATCTTATGTGTATACTGTATGTTCTCTGTATCTTATGTATATACTGTATGTTCTCTGTATCTTATGTGTATACTGTATGTTCTCTGTATCTTATGTGTATACTGTATGTACTCTGTATCTTATGTGTATACTGTATGTTCTCTGTATCTTATGTGTATACTGTATGTTCTTTTTATCTTATGTGTATACTGTATGTTCTCTTTATCTTATGTGTATACTGTATGTTCTCTGTATCTTATGTATATACTGTATGTTCTCTGTATCTTATGTATATACTGTATGTTCTCTGTATCTTATGTGTATACTGTATGTACTCTGTATCTTATGTATATACTGTATGTTCTCTGTATCTTATGTATATACTGTATGTTCTCTGTATCTTATGTGTATACTGTGTGTTCTCTGTATCTTATGTGTATACTGTATGTGCTCTGTATCTTATGTGTATACTGTATGTTCTCTGTATCTTATGTGTATACTGTATGTTCTTTTTATCTTATGTGTATACTGTATGTTCTCTGTATCATATGTATATACTGTATGTTCTCTGTATCTTATGTGTATACTGTATGTTCTCTGTATCTTATGTATATACTGTATGTTCTCTGTATCTTATGTGTATACTGAATGTGCTCTGTATCTTATGTATATACTGTATGTGCTCTGTATCTTATGTATATACTGTATATTCTCTGTATCTTATGTATATACTGTATGTTCTCTGTAGCTTATGTGTATACTGTATGTTCTCTGTATCTTATGTGTATACTGTATGTGCTCTGTATCTTATGTATATACTGTATATTCTCTGTATCTTATGTGTATACTGTATGTTCTCTGTATCTTATGTGTATACTGTATGTGCTCTGTATCTTATGTGTATACTGTATGTGCTCTGTATCTTATGTGTATACTGTATGTTCTCTTTATCTTATGTGTATACTGTATGTTCTCTGTATCTTATGTGTATACTGTATGTTCTCTGTATCTTATGTGTATACTGTATGTTCTCTGTATCATATGTGTATACTGTATGTGCTCTGTATCTTATGTGTATACTGTATGTTCTCTGTATCTTATGTATATACTGTATGTGCTCTGTATCTTATGTATATACTGTATATTCTCTGTATCTTATGTGTATACTGTATGTTCTCTGTATCTTATGTGTATACTGTATGTGCTCTGTATCTTATGTGTATACTGTATGTGCTCTGTATCTTATGTGTATACTGTATGTTCTCTTTATCTTATGTGTATACTGTATGTTCTCTGTATCTTATGTGTATACTGTATGTTCTCTGTATCTTATGTGTATACTGTATGTTCTCTGTATCATATGTGTATACTGTATGTGCTCTGTATCTTATGTGCATACTGTATGTTCTCTGTATCTTATGTGCATACTGTATGTTCTCTGTATCTTATGTGTATACTGTATGTTCTCTGTATCTTATGTGTATACTGTATGTTCTCTGTATCTTATGTGTATACTGTATGTTCTCTGTATCTTATGTGTATACTGTATGTTCTCTTTATCTTATGTGTATACTGTATGTTCTCTGTATCTTATGTGTATACTGTATGTTCTCTGTATCTTATGTGTATACTGTATGTTCTCTGTATCTTATGTGTATACTGTATGTTCTCTATCTTATGTATATACTGTATGTTCTCTGTATCTTGTGTATACTGTATGTTCTCTGTATCTTATGTATATACTGTATGTTCTCTGTATCTTATGTGTATACTGTATGTTCTCTGTATCTTATGTGTATACTGTATGTTCTCTGTATCTTATGTGTATACTGTATGTTCTCTGTATCTTATGTGTATACTGTATGTTCTCTGTATCTTATGTGTATGATTGATTTTTCAACTACCTCTGCTGGAAGTTTGTTCCAAGCATCTACTAAGCATCCACTGCTTGCGCCAGACATTTGTGAATGGCCATCGTAGACACTGTTAGAGGGAAGCGGGGGCTTCAGCCGACAGCGCGCTTGGAGCCGCTGGCCTTAGACACTGTATTAGATGGTATGACAATAGCAGCTCCAAGTGTGCCGATTGGTCGAGTGGCTGCACCGTAGGACTAGAAAGAGGTGAGTGAGTTTGGGCGATCTGGGGAGTTGCACACAGCAGGGCACACCGGATCAGGGGTGCCCCGGGGGAAAGGGCCAAAATGTCAAGTCAAAATCCTGGCTTTTGGTCCACTTTAAATGAGAGCTTTAATTTTAACAATCAAGTGGGCACTAGGTGGCGCACTCATCAAAATAGCAACATAAAACCTAAACTATATAATACTATAGGAGATATATATATACCTGTATATAGGAGCGTTTTTTTCCGTTTGGTCCTCTGCTCATTCCCTATACACCACCCGCCCAAACAGCTTTTTTTAAAAAAAAGGAAACAGGGTTTTCCACCACTTAGGCCACATCTACCCAGCACCTTAGGAGATCGCCAATTGTCTGATCTCAAATGGGGCGGGTCATGTGCAAACGCCTGCTAGCCGCATCCCCAGCTTTCACTCTGGGCGCACCCGCTCCCGCCATTCAGATAGGTTGGGCTTGGGTGCGCGCACAGCTACCGGGTAGCCGGAAATGCAGCAGTCGGCGATCACAGCGTCGCAAGAGTCGGTGGTAAAACCCGAGGGGGGGGTTTACACAGCAGGGCATCCCTGGGGCAGGCTAACATCTAAAAGATTCCAGGGCTGAGCCAAGAGGGTTTTGCTCCACTTTAAATGCAGCCCTTTACATTACTGGCCTGTTTGACCCTGGGGTAAATGATTATACAAAACGCTCTGCAGCCAATAGAATGGAAGAAATGTTTTTATTGAACATAAACAATAAAAAAAAGCGAATCCACGTAAAGGGACAACGATATTACATTACATTACAGGTAGGGGTGTCAGCGACGCAGCTCCCGCAAAGAACGTCCTGAGCCTACAGTCCACACGGGCCTGCCGGGCAGTGAGATAGATACAAAATGGCCGCCTGTCCAGCGCCGAAGCATGGCGGAGGGGGGGCATTGCATTGATGCAGCAAAGGCAAACCTTTTATTCTTCGGGTCTTTACAGTACAGATCCAGCTGGGCCGCCATATTGGAAGCAACTCCTGACAGAAATCAGAGCCTCTATTGCTTCTTAGCGGACTTACCCTTTAACTACTAACCACTAGTTTGATTCATTATGTATATTGGAATTTTAAAACTTTTCAAACCAAAAATTCTCGGTGTGAAAATAAATATGTCCATTTACTTCTCCGACGCCCAGGTAAATAAAATTGCAATTTAGGTCCTCACCTGCTTGAAAAATGTGATCAATCAAACTAAAATCAGCTTTTATAATAAAAACACTAACTGAATCATGTAGGGGGTTATTTATTAAAATGTCTCATCACCTCACAAAAGGAAGAGAGCTTGCCGCCTTATACACTTTTTGTGCAGGGGGTTATTTAATAAATGTCAGTAGGCGAGAGGAGAGCCGCACAAAAGATGGCGCCTCGTGAAGACCGAGACTGAGGTTGTAACTAGAAAATAAATATTGAATATGAACCACGATGAGACTCAAGCTGTTCTCCTCGAAAGCAGGACAGAAAATAAATATTGAATGTAACCACAACTAGATTCAAGTTGTCCTCGTTTAAAGCGGGACAGGAAAAACCAACTGTCCTGATTTTCCTTAGCAGTAATAAGTCGAAAAGTGCGTCGCCTTATTCAAGTCAGTTGTCCACTGAGCTCCGGAGGAGGTCGTTGAGGAGGGTGGGCATCGTCTCTCACCAGTTCAGTGTCCATCAATCAATGTCCTTGCATTGGTCTCCTATGTGGAGGGTGAGCAGCTGTGTGACCATCGTACCCAGGTTAGCGCATGGCTATACAGTAGGTAACTGGAGGTGTGGATGCTCCTCCATTCCACCCCCGCCATTGTGCAAATAGCTTTCCAAAATTCAGTTCCCTATAAAAAGATATAAACAATTCGTCCTTTACTATCAGAAAATAAGTCAAGTCTGCGGTGTATAAAGTACCCTAGATATTCCGTTCAGTGTTGGATAATAGAGATGAGCGCACTGGACTTAGGAAGGAAATAAGGACCAGCGGTCTGGAGGAGGGTTGTCATCCATCATGGACGGGCATAAGAGGAAAGTAGCTGACCACAGCACAAGAGAAAGGATAGAGAAGCTCATCAATACTGAGGTGCAGGGGGCCTTGGGTTGACCCCCTAAGAGGGAGCTGCGAGGAGCAACATTTCAGATGGGTCATCACTCAAGGCGAGGTGCCGCTAGGTTACGTCAGCCACTTGTCAATGCACTCTTTGTAGACGGTCTCGTTAGAGTGCCACATTGTGTGCATGACTCCCGGGATGGAGTAGACCGTGACCGCTCCTCTTTTAACCAGCGTGCGGAGTCCAAACGTGTCATTCTGGTAGACCTGATGGACAGGAAACCGAGAGAAAGGGGAAAACGTGAGAGAGAACCTTCAACCTAATCAGCAACCTGATGAAAACTCACATCAAGGAGATTATATAGGAGCATCTAGCGGTTCCTAAGAAGGACTCAGGGCTTTATTCATCAATGGCTAGCAACAGGTAGTGCCTTGTAAGTGACAGGTGAACGCCGGCCATGGCACGCAATACCACATTTATGAAGCCGATTCTGGTGAGCGCCTCTTACAGTGCCACGTAGCCACCGATTCATCAACACAGACGGCTCAGCGTATATAGCGCCGTTGCTCTGGCTTTTAGAGCTCCTGGTATTACCTGTCATTACCTGTCACTCTCCCATACATTTCAATGGACGTCACTTTCCTTCTCTTTAAACTGGGTTTTATTTTATTATTATTTTTTTTTTTTTTATTATTATCAAATCATTGTGTGACCTCTCCTGGCCTAGAAAAAGTACCGTATATACTCGAGTATAGGTCGACCCGAATATAAGCCGAGGCACCTAATTTTACCATAAAAAAATGGAACAAGTTATTGACTCGGCTTATACTCGAGTATATACGGTAATTTTTGAAAAATGTATTTTTTTTTTATATTTCTATGCAGAATTGTCATTACAGGTTTGGTATTAAAGTGTTCATGTTACAATGTAATAACAATGTAATTCCATATGTTTTCGCTGTGTTACTAGTGGATATGTGTTCAAAAACAGACTTTAATCACACAGTGTCTGGCAATCTGGACTACAGCGACACAATTTTAAGCGCCGGCGCTGTGTGGGGCTGTTTTTTTGATGAATATGGTTTGAGTCGCTTACACTGACCAGTCGCTACTGTTAGCTCCCATGTAACGCTGTACTAGTGTTATAGCGACTCACACATGAAGTTCATCAATGCTGGCCAGCAACTGAGGAGCTTTGTAATAGCGACTCACGGACGATCACAACGACCACCAGCAGTTGCTCTTAGCGCCGCTGTACAGACGCTCATCTGCCGTTACCTGGCGCTAGTTAATGAATCAGCCTACCAGAATGAAGGACTCTGTAGATGGGCTTTGAGTTTATATTGCGTAGCTTTACCATTTAAAGAGGAACATCGAAGGCCCTGGAGTCTAACTAACCTCTTACCTCTTCCTGCAACCTTAGCAGCAGCTCAGCAGCCCATCAACCAGCTTTTCCATGTTCGGGCCAGACGCTGAATTTGCACACAGAATACTGGCTGAAGTCCATGTCCGGGAACCCGAACTCACAAAGTTCTGTACGAACCCAAACTTTGCTGTTTGGGTTCATCCATCACTGCTTATAATGTACCATCAGAGCAGAGCTGTCATTGTCACATATCCGATACATTACTGCCTGTTGCTACCATGCTGGGGGGTGGGGCAGGTACCGCATTGTCAGAACTCTGGGTTAGTATCAAGTTTTAGTGACTTACGTTTATTATTGTAAGCTCACTTAAAGCGGACCTTCACTCTAAATAAGAGTCTATCTTATATGTTTCCCACACCCTGTACATACAGATTGCTCACATTAAAAATCATCCTACCTGCATCTACTGCATTTTATAAGCCTTTAAACATCCAAGATGGCGGCTTATGGAAGCTGCCATTTTTGCAGGCAGCCTGCAAACAGGAAGTGCCTGCAAACAGGAAGTGACTGTGCTGCTCTGCATTCTGGGACTGCTGACCTTTCCCTGACCCCAGCTCTGCTCTGTCTGAGCAAAGCACAGCTATAACCCGCCCCCCTGTACCTTATCCCACTCTCCTCTCCTCAGTAAGTGTGATGCTTCTGAGTCAAGATGGCGGCGCCCGTATCCTAAATTCCCGAACAGAGTTGCAGCCCAGTGGGGGAAAGTATAATAAATTAGTGACTAAACATGTAAAATATATGAATTTTAGATGCTGAGGAATTGTTTTTTAAGAGTTTGGGCTTTTCATTAAATCATGGTGAAGGTCCGGTTTAAGGAGGAACAATACCTTGGAATTTATTCTAATATATATATATTCATTACTAGCGCCAGGTAACGGAAGATGGGCGTCTGTACATCGGCGCTTAGAGCGATAGTGGTCGCTCTGATCGGCCGTGAGTCGCTATTACAGAGCGCCTCAGCCGCTTTAGTAACATGGCTGCCATTGATGAATGTGATGTGCGAGTCACTATAACACCAGTACAGCACTATATGGGAGCGAACGGTAGCGACTGGTTAGTGTGAGCGACTCAAACCATATTCATCAAAAAAAACAGCCTCACACAGCGCCGGCGCTCAAAATTGTGTCACTGTAGCCCAGAGCGTCAGACACTGTGTGATTAAATATCCACTAGTAACAAAAGCGAAAACACATGGAATTACATTGTTATTACATTGTGACATTAACATTTTAATACCAGACCTGTAATGATAATTCTGCATAAAAAATATAAAAAAAATGTATTTAAATAGGCCAGGAGAGGTCACACAATGATTTGATACAAAAACAAAAAAATTATTTAAAGAAAACCCTGTTTAAACAGAAGAAAAGTAACGTCCATTGAAATGTATGGGAGATCGACATGTAATACCAGGCTCTCTGAAAGCCAGAGCGTCGCCGGGATCCGCTGAGCCGTCTGTGATGATGAATAGGTCGCTACATGTCGCTGTAAGAGGCGCTCACCAGAATTGCCTTCATAAATGTGGTATTGCGTGCCGCTACCTGTCGCTTGCAAGGCACTACCTGTTGCTATCCCTTGATAAAGCCCATAGTGTCACTTTTTTGCTTTATGGGTGTACTTTTTGTTTTATTTTACAACCTAGCTGAACCCTTGATTTTTAAATATGGCTCTAAATAGACAAGACTAACTAATCCTTTCTGTGGAGAGTAGGGGCAGATCTACAGCTTACAAAGAGGAGCAGCTTTCTTTTTTGTTTAACATTGAAGTGTCAATACCAACCTCTTGTTCCTGCATTTCCACCACAGTCTCATTTTCATCGTAGAATCCAAAGTGACTAAAAGACAAGAAAAGACAGCATTAGATATTGCCCCCCAAAGCATAATATAACGCCAATCTATTCTATAGCTTAGTTAGGCGCCAGCTAGCTGGATCCAGCATGTATTAAGGTTGTATACACGATTACTAACCACTGACCCAGCATGCTGTGTGACATGCCGTAGAGGTGGTTTAGTAGCTAGGGTCATGCCTAACCCCGGAGACAGCCCACATCTAATCTATAAGATTCCCGGGCTGATCGATCCTCCCCCCGGGACATCCAAAAAGACAATTCTGTGAGTACTCCACTGTAGAATTGGACCTTGAGGGTACTCAGTTGAAGGCCGGAATCCAAACCAAGTTGCTAAAATTCCAGAATCCTAGGGGTGGAAAAAACCCGACAGGGAAGAGACTTGGACTCACACCAGGCAATGAAAGCATGCCAGACCCTGTAATAGATAAAGGAAGAGGACTTCTTCCTAGCCCGAATCATGGTATCCACAACAGAAGCAGGCAACCCCTTTTCCATCAAGATGG
Organism: Gastrophryne carolinensis; assembly: GCA_027917425.1. Classification (NCBI taxonomy): domain Eukaryota; kingdom Metazoa; phylum Chordata; class Amphibia; order Anura; family Microhylidae; genus Gastrophryne; species Gastrophryne carolinensis. Next base: position 27,733,058 of record CM051235.1, on the reverse strand, counting down.
AGGTTTCAGCAGCCAAGCCGTTAAAGCCAGCGTTTGTAAATTGGGATGGCGTAGCTGCCCCTGAGTGAGAAGATCTGGATCCTTGGGCAAGACGTACCGATCTACTGCCAACTGCACGGCGTCTGCGAACCACACCCTTCTTGGCCAACAGGGGGCCACCAGGATGGCTGATACCCCCTCTTGGGACTATCTTGCGCATGACCCTGCCCAGCAGAGGAAACGGAGGGAACACATAGAAAAGCCGAAACTCCGTCCAAGGCATTGCCAGTGCATCCGTGGCGAAGGCCAGAGGATCCTGTGACAGGGAGACAAACTTGGGAAGTTTGTGATTGTGACGGGAAGCAAACAGGTCCACATCCGGCTGACCCCAGCGGTGACACAGGGAGAGAAACACCTGGTTGTTGAGGGACCATTCCCCCAGACGGGATGTCCCCCTGCTCAGGGAGTCCGCCACCTGGTTCTCCACCCCCGGAATGTATACTGCTGAGATGCAGGGAACATTCTGTTCTGCCCAAGACAGTATCTCGCTTGCTCTGAGTCCCTCCCTGATGGTTGATGTAGGCAACCGTCGTCTGGTTGTGTGAGCGAATCTGAACAGCCCGACCCCGAAGGTGTGTGGTCAGATGAGAAAGAACCAACCTGATCGCCCTCAGTTCCAGTACATTCATGGGAGCATGGGCCTCCTGGGGGCCCCACCGACCCTGGAACTTCAAAGACTTCCAAAAGCCCCCCCCCAGCCTGTCAGACTAGCATCTGTGGTGACCTTCGCCCAGCACGGGGGCAGAAAAGTCCTGCCCACCAGAAGGTTTCTTGAGTCCAGCCACCACGAGAGGGACTGTCTGGCCAGGGGGGACAGAGCAAATTCCTGATCCAGGGACACTGGTTCCTGATCCCAGACTGACAAGAGGTGCAACTGAAGAGGCCTCATGTGAAACTGAGCAAAGGGGACCGCCTCGAAGCAGGACACCATCAGGCCCACCAACTGCATCCCCAGACGGATGGAGGGAAGAGGACACAAGAGCAGAGCCCGTGCCTGCTTCTGAAGACCCTCCACCTTCTGCTGAGGAAGGAACACCTTGACCTGAGAGGTATCCAGTGTCATGCCCAGAAAGGACCTCACCAAGGACGGGGACAGTGAAGACTTGGGAAAGTTGATCACCCAGCCGAAGGACTCCAGAGTGGAGGTCACCACCCGGGTGTCCTGCTCGGCCTGATGAAAGGACTGGGCCACAATAAGGATGTTGTCCAGGTAAGGTAGGTCGCGAATGCCCTGGTTCCGTAGCAGAGCCATCACCCCCGCCAGCACCTTGGTGAACATCCGAGGCGCAAGTTGATACCAAAGGGTAAAGCTACAAACTGGTAATGCTGATCCTCCAGCGCGAACCTCAGAAATCTCTGATGACCTGGGAAGATATGCACATGAAGATAAGCATCCTTGATGTCTACGGTGGTCATGAAGTCGCCCGGGCAAAGGATACTGACAGCAGAGCGAGGTGTCTCCATGTGAAAGTGCTTGAATCTGACTTGTTGAGGCCCTTCAAGTCCACTCAGAGAGCCGTCCTTTTTGGGGACCGTGAAAACATTGGAATAGTACCCCCTTGAGGGGGCACCGAACAAATGACCCCTGACTCCAGCAGGCATTGAACCGCCGAAAGCAACCCTTGAGCTGACAGGGGGTTCAAAGACATCCGGGATCTGATGAATCTTGGGGGCGGCCAGGCTGCAAACTCTTGTAACCGGAGGACACCACCTCCTGAATCCCCCGGTCTGAGACGTGGAACCTCCAGACGTGAGCAAAGAGCCGAAGCCGCCCCCCCCCCCCACCCGCATGGGTGAGAGCGCCCCCTCATGCCTGAGGGGCCTTGGGAGGGGGTTTGGGCTTGGAACCCCAGGAGAGACCGGGACGACCACAGGATCTGCCACGGCCCCAAGAATCTCTGCGGCTACCTGAAAAGAGGGAGCCACGACCTCCTCTGGGAGTACGAAGGGAGGGGAAGGAGGCGGAGGGCCCCCGAAAAGGCCGGGGCTGCCTCCTCCGCTGAGGCAGTCTGCCATCCTTGGCTAAAACATCAAGATGCTCACCGAAGAGCCCAGTGAGAGCCTTCTTAGCAGAAGCGTCAGCAGCTGACGCAACCAAACAGAGCGGCGCATAGCCACCAAAAGTGCAGAGGCCCTATCGCCCAGCCTCATAGCTTCATCCATGGCAGTAAGCATAAATGGACGGACGGGAACTCCGCATCCCTAGTAGGCTCACCATAAAGCCTATGGCCGGCTCCCCTTTGTGTTATAGGGTCTGTGGCTTGGAGCAGCGCTCCTGGAGCACTTGACCCTAGTGCTCTTCTACCCTCACCCGATCCGTCAGCCAAGGCTGGGAGGCAGTGAGGGTCCAGAAACGGATGGAAATAGACTTGCAGGGCCGCAGGCTTGGTTGCCCCGCTCACCTGCGCATAGAAAGAGAGCCATCTTCTAACTTCGCAGTTTCACTGCAGAGGAAACACTGGGAACTCTATGGTTAATCCAGTTTTTATAGGGGCCGGGAGATGCCACAGCTCTTCTGCAGTACACGTCACCTTGTGGCGGAATAACCCAACTGTTATGAATACTGAAGCAGGCCGTGTCATGCAATAAGAAAATCGGGATGTCCCGCTGTGTAAAAACCCCCAGGTTGCCCCATTCACTTTTTCACAGGTCCCACAGCACGTCTAAGAGCAGCGGCCGCATCCCACTATCCCTCTAGCAGGGCATGAGCCCGCACCAGGCATTTGTAAATGGCTGGCATGTGAGTGCGCATCAGCTGAAGGCATGCCACCCCAGGGATTTCACAGGCCATCCCAGATCGGGATGCCCCATATTGAGCTCACTGAGAGATCACTGGCCCATATTTAAAATAGGCGAAATAGGCGAATAGGAAAAATGTCCTGAGAAACAAAGCTCCCAAAACACCTCTGCTTGGTGTATTATGCCGCGAGGCACAGCACATGCCCCGCCCCCACCAGCAGCTCCACCCCCCCATACCTGGACTCCCAAGGTGTAATGACGCCATCATCAGGACCTCCTATAAGCACCAGCTTCCGGAGACGCAGGAAGTTCTTCCGCCATTCTACAGGAAAAGGAGAGAGCGAGCAAGAGTGAGAACTGAACAACACGGATACATTACATGGGAGAGTGTTAGATACCCTAGAGCAGCGATACTCAACTGGCGGACCGGGTTCCAAATGCGGACCTCGGCACAAGATTTCTGGACCGCTGCCCTGACAGCCCTGCACACAAACTTTTATCCCAGTCTCTCTGCCCCATCCAATACTTCCCCCCCCACCCCAGTTCAGCCCCATCTATTCCTGTCCCCTCAGCTCTGCCCCATCCATCCCTGCCCCCCCAGCTCTGCCCCATCCATTCCTGTCCCCCAGCTCTGCCCCATCCATCCCTGTCCCCTCAGCTCTGCCCCATCCATCCCTGTCCCCTCAGCTCTGCCCCATCCATCCCTGCCCCCCCAGCTCTGCCCCATCCATCCCTGCCCCCCCGCTCTGCCCCATCCATCCCTGTCCCCTCAGCTCTGCCCCATCCATTCCTGTCCCCTCAGCTCTGCCACATCCATTCCTGTCCCCTCAGCTCTGCCCCATCCATTCCTGTCCCCCAGCTCTGCCCCATCCATCCCTGTCCCCTCAGCTCTGCCCCATCCATCCCTGTCCCCTCAGCTCTGCCACATCCATTCCTGTCCCCTCAGCTCTGCCCCATCCATCCCTGCCCCCCCAGCTCTGCCCCATCCATCCCTGCCCCCCCAGCTCTGCCACATCCATTCCTGTCCCCTCAGCTCTGCCCCATCCATCCCTGTCCCCCAGATCTGCCCCATCCATCCCTGCCCCCCCAGCTCTGCCCCATCCATCCCTGCCCCCCCCAGCTCTGCCACATCCATTCCTGTCCCCCCAGCTCTGCCCCATCCATCCCTGTCCCCCCAGTTCAGCCCCATCCATTCCTGTCCCCCCAGATCTGCCCCCATCCATCCCTGTCCCCTCACCTCTGCCCCATCCATCCCTGTCCCCTCAGCTCTGCCACATCCATCCCTGTCCCCTCAGCTCTGCCACATCCATCCCTGTCCCCCCAGCTCTGCCCCATCCATTCCTGCCCCCCCAGCTCTGCCCCATCCATCCCTGCCCCCCCAGCTCTGCCACATCCATTCCTGTCCCCTCAGCTCTGCCCCATCCATTCCTGCCCCCCCAGCTCTGCCCCATCCATCCCTGCCCCCCCAGCTCTGCCACATCCATTCCTGTCCCCCCAGCTCTGCCCCATCCATCCCTGTCCCCCCAGTTCAGCCCCATCCATCCCTGTCCCCTCAGCTCTGCCCCATCCATTCCTGTCCCCCCAGATCTGCCCCATCCATCCATTCCCCCCCAGCTCTGCCACATCCATCCCTGTCCCCTCAGCTCTGCCCCATCCATCCCTGTCCCCCCAGTTCAGCCCCATCCATTCCTGCCCCCCCAGTTCAGCCCCATCCATTCCTGCCCCCCCAGTTCAGCCCCATCCATTTCTGGCCCCCCAGTTCAGCCCCATCCATTCCTGTCCCCCCAGCTCTGCCCCATCGATCCCTGTCCCCTCAGCTCTGCCCCCATCCATTCCTGTCCCCCCAGCTCTGCCCCATCCATCCCTGCCCCCCCAGTTCAGCCCCATCCATCCCTGTCCCCCCAGCTCTGCCCCATCCATCCCTGCCCCCCCAGTTCAGCCCCATCCATCCCTGTCCCCCCAGGTCTGCCCCATCCATTCCTGTCCCCCCAGCTCTGCCCCATCGATCCCTGTCCCCTCAGCTCTGCCCCCATCCATTCCTGTCCCCCCAGCTCTGCCCCATCCATCCCTGCCCCCCCAGTTCAGCCCCATCCATCCCTGTCCCCCCAGCTCTGCCCCATCCATCCCTGCCCCCCCAGCTCTGCCCCATCCATCCATGCCCCCCCAGCTCTGCCCCATCCATCCCTGTCCCCCCAGCTCTGCCCCATCCATCCCTGTCCCCCCAGTTCAGCCCCATCCATCCCTGCCCCCCCAGCTCTGCCCCATCCATCCCTGCCCCCCCAGCTCTGCCCCATCCATCCATGCCCCCCCAGCTCTGCCCCATCCATCCATGCCCCCCCAGCTCTGCCCCATCCATCCATGTCCCCCAGCTCTGCCCCATCCATCCCTGCCCCCCCAGCTCTGCCCCATCCATCCATGCCCCCCCAGCTCTGCCCCATCCATCCATGTCCCCCAGCTCTGCCCCATCCATCCCTGCCCCCCCAGCTCTGCCCCATCCATCCATGCCCCCCCAGCTCTGCCCCATCCATCCATGTCCCCCAGCTCTGCCCCATCCATCCTTGCCCCCCCCCAGCTCTGCCCCATCCATCCATGTCCCCCCAGGTCTGCCCCATCCCCCTAAACGATCCACCACCCGCAACATCCCTCCGCCCGGACCTTCACCTCTCACCAGATGCATTTAAATGGACCTTTTCAAGAAGTGCTTGAGTACCCCTGCCCTATAGAGAGAGGAGGGGTCTTTAAAGAGGACAAAGCCCATAAACCCCCCTCTCCTCAGACCATTCCACCTTGGGATGCCCCCACAGTGTGAAACCTCCCATCCCCCCAATTACTCTACTTCTTCGATCCCAAGGGTCTTCAGCAGAATCCCAGCTGTAACGCGCTCGCTGTGACCAATGGACCATATTGGCTGCCAGGGGGCATGCAGGTTATAATAAACAGGAATGCACACAGGTGCGAGGAGTAATCAGGGATTCTGCAAAGTGTGCGGCCAAGCTTAGCCACGGAACCCGGCAGCATCCCTGCGCACTCTGCCCTGCGCGCACCCGCACTGGCAGGCATCCCGGATGATGGCTGCACCCGACAGACATCATCAGGGATGCCGCATAAATTGAGCAAGTAAAACTGAGACATGGGTTCACACTAAGGGACATCCCAAATCTGGATGCCCCTAGGAAAAAGCTTTTACCTCACCCTAGATTCTTTAAAGCAGAACAAAACCCAGCAGTGGCCAGCCTGGAATCTAAAAGATACCAGGGGGCGCCGCTGCTGGGTTTTGTACTTCTTTGACTGTGAACCCCCCCCCCCAGTTCACCCATTAAAACTCACCTTTCCAGGCTCCAACGGTGCAAGTGTGGGCTCTCGTCCAATGAGAGCCATCTGCTGTGACTACATCATTTGTATTTTTTACATTTTTGATGGAAATGTCCCACATAACTAACTTTATCCTACTAGTGTAATGCAATACTGGTGCTGGCTGATAGGGAAACACCATAAGGTGTATGCAGACCAAGACAGAGATAATTGGGCTGTCAGTACAGACCCAAAAAGAAAAAAAACCCAAACAATAAGCCACACTCAGTAAAATTGTAAAAATCTACACCATCAACGCATTGTGCGGTGGCCTCACTGGTTGATAAATCATTGTTTAGCACTGTAGCACTTTAAGACTGTATGTACCGTATATACTCGAGTATAAGCCGAGTTTTTCAGCCCACTTTTTGGGCTGAAAAAAGCCGCCTCGGCTTATACTCGAGTCCAGGGGCGGACTGCCAGGGAAGGCCACAACCCTGAACCCAACAGATGCTGGAGGGTGAGGTGCGGCAGCTGCGGGTCCCTGCTGTACCTGCTGCCGCCGCCGCCGCCGCTCTCATACACACAAACACGCACACACATTCACACACTGACCGGCACTTCCAGGCTGCTGCGCGCTGGTCGTCAATGGGCGGCGTCCAATGTTTTCATTGGACGCCTGCCATATGGGGCACGCCCACCGACGACCAGCGTGCAACAGCCAGGAAGTGCTGGTGTGTGTATGAGAACGGCGGCGGCTGGCGGCTGCCAGGCGGAGCTGAATGGAGGGTGTTGTGTGCCGAGCGACCGGCAGGAGGAGGAGGGGAGGGGGACCCCACTGCCCCTCTGCAGGGTAACCTCGGCCAAACCCTGACCCTCGACACCTGCGCGTCTGACAGCGGCGGCGGCGGCAGCAGCAGGTACCCACAGTGTGTGTGTGTGTGTCTGTGTCTTTTTCTGCGTGTGTCTCTCTTTCTGTGTCTGTGTGTGTGTGTGTGTGTGTGTCTCTTTCTGTGTGTGTGTCTCTCTTTCTGTGTGTGTGTCCCTGTGTGTGTGTCCCTGTGTGTGTGTGTGTGTCTCTTTCTGTGTGTGTGTGTGTGTGTGTGTGTGTGTGTGTGTGTGTCTCTTTCTGTGTGTGTGTCTCTCTTTCTGTGTGTGTGTCCCTGTGTGTGTGTGTGTGTGTGTGTGTCTCTTTCTGTGTGTGTGTGTGTGTGTGTGTGTGTGTCTCTTTCTGTGTGTGTGTCTCTCTTTCTGTGTGTGTGTCCCTGTGTGTGTGTCCCTGTGTGTGTGTGTCTCTTTCTGTGTGTGTGTCTCTCTTTCTGTGTGTGTGTCCCTGTGTGTGTGTCCCTGTGTGTGTGTGTCTCTTTCTGTGTGTGTGTCTCTCTTTCTGTGTGTGTGTCCCTGTGTGTGTGTCCCTGTGTGTGTGTGTCTCTTTCTGTGTGTGTGTGTGTGTCTCTTTCTGTGTGTGTGTCTCTCTTTCTGTGTGTGTGTCCCTGTGTGTGTGTGTGTGTGTGTGTGTCTCTTTCTGTGTGTGTGTCTCTCTTTCTGTGTGTGTGTCCCTGTGTGTGTGTGTGTGTGTGTGTGTCTCTTTCTTTCTGTGTGTGTCTCTTTCTTTCTGTGTGTGTGTCTCTCTTTCTGTGTGTCAACTCCAATTCCAATTGAAAAAAGCTGCCTCGGCTTATACTCGAGTCAATAACTTGTTCCATTTTTTTGTGGTAAAATTAGGTGCCTCGGCTTATATTCGGGTCGACCTATACTCGAGTATATACGGTACCTATTTTTATTATTCTCGATTAAATTTATCCTTGTTGTATTAGAGCCATATAACTTAAGGGTCCATCTCCCAAGCACTTTAATTGTTTTTTTAATTGTCCAGATTTAAAGTAGGGTCTTGCTTAGGGGTTTTCTATATATCGTCCCCCTTAGAGTCATTCAATCTAATGTAATCCCAAATCTTACTGTGGCGGTTAAAGCTGAACCTTTTGCAGTGCGCAGGCTGTATAAGCCATTTGAAAACTGGTCACAGGCCACAATGAATAGGTTCAGAATTTCATGTTTTTCATTTTAAATGGCAAAACAAAAAAATTGTATACACCAATCAGGATCCCCGCTGTCTCCACAAACTCCGTTTTATTTGTTACTCGTATGTCTTCTCACCACACCACTCCATCACCACATTTACATGTAACAATCCCCATATGACACCAATACACATGGTGATTCCCTCGCCTCTCCAAATATATGGGGGCCCATATTTATAGCGCATCCCCCTACAATCCCAAATCATAGATAGATTCCCAGTACTCAACCTATCTAAACTCCTACCAATGTTAACATATATATAACATATATATAACAAATATATATAGAAAAAACTAGAGATGTCACCCAGGGGAGGTGGTGCACTATCAATGTCACCATGTTCCTCCCAGCCACTGCTGCCATCTCTGTTTGGCAATGGACCCCTCCTACATCACCTCTCATCCTTACTGAGCCTCTATTTACCTTTACACAACAGTTCTAGATACCCCACCCCCGTTCCCCACAGCAGGTGAGGGGCCACTGCTTAAAGTGGACCAAAACCCAGGATTTTGACTATCCTGGGTATTGGTCCACTTCCCGATCGGGGGTGCCCCGCTGTGTGAAACCCCCCAGAAAGCCCCCAAAGCTCACCTCTCCCCGCTCCCACGTGGCCGCGCCGTCCAATCGGCGCCGATGGACAAGCTGATTGACAGCAACGTACAAGCAGCTTGCCCGTCGGCGCCTCCCGCGCGTCACCCTAGAGGGGCGCGAGGGAGGCAGCGGCGGCGGCCGGCCGCCGAAGACCAGGTAGGTGGATTTGGGGTGTTCAGGGGGGGTTCACCCCGCGGGACATCCCAATCTCGGATGTCCCGCGGTGTGTGTGAGGTGATCGGCCCGGGAATCTTATAGATTTAAATTGGACCAAAACCCAGGATTTTGAATATCCAGCTCCGCTGTGTGAAACCCACCAGATCGCCGACCGCAATTCACCTCTTCCGAGCCCTACGGTGCATGCACAGCCACTCGTCCAATCAGCGCTCTTGGAGCCGCTGAAGTCACGTCATCTAAGCCTTCGCACTCAGTAAAATTGTAAAAATCTACACCATCAACGCAACTGTATGTACTGTTTTATTATTAAATTTATTTATTACTATTAAATTTATCCTTGTTGTATTAGAGCCATATAACTTAAGGGTCCATCTCCCAAGCACGTTAATTGTTTTTTTAATTGTCCTTGTCTTTAATGTTGTAATGTTGGTGTTTAAATAAAGGCATGTCATAGATTTTTACAATTTTACTGAGTGCGGCTTATTGTTAGGGTTTTTTTTTCTTTTTTTACATTACTACATTATTTTGTATCCCCTGGATACCCAGAGTCATGCGCACGCTCCAGCCCCAGCCATTCAGAGGGCTTCCCATTCAAGGCAATGAGAGCCGCCTGCTGAATGACATGGCTCCGCCTACCTGTGTGGCCCCGCCTACCTGTTGTGTTGGGTTCCGGCCTTTCAGAATTGATGGGTGCCAGGAAATCGCTGCTGTTCAGATACATGTCGTGGTGATGAGGGTCTGTGGGTGGACACAAAGAGTTGGGTTAGTGTTGGGTTTAGTTAGCCATCAATGCCCTAACTTGTGAGCAAAACAAGACAGATAATAGGAGGAGGGGTCACTTATACCTCCCCGGGTTATACTGCATAAAACAATATAACAGGGTGACGGGGTTCTTGAACACACCATTGCATTTTTACAGGGGAGAACAGTCTGTCCTCTAAGCCAGACTGTGAGGAGCAAGCACCAATAACCGCTCTCACTTCCAGCCAGAGCATTGCATGATGGGTAAAAGCATCTCCACCCATCAGAAAAATTGCAAGAATAATAATCAGTTATCCCAGCACAGGCTGGCTCAGGCACTTATAGTTAAGCAGATCCCCCCTGTAAAAGCAGAATGGTACTTCCAATTGCCTTCATCTGGGGCATCCAAAATCAGCATGTCCCTGTTGTGTGAACTAACTAACCTTTGTCCTAGCCCATCCCACTGCGATGTAAATAATGCCAGCTGCATCCCCAGCATCCCTCTGGGCTGGGACGCGCTCTTGCGCTCACCCATTCATAGTAATAGTGCAAATAGTGGCTAATGCACACATGGAATTTTTTCCTCTGCATGTTCCCATCCATGCACTTGTGACCAGTGAATAAACACCATACGAGTGACTACACACAGGTAAATAACAAACTAAGGGCCCGGGGAGAAATTGGGGTGGGTTAGGTGCCTTCCGGTCACAAGCCCGCTTCCCTACATCTAGAGCATAACTGCTCCTCATATAGACTGGGGGTGGGAGCGCTCCCCTGTCTTAAAGAGAACTGGAGATGCGCCCGGTCCGTGCCAGGGTAGGGTGGCAGGGCTCATTTTGACTAAAGTTCTGCTTTAACAGTTGGGGAGCTGCATATGTGGAAGGGTCTAGATTTAAAGTCTTGCAGAGAGATTCAGGGATACTGATTACTGAAAGCTGCAAGATGATTGGACAGTGTAGCCAGGCAGTGGGAAAAGCAAGCAGGATGCTCGGCTGCATAGCTCGAGGCATCACCAGTAGGAAGAGGGAGGTTGTGATGCCGCTGTATAGAGCCCTGGTGAGGCCACAGCTAGAATACTGTGTGCAGTTCTGGAGACCTCACCTGCAAAAAGACATTATTCAAATAGAACGTGTCCAAAGGCCGGCAACAAAAATGGTGGAAGGACTTAAACTTAAAACAGGAGAGACTTAAAGAACCTAATTTGCACAGTCTGGAGGAAAGAAGGGAGAGGGGACATGATGGAGACCTTTATATATGTGAAAGGATTGAATAAGGTTCAGGAGGGAAGTGATTGTAACGTAATGATAGAACAAGGGGGCGCAACCTGAAGCTTGTCGGAGGGAAGATCAGGAGCAATGTTAGAAAATATTATTTTACAGAAAGAGTAGTAGGTGCTTGGAACAAACTTCCAGCAGAGGTAGTTGAAAAATCGACAGTCACTGAATTTAAAAATGCCTGGGATAAGCACACATCTATCCTAAGATAAAGAGAACATACAGTATATACATAAGATACAGAGAACATACAGTATACACACATACGATAAAGAGAACATACAGTATACACATAAGATACAGAGAACATACAGTATACACATAAGATACAGAGAACATACAGTATACACATAAGATACAGAGAACATACAATATACACATAAGATAAAGAGAACATACAGTATACACATAAGATACAGAGAACATACAGTATACACATAAGATACAGAGAACATACAATATACACATAAGATAAAGACAACATACAGTATACACATAAGATAAAGACAACATACAGTATACACATAAGATAAAGACAACATACAGTATACACATAAGATAAAGAGAACATACAGTATACACATAAGATAGAGAGAACATACAGTATACACATAAGATAGAGAGAACATACAGTATACACATAAGATACAGAGAACATACAGTATACACATAAGATACAGAGAACATACAGTATACACATAAGATACAGAGAACATACAGTATACACATAAGATACAGAGAACATACAGTATATACATAAGATACAGAGAACATACAGTATACACATAAGATACAGAGAACATACAGTATATACATAAGATACAGAGAACATACAGTATACACATAAGATACAGAGAACATACAGTATATACATAAGATACAGAGAACATACAGTATACACATAAGATACAGAGAACATACAGTATATACATAAGATACAGAGAACATACAGTATACACATAAGATACAGAGAACATACAGTATATACATAAGATACAGAGAACATACAGTATACACATAAGATACAGAGAACATACAGTATATACATAAGATACAGAGAACATACAGTATACACATAAGATACAGAGAACATACAGTATACACATAAGATACAGAGAACATACAGTATACACATAAGATACAGAGAACATACAGTATATACATAAGATACAGAGAACATACAGTATACACATAAGATACAGAGAACATACAGTATACACATAAGATACAGAGAACATACAGTATACACATAAGATACAGAGAACATACAGTATATACATAAGATACAGAGAACATACAGTATACACATAAGATACAGAGAACATACAGTATACACATAAGATACAGAGAACATACAGTATACACATAAGATACAGAGAACATACAGTATACACATAAGATACAGAGAACATACAGTATACACATAAGATACAGAGAACATACAGTATACACATAAGGGCAGACTAGATGGAGCTTATGGTCTCCTTCTGCCGTCACCCTTCTATGCCGGGTTACACAGGGACACCTTACCGTTCCAGAAGTTGCATATGGAGATGGACTGTCCGTACTGTGTGTAGCAGAATCTGTACAAATTGGATTTCACAAAATGTGGGAACACGTAGCGAAGATAACTGGTGTCTGCAAAATGAGCCAGAGACATGTATTAAAACGGGCCAAAACCCACTGAACTTGTAAAATACATTTGGCCGAAGCCCCTGCTGATATTTCCTTCTTACGGTGTAAAACTAGAAATTTCCAATTTTCTTGGAACTCTGTAAGACGGCAGTCAGTCATTGCATAGGTGTGGCAATGACATCATTGCCACACACAACAGTGGCAATAAATGGAGGAGGCGGAGCTTCACAGCTAAAACAGGCGCCATTATCTAACACGTCTATTTGTGTCAACAATTACACAATAACAGCATCTCCCCAAGCTCGGTGCCTTGGAGTCACTCTGGACTCTGCCCTCTCTTTCAAACCACATATTCACTCCCTGGCCACCTCCTGTCGCCTCCAACTCAAAAACATCTCCCGCATCCGTCCTTTCCTCTCACCTGACACCACTAAAATGTTAGTGCATGCCCTGGTCATATCCCGACTGGATTACTGCAACATTCTTCTTTGTGGCTTACCAACTAACAGACTGGCACCCCTCCAATCTATCCTGAACTCTGCTGCTCGCCTCATCCATCTCTCCTCTCGCTCCTCCAGTTCTGCGCCTCTCTGCCAATCCCTACATTGGCTGCCAGTCCCACAGCCAATCCTGTTCAAAACTCTAACTCTAGCATACAAAGCTCTCTCCAGCCAGGCCCCTCCCTACATCTCATCTCTAATCCAACAATATCAACCTAGACGCATCCTCCGCTCTGCTGCTGACCTTCTCCTGTCCTCCACCCTGGTCACCTCCTCTCACGCCCGCCTCCAGGACTTCTCACATGCAACTCCAATCTTCTGGAACGCCCTCCCCCACCCAATCCGCCACTCCACAACCCTCAAAACCTTCAAAGGTGCCCTTAAAACTAACTTATTCAGACAAGCATATAATCTGGCCTAACCAGTCTTCTAAAGAGCACAAAGCTCAATACTGACTGTGTGTGATCGTTCCCCCTCGTCTTCACCCCTCATCCTATAGACTGTAAGCTCCTCTGCACTTTCCCCCCTTCTCCTCTCCACAGTATGTGATGCTACTGAGCCAAGATGGCGGCGCCCATATCCTACAGCTGTTGCAGCCCAGCGGGGGAAAGAATAAAAACTTAAAATATATTAATTTTAGATGCTGGGGAATAGTTTATAAGGGTTTGGGTTTTTCATTAAGTTATGCTGAAGGTCCAGTTTTCCCCATTCTGGGTGTGGGTGTGTGGGTGCGTAACCCCTGGTGGCTTTGCTCGATACACGGGGTATGCGTGGGCTCTCGTCCAATCGAGTTCTGAATGGAATAATTGCCAGCCACCCCCGTGCTGGTCCATACCCTCTGCTCCAGCCAATCAGATATAGCTGGCAGGAGTGTGCGTCCCAATAGAGGAGTACTATACTCAACAAAGGTAATCCAGAACACCCCCACTATATACCTGTATAGATGCAACCGCACAAACCAAAAAGTATATATCATTTGATAATAGCCCTTTATTTCGTATATGGGTATTATTACAATATTAGGTCACACTTCTAAGGTTAAAATCTATAAACATCAGACCCCCCTGGATCAACATATCATGCTCTCATATGCCGACAATTAATATCAAGTCCCTATAGGCCAATGAATCTGTGACCACTTATACAGCAAAGTGCAAATGCAAATAAGTTAATCTAAATCATATGTTCTAAGCTATACTATATACAATCTATATCAGTGCAAAACAAGATTTAAAGTGCCAAGTGTGAAACAAACATGTGTATTAAACCTTATCTCCTAAGAGGTTATCAAACATAAATACAATGCCAATGTGAATGACCAACTGGAACTAAATGTAATAAAGTACTTCACCGAGTATCAGGAGCTGTCCCCCAGGGGTCTGCGCGAGCAAGGACAACGGCGCGTTGCGTGATCCTTACTGGATCACTTCCTCAGGCCGTCTCGCTTGAGGGGGAGGAGTACTAGGGATGGCACCTGAGATCCACAGGTGACAATATCACAGTGGGGCATCCCAAATCAAGGGTAAGCTGTAAATCGGCCCTGGGGTCTTTTAGACCCTAGAGCCCTGGTTACCAGGGTTTTGGTAAAGTGGACCAAAACCCACTGCGATCAACCCGGGAATCTGAATCCCTCCCCCTGGGGCATCCAAAATCAGGATGCCCTGCTGTGTGAAACCCCCCAGGTCGCCCCATACAATTACCTTGCATCCCGGTCCAATAACGCATGCGCAAGCCGTGGCCGCATCCCCGCTATCCCTCTAGCAGGGCGCGTGCCCGCGCCGGACATTCACAAATGTCTTGGTTTTCCTATTTCAGTGTATTATGTTGAGAGGTTTGCGTGCATGTGCTGTGCACCATCTCTATTGGCCCCATTCTAGATGCTTTTCATATCCCGATAATAGTTGAATCCTCTCATTATGCTCAGTCAGGGGAATGGTCGTTGTTATCACCTGGCTCTGGGGTAATTTGGCCACCATACACTGTGCTGTATGAGGGAAGCTTTTCTCAGCCCATGACCAGCTTCCTGGTTGGACAGTAAGTGCTCTCCAAGCCAGAGACTATTATGGGTGCGGTTAGATGTGACCACTCTTAAAGTGGATCAACACCCAGGATTTTCACTATCCTGGGTTTTGGTCCATTTCCCGCTGCGTGAAACCCCGCAGATCGCCCTAAAAAACTCACCCCGCTCCTACGCGAGTGCTCGTACAATCAGAGCGCTCAGAGCCGCTGTGGTATGTAAGCGACAGACAACCACAGCGGCTCTGAGCGCGCTGGAGGCCGCATCTCGTGCTTCTCTCTAACAGGTGCGCGCCCTGCTAGAGAGAAGCGCGAGATGCGGCTGCGGCTCGCACATGCGCTGTTGGAACGGGGATAAGGTAAGGTTTCTGGGCGTCCTGCGGGGTTTCACACAGCGGGGCATCCCGATTTCGGATGCCCCGCGGGGAGGGATCTGATCGGCCTGGGAATCTTATAGATTCCCGGCTGATCCCCCCTGGGTGTTGGTCCACTTTAAAGTGGACCAAAAGCCACTGCGATCGACCCGGGAATCGACTTCCTCCCCCCCCCCCCCGGGGCATTTAAAAATCGGGATGCCTTGCTGCGTCAAACCCCCCAGGATGCCCTTACACTTACCTTCTTTACCGGTCCAACGGTGCATGTGCGAGCCCCGGCCGTGGGCGCATCCCTCTAGCAGGGCGCATGCCCATGCCAGGCATTTGCGAATGGCCTACGGCTACAAGCGCGTTGATTGGACGAGGAGCCACGCATGTGCCATAGGACCAGAGGTGAGTCTCCGCCGATCTGGGGGGGGTTTCACGCAGTGGGGCAAAGGGGAAAAGGATCAAAACCCAGGATAGCACGCGCCCTGCTAGAGGGATGACCGGGGCTCGCACATGCACCGTTGGACCGGTAAAGAATACTAAAAAGCAATATGAGACTGCACCGGACCAAAAAGATTTTTCCTATGTGTAGTGTGCACAAAAGGGTGAAACCACTGTATATGAAAAAGAAAAAGGAAGGTCCCACTCCTTTCTCAGGAAGCGACGCTGGTGACGTCACGCAACGCGTAGACACAGGGGCAGTGGGCTGGTGGTCGTTTCTTGATTTAAGTTACTTTTCTTTACTTTTGGGGGTTTCATTTCTTTGCCCTTCCCGGCTGGTTCTTAATTGGTGTTAGTATATTCTTGGTTAGGTATAGGTTTCAGGTTTATTAGGATTGCACTTGCACTTTGATCAGTATTGGATATAATGTAACACGGTTTTTACTCAAATATGATTATTGACATGCACTATAGCACTTTATCATTGGTTTGACTAGCCAGGCAGTATAAATTATGTAATATTTACTACATTAATTGTATCATCCACCTTCCCCCTGCCCCTTGTATGTGTGTTTTCTCCCTTCCTTATTGACAAGGTTTTGTCTTTGGTGTTTTTTAATTAGTCTTTAGTGTATGTATATAATGTGACATTGTTATCAATAAATATATTTTTTATTGTTACATAATCAGTAGTGGTGCCATATATTTCAGTGGGTGTTCGGGAAGGAGTGGGACCTTCCTTTTTTTTTTTCATGGACCGGTAAAGAAGGTAAGTGTATGGGCATCCTGGGGGGTTTCACACTGCGGGGCATCATGGTTTTGGATGCCCTGGGGGGAGGAAGTCGATAGTCAAAATCCTGGGTTTTGGTCCACTTTAAACTCATATAAATCCGAATCAGATTCATTTTGACGTGGACCAGAAAAGCACTGCACACTGCAGGGTTGCATGGCGGTGCGGCTGCTGCACATGTAGTGCAGCAATTCTGTGTCCACCATCAGGTGATGCTTTGATAGAAGAGCAGGAAATGCAGGGCTCGCCGATAGTGTGATGTGTATGTTAGGTTAGTTTAGTGCCCTTGTGAATCAGCAGTTTTTAGGTCAGCTTTAAGCAGATGTTAGCAATTTTGGCAATGTGACTCTGCAGAAGTGTGGCCAGCCTTTGTCTGCGGTTAAGTTACTCTTTATTCCTCTTTTCCGGGTTCCTGACAGACATGTTGGTTCCTTTTTTGTGCAGAAAACCTCATCCAAGCTGCGCTCTCCTCACTGTTACCATCCGACTGATCCTCCAAAGAGTCAGACAGGGTTAAAGTGGACCAAAACCCACCACGATCGGCCCGGGAATCTGAATCCATCCCCACGGGGCATCCAAAATCAGGATACCCCGCTGTGTGAAACCCCCCCAGGTCACCCCATACACCTACCTTGCATCCCGGTCCAACGACGCATCCCCGCTATTCCTTTAGCAGGGCGCCTGCTTACATCAGGCATTTGTGAATGGCCAGCGCGGGCACCTATGTAGGGAGTTTATCTGAGACCCTTCGGGGTACGAAGGTATGGGACACCCCGAAGGGTATCACATAAACTCCCTACATAGGCCTTTCTCTAACCCGGACCCCCACCTGCAAAACAGACTGGGGAAAAGGGGAAGAAGGAAAGCCTCCCCCCACAAACCGTATTTCAAAAATGCCCTAGGGGCTGTAAATCGGCCCTAGGGGCTTTTAGACCCTAGAGCCCTGGTTACCAGGGTTTTGGTTCTCCTTAAAAGTGGCCCAAAACCCACCTGGGAATGTGAATCCCTCCCCCCGGGGCATCCAAAACCGGGATGCCCTGCTGTGTGAAACCCTCCAGGTCGCCCCATACACTTACCTTGCGTCCCGGTCCAACGGCACATGTGCGAGCCGCATCCCCGCTATCCCTCTAGCAGGGCGCGTGCTCGCGCCAGACAAATATGAATGGGCAGCGGGGGCACGCTCCCTGCTAGAGAAAGGCCTATGTAGAGAAAGGCCTTATTTGAGACCCTTCGGGATATGAAGGTCTCCAATAAACTCCCGACATAGGCCTTTCTCTAACCCGGACCCCCGCCTGCAAAACAGACTGGGAAAAAGGAGAAGAAGAAAAGCCTCCCCCCACAAACCTCTGAAAAAATGCCATAGAAAGTGGACAACAAACAAAGCTTACCTTATTGGCCAAATACTCCCCCCACAAATTGCTGGGAGATGCTGGGAGACTGCCTAGCTGTCAGAGCCTAGTCAGCCAATCGGTGTAGCAGCAGGGCTAGGCTCTCTCGGGAGGGGCGGTGCCCCAGCGGCTGTAGCCAATTAGCAGCGAAGCGTATGGCCTGCACTTCTGGCTGCCGCCAGTGCCGCTAAGGTAAGCTTTGTTTGCCATTTTAGGTCAGTGTAGGCTGGAGGATCAGCAGTGGAATCCAGTATAGGCCAGACTTCCACTTTAATCATAAGCCAATGAAAATGTGGCTGAGGCTTACCTCCATACTGTCCCATCAGTGGGGAAGACAAGGAGATGAAGGTGTCCACGTTGTGGTCAGGGATGGTCTCCAGAAGGCCGCGGCAGATTAAGCCACCTGAACGGGCAAAAAAAAACAATGCAGATTAGAACTAGAAATAAACCAAGGGTGCTCTTTCGACATGAAGAATTTAAGGCGGACCTTCACCCTGAATAAGAGCCTATCTTATATGTTTCCCACACCCTGTACATACAGATTACCCACATTAAAAATCATCCTACCTGCATCTACTGCATGTTATGAGCCTTTAGACATCCGGGATGGCGGCTCATGGAGCATCAGGCTGCCTGCAAACAGGAGGCCTCTTCTGACTGTGCTGCTCTGCATTCTGGCATTGCTGACCTTTCCTGACCCCAGCTCTGCTCTGTTCAGCTATAACCCCCCCCCCCTGCACTTTTGCCCCTCTCCTCAGTATGTGATGCTTTTGAGCAAGATGGCGGAGCCCATATCCTAGAGTCCTGAACAGAGTTGCAGATCAGCAGGGAAAGAATAAGAAGTGACTTACGAGAAGTTTGCGGCGACTTGGTATAGTTGTATGGACTTTACTGCGACCCCGGAGGGCAAAAACCTGCTGGGGACGACCTAGGGGGGGGGATCTTCCTGCCCCCTCCCCACCTGCAGCCAGCCACCCCCCCCAGAGTTTAACAGTTCTTTGTCTTGTTTCTATGTGATTAATTGCTAGAATTCTACTTTGAAAGCCAGAGGATACATGGTTAGCAACAAAGGTGATTGTGGTCAGTCGGGGGCGACAGGTATCGCACAACATAGTGCGCCCGAGTAGGTGTCGGAGGGTCGGAAGGTGAAATAAGACCAATGTTGAAGTCGAAGGCTGGACGGAGACTTTATTATTGTTGTGTAACATACTATGAGCAATTGTCAAATCATACCTTAAAGTGGACCAACACACAGGATTTTCACTATCCTGGGTGTTGGTCCACTTCCGCGGGGCACCACGATCGGGGGTGCCCCGCTGTGTCAAACCCCCCAGAACGCCCAGAAACACTCACCTCACTACACTCCTACGCGGGCGCTCGTCCAATCAAAGCACTCAGAGCCGCTGTGGTATGCACGTACAAGCGGCGTCCAACCACAGCGGCTCTGAGCGCTGGAGGCCGCGTCTCGCACTTCCCTGTAACAGGGAGCGCGCCCGCCATTCACAAACGGCTGGCGCAAGTGCGTGCCCTGCCAAAGGGAAGCGCGAGACACGGCCTGCGCATGCGCCGTTGGAACGGGGTTAAGGTAAGGTTTCTGGGCTTCCTGGGGGGTTTCACCCCGCGGGACATCCCAATTTCGGGGAGGGATCTGATCGGCCCGGGAATCTTATAGATCAGCGGTGGGTGTTGGTCCACTTTAAGTATTTTATTTGTCGATATTGTATTGAGAACATTTCTTAATAAATAAAGAATTTATAAAAAACATAAAATACATTTATTTTAGATGCTGAGGAATAGTTTTTTAAAGGTTTGGGCTTTTTATTAAATCACGCTGAAGGTCCAGTTTAAGAGATAGTTCCCATTTCTTTTGAATGTAGGTGGGGTAAAGCATGAGTTGTGCCGAGAATATAATATAAGTGTGTTAATTCCATTGGATGACCGGGAGTATTTAGAAGTAGTACCGTATTTGCCGGCGTATAAGACGACTGGGCGTATAAGACGACCCACCAACATTTCCTCTCAAAATATAGACTACTCCCTCTTCTGCACACCAAATAGAACGTAAAAGAACATCAGATTACACTGCAGCCGCATCCCTGCTCGCCTTTAGTTTGGGATGTGCCCACACTGGCTATTCAGAATGCGTCCCAGCTAAAGGCATAGTAGGGATGCAGCTGCAGTATTATGTGGTTTAGGCTCTGGGAAAAGGGCCAGATGGGGGGTTTCACACAGTGGAGGATCACAATTTGGGATACCCCTGGAGTAGGGAACAAAACCCAGTGGGGCCTCCCAAATTTGGAAGCCCCACTGTGTGAAATACCCCCGACTGGCCTTTTTCCCAGAGCGCACATCAGATTACACTGCAGCTGCATCCCTGCTCGCCTTTAGTTGGGGACGTGCCTGTGCTGGCTATTCAGAATGCGTACCAGCTAAAGGCATAGTAGGGATGCAGCTGCAGGGTAATGTGGTGTTGGCTCTGGGCCAATAGGGAGGGTTTTACAGTGGGGCATCCCGAATTGGAATGCCCCAGTGGGTTTGTTCCCTACCCCAGGGGCATGCCAAATTGGGTTTCCTCTACTGTGTGAAACCCCCCAACTGGCCCTTTTCCCAGAGCCCAAACCACATTACACTGCAGCCACATCCCTACAATGCCTTTAGATTGGACGCATTCTGAATAGCCAGCACAGGCCCCAACTAAAGGCGAGCAGGAATGTGGCCGAATTGTAATGTGGAGTCTGGGAAAAAGGCCAAACGGGGGGATTCAGACAGGGGGGCATCCCATTTTGCTGCCCCTGATGCAGGGAACAAAACCCAGTAGGGCATCCCAAGTTGGGATGCCCCTGTGTAAACTCCCCAAAGTTGGGATGCCCCCTGTGTAAACTCCCCCAATGACCCCGTTTCCCAGAGTCCACACCACATTACACTGCGGCCACATCCCTGCTCGCCTATAGCTGGGGACATGCCTGGGTTGTTTAGAATGTGTCCCA
Source organism: Gastrophryne carolinensis (assembly GCA_027917425.1). Classification (NCBI taxonomy): domain Eukaryota; kingdom Metazoa; phylum Chordata; class Amphibia; order Anura; family Microhylidae; genus Gastrophryne; species Gastrophryne carolinensis. The sequence continues at coordinate 27,712,005 of CM051235.1, read as the reverse complement.
TCTAATGGCATAGTGTGTAATGTGTGGGGTCTGGGATAGGGGCCAGTTGGGGGTTTTGCACTGGGGGATGCCCCATAGAAACTTTTTTTTTTTTTAATAAATCTTAAATAAATCACACCTCAGATCAGATGCTGAAGAGTCCCCTTCAAAGTGGAGAGCAGCGAGGGCGATGTCAGGAGTGCGTGCCAGGAGCCGGCCCCCTGCCTGCCCACACAGTGCCTGAGAGCTCGGCGCTCACCCTGCCGGCCTGCTCAGTCTCTCCCTGCTCTGATCAACTAGTGCTGCCTGAGCAAGAGCATCGCTCTGCAGGAGGAGGAGGAGGACGATCGTACTGCCCAGCTTGGTGAAGGTAAGTACATTTATATGTATGTGACCCAGGTGCACCCGGCATATTAGATGACCCCCCCACTTGGAGGCATGTTTTACAGGGGGAAAAAGTCGTCTTATACGCCAGCAAATACGGTAGTTGTAGGGGATTTGCTGAGAAGCGGGCATTTGGGAGATTTAGAGTTATTTATATAGCTAGTAATTTGTAGTTGTTGAAGAACGTTTCTATTATTATCTCGTTCAGCAATTTCTATAGAATCAATTACCTTGGGATAGAAGTGTTAGGGTCTGATATGACAGCCCCTGTTTTGACCCGGCCCATGTATGGCAGAGGTTCCAGGCGGGAAATCCGGGTTGAGAGAGAGTGATTTAAATATCTTTTACATTCCAGGGCGGCCGCTGGTGGGTTTTGTTCTGCATTAATAGTGTAGGTTTGGGTTGGGACTCGTTTCTTTGTATATATTGTTATAGTGTTTAATAGGGCGTCAGAAAATTTTAATTGCCGATACCAGAATCGTTTTTTTTTTCTTTCTAGTATTGATTCTGACTTTCCCTACAGTAAAAGAAAAGTAAGAAAAAAACCTGACCTCACCTAACCCCTCGTTCGATCCGGTCGGCTCTCCTCTTCCCCCAGGGGCCTCTGATCCCCCCCACTCTGGGGCTCTTCAGTCTTCAGGAGAGAGCCCAACAGGGCCTCTCCCCCTGCCTTCCCGATGGGCGCCACCATCTTCATGAGTAGCCCCGCCCCTTTAGGATGATGTCACCCCCGCGGGCGTCATCACGGGTTGCAGCAGCTCAGCCCTCAGATGCCCAGTGATCGCTGACCAGAGGAAGAGAGAGGCAGAAGATTCTTTGATCCCCTGCCTCCCCCCCTCCAGCAATCACCGGCATATGTCATCGGATCAGCGAGGGACACAGGAGCCGACAATCAGAGGTGAGTGAAAACATTTTCTCTCTGTGTGGTGTTTTTTTTACTGTTAACCCTTGTGAACTGGTAAGGGATCTATGTGACCCCTATACCAGTTCACAAGGCTCTGGCTCTGGTTAGCGGGTGACTTGCCATTAACCCCGAGCCCCCTCCCCCATTACCTGCCTCCCCAAAGCCCGGGGGGGGGCGGCAGAAAAGCCCGTGGCCATAGGCTATGCCGGCTTGTAGCCTGCAGGGCCAGGGGGCCACCAAAGCTGGCCCCTGTGCCCTGTTCTATAAGCCCCCATAGCTGGTCATGGGTTGGTTATGCTGGGAAGGGGACCCTATGTCATTTTTTTTTTTAATTTAAATTAAAATACAAAAAATCGTAATATATCAACTTTGAGACATAATCGGGATATATCGTATCGTCATACGTGTATTGTGATACATATCGTATCGCCAGATTCTTGCCAATTCACACCCCTAGTGTATGTCACACCTGTAAATATGTATATACATGTACACCTGTATATATGTATATATGTACGTTCTGCAAATAAAAACATTCCTGGCAGAGCCTCCCCTGGCAGCTGAAGCAGAACCAGAGCTGCAGCATAAGAAAGGCTGATGCACCCTGGTGAGTGCAGGGAAAGCCCCGCATGGTATCTGTCAGGCTTCAACACTGGAAGTGGAGCCAGAACATGTGGAAACACGGAAAGTGTGACACGCTAACCATGTGCCGGGTCATGTGACTCATGCTTGGGAATGCAACGGATCCTGTGGGATTGGATGACATGACTAGAAGCAAGAGAACAGGCATGTGACCGGCAGATTCCATATAGAGAGGCCACAGACCGCATAGTGTCATATACTGGGATGCATTATCTGTCCCCTGCTGTGACCATAAACTAACAAGATGCGTAGAAGCCTGAGAAGCCTGCCAGCTCCCCGCCCAGAGCTCTACTGACTTACCACCCTGTTACAGCCATCATATATTATTACTTATTACATATATTATAACTTATATTGTTACAGCCATCACATACTATTACATATATTATAACCTATATTGTTACAGCCATCATATACTATTACATATATTATAACTTATATTGTTACAGCCATCATATACTATTACATATATTACAACTTATATTGTTACAGCCATCATATACTATTACATATATTATAACTTATATTGTTACAGCCATCATATACTATTACATATATTACAACTTATATTGTTACGCCATGATATACTATTACATAGATTATAACTTATATTGTTACAGACATCATATACTATTACATAGATTATAACTTATATGGTTACAGCCATCATATACTATTACATATATTATAACTTATATTGTTACAGCCATCATATACTATTACATATATTATAACTTATATTGTTACAGCCATCATATACTATTACATATATTACAACTTATATTGTTACGCCATGATATACTATTACATATATTATAACTTATATTGTTACAGACATCATATACTATTACATAGATTATAACTTATATGGTTACAGCCATCATATACTATTACATATATTATAACTTATATTGTTACAGCCATCATATACTATTACATATATTATAACCTATATTGTTACAGCCATCATATACTATTACATATATTATAACCTATATTGTTACAGCCATCATATACTATTACATATATTATAACCTATATTGTTACAGCCATCATATACTATTACATATATTATAACCTATATTGTTACAGACATCATATACTATTACATATATTATAACCTATATTGTTACAGACATCATATACTATTACATATATTATAACCTATATTGTTACAGACATCATATACTATTACATATATTACAACTTATATTGTTACAGACATCATATACTATTACATATATTATAACTTATATTGTTACAGCAATCATAAACTATTACACATATTATAACTTATATTGTTACAGACATCATATACTATTACTATTAGTTCTCCCGAATTGGATGCGCCGCTGTGTAAAACACACTCACCCTGTTCCAGAGGCCTCGCTTTATCCTGGCTCACCTCTAGCCGTGCACGCACCCACGCCCGGCCTTTCTGAATGGATGGTGCGGGCACATCAAAGCTAGAAGTTGGATGGGGATGTGGCCGGCGGTGCACTCGGCTCCCTTGGCTGCTTAGCCGTCAGTGGGGCGGAGTGAAAGCAAGCATGCCGCCCAATTCCCTCCCCCTGGGGCATCCAAAATCAGGGTGCCGCCCCCATGCCCCCTTTAAGCAAACCTTCACCCTGAATAAGAGCTTACCTGATGTTTCCCCACCTGTACATACAGATTGCTCACATTAAAAATCGCCCTACCTGCATGTTATGAGCCTTTAAACATCCAAGATGGTGGCTCATGGAGCATCAGGCAGCCTGCAAACAGGAAGTGTCTTCTGACTGTGCCGCTCTGCATTCTGGGATTGCTGTCCTTTCCCTGTCCCCAACTCTGCTCTGCACAGCTATAACCCTGCCCCCTGTACTTTATCCCCCTCTCCTCTCCTCAGTATGTGATGCTTCTGAGTCAAGATGGCAGCACCCATATCCTAGAGTCCTGAACAGAGTTGCAGCCCAGAGGGGAAAGAATACCGTATATACTTTTTCAGCCCACTGAAAAAAGCCGCCTCGGCTTATACTCGAGTCAGTGGCCGCTCTCACACACACTGACACTGGCTGTTGCGCGCAGGTTGGTGGGAGGCGTCCATTGTTTCTATTGGACGCCGACCACATGGGGCACGCCCACCAACCGGCGCGCAAACAACCAGGAAGTTCCTGCGCGCGTTTGTGAGAGCGGCGGCAGCGGAGGCAGTGGCGGCGGCGGAAGGAGCGGAGGTGGCCAGCGCGCGTTTGTAAGAGCGGCGGCGGAGGGAACGGAGGTGGCCAGCACGCAACAACAGGTAAGTGTGGGGGGGACCACTGGGTTTTTTTTTTATTTGTAATTGTTGTTAACTGTTAATGATGCCAAGTGAGCACACATATGATATCCAGGGCCAACCTGAGGAGAAGAAAAGATGGGAAAAAGAGTAATACTTCCAGAAGTTGGAACAAGAGATGGACAGAATGTGGAAAAGAGAATTTAAAAAGTAGTAAAGTAGTAAAGAGTGAATTTAGAAAAGGGAGAGAGGGGTAATGGGGAAACATGAAGGAAGAGAAGGTGATAGAAACCTATGTGTGACGGCTTGGCCCCTAGTTTGAATTGGGCCCCAGCGCAAACCAGCCTGGGGGGGGGGGGGGAGGCAGGCACTCTCATTTATAAGCAACACCAGCAGTAATAGTGTGGCAACCTGCATGTCTCAGGTCAGAGTGGCCATTATTAGGGCCACCTAGCCGGGCCCCCTTTTCATCCCTTGGACCCCTATACCTGAGTCCCTAATGGCTGCTGTCATCACATCCACAGCCTGCATTTCCCACCCTAGGCTTATACTCGAGTCAATAACTTTTTCCAGTTTTTTGTGGTAAAATTAGGTGCCTCGGCTTATATTCGGGTCGACCTATACTCGAGTATATACGGTAATAGGTAAGCGACTAAAAACTTAAAATATATTTCGTTTAGATGCTGGGGAATAGTTTTTTTAAGGGTTTGGGCTTTACATTAAATCATGCTGAAGGTCCACTTTAAGTGTGTTGTTCCTCTTTAAAGCATCCTGTGAAACTCTGTGCTGGGGTCACTTTAAAGTGGACCAAAAGTGCACCAGAATTGGGATGCCTCCCCCCCCCCCCCCCATGTCCCATAAATAACCAACCTTCTCCAGCATCCAACTGCGTAAGTGCAAGCCACTGTAAGCTATACCCTTAGCCAGGCGAGCGTTTCACACAGTGGGGTGTCCCGACTCGGGGTGCCCCGGGGGCAAGCACCAAAACCCAGGATAGGCAGAACCCTGAGTGGGTTACCACTTACCCTAACCACACCCTCTCACTCCATAGCCGTGCATTATAGAATTGCTCACCCTTTTCTTAGCAGAGCTCAATCTGACAGGGGATAGACAACAGCTGCACGCACCTGTGGCCCATTCTTCAATGGGAAGCATACTTCAGGGCAGTGTGCAGCAGTTTCATGTTCCCTGTCCTAAAGGGTTCCATAACACAAAGGGTCCCTGCAGACCTGGCACAGAGTTTAAATCCACTTTAATAACCCCCATATTGTCCATGTGTGAACTCACCTTGAGAATAGCAGAGCAGGTGGACCCCCTCGCTGCCGGCATTCTGCATGATGGGATAGATGGCTTCCCGGAAGCCCATCACCTGCTTCCAAAGCGGATCCAAACTGGCCTTGTGGTCAAACAGGTCTAAAACCGAGATATTGGTTCCCGGGTGAGACTGGCGAGAGAAGAAAAAGTTCACACAGGTGGAGAAGGTCCATAAAAATAACATTTTAGCGGATTAGGAGAGTATTTCTAACGTCAGACTTCTTTTTCGCTTTCTAGGGTGTAGGTCTGCTTTAAAATGAAAGGGGACAATTATCTTCTTGGGTGTAGATCTGCTTTAAAAAAAAAAGGGAACTATTATCTTTGTGGGTTTAGGTCTGCTTTCAAATAATAAGGGGACCAATTTGTTCTTAGTTGTAGATCTGTTTTTGAATTAAAGGGGACTACTCCCTTTCTAGGGTGTAGGTCTGCTTTGGCATTTAAGGAACTGGTCCCCTCTAGAGTGTAGAGCTGCTTTATAATTAAAGGGGATTTTTATCTTCTAGGGTTTCGGTCTGCTCTAAAATGATGGTGGACCCTTCACTTCTTAGGTGTAAGCCAAACTATTCTCTTCTGGGATATAGGTCTGCTTTTTAATTAACGGGTTATATTCCCCTTATAGAGTGCAGGTCCGCTTTGGTTTAAAGAGGATTATTCTCTTCGGGGCTTTTTTGCTTTAGAAAGAAAAGGAACGTTTGCATTCTAGGCTGCTGTTTCGAAATTAAAAGGGGACTACTCTCTCCTAGGATGTAGATCTGCTTTTAAGATTAAAGGGGACTACTCTCTCCTAGGATCTAGATCTTCTTTTACAATTAAAGGGGACAGCTCTCAATTAGGATGTAGATCTGCTTTACAAATTAATGAGGACTACTCTCTTCTAGGATGTAGATCTGCTTTTAAAATTAAAGGGGACTACTCTCTCCCGGGATATAGATCTGCTTTAAAAATTAAAGGGGGCTACTCTCTTCTAGGATGTAGATCTGCTTTACAAATGTAAAGGGGAGACAGGAGAAAGAAGACATATCTGTTCTAAAATATAGACCTGCTTTGAATTGAAAGGAGGGGGTGCTCTACTAGGATGTAGATCTGCTTTAAAGTGGACTGTCACCCAGGGGTGATCGGCCCAGGAATCTATAAGATTCCCGGGCCGATCACCTCCCTCACCGCGGGACATCCCGATCTCGGAGAGGTGAGGGACCCCCCCAAAACCCCCGAAAAACTTACCTCCCGCGCGCCCCCGCGCCGGCCGTTTGTGAATGGCCGGCGCGGGGGCGCGCACTGTCAGAGGGGCGCGCAGGAGGCGGCGGCGGACGCGCTGTCTTGTCCGCCGCTGTCCCCCGCTTGTCCGTGGCTACTTGGGAGCTTGGTGAGGTGAGTTTTGGGGGCTTTCTGGGGGGTTTTACACAGCGGGGCACCCCTAACCGGGGTGCCCGCCTGAAGTGGACCAAAACCCAGGATAGTCAAAATCCTGGGTGTTGGTCCACTTTAAAAATGAAAGGGGACTAATCTCTCCTAGGATGTAGATCTGCCTTTAAAATTAAAGGGGATTACTCTCTCCTGGGATGTAGATCTGCTTTAAAAACTAAAGGGGGCTACTCTCTCCTATGATATAGAATTTAGATCTGCTTTTAAGATTAAAGGGGACTACTCTCTCCTGGGATGTAGATCTGCTTTAAAAATTAAAGGGGGCTACTCTCTCCTATAATATAGATCTGCCTTTAAAATTAAAGGGGGCTACTCTCTCCTATGATATAGAATTTAGATCTGCTTTTAAGATTAAAGGGGACTACTCTCTCCTGGGATGTAGATCTGCTTTAAAAATTAAAGGGGGCTACTCTCTCCTATAATATAGATCTGCCTTTAAAATTAAAGGGGGCTACTCTCTCCTATGATATAGAATTTAGATCTGCTTTTAAAATTAAAGGGGACGACTCTCTTCTAGGATGTAGATCTGCTTTACAAATGTAATGGGGAGACAGGAGAAAGAAGACATCTCTCTTCTAAAATATAGACCTGCTTTGAAGGGGGGACGCTCTCCTAGGATGCAGATCTGCTTTAAAAATTAAAGGGGACTCCTCTCTTCTAGGATGTAGATCTGTTTACTAATTAAAGGGGACTAATCTATCCTAGGATGTAGATCTGCTTTTAAAATTAAAGGGGATTACTCTCTTCTAGGACGTAGGTCTGCTTTACAAATTAATGAGGACTACTCTCTCCTAGGATGTAGATCTTCTTTTAAAATTAAAGGGGACTACTCTCTCCTAGGATGTAGATCTGCTTTTAAAATTAAAGGGGATTACTCTCTTCTAGGACGTAGATCTGCTTTACAAATTAATGAGGACTACTCTCTTCTAGGACGTAGATCTGCTTCCAATTGTAAAGGGGACTACTCTCTTCCAGAATGTAGATCTTTTTAATAATAAAAGGAGACGGCTCTCTTCTAAAACATAGACCTGCTTTGAAATTAAAGGGGGGCACTCTCAACTAGGATGTAGGTCTGCTTTAAAAAAAATAAAGGGGACTCCTCTATTCTAAGATGTAGATCTGTTTAATAATTCAAGGGGACTATGCTCATCTAGGACACAGGTCTGCTTTAAAAATTAAGAATATAGCGTTTTAGGGTATAGGTCCACTTTAAATTTAAAGGGGCCTTCTTCCTTCTAGGGCGCAGATAGCGTGGCTCCACTCACCGCGTTGATGAACTCCACCAGGTGCTGGAAGTTGGCCGAGCTGTCGAACAGTCCGTGCACCATGATGATGGGTTTGTACCCCAGCGTAAGGTCCACCTGCCACATCAGCAGCGGCGCCACCGCCAGCAGGAGGGTCGGCAGCGCCAGGGGGCGCGCGGCAGCCATCTTTGAAGTCACCTATAGACAACACAGAGGGAGATGGTGTGAGCGCAGCTGTGCTATGAGGCAGCGACAGATCATATATTACTAACCCGGGTGAGCAAGTCACGCAAACATTTGAGGTCACACAAACGTGTGGCCCCGCCCCTTCTATTACCTGCCCTATCTCTCGCTTCCTCCCATCACTTCTGTGTCCTCCGCTCACTTCTGATCGATCTCGGGACCGGCCCTGGCCGCACTTCTCTTTCTCCCTCTTCCCGTTTCCATTCCCCCATCAGCCACTTCCAGTTAAGGCTCCTCTGCCTCTGGCCAGCGGCCAGCGCACAGCTAATTATATCGCAGCACCATGTTAACTCCATAACAGCCGCAGAGACTCTACATCGATCAGGTTTCATGATGAAGACAAGTTGCCCGCCAGGTTTTTCCCTGGTAACCCTGTGGGCCAGTCAGGCTCAGACTGGTCCACAGGGGGTTACCAGGGAAAAACCCGGTGGGCCACTCGTCTTCATCAGCAAAACCTGAACTATGTAGAGCTTATTTGTGGCATCCCGAGTGCGCACACATAGACAATAAAGCCCGGGGTAATGAGAACAACAGTATGTTTCTGGGTATAGGTCAACCCCAGAATTTTAAAGTGGACCAACACCCAGGATTTTGACTATCCTGGGTCTTGGTCCACTTCGGTGGGGCACCCCCGATCGGGGTGCCCCGCTGTGTGAAACCCCCCCGAACCCCCCGAACTCACCTCTCCCCGCGCCGACGGACAAGCCGCGGACAAGCGGCTCCTCCGCCGCCGCCTCCCGCGCGTCCCTCTTGACGCGCGCGTGCCCGCGCCGGCCATTCACAGACTAAGGTAAGGAGTTTGGGGTGTTTGGGGGGGTTTCACCCCGCGGGACATCCCGATCTCGGATGTCCCGCGGGGAGGGAGGTGATCGGCCCGGGAATCTTATAGATTCCCGGGCCGATCACCGGTGGGTGTTGGTCCACTTTAAGACCTCCAATTGCGACCACGCCGTAGCAAATTAGCTTATACTATCAAATTTAAAAAAAATATACAAGCTTTATTTTGTTTCAACAATAAGTAAAAAGGAGGGAGGTGGTAAATCCATTTCTCCTCTCCTTCATGAGAATAAATCATCTCCAATTTAAAAGTATTATTTACATGATTTTTCGTGTAGCGATCCAGGCTCTTACAATTGAAAAAAAAAGCGGACCAACACCCAGGGGGGATTGGCCCAGGAATCTATAAGGGCCGATCAGATCCCTCCCTGCGGGGCATCCGAAATCGGGATGTCCCACGGGGTGAAACCCCCCCAGGAAGCCCACAAATCCTACCTTTTCCACGTTCCAGCGGCGCATGCGCGTCCGCCGCCGCCTCCCGCGCGTCCCTGTAGCAGGGCGCGCTCCCGCGCTGGCCGTTTGTGAATGGCTGGGAGGTGGCGGCGGACGCGCTCTGTTTGTCCGTCGCTGGTGATTGGACGAGCGAGTCACATGGGAGCGGGGCGGGGTGAGGTGAGCTTTCCGGGCTTTCACACAGCGGGGCACCCCCGATCGGGGTGCCCCACCGAAAAGGGGCCAAAACCCAGGATAGTCAAAATCCTGGGTGTTGGTCCACTTTAATTGGTAAATTGGTACAAGGGAAAATGTAGCAATTAATATGCAACCAAGGCACCTTAGAAAAATACAACACTTGGAAAACAAGTTTACTTAGTGGTGAAGGTGGACTAGTTTCGCCCTGTTCGGGGCTTCTTCTGCACCTCTTTTCACCTTGTTGCCAATGTTGCCAATACAATTTCAGCCTATACATTGCATAAGTGAGAAAAAAGGGAGGAAAGAGGGAAAAAAGAAAGGTACACAAAAGAAACAATTCAGTATGACGATCGTAACATCAACATTCTTAGTCATTAATGCAGGGATGGACACACAAGGGTACCTGAAGTCCGCATGTAGTCACTAGATGGTGACTGAATGCCAAGGACCCTGGGCCCTGAAAGTAAGCCAGTGATACCTGCATCTAAATATGAAATGGGCCCCCAGAGTCAGTTCTACTGACGGGGCCCCAGGCATTCCAGTCCGACACTGGTCCCAGTAATGGTGTAAATAAGGGGCCTTTAGGAAAAACGAATATTGTTAAAATATTGTGTAATGTTTTAATCTATTTCTGTATGTATAATCAATTGCAGTTGACCATTCAGGCCTTGGTCCCTCTCAAGCCTAGAGGCTGGTCAGCCCACATTGCTCTGTCCCACCCTAATAACAAAATCAATTCAGGTTTGAGAGAGATGTTCAAATCCAGTGTCACGGGCTGGGAAATTGCAATGCCTGCCCACTGCAGTGTCCTGCAAGACAAGTCTGGAGATCAAAGGGGGGGGGGGAGCCTTAGGAGGATGGCGGGAGAAGAGGAGAGAAAGGAGGAGAGAAGGCTGCCAGCTGGACGGTCGGCTGCTGGGTTCCTAGGTCAGGATGGTAATTGTATGAGTTGCTGGTCAGGTAATTGCCTTCACCATTGGATATATGTATGCCGGTCATAGAACTTGGATTATAGTGTGTTGTATTTTGTTGTAAGATTTGATTGCATTCTGTTGTAAAGAGATGATTTGCATAGCTCCGCCTACTGCAAGGGTAGATGGGTAATGCTATCTGTCCTTGGACTGGGTACTGTGCAAATATTTCTGTTCTAGGAAAGCCACTCTTTTCCTTTACCTAAGTAGAGGGTTTTTGGTCTCTTTAGCCTCCCCTATATTAAGCCTAACATGGGTCTCTCCACACACTGGCTTGTGACTATGTTTTGGTACTCACCAAGTCTCACCCCCCCATACAGTAAGAGGCATCCGGCCTAGTGCTGATGAGAGCCTAAAGCTCGAAACACGTGTCCACTAGTTGGATGTGTCTGGCTGTGTAAATTTCAAGGTAATCCTTGGCATTGCACCCTTAGTGGTTCTAAGGGCCTTGGATGGCACAGAGACGTAAAGAGATGATTTGCATAGCTCCGCCTACTGCAAGGATAGATGGGTAATGCTATCTGTCCTTGGACTGGGTACTGAGCAAATACTTTCAGTTCTAGGAAAGCTCCTCTCTTCCTTTACCTAAGTAGAGGGTTTTTTGGTCTGTTTAGCCCCCCCTATATTAAAGTGGACCGTCACCCTGGGGTGATCGGCCCGGGAATCTTTAAGATTCCCGGACCGATCACCTCCCTCACCGCGGGACATCCGAGATCGGGATGTCCCGCGGTGAGGGACCCCCCCGAAAACCCCCCAAAAACTCACCTCCTCGGCGGCGGCGGCGCCCCTCTAGTCGTGCGCGCCCCCGCGCCGGCCGTTTGTGAATGGCCGGCGCGGGCGCTGTGAGAGGGACGTGCGGGAGGCGGCGGCGGCGGACGCGCTGGCTTGTCCGTCGCTGTCACCCGGCCACGTGGGAGCGTTGTGAGGTGAGTATTGGGGTGTTTCTGGGGGGTTTTACACAGCGGGGTGCCCCCCTGAAGTGGACCAAAACCCAGGATAGTCAAAATCCTGGGTGTTGGTCCACTTTAAGCCTAACATGGGTCTCTCCACATACTGGCTTGTGACTATGTCTTGATTGCATTTTGTGTTATTTTATCAACAATATATCTCTATATTTACTATTTTGTCTCAGGGCCTTATTTATGAAGGGATAGCGACAGGTAGTGCCTTGTAAGCGACAGGTAGCGTCAGGTGAACACCGGCCGCGGCACGCAATACCACATTTATGAAGGCGAATCTGGCGAGCGCATCTTACAGCGACTGATTCATCATCCCAGACGGCTCAGCGGATCCCAGGAGAAAAGTAACGTCCATTGAAATGTATGGGAGAGCGACAGGTAATACCAGGCGCTCTACCATACATTTTAATGGATGTTACCTTTCTTCTCTTTAAACAGGGTTTTCTTTTAATATTTTTTTTGTTTTCTATCAAATCATCGTGTGACCTCTCCTGGCCTATTAAAATGCATTTTTAAAAACTTTTTTGATTTTTTTATATTTTTATGCAGAATTGTCATTACAGGTCTGGTATTAAAAGTATTAAAGTGGACCAACACCCAGGATTTTGACTATCCTGGGTTTTGGTCCACTTCGGCGGGGCACCCCGATCGGGGGTGCCCCGCTGTGTGAAACCCCCCAGAAACCCCAATAAACTCACCTCTCCCCGCTCCCACGTGACCGCCCGGTCCAATCCCCGCCAACGTCCAGGAGGGGAACATGAACGTCCAAGCGGCTTCCGCCGCCGCCTCCCACGCGTCACTTTCGGCGCGCGCGCGCCCGTGCCGGCCATTCACAGACGGCCGGCGCGGGGGCGCGAGGGAGGCGGCGGCGGCGGAAGATAAGGTAGGTGATTTGGGGTGTTTGGGGGGATTTCACCCCGAGATCGGGATGTCCCGCGGGGTGGGAGGTGATCGGCCCGGGAATCTTATAGATTTCCGGGCCGATCACCTCTCGGTGTTGGTCCACTTTCATGTCACAATGTAATAACAATGTCATTCCATGTGTTTTCACTTTGTTACTAGTGGATACGTGTTCAAAAACAGACTTTAATCACACAGCGTCTGGCGCTCTGGGCTACAGCGACCCAATTTTGAGCGCCGTGTGGGGCTGTTTTTTTTTTTTTTATGAATATGGTTTGAGTCACTCACACTGACCAGTCGCTACCGTTCGCTCCCATATAGCGCAACTCACACATCAAAATAATCAATGCCGGCAATGTTACTACAGCGACTGAGGTGCTCTGTAACAGCAACTGACTGCCGATCAGAGCGACCACTAGTGGTCGCTCTTAGCGCCGATGTACAGACGCTCATCTGCCGTTACCTGGCGCTAGTAATGAATCACCCTGTAGATCTGCTCTCCTAGGATGTAGATCTGCTTTACAAATCTAAAGGGGAGACAAGAGAAAGAAGACGTCTCTCTTCTAAAACATAGACCTGCTTTGAATTTAAAGGGAAGAGTAATTGACAGCCTCCCCTTCTCAGCCCTGTTTATATACGGGCCCCACAGGGCCTTACTGACTGCCATCAACACATACAGGTCCGCTTGTCTGTTGCCTTGCTTCACCACAACATCCTTAAAGGGGAACAAAACCAGTTTTGGGTGCACTTAATCTGACGTCCCTCCCCCCCGAGCAGCTGGGCAATGCTTGGCGGTGGCCCAGTTTTCTGAAAAAACTGGGTTTTTCCACCACCACCTACATGTTGGGCGGGCAGGCTTCCGCAATCCGGTTAGGGATGCAGCGTCAAGGAAGCCGGCCAGTATAGGCGAGTATACCAGTAACTCCCGGGGTTTCACATAGCAAGGCATCCTGCTATAGGATGCCCCGGGGGTAGGCTAGTGGAAGATTCCAGGGCCGAACCGCATGGGTTTCAATTTAGGAGCACTATCGCGAAATTGTGTAATGTTAAAAATCCATATAAACACCTTGGTTAATGAGAGGACAAGTCACTTATATACCCAAACTGAATAAAACTCCCACCAAACGTGTGGTTTATTCTCACATGGTAGAAACAAAATCCAGGGATAACAGGTTTAGTCTATGAGGGGTGACAGAGCCCGTCACCCCGGATGTCCTTTTCTTTTCATTAAAATAAAAGAAACAAGCCTGGCTTTCTATTTCTTGATGTCTCGTGTATAAGTGACCTGTCCGCCCGCCATCCTGCATATTTATATGGATTTTTATCATTGGTCCATTTTTTCGTGATAGTGCTCCTTTAAATATCAATGGACATATATCACTCCTCCCCAGTGAGGGGGGGGCACAGCAGCAGCATAATAAAGAGGCCGCATTTCCTTTCACAAAAGCCTGGCACGGGCGCGCACCCGGCTGAAAGGGCGGCCGTGGCTTGCGCATGCGCTGTCGGAGTAGGGAGAAGGTATATTTTACAGGGGGCTCACACAGCGGGACATCCCTAATCTGGATGGGTCAGGGGGAGGGAATCTGACAGCCCTGAAATCTTATAAATTCCAGGTCTGCTTTTGGTCCACTTTAAAGTGGACCAACACCCAGGATTTTCACTATCCTGGGTTTTGGTCCACTTCAGTGTGAAACCCCCCAGAATGCCCGGAAACACTCACCTCACTACACTCCTACGCGGGCGCTCGTCCAATAAGAGCGCTCAGAGCCGCTGTGGTATGCACGTACAAGCGGCGTCCAACCACAGCGGCTCTGAGCGCTGGAGGCCGCGTCTCGCGCTTCCCTCTAACAGGGAGCGCGCCCGCGCCGGCCATTCACAGGGTGCGCGCCCTGCTAGAGGGAAGCGCGAGACGCGCCCGCGCATGCGCCGTTGGAACGGGGTTAAGGTAAGGTTCCTGGGCTTCCTGGGGGGTTTCACCCAGCGGGACATCCCGATTTCGGATGCCCCGCGGGGAGGGATCTGATCCCCCTGGGTGTTGGTCCACTTTAAAGCAGACACAACCCCTACACGTACAGCCCAAAAATGCTGGGGATGCGCGTGGCCGCCAATATTTACATCTGCGAGGGAGCCAGGAGGCGAGTTTTGATCTCTTCCCCCTGAGGCATCCCTAATTGGAATGCTCTGCTGTGGGACCCCCCCCCCCGTCAGTCCGAATTGGGATGCCCCAGGGGGAAGACCAGCGGCCAGCTCTGGAACTTTTTAGATTTCAGGGGCGGCCCTCTTGGGTTTTGTTCAATAAACTGTGATTTGGGTCCGACCAACGTTCTATAACATTTGGGATGCCCTGATGTAGCTGGCGGCACCCCCAGGACTATCTGAATAGCTGGCGCAGGTACACAAAGGCAGAGAGAAGCAGCCAAGAGAAGGTTCGCCACTCCTCTTTCACTCGGTGTTATATGCCGCTCAATATTATGCATGGCATAGAAAGCTGATTGGAAGAGAGCCTGTCTCATTCCTGTCCCACATTGAATGGAGCAACAAAAGGTGAATCTATCTCTAATGCCTTGGGGGGGGTGGTTAGGTTAGTTTGGTGTCCCTGTGGACCAGGACCCTCCCTGGCGTATAGATACCAGGAAATGTAAAGGTCCACTTTAACATTTTCATGTACATTTAAAGGACAACTGTAGGAAAAAGCTTTATTCTATTTCTTAGCTTTGTTTTTGATCATCTTGGCGAGTGCTCCCCCTAGTGGCTAAAACCAGGCCAAGCGGACCAGCGTAGACGAGTCCTGGGTCACAGGGACACTAAACTGACCTAATCCACCCACATTATGTCTTTTTTGACTAAAGCAGAACAAAACCAGAGATTTTGACTTTCCTCGGTTTTGTTTCATGCCCCTGGGGCATCCCGAGCTGTGTGAAATCCCTGTGAAGCCGAAAAAACTCACGGCGCCACGCTCCAACATGCATGGGCTCTCATCCAATGAGCGCAGCTTGCTGTGTTTACGTCATTTGGCGAACGGCTGTCATTCAAATCATTAGGGAGCACGCACTGCTGCATCCCCTGCACCCCCGTCCGTGCGCGTTCTCCCCTCCCAGCCTATCTGAATGGCTGGGGCGGGATCGCGCGCACGATGGCGGGGACGCAGGGCATGCGGCAGAGCACGCTCCCCACTGTAAACAGCGAGAGGCGCCACAGCAGGCAGCTCTCATTGGATGAGAGCTTGCGCATGTGCCGTTGGTGCGTGGGGAGTTCACACAGCGGGATGCCCCAAGAAAAAGACTTTAAGACTTTTAGACTCCAGGCTTTAAGATGAACGTCTGCTTTCTTGGATGTAATAAGCCCCTGTGCTAGCAATAGCATTGCTGCTCTGAGCTCCCGCCACCTCTATCTGTGGCCGCGCTCACACCAGCCAATCAGAAATGTCCGGCACAGGTATGCGGCCCAGCTAAAGGGATGAGCTGGTGAGGTGAGAGTTTCGGGATGTCCCAATAAAGAGGGAAACCACCGGCCCCAAAATCTTACAGACTCCAGGGAGATGGCTGCTCCTCTTTAAAGTGGACCAAAAAAATGGATTTTAAAGTGGACCAAAACCCAGGATTTTGACTATCCTGGGTTTTGGTCTTTTCCCCGGGGTGCCCCACTGTGTGAAACCACCGAGATCGCCCAAAATACTTACCTCTTCCCGGTCCTATGGCGTATGCGCGGCCGCTTGACCAATCTGCGCGCTCACGTCGTCTAAGCCTCGTCCAAGAGCAGCGGCTCCAAGCACGCTGGCGGCCGCATCCCCCCTTCCCTCTAACAGGGAGCGTGCCCGAGACGGCCACTCACAAATGCCTGGCACGGGCACGCGCCCTGCTAGAGGGATAGCGGGGATGTGGCTGCCGCTCGCACATGCGGCGTTGGACCGGGAAACGAGGTAAGTGTATGCACCTGGGGTTTACACAGCGGGGCATCCCGATTTTGGATGGCTTGGGGGGGGGAGGGAATCACATAGATTCAGGGGCCGATCGCGCTGGGTTTTGGTCCACTTTAAAGAATGAATGTATTTTTTCTTGGATCTAATAACACCCTTTAAACGTTCAATCCTGTGCTAGCAACAGCATTGGCGCTCTGAGCTCCCCCCTCACCAGCCATTCAGAAATGTCCAGCACGGGTACACGGCCCAGCTAAAGGGATGCGCTGCTGAAGGTTTCGGGTGACCCAAATTTGGGACGCCCCATAAAGAGGAAGACCACCAACCCCAGAATATTATAGACTCTAGGGAGATGGCTGCTCCTCTTTAAAGCTGACAAAAAATGGATTTTAAAGTGGACCAAAACCCAGGATTTTGACTATCCCCGGGGCACCCCGATCAGGGATGGCCCGTTGTGTGAACCCCCAGATTGCCTAAGGCAACTCACTTCTTCCCGGTCCTACGGCGCATGCACAGCCGCTCGTCCAATCAGCGTGCTCGGAGCCGCTGACATCACGTTGCCTAAGGCTTCGTCTAAGAGCTCCAAGCGCGCTGACACCCGCGTCCCCCGCTTCCCTCTCAAATGCCTGGTGCGTGCATGCGCCACGCTAGAGGGATAGTGGGGATACGGCCGAGGCTCGCGCATGCGCCGTTAGAACTGGAGATAAGGTAAGTGTATGGGGTGACCTGGGAGTTTGGTCCATTCACATATAGGAGTGCTGGAGATGCCACCATAGGCCTGTGCATGCGCCGACTGATCCATTCCCAAGGCTTTGACTGTCCTGATTAAGTCTAAAGACAAATGATTGTTCGTGTCCCTGTTATGCTGAGGATTCCCCCTGGTGAGCTGCTAAATAAAGCTGTTGTTGCCAAGATTCTGTCTCCTTTTTTGTAGCCCAGTCACAGGGTTGTATTTATTCAGGACCACCTTCTTTTATCATGGAAAGGTGGACCTATAAGGAAGCAGGTAAAAGACAAGACAAGCAAAGCAGGGAACAGCTATCGTCCCCTGCAAACACAAGCATCACTGTGTCCCCACACAGTCTGATGCAAAAGGGGTGGAGTTAGGACCACCTCTCAGTGCTAAATAAAAGGTGGTCATAAATAAATAAAATCTAAGGGGCTGCAGGAAAGGCGCTTAAAGTGGACCAAAACCCGCCATGGAGTCTATGAGACTTCAGGGCAGGCATACTCGCTCCCCACGGGGCATCCAGATTCGGGATGACCGGTTGTGTCACACCCCCCATATCGCCCAAAAATTCACCTTCGTTCCTGGTTGAACGGCGCATGTGCGAGCAGCGGCCGCATCCCCACTACCCCTTTAGCAGGGAGCGTGCCCGCACGAGACATTTGGGGGCACGCTCCCTGTTAAAGGGTAGCAGGGGGATGCGCCTGTCAGCTCCTGTACGAAAGGGCTGGAGTGGATCCGAGCGCGCTGATTGGACGAGAGGGCTGTGCATGCACCGTAGGCCTGGGGAAGGTTAAGTGAGGTCGGGCGACCTGGGAGTTTCACACAGCGGGGCATCCCAGATCAGGATGCAAAGACCAAAACACAGGATAGTCAAAATCCTGGGTGTTAGTCCACTTTAAAACCCCAGCTTTTAAAAAGGAACAAAATCCATCCAATCCATCTGCTCCCCCCCCCCCCCACGGGGCATCCAAAATCGCGATGCCCCGCTGTGTGAAACCCCCAGGTCGCACCATTCACTTACCTTGTTTCCTGGTCCAACAGCACATGCACGAGTCGCATCCCCGCTATCCCTCTAGCAGGGCACATGCCCGCACCAGGCATTTCTGAATGGCCGCCGTGGGCCTGCTCCCTGTTAGAGGGAAGCGGAGGATGCGGCCGTCAACATGCCTGAAGCCACTGCTCTTAGACGCACCGTAGAACCGGGAAGGTGAGTTAGTCTCTGTGTCCTAGGGGGTGCCCCAGGGGAAAGAACCAAAACCCAGGATAGTCAAAATCCTGGGTTTTTGGTCCACTTTAACAGGGGTACCCTGATTTGGGATGCCCCCACAGATCTGCGCTAAACCTCACCCTTCCAGCACAGGCCAGCAGCCAATCAGCACAGGCCAGCAGCCAATCAGAACACCTTGCTCCATTCAGCGGACGCCAGTGCAGCAAAGAAACAAAATGGCTCAAGCGTGCCGCCGGCCGCATCCCCGCTTGCCTCTAGCTGGGGGTGGGCCAGTCCTGGTCCTTGGCTACTGGTATAGCGGGGCCATGGCCCATGCTGCATGAATGACAGCTAGGCAAGTTAAAGAGGAGCAACACCCAAGGAACTGACTTTGCTGGGGTTTGATCCTCTTTAGTGGGGATCCCGATTTTGAATGGCACAATGTTTGTATTCCCCTTTAACAGCAATCCTGAGGGATTCACACAGCGGGACATCCTAAATGGGAATGCCCCAAGGGGCAACAGTAACCCGGCCCTTTTAGACTTTAGACTAGGGTTTCAGTCCGCTTTAAAATCAACCTACTAGTAAAGGAAAAACACTGGTTGTATGCAAAGGGTAGTAACCCATAGCAACCATTTTCAGCATGAAGGTTACCTGGACCGGCTCCATGTTTATGTGGGCCCCTGGGCGACAGTGTCTCAGTGGGCCACTTTGTGCTGTGTCATGACCCAGAAAAGAAGGCATGACAAAGAAAGAATGAAAAAAAAGGAAATGACACAGAAAGAAAGGAATGAAGGAATGGCACAGAAGGAAAGAAAAGAGAGAAAGGGAAAAAAGGAAAGAATAGAAGGAATTACATAAATTAAAAAAGAAGGAATGGCACAGAAAGAAAGGAAAAAATAGAAGGAATTACAGAAATAAAGAAAGAGGAGAAGGAATGGCACAGAAAGGAGGATTAGAAGAAATGACAGAAATAAAGAATAGAAGGAATGGCACAGAAAGAAAAGCAGAACAGAATGAATGATAGAAATAAAGGAAAAATAGAAGGAATGACAGAAATAAAGAAAGAGGAGAAGGAATGGCAAAGAAAGGAGGATTAGAAGAAATGACAGAAATAAAGAAAAGAAGGAATGGCACAGAAAGAAAGGCAGAACAGAATGAATGATAGAAATAAAGGAAAAATAGAAGGAATGACAGAAATAAAGAAAGAAGAGAAGGAAGGACGGAAGGAAGGAAGAAAGAATGAAAAAGAGGAAATTACACAAAAGAAAAAGAACAAAAGGAATGGCACTGAAGGAAAGAAAAGGAGGGAATTAGAAAGCAAGGAAGAATAGAAGGAATGACAAAGAAATAATGAAAAAGAGGAAATGACACAGAAAGAAAGAACAGAAGGAATGGCACAAAAGGAAAGAATAGAAGGAAAGGAAAAGCAGGAAATAATAGAAGGAATGACAGAAAGAAAAAAGAAGAAGGAATGGCACAGTAAGAAAGGGAAAATAGAAGGAATGACAGAAATAAAGAAAAGAAGGAATGGCACAGTAAGAAAGGGAAAATAGAAGGAATGACAGAAATAAAGAAAAGAAGGAATGGCACATTAAGAAAGGGAAATAGAAGGAATGACAGAACCAAAGAAAAGAAGGAATGGCACATTAAGAAAGGGAAATAGAAGGAATGACAGAAATAAGGACAAACGAGAAGGAATGACAAAGAAAAAGAGGGAATGACAGAAAGAAAGAAACAGAAGGAATTACAGAATTGAAGATAGTAAAAGAGAGAATGACACAGAAAGAAAGAAAAGAAGGAATGAGAAAGCAAGAAGAAAAGAATGCATGACAAAGAAAGAAAAAAAAAAAGAATGAATGACAGAAAGAAATGACAGAGAAAGAATGGCATGACAGAGAAAGAAAGAAAAAAAGGGATGGCAAAAAAAAAAAAAGAAAAATAGAGGAATGAGTGAGGGAAGAAGGAGCCATAAGGAAAGAAATAATTCAAACCATTGGAATAATGTAACACACACACACACACTGGTCATACACGTGGTGATCTCTGGCAGATTTGGCTGCAACTCAAACAAAACTGAAGTAGAAAGTTTCGTCCAATTTCCAACTACTCTGACCGATCGTTTATAATTGTGATCGGAGTGCGAGGTGGTGACATCATTATCACTAGGGACAATGGGGGGGGGGGGGCAATCGGAATGGTTTCCACCTCTTGGGCAACAAAGCGTTCGGATTGGCTGCTATGGGTTACCATAGCATGAACAGCATGATCTGTTACTATGGGTTACCATAGCATGAACAGGGTGATCAGCTGCTATGGGTTACCATAGCATGAACAGCATGATCTGTTACTATGGGTTACCATAGCATGAACAGCATGATCTGTTACTATGGGTTACCATAGCATGAACAGCATGATCTGTTACTATGGGTTACCATAGCATGAACAGCATGATCTGTTACTATGGGTTACCATAGCATGAACAGGGTGATCGGCTGCTATGGGTTACCACGGCATGAACAGGATGATCAGTTGCTATGGGTTACCATAGCATGAACAGGATGATCAGTTGCTATGGGTTACCATAGCATGAACAGGATGATCAGTTGCTATGGGTTACCATAGCATGAACAGGATGATCAGTTGCTATGGGTTACCATAGCATGAACAGGATGATCAGTTGCTATGGGTTACCATAGCATGAACAGGTTGCTATGGGTTGGAGGATGGAAATTAGGACACACACAAGAGACAGTCCGGCTCTTACTCTTTGCAGTCTCATTCTTCTTCAGAGATCAGATCTCCTCCTGGTCTCTTCTTGGCAGCTGTCTCATGCTCCAGTGGTTGGTGGCTCTCCTAGAGATTCATGGCTGGCCAGGCGCTCGCTCACTACAGGACAGTGCAGCTGTTATCTCGCTGGAACACGGTGTGTGACGTCTCTTATCTGTCACTCTGTGACGTCTCTTTTTTCTGAGAATTTCAGAACTTTGTGTTCCTGCAACAATCTAATTCCTGACCTCTCTGTTACTTTGCTGCTCTCTCTCTACCTGACAGAGTAAGGTAGCAGTCTCTTCTGTATGTGTTGTTGGTGAGGTCTCTTGCACACCAAGATGTCTGTCTGCTGTCTCACTGAAATGTCTTTGTGCGTTCTCTCCGGAGTTCCTCCTACTTTGTGCTGTCTCTTGCTTGCCAAGGGTTGTTCCGTCTGAGGTCTCTTGCCGACCAAGGGTCGCTCCTGTGCTGTTTCTAACTAACCAAGAGTCTTCCTGTGCGCTGTCTCTTTCTAGGAGTGCTTCCTGTGCTGTGTCCCACTAACCAATAGTTTTTCTGACAGAGCAAATATCTTTCCTGTGCTGTCTCTTTCTAAGGGTCTTTCTCTGTGCTGTCTCTTTCTAAGGGTCTTTCTCTGTGCTGTCTCTTTCTAAGGGTCTTTCTCTGTGCTGTCTCTTTCTAAGGGTCTTTCTCTGTGCTGTCTCTTTCTAAGGGTCTTTCTCTGTGCTGTCTCTTTCTAAGAGTCTATCTGTGCTGTTTCTAAGAGTCTCTCTGTGCTGTCTCTTTCTAAGAGTCTCTCTGTGCTGTCTCTTTCTAAGAGTCTGTGCTGTCTCTTTCTAAGAGTCTCTCTGTGCTGTCTCTTTCTAAGAGTCTCTCTGTGCTGTCTCTTTCTAAGAGTCTCTCTGTGCTGTCTCTTTCTAAGAGTCTCTCTGTGCTGTCTCTTTCTAAGAGTCTCTCTGTGCTGTCTCTTTCTAAGAGTCTCTCTGTGCTGTCTCTTTCTAAGAGTCTCTCTGTGCTGTCTCTTTCTAAGAGTCTCTCTGTGCTGTCTCTCTCTAAGAATCTCTCTGTGCTGTCTCTTCCTACGGGTCTTTCTCTGCGCTGTCTCTTCCTACGGGTCTTTATCTGTGCTGTCTCTTCCTACGGGTCTTTCTCTGCGCTGTCTCTTCCTACGGGTCTTTCTCTGTGCTGTCTCTTCCTACGGGTCTTGTTGTTTGCTGTCTCTTCCTACGGGTCTTGTTGTGCGCTGTCTCTTCCTATGGGTCTTGTTGTGCGCTGTCTCTTCCTACGGGTCTTGTTGTGCGCTGTCTCTTCCTAAGGGTCTCGCTCTGGGTCGTCTCTTCCTAAGGGTCTGTGCTCTCTCTTCCTAAGGGTCTCGCTCTGTGCTGTCTCTTCCTAAGGGTCGGTGCTGTCTCTTCCTAAGGGTCTGTGCTGTCTCTTCCTAAGGGTCGGTGCTGTCTCTTCCTAAGGGTCTCGCTCTGCTCCGTCTCTTCCGATTTATCGAGTGCGCTCTCTATCACTTGTTGGGCGCTCTCTTTGTCATTGTCCTATATGAGCTCCCTATGCTTTAGATTTCTGATCGGTCTCTCACTACTTTGTGCTGTCTCTTATTCCCCAAGCAGTCTCTGTGTTGTCCCTATTTGCTAAGGTGTCTCCTCATTGAATGAAGTCTCTCATCCTCTCTGGGATGTCTCCCCAATTACCTGCATGTCAATAGGCGACTCCCTGTGTTTGCCCCTGTGTCTCGCTCCCCCCTCGGTGCCAGTCATGGTCTCTCCTCATCATTGGCAGCAGTCTCTCCAGTGTCAGGCTGTCTCTTTCCTGCCTTGTTTACACTGCCTGCAGTCAGCAGATGCTCCGCACAGGCCACGCCCACGGGCAGCGCGCCACTTCCGCTCCCGGTTGCCCCAGCAACGTGACCGAATCTGTGACTGACAGCCCTTCACTCAGCTGCCAACATAATGGCGCTGGAGAGGAGATAGAAACAGAGAGCGGGAGCCTGTCATCAGTAATATATATATATATTTATTTATATATTAAACTGTATTAACTTCGAGCATAGTGCTTGGTTGTCATGGTGACTAAAATAAGAGCATTTGAGGGGGACCCCAGTCAGATTTTTGGGATCTGGACGCGATGGTGATTTAGGCGCCATTCCTGTCAGGAATGTTACTGAGACGCCTGTACTGTAAAAGGAAGTTCAGCTGGCCAGGCCAGGAAGTGAAGCAAGGCCTATATAAATAATAATAAAAGGCCACGTGTCATGGATGGTAAACAGGTCCCTCATTTGGAGGGACTGTCCCTCTTTTGAGTCCCTCATTGTTCCTATTTGTCCCTTTTTGAGATGTAACATGCAGATCTGCATCAATACATTATTTATTTGCCTATTCAAAGCTTTTATATTGTCCTAACTGTTACAACCCGGGGCCTAACTTGAGGGGGTGTGACCGCACCGGGGCCCAGAAGCTGAGGGGGGCCCATCATTGTTGATCATCCATCATATTTGTGCTCACTTGGCATCATTTAGATAAAAGAGGCACAAAAATTGTCTCTGCTGTTTTAGTCGTTATTTGTTTAGCTTTATTCCAACTGAGTTTGGTCCTTCACCCTGAATAAGAGCCTATCTTATATGTTTCCCCCCTGTACATACAGATTGCTCACATTAATCCGGTCCTTCACCCTGAATAAGAGCCTATCTTATATGTTTCCCACACCCTGTACATACAGATTGCCCACATTAATCCGGACCTTCACCCTGAATAAGAGTCTATCTTATATGTTTCCCACACCCTGTACATACAGATTGCTCACATTAATCCGGACCTTCACCCTGAATAAGAGCCTATCTTATATGTTTCTCACACCCTGTACATACAGATTGCTCACATTAATCCGGACCTTCACCCTGAATAAGAGCCTATCTTATATGTTTCCCCCACCCTGTACATACAGATTGCTCACATTAAAAATCATCCTACCTGCATCTACTGCATGTTATGAGCCTTTAAACATCCAAGATGGCGGCTCATGGAATATCAGGCAGCCTGCAAACAGGAAGTGTCTTCTGACTGTGCTGCTCTGCATTCTGGGATTGCTGTCCTTTCTCTGACCCCAGCTCTGCTCTGTCTGAGCAAAGCACAGCTATAACCTTTTATCCCACTCTCCTCTACTCAGTATGTGTGATGCTTCTGAATAAAGTCCTGAACAGAGTTGCAGCCCAGTGGGGGAAAGAATAATAAGTAAGTGACTCAAAACTTAAAATATATTAACTTTAGATGCTGGGGAATAGTTTTTAAGGGTTTGGGCTTTTCATTAAATCTTGGTGAAGGTCCAGTTTAACTTCAAGCACAGTGCTTTGTTGTCATGGTGACCAAAAAAAAAGGGTTGGGGAAAAAAGAGAATGGATGAGGGCATGAAGAAAGAAAGAAAGAAAGAAAGAAAGAAGAAGGTTATGCTAAAAAAGAGAGGGAATATGGAAAATAGAGAAAGAAGATGGAATTTGAAAAGAGAGGGATACAGAGAGAATGTGGTAATCAGAGAAAGAATAGAAGATGGAATGTTAAAAAGAGGATGGAAGCAATCTAAAAAGGAGGGTATTTGAAAAGAGAGAGATTAGAAAATGTGGAAAAGAGAAAAAGAAGGAGGAAACATGGAAAAGTGAAACAGGAGGGAATGTGGAAAAGAGGGAAAGATGGTGAAAGTGAAAAAAAAGAGACAGAAGGAATGTGGAAAAAAGAGAAAGAAGGGGGGAAAACATTTGGAATGTGAAAAAGAAAGACGCGGAAAACAAGGAAGAGAGAAAGAGAATGAAAAATGTGGAAAAGAGAGAAAGAAGGAGGAAACATGGAAAAGTAAAACAGGAGGGAATGTAGAAAAAGGGAAAGTTTGAGGGAATGCGGAAAAGAGGGAAAGATGGGGAAAGTGAAAAAAGAAGAGAGAAGACACAGAAGGAATGTGGAAAAGAGAGAAAGAAGGAGAAAAAACAACGAGAATGTGAAAAAGAAACATGCAGAAAACACGGAAGAGAGAGAAAGAAGGAAAAATGTGGAAAAGAGAAATATGAAGAGAATGCAGAAAAAAGAGGGAGACAGAAGGAATGTGGAAAAGACAAAAAGAAAGAGACAATTTGGAAAGGAGAAAAAGACTAAGGGAATGCGAGAAACAGAAAACATGGAATGCAGAAGAGTGAGGGTGACAGAAGGAATGTGGAAAGGAGAGAAACAGGAGGGAATGTAGAAAAAGGGGAAAGTTTGAGGGAATGTGGAAAAGAGGGAAAGGTTGGGGAAAGTGAAAAAGAGGGAGACAGAAGGAATGTGCAGAAGAGAGAAAAAAGGAGAAAGGACAATGGGAATGTGAAAAAGAAAGACACAGAAAACATGGAGAGAAAGAGAAGGAAAAATGTTAAAAAGAGAGAAAGATGAAGGGAAAGTAGAAAACAAAGCAAACTAGAAGGAATGCGGAAAAGGCTGAAAGAAAAAGACATATTTGAAAGGAGAAAAGACTAAGGGAATGCGAGAATGGAGGAGAAAAATGTGCAAAAGAGAGAAAGATGAAGGGAATGCAAAAGAGTGAGGGGGACAGAATGAGTGTGGAAAGGAGAGAAACATTAAGCAAATGCAGAACACAGAGGAGCAGGAAAGTGGAATAAGAGAGGGAGAGAGAAAAAACATTGAAAAGAGAGAGAAGAAAAAAACATGGATAAGAGATAAAGATGAAAGGACTGTGGAAAAGGGAAAGATGGAGAGAATGTGGAATGGAGAAGGAGACAGAAAGAAATGTTTAAAAGAAAGTAACTTACCTCCAGGATAAGAGCAGCGGGGAAACCACTTCTGAGCCACTTCTTAGGTGAACGTTTCCATGTTGCTATTGTTTGCACACCTATTGTGTGAGTAATTAGAAATATATCTAAAAAAAAATATATATATATATATATATTTTTTTTTTTTTATATATATATATATTTCTAATTCACTAAGTGTTCAATTACTCCACTTTGTGCAAAAAAGTATAAAAAGGTAATTACTACAAATAATTCATCAAGACCATAAACCTGTGCAATCAATCAAATCTAAAGTGCAAATGCTGGATAAGGAGGCTATATTCACTAAGAGGCCGATTCATTAATAGCGCCAGGTAGCGACAGATGAGCGCCAGTAGCGTGATTTTCACAGCGCCAGCCAGTATTCGCTGTGCTTGGCCGTTGCTCGGCTGTTGACAGCGACTCAGTCGGTGTGCGGTAATGTTGAATACGGGGTTAGGGGTCGCTGTTTCACAGGTTCTGCGTTGTATGGGTGCGCCTGACAGCGAATGGCCAGAGCGAACGGCTTGCTGCAGATTCATTAACAAATCACGCTCCAAAATTTCTCGCGCTGTGAATTCCTTGTTTAAACCCCAGAGCGCTGGCGGCGATGTGTGTAAAGTAGTTTTTAGCCCCCAAACAACCTTTTTTTTTATATGTAAAAATTATACAAGTTTTTCTAAACATTTTGTAATATGAATACATGAATATCAGACCTGTAATATCAATTCTGCACAATTTTTTTTTTTTTTTTTTTTACTTAAAAAAAAATCCTAACATTGCAGAAGTGGTCTCAGAATTTTTGACATTAAAAAAAATAAAAAAAACATTAATAGCAATTAATTAAGAATATTTAAAGATTGCTCCATTGAAATGCATTGGAGAGCGCCAGGGAGCGACAGGTCATACCTGGCGCTGTGATGGGATTAGTAGCGGCGCTGTTCGTTGCAGTCGGCTACATGATGAATCCCGCGCTAGCTGTCGCTCTCGCCGGCGCTAGCCTCATTTAGCGTGATAAATGCGTCATTGTGACCGCCGCCGGGCGTACTTGAGTCGGTAGCCGCCGTTAGCTGGCGGTACCTGGCGCTCGTCAGACACTACCTGGCGCAAGCCCTTGATAAATAAGGCCGTAAGTATAGGTCTGATACCTTGTGGTCTTCTATAATATGGATTGCTAAGTATTTTAGCATCACAGGAATAGTGGATGAATTGATTTTAATAGTGTTGCGTGTGTGTTTTTATTTCTGCTATAGTGTAACATTTAATAAAATATTATTATTGTATGGTCTTTGTGGAGTTGTGCCCCTTTCTTATGACCCTTGTCAATTTGATCTGGAGGGTTTCACGCAGCGGGGCTGATAGGGGTGCCACAAAGGAGAAGGACCAAAACACAGGATAGTCAAAATCTTGTGTTTTGGTCCGCTTTAACCTCCCTGGCGTTCTGATACCGACAAATGCAATGGCAACGAAAGCGTTGCCATTGCATTTGTCTCTGACGCACGGCTCCGCCCCCATGAGCCTCTGCGGCTCACAGAGACGGAACCCGGAAGCAGAGACGGACGCCGCAGCCGCGGCTCTCACCTGCGATCGCGGCGGAGACATCGCTGGATCGCAGGGAGAAGGTAAGGAGGCTGCGCCGCCCGCTCTTGCTCCCTAATCGATCCCGAGCGTGACTCGGGGTCACCGCCACTTACAGCGCAAATTGACCCAGAGTCACGCTCGGGATCACCGCCAAGGGGGTTAAAGGTGCTGAGCTGATCTAGTCATTTATAATTTTTTTCTAAAGTTAGCAAATGTGTGTTTTATTAAAGCAATTTTTATCCGCAGGCTTGGTGTACATTGCTAAGAGCAGCAGATTGCAGATAGTTGCACAGATCACATGTGTAAGGTTTAGTGAGCTCCTTCACCTCAGCAGTGACCATGGCAGCAGTGCTCTGTGTGTACAGGACTCGCTTCTCTCTTCTTGGTGTATGTTGCCAATAGCAACAGAATGCAGGTAGTGAAAACTGCTTCCATAAAACACGTATTTGCTAACATAGGAAAAAATAAAAAAAAAATACAAGATCAGCTCAGCTTTTGTACACAAAAAAAATATACACTTTCAAAAATTCCATCAAAAGTGGATTTACCCTTTAAAGTGGACCAAAACCTACGGCAAACGATTCCAGGGCTGATTGATTTTCTCCCCCCGTGACATCCAGAGTAGGAATGCCCCGCTGCCTCGCCACCTAGTATACTCACCTTCTGCGGTCCAATAGCCCATGCACAAGCAGCGCCGCATCCCCGCTATCCCTTTAGCACAGTGGTTCTCAATCTGTGGGTCGGGACCCCGGCGGGGGTGGAACGACCAAAACACAGGGGTCGCCTAAAGCCATCGGAAAATACATATTTCCGATGGCTTTAGACGCTGAGTAGTCGCGCTACCATCTGCTGCAGCGCTATTCAGCTGGAATGCACGCCGCTATGGATGTGCGTTCCAAACTGAATGCCTGCGCGCATGCGCAGACTCGATTGCATCATCCGTTTGGGGCCTAAGGGGCGGGGGGAACGCTCCACAGTCCATAGTAGCGCATTACGTGTGTCCGGCGCTTGCTGACATCATCAGTGGGCGGACGCAGCAAGCGCCGGAGGACAGAAATCTAGGAGGCGGAGAGGCAAGAGAGCCTGCGAGACGCCTGCTGGTGTAATAAAGGTTAATAATGTAATAACAGTACACACACCATACACACAATACTGTGTAAGTGTAAGGTGCTTTGTGCGTAATCATTACACAGTACACAAAGCACCAGACATTTACACAGTGTGAACTACATCGGTCTTATACTATAAGAGACCAGTATAAGATGTAGTTCACACTGTTCCCCAATGTATAATTATCTCCCATATCTCCCACTATTTTCCCATATTCTGAATGAGGAAACTGCTGAAATCAGCGGTTTTCGGCATTGAATCCGCCTCCTATTGATTTCATTTTGAGTGCGGCAGATTTTGTGGAAGAGAGCTCCAGAGAATCTCGAGTTACCACACAATCCGCCTCAGCCTCCTATAAATTTCAATAAGAGGCGGAGAAATGACAGTTTCCGACACATGCTATGCCATGGTGAAATGTTATTTATTGGAATTAGTCATAAATATTTCTCAACATATACTTAAATATTGTTTTTATGATTAATCACTATGTTTAAATTATGTCTGATTTGTAGCAATGAGAATACATAATGCATATCAGGTATTTACATTCCCAATCATAACTGTAGCAAAATTACAGTTTTAAAGTAGCCACCAAAATTATTTTTTGGTTTGGGGTCACCGCAACATGAGGAACTGTATTGCGGGGTCACGGCAACATGAGGAACTGTATTGCGGGGTCACGGCAACATGAGGAACTGTATTACGGGGTCACAGCATTAGAAAGGTTGAGAACCCCCTCCACCTGACACCAGTGGGGTGGCGGTGTGGAGAGCATGTGGCAGGAAAGGATAATCCACTTGCCCTCAACTTGGGTGAGGATGTCTATTAGTTAATAGGTGTTGATTTTATACCGCTCATGTTGGTACATCATTAAACTTTAAAGTGGACCAACACCCTGAGGTGATCGGCCCGGGAATCTATAAGATTCCCGGGCCGATCACCTCACACACCGCGGGACATCCGAGATCGGGATGTCCCGCGGGGTGTAAACCCCCCAAAACCCCCGAAAAACCTTACCTCTCCAGCCGCTGCTTCCGCCGCCGCCGCCTCACTCGCGCTCCTCTAGACGTGCGCGCGCCCGCGCCGGCCGTCTCTGAATGGCCGGCGCGGGCGCGCACACGTCAAGAGTGACGCACGGGAGGCGCCGACGGGCAAGCTGCTTGTACGTCGCTGTTAGTCAGCTTGTCCGTCGGCGCCGATTGGACGGCGCGGCCACGTGGGAGCGGGGAGAGGTGAGTTTTGGGGGCTTTCTGGGGGGTTTCACACAGCGGGGCACCCCCGATCTGGGTGCCCCGGGGAAGTGGACCAATACCCAGGATAGTCAAAATCCTGGGTGTTGGTCCACTTTAAGGGCCCACACATTCTAAATGTACCTTAGCAACTTATTGAATATGGCACACCTGACTGAGACACTGTATGAAAAATGACAACTCATGTTTGTAACAGTTTATTTGTAAAAGAACAGAATGTCGTATTGTATATCTTTATACTAAAAATACCAAAAAATTTCAATAAAAAGATTGAAACAGAAAGGTTGAGAACCGCTGCTTAAGCAGGACATGTGCCAGCGGCAGGCATTTGTGAATGGCCGGGATGGGCACACTCCCTGTTAGAGAGGGTAGCGGGGATGCGGCCGCCGGCACACTCGGAGGAGACTTGCTGGGCTCAGCTCCTTAGACGAGCCTAGCCGAGTTCACGTCAGCGTAACCGAGAACGTCAATTGGACAGGAGGCCGCACATGCGCCATAGGACCAGGGAAACCTGAGAGGTTTCACACAGCGATCATCCCCGATCAGGGATGCCCCGGGGGGGCAAGGACCAAAACACAGGAAAGGTTTTGGTCCACTTTACCCCCTGTGGCGGCTGCAACCGAGTCTGCTCTGGTGTTCACCAGCTGAGGATCTCATATCAGGATGTCCCTATAGAGAGGTCCACTTTAATGCCAGCGACACACCTTACAATCACATTGTACAATCTACATACAATCCTACCAATCCATAGTAGAATAGGAGCACTAGCTAAACAGCCGGATCAAATAATAATTAGTAAAAGCTCTACAGGGCTTTAGGAAGATTATATGTAGGTTGGATGGTTGGATTGTAAGGCATATCGTCAGCATACAGTAGGAAGGAAAATACAAGGCCTCAGATTTGTGGCTTTAGTTAAAGCGGACCTTCACCCTGAATAAGAGCCTATCTTATATGTTTCCCACACCCTGTACATACAGATTGCTCACATTAATCCGGACATTCACCCTGAATAACATATATTATATTGTTTCCCACACCCTGTACATACAGATTGCCCACATTAATCCAGACCTTCACCCTGAATAAGAGCCTATCTTATATGTTTCCCACACCCTGTACATACAGATTGCTCACATTAAAAATCATCCTTCCTGCATCTATTGCATGTTATGAGCCTTTAAACATCCAAGATGGCGGCTCATGGAGCATCAGGCAGCCTGCAGACAGAAAGTGTCTGCCGCTCTGCATTCTGGGATTGCTGTCCTTTCCCTGACCCAGTTCCAGGTCTGAGCAAAGCACAGCAATAACCCCGCTCCCTGCACTTTATCCTGCGCTCTTCTCCTTAGAATACTTCTGCAGATGTGTGTGACCGAGCCTCTGTTTTAGAGACAGATTGTAGGTTGGTCAGCAAGCTAACAGGGTTGAGTGCTGTGGCTCCTTTAAGACTTTTGTATCCTTATTGCCCTGCTAACATGGACCTCCCAGGTTAGTTATAAAATGGTCTCAGCGGCTGCCACCCCTCCTTTGTTTCTCCTTAGTATGTGTGATGCTACTGAGGCAAGATGGCGGCGCCTGTATGCTAGAGTCCTGAAAAGAGTTGCAGCCCAGTGGTGGTGAAAGAATAAAAAGTAACTGACTAAAAACTTAAAATATATTAATTTTAGATGCTGGGGAATAGTTTTTTAAGGGTTTGGGCTTTTCATTAAATGATGCTGAAGGTCCGGTTTAAGCACTACTATATTCGATCCCTATAGTCATTCAGGCCTGTAGCTGCTACAGTGAATGGCTGACAATCAGACCATGATTCCCTATGGGAAATGGAAATATCTTCTCTGTAATAGGAAAGACCTTCTCCCTAATGGGTAAATTAGGCAAATTACTCACCTTTCCTCCCTATGCCCCGGGAAATAATTCTCATTGGTCAAGGCCCCGTGCATGGGCCAAGGGGCCTGTGGACAAGGTGAGTTACCAGGTGAACGGGGGTCTTTCACACACAAGGGAATTCCAAATCAGGATGCCAATGGAAAGGAGACCATAGCTCAGGTAAGAAAGGAGCTTGTGCATGACTGCACAGAAACCAACAAAAGAACAGCTCTGAAAGCTACAGACACAAGGTTACATAGGAAGGAAACTAGGGTGTACTTTAGATGCCACAAACAGGGACACATAAAGCAAGACAGGACTATATGGGAAGCAGAGCGTCCCTCTTATACTAAACAGAAGGTCAAAGTCACAATTTCTGATCCACGTGAAGGGAGCTGGAATGTCACATTCAAAGTGACATTAAAATTATACATTTCAAGGCTGGTGCATTGACTCGGGAGCAACCAGTCACATGGCAAGTGATAGAAGCTTTTTCACAGAACTTGATCTGAATAACAAAGAGCCCCCATGTATAGCAATCCCATGCACCCCCGTTACCAGACCCAGGAGACTCAACCCCAAAGGATATCTCTATAGGTGGTCGAGGTGAGGGGGGATGTAAGGCATCCAGGACTGCACTAGGAGCAATGACCTGCGGGGGACTAAAAGTCAGTGTCGTGTTTTTTATTTTAGCCTGGACAATCACTTTAAATATAATTGTATGATAATGCAGATATATACAAAAAGAATTTTTGTGTATATTTTTGTGTGGCAAAATGATTTCTTAGAGGTGCTGAGCTGATCTAGAATTTTTATTTTTCTAATGTTAGCAAACGTGTGTTTTATGGAAGCAGTTTTCACTATCTGCAATCTGTTGCTATTGGCAACGTACACCAAACTTGGTGTATGTTGCCAATAGCAACAGATTGCAGATAGTTGCAAGTAACACTGCTCCTGGGTATGTGTAAGGTTGAGTGAGCTCACATCAGCAGTGTTCTGTATGTACAGGACTCGAGTCTCTCTTCTTGGTGTACTGACTTGGTGTACGTTGCCATGAGCAACAGCCAGGCCGGCGTCAGCACCCGGCAAGCCTGGTCAGCTGCCGAGGGCCCCTACCCCCCTGCCGGTAAAGAGGACACCTGGCAGGGCCTCCGATCACCCCCCCCCCCGGGCTATTCCATGGTGAGATTAGGGTGAAATACGCCCTCTCCATCACTTCCGCAATCGCCTGGCCCTAGCCCCGCCTTTTGTGGGTGGGGCGGATGACTTAATGTATGACGTCATCTCAAACCCGCTGCAAGAGGCACAGTAGCACCGGGCGATCGGAGGTAGGAAGGTCGATGACGCCTGCCAGGAGATCTAGGCGGGGGGGGGGGACGAAGGATCACATCCCCTTGCCCCCTTCCACGATCACCCAGCAGCTGTCATCAGAGCTTTGTGGAACAGGATCGCCGGGGGACAGCTGAGGATCGGAGGTGAGTAAAAAAAAATCGAATAAATGTAATTTTTTCTCTGTTCACAAGGCTTAGGGGGCTGGCAAGTCACCTGTGGCTAGCGGGTGACTTGCCATTAACCCCCGGCCCACCCAATTACCTGCCTCCCCAAAGGCCGGGGGCCGAAAGAGTCTATGCTCACGGTGGCAATGCAGGTTTGTAGCCGGCAGGGCGGGGGTCCACCAAAGCTGGCCCCTGCTCCCTGATCCTACAAGCCCTGCATAGCTGGTCCTGGGCTAAACGGCTTCCTGCAGCAGCAGGAGTGATAGTATGTATTAAAAAAACAAATAAAATAATGTTTTCTTTTTTTTTTCATTCAACCCTTTGTGTAACTGGTAAGGGGTCCAGGAGACCCCTATACCACTTCACAAGTCTTAGGGGCTGGCAAGTGCAGGTTTGTAGCCTGCAGGGCAGGGGGGGCACAGAGGCTGGCCCTTGTACCCTGTTCTATGCCATGGAATTTATAGACCCCTGACACGCGACTCTCCACCACAAAGGGGCCCACTGAGATCATGCCGCCCAAGGGCCCGCATAAACCTGGAGCTGGCCTTGAGCAACAGATTGCAGGTAGTGAAAACTGCCTCCATGAAACAAACATTTGCTAACATAAAATAATCAGCTCTAAAGCAACTAAAGCTCAGCGCCTTGAGCACATCCTTTTGGAACAAAATATTATACACTTTCAAAAATTCCATCGAAAGTGGACTTACCCTTTAAAAGGAAAGTCCATACATTTTGTAACACATCTCCCTTCTCTTGTGCTATGCCCAATTTGGGCAATAACATAAAACAAATCAAAAGGGGGAGGGGCAATCTGCACAGAAGCTGAAGCTGGGACCTTGACTGACAGGTCAGTTACCCAATCTCGTGCAGCAGTGTAACTGTACTGGCCTGCCACTCAAGTCCATTTATCACTCAGGTCCACAGATGCCATACAGAGCCCCATCCCCCCCCTCCCAACCAGCATCAGAGGAGGATTGGAGCAACAACAACCCACAACTGGATATAATAATTTCCCATTCTATTTAAAGATAAAAAAAGTGGGCCTTTAAAGTGGACCAAAAGCCAACGCGATTGGCCTAGGAATCTATAAGATTCCCAGGTTTATTGGTTCCCTCCCCGTGGGCATCCAAAATCAAGTTGCCCCGCTGTGTGAACCCCCCCAGGTTGCCCCATACACTTACATTGTTTCCCAGTCCAACGGCGCGAGCCACGGCTGCATCCCCACTGTCCCTCTAGTAGGGCATGTGCCCGCGCCAGCCATTTGGGAATGGCCAGCGTGGGCACGCTCCCTGTTAGAGGGAAGCGGGGGATGAGGCCACCAGCACACTTGGAGTTGCTGGCCTCAGACGACACCTTAGACGCGTGACGTCAGCGGCCCTGAGCTCACTGATTGGACCAGCGGCCGCGCATGCGCCGTAGGTCCGGGAAGAGGTGAGTTGCGCTCGGCGATCTGGGGGGTTTCACACAGCGGGGCATCTCCGAACGGGGTGTCAAATAGTCAAAATCCTTGGTTCTGGTCCACTTTAAATGTAATTTATAGCCAAACCATTTGCATACCATAATTAAATGTATGTGTGCGCTAGTAACAATACCAGTGCGCTTTTTTTTCCGGGCACGCGGCTCTAGCTGTCATTTAAATGTCGCCCAGGTAGCTCGGTCCCAAGAGAGGGGTTCCTATCTCAAAACGGAGTAAAGAACATTCTTTATTCTTTCATGTGCGTTACCATGGCAACAATCTTCCGTCCTCCGTATTACTTTGGATGCAGTTCTTTGCCCAGCTGTGCCTTTCACAGTCAGGCCTCATTGTATTCTCCGCACACCAGCCATTCTAGAAGCTCTCTGAGCTCTGAAATGGGTCAAATATAACACAAATACGCGCCCCAACGAACATGGCATTGGTCATCCACGTTAAAACCCTGGGGTAAATGTGCGGGAGTAGGTCTAGGTAGTAGAAAAAATGAATGCCATGGGGAGGCTATTGCCGATGACCCTTGCTAACTCCCCTACCGCCATTGATATAATACACAGTTAAAAGGGCTGACTGTAATTAAAAGACCATGTCTCCCTTGCAGCAGCATCCAGTGGGTCTGGCGCTCAGAAACCTCAAAGTTTCTAAAAATGAGTCCTATGGCAAGCAGGTGCCCCAGAAATCCTTGGCGCATGCCCAACATTGGCTCTGTCACCTTCTGTCTCACCCTTTTAAAGCGGAACAAAACCTGGGATTTTCCCAACCCGGGTTTTGTTTCTTGCCCCAGGGGCAGGGCTGGCTCCAGGTTTATGTGGGCCCTCGGGCTGCATGGTCTCAGTGGGCTCCTTCGCGGGTCAGGGGTCTATAAATTTTAAAGTTTTTAGCAAAACTAAAAACCATATTGCACGTGAAAGTCCCTTTTCTCGCGATTGTATCGGTACCACTTATGTATCGGTATCCCCCCCCCCCCCAGTTCCCTGGAGACCCCCCCCAAACTGAAAAGAGCACTTTACAACATTTAGAAATAAAATACAACTATTATCCACACTGTAAAGGGTTAAACAAAAAAAAAAAGGGTGTGGGGTCTCCCTTCCCGAGGGGGGGGGGGGGGGGGCGTGGGATGAACCCTGTTCTTTGGGGAATTTTAAGGGTTAAAAATCCACCAAAAAATCACACGGTCGCCCCTACCCAGCATAACCATCCTGGGGACCAGCTATGCAGTGCTTGTAGAACAGGGCGCAAGGACCAGCTTCTGTGGCCCCCCGCCCTGCAGGCTACCAACCAGAAAAGCCAAATGGCCCCAGGCTCTTATGCCCCCCCGGGACTCACTGTCGATCCTCTGCGATCCCCCGGCGATTATGTTCCATGGAGCTCCGATGACAGCTGCTGGGTGATCGGTGGAGGGGGGGCTGGGGAGGCAAGGGATCACAGCCTCTCATCCATCCAACCCCCTCGGCTTTGAACGCCCCCGGCGCTACTGAGCGTCTTGGGGCAAGTGTGAGATGACATCATGGATGACATCATAGATTATGTCATCCGGCCACAAAAGGCGGGGCTAGTGGCCGGACAATTGCGGAAGTGCTGGAGAGGGCCTATTTCGCCCTCTCCAGCGACTGCTGGTGAGTCTTTTTTTAGCAGTGACGGTGGGTGAATTGAGGGTGGCGCTATTCTGGGAGCTCTCCTGAAGCCAGATGAAGTACCAGATGGCTCCTGGGTGAAGAGAAGACCCATCCGGATCAAACAAGGGGTCAAGTGAGTTTTGAACTTTTATACTTTTTGTTCTGTGAAGGTTTAAAGTCATCTACGTGTCTAGATGTGGGAGGGCACCTCAGCCCAGAGATGCTGGGGATATGGCCGCCAATGTTACTTCGCAATGGGAACCAGGGCAAAGATGAGCTTTGCGGCAACCTGGGGAGGAGGGGGGGTTTACACAGTGGGGCATCCCAATTTGGAATGCCCCATGGGAAGACCAGCAGCCAGACTTGGAGTCTTTTAGACCTCAGGGTTGGCAGCCGAGGGTTTTGTTCCCCTTTTTAAATGACTGCCCAGGCAAAGGGGTAAATAGGGGGCTTACTTGTTATCCAGAGCCGCGGGCTGCTTTTCTCTTCAGGCATTTTAGCGAAGGAAAGTGAGGGACGCTGGGGATATTGAGCAGTGTCAGGGCTGGGAGGAAGTTGTTGGCAGAATAAAAGGAAACTTCAAGCAATGATTGATTAGAAACACAGCCCCTGACACAAACATGATATAGCAAGTAAGCACACTTAGTTAACCTCATGCCTGGACAGTCCCATTAGAGAGTAACAGAACCCCTGATTATCATTCTACTGGGGTTTGTTCCTTGCCCCAGGGACATCCAAATTTTGGATGCCCCACTTTGTGTAACCCCTTGAAAACATCAGGTCTGCTTACCCCTCCAGCGATCCTATGACACATGTGTGGGTTCTCTTCCTAACAGAATTCTATACTGAACATATTAACGAGCAGCATAGAGCACTGAATTAAAGAGCAGCAAGAATTCCCACAGCCATTTCCCTCCAGCCATGTGTATGTGCCAGACAGGCCTGGCGCATGTGCTCTCTGTGCCCTGGATGTGCCATAAGTAGAGGTGCCCATGTGAGTCACTATGATTCCTAAGTGTCATTGTAGAAGGATTTATGTCATGGCAACATGGAAAGCTACTAGCCCAAGCATGTAGCCAGCGCATGGGCATCAAAATAGGAAAGACAAAGCTTGTGCTAGATAACCAGGTGGAGGCAGGGAAAAAGAAAACCCCAGACACACTGTTGCCCACACACCACTAACAGGACTGGGTGGCGTGCAGGTATTGTTCACGGATTCGTTAGGATTATGAGGGAATTGGGTATGGGGCTGCGGAGTTGGTATACACTCAGTTCAACAGTTTCTTTCTGCAACTTTATTCCACACAACAAATCTCTGTTTAGCAACTTCAGTTTAAACAAAGACTCTGAATCTGCATTCTCACTAGGGGCTGGGACTATACTCGGTACCTTTCTGACTGTCTTCAGTGTACTGCCCTGGATCTACCCACATGGATTATCTCAGTTACATTGTTCTGGTCTACTGTCTTGCCATGATCTTCTGCTTCACTTTCTGTGTGTGTATTATCTTCCCCAAAAGGTGCTCTCGATTCCACGTTCTCACACTCTGGTTGCTTCACTAAACCTTGTACTTACCCCATTGGGTTAGATGGTTCATGTGCACTGTAACTCTAACTCTGGTCCACTCACTCTCGAACTGCAGCTTGAACAAAGCAACCACTGCTACTGGCTATGTCAGGAAATAAAAGAGATAGATATAACCTCTGTTTACGGCTATACCATATAGTATCAGAGATAGATATAACCTCTGTTTACCCAGACTGCATTGGGCCTCTTACTGCGATGTCACTTCCAGCAGCTTCTGCGTATTCAACCAGACCAACACCCATTTTTTCTTTAACGGGTGTTGGTCCCGCAGTCAGCTTAATAAAACAAGCTCGGAGGGGCATCCAGAATGCTGAAGTCCCCCCCCGCTCACATAACCCCCCAGAACATACATAATCCTCACGTTCACTATGAGGCAGCGCCAGCAAAGGAGTCCCGCGACTGGTCGGTGGGCAGGTCGTTCTGGTGATCAGTGTTGAGGACCATGCTCGACGTGACTGTCCGCGGTGAATCACAGGACTCCTTTCCATGGCCTACGTGACTGTCCGCGACCAATTGCAGGACTCCTTTCCTGGTGCTGTCTCGCAGTGAAGAAGAGGATTATGGGTGTTCTGAGGGGTTATGTGGGGGGGGGGGACTCCAGCATTCTGGATGCCCCCCCCCCAAGCTTGTTTTGATTAGCTTACTGCGGGACCAACACCCGGGTGTTGGTCTGGTTTGACTGTGTAGCTGCTGTCCGTTACTATATACAGCTTTACTGCCGGGCCGGGCCACAACACTACGGGTTATGGCTGTTGATGTTATGATTAATGTGATGCATCTAGGCATAGGCATAACACCAGGGCCACCCTCTCACCACATACTGGAGACTAGAAGCAGAAACTATGTAAAGGTAGCAGGGTAAGACATCAAGATCTTAAATTGGACCTAAACCTGCCATTGCAAGGATGGTACACAGAGACTCTAAAAACATATTTAGCACAGCCTGAAGTTGTTAATTACAGATGCCATAACAGGTATGACAATTGATTTCTTTAGGCAGAGCCTTCTGTAGATGTCTGTGAAAATAGGGGCAAGTTGGTCTACACAAGTTTTGATGTGATGCTATTCCCATCTGTTAACACCATGAATGAGGAAGTGGTGACTTTAAGGCATGAAGTACAAAAGCCATCCGGCCCAGAAGCTTTCCCGAAAATGGACCCTATCAATAACCTTTTAAAGTGGACCAATTACCAGGATTTCTACTATTGGCATAAAGACGCTGATTTGAACTTTGCACCCGGAATAGGTGTACCATCAGCCACATCCCCGGCTTCCCTGTGGAGTGCAGACTCCTGTGTGGCCGGCCTGTATGAAAAGCTGGGAACGCGCACAGTTACAGGAAAGCTGAGGATGCGGCTGCCGGCGAAGGCAGCGTCGCAGGGCATCCGGTATAAGATGTCCTATGGGCAGGCTAGTGGCCGGCTCTGGAATCTTTTAGATTTGGTGTCTTCCAGAGCGGCTGCAACGGGTGATTGGTCCAGTTTAAAGTGTTTCAGCAGGTGTTAAAACATTTTCATTCAACTCTTCCTTGCTCCAACGGCACATGCACAGTCTCTAGTCCAATGAGAGCCATCTGCAGTGATCAAGTCATTCGGCAAACAGCTCTTGTTGACTAAAATAGGGAGCGTGTGCTGCTGCATCCCCCTCATCCCTGGCAGTACCTGGGGGAGCATGCATTCCGCCTGGGATACGGCAGAGCACGCTGCTTGTTCACAACAAACATAGTCACGGCAGACAGCCGATGCATGCACCATTAGAGCAGGTAAAGGGTTTCACACAGAGGGTCATCTCGATTCAGAGGTTCCGTTTTAAGCTCTGAATCTTCAATATCAAGTTGAAGGCAGGGGAGCTACAAAAACTGTGGGAATACCATAGTTGGCCCTGTCAAACCTGCAATAAAACTCTTTAAGCTCGTTTTCCAGATTAGGGGAACCCCCAACTTCTTTTTCTGTCATGTGCCGCTTTCCATTCTTGAATTATCTCAAGTACTACTTGGAAAGTACCTGTGTAAAAATAGATAAAACATCTATTTAAAGTAAAACATACAGGTGCATTGCAAAAAATTAGAATATCATCAAAAATGTGTATATTTTTAGTAATTCAGTTGAAAAACTGAAAATCGTATATTGAGTCAATACAAACAGAGTGAACTTTTTCAAGTGTTTTTTTATGTTAATGTTGATGATTATGGCTTAAAGCCAAGGAGAACCCAAGAATCATTATCTCAGAAAATTAGAATAATTAATCCCAAACAGCTGCAAAGGCTTTCTAAGCATTTAAAAAGGTCCCTTAGTCTGGTTCAGTAGGCGACACAATCTGGGGGAAGACTGCTGACTTGACAGATATCCAGAAGACAGTCATAGAAACATAGAAACATAGAAGGTTGACGGCAGAAGGAGACCATACGGTCCATCTAGTCTGCCCTTATGCAGTGGCGTAGCGACCCGGGGGCGGGGGGGGGCGGACCGCCCCGGGTGACACCAGACCTAGAGGGTGACACCGCACTATAGCATTATGTCACCTCAATTATTGCCAGCCTGTGGCACAGAGCAGTCAGTTGTGGGGATGCTATGCCCTCACGGCGACACCTACGCATCTCTCCCACAGCGCTCGAGCGCCATTTGGCAGGAGGCGGAGCGGCTGCTGGTGCCTGTCCAGAATCTGTGGACCAATGGTGTGCGCGCACAGCAGGTCACGTGGACGAGGTGGGAGCTTTTGTGCGC
This sequence comes from Gastrophryne carolinensis, assembly GCA_027917425.1. Classification (NCBI taxonomy): domain Eukaryota; kingdom Metazoa; phylum Chordata; class Amphibia; order Anura; family Microhylidae; genus Gastrophryne; species Gastrophryne carolinensis. The sequence goes on along the minus strand of CM051235.1, from coordinate 27,671,208 downwards.
TGTTGCTGAGAGCGCGCGCGGTATTCGTCGCCAGAAACAGGTGAGGGCGTGTGTGGTGTTGCTGGGGTGAGCGCACGCTGTTCCTGTTTATTCGGGGATTTATAGCTGTAACTGCTCAGTGGCGTGTGTGGTGGTGTTGCATGGTGGGCGCGTTACCTGGCGGGAGATGGGTGTTTTTAATGGACATAAAGGGAGCGTGCAGGCCGATGTATGTGTGCTAGTGAGGTACTGCACAACGCATAAGCGCCTCTGCTATCATACATTGATTATAATAGGCGCGCGCCCCGCTTTTGTTCAGGTGCGATGTCTGGCCCTGCCCCGACTCCTATTGGTTGCTGCCTGTCTGGCCCGCCCCTTTTCTCCTCCAGCTGTCTGTAATCGGTGTGCTCCTTTTCTCTGCCATTGAGTTCTTTCAACATACAAAAATTTTTTTTTGCTTTGGGGGGGGGGGGGGGGGGGGGGGGTGACACCATTTCCTACCGCCCCGGGTGACACCAGCCCTAGCAACGCCACTGCCCTTATGTGTATACTGTATGTTCTCTTTATCTTATGTGTATACTGTATGTTCTCTGTATCTTATGTGTATACTGTATGTTCTCTTTATCTTATGTGTATACTGTATGTTCTCTGTATCTTATGTGTATACTGTATGTTCTCTTTATCTTAGGACAGATGTGTGCTTATCCCAGGCATGTTTACATTCAGTGACTGTTGATTTTTCAGCTACCTCTGCTGGAAGTTTGTTCCAAGCATCTACTACTCTTTCTGTAAAATAATATTTTCTAACATTGCTCCTGATCTTCCCCCCGACTAGCTTCAGGTTGTGCCCCCTTTTTCTATCATTAAGCTTCTTCTTAAAAACACTTCCCTCCTGAACCTTATTCAATCCTTTCACATATATAAAGGTCTCCATCATGTCCCCTAGCTCCCTTCTTTCCTCCAGACTGTACAAATTAAGTTCTTTAAGTCTCTCCTGATAAGTTTTAAGTTTAAGTCCTTCCACCATTTTCGTTGCCCGCCTTTGGACACGTTCTATTTGAATAATGTCTTTTTGCATGTAAGGTCTCCAGAACTGCACACAGTATTCTAGCTGTGTCCTCACCAGGGCTCTATACAGCGGCATCACAACCTCCCTCTTCCTACTGGTGATGCCTCAAGCTATGCAGCCGAGCATCCTGCTTGCTTTTCCCACTGCCTGGCTACACTGTCCACTCATCTTGCAGCTTTCAGTAATCAGTATCCCTAAATCTCTCTCCTCCGAGGTCCTGGCTAACACAGTGCTGCCCATACGGTACTCAGAGCAGGGATTCCTTCTACCCAAGTGCAGGATTTTACATTTAGAGACATTAAACTCTAGTTTCCACAGTTTTGACCATCTATCCAGTAAAGCTAAATCATTTTCCATGTTGCAGACACCTCCAGGAATATCCACCCTATTACTAACCTTTGTATCATCAGCAAACAGACAAACTTTTCCTACCAAGCCTTCTCCTATGTCACTTACAAATATATTAAAAAGAATGGGGCCCAGGACAGAGCCTTGCGGCACACCACTTGTAACTCGCCTTTGTTCAGATTGCACGCCATTTACAACAACGCTCTGATACCGATCCCTCAGCCAACTGGAAATTCACTGAACTATCCAGGGATTGAGTCCTACCTTCAATAACTTATCTATGAGCTCCTTATGTGGTACAGTGTCAAAGGCTTTGCTAAAATCCAGATAGGCGATATCCACAGCACCACCTTCAATTACATACTCCACAAGGTGGGGAAGCCACAAAAGGTCATTGCTAAAGAAGCTGGCTGATCACAGAGCTGTATCAAAGCATATTAATGGAAAGTTAAGTGAAAGAAAAAAGTGTGGTAGAAAAAGGTGCACAAGCAACCAGGATAACCGCAGGCTTGGTTGGATTGTTAAGAAAAGGCCATTCCAAGATTTGGGGGAGATTCACAAGGAACGGACTGCTGCTGGAGTCAGTGCTTCAAATACCACACACGGACGTATCCAGGACATGGCCTACAAGTGTCTCATTCCATGTGTCAAACCACTCATGACCAATAGACAATGCCAGAAGCGTCTTACCTGGGCAAAGTATAGAAACAACTGGACTGTTGCTCAGTGGTGTTTTTAGATTAAAGTAAATTTTGCATTTCATTTGAAAACCAAGGTCCAAGAGTCTGGAGAAAGATGACACACAATCCAAGCTGTCTGAGGTCTAGTGTCACGTTTCCACAAGCAGTGATGGTTTGAGAAGCCCACTGTGTTTTATAAAGATCAAAGTCAGCACAGCCGTCCACCAGGAAATTCTAGAGCACTTCATGCTTCCATCTGCCAACAAGCTTTTTGGAGATGGATTTTTCATCTTCCAACAGAACTTGGCACCCGTCCACACTTCCAAAAGTACCAAGACCTGCAGACAGGAAGGGTCTTCTGACTATTCCGCTCTGCGTTCTGGGATTGCTGTCCTTTTCCTGACCCCAGCTCAGCTCTGTCTGTGCAAAGCACAGTTATAACCCCACCCCTCTGTGCTTTTCCCCACTCTCTTCTTCTCAGTGTGTGTGATGCTTCCGAGGCAAGATGGTGGCGCCCGTATCCTAGAGTCCTAAACAGAGTTGCAGCCCAGCAGAATGAAAGAATAAAAATTAGTTGACTAAAAACTTGAAATATATTAATTTTAGATGCTGGGGAATCATTTTTTAAGTGTTTGGGCTTTTCATGAACTGATGCTGAAGGTCCAGTAGCTGCTCTCAGACCCCCTCCTGTCCGGCCATTATCATAGGGAAGTGCTTCTGTCTTGGGTTCCCCCCTTGTTGACCTGTTACAGTTCACAGGTGAGTTTTTATAGCAGTGATCAGACAGGTTGTTGGGTGACATACAGCCTTGATTTACAAGAGTCCTTCAGCGTGTTTACACACCCTTATCTCCTCACTTTCATACACTCTACACCCATGTATTTGTCTCGAGTTATTTATTATCCAGAAAATGTCTCTGGCTGGCGACACCCTGGAGAAAAAGTGCCAGCAGATCAATGTTATTATCTTCAAAGTCTGCATTTCACACAGTTGCAGTATTTGGTGGATAAGGAATTGACCATCCAAATGGCTTCCTAAAGCTGACCATAAACATGCAAAAGGAAAAGAGGCACTAGAATGGAAAACAGCACTGCTAAACAATTAAGGGGGTTATTTAAAGTGGACCAACACCCAGGATTTTGACTATCCTGGGTGTTGGTCCACTTCGGCGGGGCACCCCGATCCCCCAAAAACTCACCTCTCCCCGCTCCCACGTGACCGCTGCTGCCAATCCCCGCCGCCGGACAAGCGGGAGGCGGCGACGGACAAGAGAGCTTGCCCGCCACCGCCTCCTGCGCGTCCCTCTTACAGGGCGCACGCCCGTGTTGGCCATTCACAAACGGCCAGCGCGGGTGTGCGTCCTGCTAGAGGGACGCGCGGGAGGCGGCAGCGGGCGCCGCTGGATCGAGGATCAGGTAGGGATTTAGGGGTTTCTGGGGGGTTTCACACAGCGGGGCACCCCCGATCGGGGTGCCCCGCAGTCAGGGGGCTGATCGGTCCGGGCATCTTATAGATTCCCAGGCCAATCACGGGAGGGTGTTGGTCCACTTTAAGAAGGGATAGCGCCAGATAGTGCCACGTATTGGCAGGCAGTGTCTGCTGAACGCCGGGCGCTGTACGCAAAACCACTTTTAAGAAAGCGAATCTGGTGAGCAACTCTAACAGCACCATGTAGCATCACATGTACTAATATGGGCGGCCCAGTGTATAGCGCTCTAGGCTCAGAAGCGACATGTATTACCTTTCGCTCAGTGACGCTCTCCCATACATTTCAATGGGGCTTCATTAGTTGTATAAACAGCGTGTTTGGCAATTAATTTTTTTTTTTTGCTCAAATCATTGTGTGACTTCTCCTGGCTGCAAACAAACATTTTTATACATTTTTTGGACTTTTATATTTTTATGCAAAATTGTCATTACAGGTCTGGCACTGAAGTGTTAATGTCCCAGTGTTAAAACAATGTCATTCTATGGCCTCGATTCAATAGGGGTAGAAAAAAATTCTCATGGTAGTAAAAGATTCAATTCATGAGAAAAAAGCCTGAGAATGTCACTGTTACTGAATCACCAGCTAAGAAAACAATGAAAGTCAATGGCACTTTTTTACTACTAAGAAAAGTAGAGAACAGTTTCCTCCTTTCTACTCTGTAGTAAAAGCTGCCATTCACTTTCATTGTATTTTTATCTGGTGACTCAGTAACAGTGACATTCTCAGGCTTTTTTCTCATGAATTGAATCTTTTACTACCATGAGAATTTTTTTCTACCTTTATTGAATCTATGTGTTTTCGCTTTGTTACTGGTGGATATGTGTTCAAAAACAGACTTTCAGGCTGATTCATTACTAGCGCCAGGTATCGTCAGAGAGCATCTGTAGCGAGGCATTGAGAGCGACTGCTAGTAGTCTCTGTGCTCGGCCATGGTCGCTGTTTCAGAACATCTCAGTCTCTTGCCGGCATTGATGAATAAATTGTGTGAGTCGTTATAACACCATTACAGCGCTGTATGGGAGCGAACGGTAGCGCCAGCTCAGTGAGACCGACTCACACCATATTCATTAAAAAAAACAGCCTCACACAGCGCCAGTGCTCAAAATCGAGTCGCTGTAGCCCAGAGCGCCAAACGCTGTGTGATAAGTGTCTGTTTTTGAACATGTATCCACCAGTAACAAAGCAAAAACATATGGAATTACATTGTTATTACATTGTAACATGAACTTTAATACCAGACATGTAAGGACAATTCTGCATAAAAATATAAAAAATCAAAAAAGGCTTTTTCTAGGCCATGAGAGGTCACACAATTATTTGATAATTAAAAAATAATAAAATAAAACCCTGTTTAAAGAGAAGAAAAGGATCCATTGAAATGTATGGGAGAGCGACAGATATCGTCAGGTAATACCAGGCGTTGTGGAAGCCAGAGCGCTGGCGGTATACGCTGAGCCGTCTTTGATGATGAATCGGTCGCTACATGTCGCTGTTAGTCGCTCACCACATTCGCTTTGAGAAATGTTGTATTGCGTACAGCGCCCGGCGGGCACCATTCGCTACCTGCCGTTACCTGTCGCTGCCAGTCGTTACCTGGCTCTATGGCTTGATGAATAAAGCCCTCAGATCACATAGCGTCTGGCACTCTATGCTACAGCACCCAGCTTTAGAGCGCTGTGTGTGTGTAGTTTTTTGATAAATATGGTGTGGAGCGCCGAGTGCCGGTCGCACTGAGCTGGTGCTACCTGTCGCTTGCTGCAGCCCTATACTGTTGTTACAGCACCCAACACACATCATATTCATCAATGGCGGCCAGGTTACTACAGCGACCCCAATGCGCTGTTACAGCGCCTCGGTCGCTCTAAGCGCCTCTATACAGATGCTCATCTGGCAATACATGGCGCTAGTAGGGAATCAACCTCCACATTGAATCGTATCTATAAGACCAGAGAGTGCTCCTCCAGAACCTTGTACTATTTCATATATAAATAAATATAGATTTTATTAGTTGCAGACTTAAAAACAACATATACAACACTACAACAAAAAATTGTCACCTATATTACCCTATGTGTCTGGTTTGAATATATGCCAGGCACTAATAGAATGGAGGCACAGGGCAATTGTAGACAAATAATATTTACAGAACAAGGACCCCCTGGTAAAATGCCATTAAAGTGTAACGAAAGCTCTCTTGTGGACCATGGGAATTGGTCCTAGTGGCGACCACAAAAAGAACCCCTATACTTTTCTCGAATGTGTAGGCTGGTTCATAGTACAGTATTTTTTTCAAACCAATACTTTACTCAGGGCTAGGTCCCCTTAGGACATTTAGGGCTTAGAACTATGACCACGCCTTCTAATTTTGTAAAAACATACACTTTTATTAAATATGTTTAAAATACTTATTACATTGAAATGACATCATTTACATCTGTGTGCTTAAAGGGGCAGTATCGCGAAATTTGCATTAAAAAAGATAAATAGTTAAATAGCCACACAATAGCTTCTAACATGTGTATAAATAATGTGGCGATAGAAAAAGGAAAAAATATCTGCCTTTCTTTTAAATTGTATAATGACAATGGCTCAGTCCATTTGCTGAATAGGGGGATCTGCTGGGTTGTATTTAGTGAGCTGCTTCATTTAGCACATCTGGTCTCCTAGCAACACTTTACCTCAGAGGCTGACACTGTAATCAGTGGTAACGGCTGTGTGTGTGTGAGGTGAGACCAGGTGACTCAAATGTGTAAAATCTATACAAAATAAACTAAACTGACTGAAAATAACTGAAATTCTTCTTTGAATAACTGTGCAGGAAAATCTAAAGGTATTAAAGTGGAACAAAACCCTGAGTGGCCGACCCTGAAGTCTATAAGACCCGGCCATTGACCTTGCCCCTTGGGCATTCTAAATCAGGATGCCCCACTGTGTGAAACGACCCCTGGATAACCACAGATCCCCCCATTTTTCTGGCGCGCTCACGCAGATAGTCATTTAGACAGACCGGGCGGCCAGGAAGGTTACTGCTCAGGCTCCCCATCTGCGTGCAAACAGAGCTGATTGGATGAGAGCCCGCGTATGCGCTGTGGGACAGGGAAAGGTACGTTTTCACAGGCGAACTTGGGGATTTCACATATCAGGGCATCCCAAGTCGGGATGCCCCTAGGGGCACAAAACTCCAGCTAGTGAAAATCCTGGGTTGGGCTTTGCTCAAAACACACAAAGCTGAAAGAAAGATCATATGGAAAAATGAAAAATAAGAATATGAAAGAGAAAATGGTAAACTGAAAGATTCTGCAGCAGAGCCAACATGAAGGGAAAACTGTCAAAATAAAAAATGTTTAGAGCAAAAAAACAGGATGTAAACATAAAGATCCAATTCTGAAATAAACCCCCCCCCCCAAAAAAAACTGGTGAGTCTGAGATTTGAACCAATGACTCTCTGGTTCAAACTGACATTGAATTTACCAATGAGCTAAATTACTTCTTGAGCTTTTCTTTCTGTTTTAGGTATATGAGTTCTGGCCAGGCAATGTTGCAATATTGTTATCTTATGCTGGACGGCTGCCAGCACTGAACAGCTAATACTTGTTGTTGATACATTGTTTCCCCCTCTCCTCAGCGTGGAACAGGCCAGAGTGTCGGGCTCTGACACTCAGCAGACATAAACATGAGCTATTAGTCTCCAGCTGCACAACACACACATCTTTTTTTTTTAAATTTGTAATTCTTACTCCAAAACTTACCTACATTCAAAGTACCATTTAAATATAAGTCACCAAGAAAAATTTGCGATACTGCTCCTTTAAGTACATTACTGTCATAGCACGTCTGTGCTCCTTGGGGAACCTTTCATACATCTAGATTGCAGCATTCCCTCTGTGGGCAGACATGTAACATGTTTCGGCTAGTTTGGCTTTCTCAATGCCCTATACATATGACAGAAAAACATTCCTTGTTAGTAAGTTAGTGTGTTAGTTTTCAAAAATATATTGCCAATAATGCAAAATGTATTGCAAATAATGAGGTAGGATTTGAAAACCTTGCTATGATATTTCTCCATAAGCACACGGATGTAAATGATGTCATTTCAATGTAATAAGCATTTTAAACATATTTATTAAAAGTGTATGTTTTTACAAAATTAGAAGGCGTGGTCATAGTTCTAAGCCCTAAATGTCCTAAGGGGAGCTAGCCCTGGGTAAAGTATTGGTAACCAAAGCTCATTAATAATATCAGGATAAATACATAGGGCTTTATTCATCAAGCCATAGCGCCAGGTAACTACTGGCAGTGACAGGTAACGACAAGTAGCGAACGATGACCACCGGGCGCTGTACGCAATACCACATTTATCAAAGCGAATCTGGTGAGCGACTCTAGCAGCGACACGTAGCGACTGATTCATCATCACAGACGGCTCAGCATATACGGCCGGCGCTGTGACTTCCAGAGCGCCTGGTATTACCTGTCGCTACCTGTTGCTCTCCCATACATTTCAATGGACGTTACTTTTCTTCTCTTTAAACAGGGTTTTATTTTATTTTATTTTTTTTAATTATCAAATAATTATGTCACCTCTCATGGCCTATTTAAAGTCATTAGAATTGTCCTTAAATGTCTGGTATTGAAGTGTTAATGTTACAATGTTATAACAATTTAATTCCATATGTTTTTGCTTTGTTACTAGTGGATATGTGTTCAAAAACAGACTTTAATCACACAGTGTCTGGCGCTGTGGGCTACAACGACCCGATTTTGAGCGCCGGCACTGTGTGAGGCTGTTTTTTTGATGAATATGGTGTGAGTCGGTCGCACTGAGCTGGCGCTACCGTTCGCTCCCATACAGCGCTGTACTGAGACGCTCTGAAACAGCGAACCATGGCCATGCACAGCGACTACTAGCGGTCGCTCTCAATGCCTCGCTACAGACACTCATCTGACGGTACCTGGCGCTAGTAATGAATCAGCCTGCCCGTTTAACATATTTCATTCAAATAACCCAAGTGCAGTTACATCCATTAGAACCCTAATAAATAATGCTTAAAGGAGCAGTATCGCGAAATTTGCATTAAAAAAGATAAATAATTAAATAGCCACACAATAGCTTATAACATGTGTATAAATAATGTGGCGATAGAAAAAGGAAAAAATATCTGCCTTACTTTTAAATTGTATAATTACAATGGCTCAGTCCATTTGCTGAATAGGGGGATCTGCTGGGTTGTATTTAGTGAGCTGCTTCATTTAGCCCACTGGTCTCCTAGCAACACTTTACCTCAGAGGCTGACACTGTAATCAGTGGTAACGGCTGTGTGTGTGTGAGCTGCTGCTTTTGTTATGAGACCAGGTGACTCAAATGTGTCAAATCTATACAAAATAAACTAAACTGACTGAAAATAACTGAAATTCTTCTTTGAATAACTGTGCAGGAAAATCTAAAGGTATTAAAGTGGAACAAAACCCTGAGTGGCCGACCCTGAAGTCTATAAGACCCGCCCATTGACCTTGCCCCTTGAGCATTCTAAATCGGGATGCCCCTGGATAACCACAGATCCCCCCATTTTTCTGGCGCGCTCACGCAGATAGTCATTTAGACAGGCCGGGCGACCAGGAAGGTTACTGCTCAGGCTCCCCATCTGCGTGCAAACAGCGCTGATTGGATGAGAGCCCGCGCATGCGCTGTGGGACAGGGAAAGGTACGCTTTCACAGGCGAACTTGGGGATTTCACATATCAGGGCATCCCAAGTCGGGATGCCCCTAGGGGCACAAAACAAAACTCCAGATAGTGAAAATCCTGGGTTGGGCTTTGCTCAAAACACACAAAGCTGAAAGAAAGATCATATGGAAAAATGAAAAATAAGAATATGAAAGAGAAAATGGTAAACTGAAAGATTCTGCACCAGAGCCAACATGAAGGGAAAACTGTCAAAATAAAAAAATGTTTAGAGCAAAAAAACAGGATGTAAACATAAAATTCCAATTCTGAAATAAAATAACCCCCCCCCCAAAAAAAAAAGTAAAAACTGGCGAGTCTGAGATTTGAACCAATGACTCTCTGGTTCAAAGACGTTTAATTTACCAATCAGCTAAATGACTTCTAGAGCTTTTCTCTCTGTTTTAGATATATGAGTTCTGGCCAGGCAATGTTGCAATGTTGTTATCTTATGCTGGACGGCTGCCAGCACTGAACAGCTGGTACTTTGATACATTGTTTCACCCCTCTCCTCAGCGTGGAACAGGCCAGAGATTCTCATCAGACATAAACATGAGCTATTAGTCTCCTGCTGCACAATACAGACATCATTTTTTTCTACATTTGTAATTCTTACTCCAACACTTACCTACATTCAAAGTACCATTTAAATATGTCACCAAGAAAAATTTGCGATACTGCTCCTTTAAAAATCAAAATGAATTCAATATTAGACTATCAATGTGGAATGCCCAATTCATCCATATAACGTATTATACCAATATCATCCATCCAAAGTACAAAGTCAGACCAATCGATCCATATAAAGTGACAGGTGCTCTTTAAATAGTAAATAAATATAAAAAAATCCAACTAATGTTCAAATAACTTCATATGACTAGATAATGAGAAAAGAGATACTGTCCTGTTCTTAAAGTGGACCAAAATCCAGCGTGATCGGCCCTGGAATCCCCCAGGTAGCCCCCCAGGTCGTCCCGTTCACTTACCTTCTCGGTCCAACAACAACGCATGCGCGAGCCGCAACAGCATCCCCGCTATCCCTCTAGCAGGGTGTGCGCCTGTGTCAAGCATTTGTGAATGGCTGGTGCGGGCACGCTCCCCGTTAGAGGGAAGCAGGGGATGCAGCCGCCAGTGTGCTCGGATCCGCTGGCCTTAGACGCTGAATGGCGTGACATCAGCGGCTCCGAGCACGCTGATTGGACAAGCGGCCGTGCATGCGCCGGAGGACCGGGAAGAGGTGAGTTGCGCTCAACGATCTGGGGGGTTTCACACAGTGGAGCATCCCTCATCAGACTTAAAGTACAATGTATCCACTAGGAATCGGTGAACTCACCCCAACAAGCTCCGCCGCTCTCCTGCAGCTTTCCAAGAACACAGCATACAACACAACATATTCATCCCTACCGGGGCAATTCAGATTAAAAATATATTTACCTCTTTGTACCTCCTGGCGCTGTCGTTTTTCACCCCTCAGTGGCGGCCCTGCAAAGAGGAAGTGTCGCTGGGTTTCCTGACGCTTTGCATTGTGGGTTATGGCGGTTAATTCCAGTCAGAAGCACGGCTGGGATGCTGGGAAAGGAAGAAGCTTCCTGGGTGCTCCAAGATGGCTGCAGCCAGGAGACAGACGGTGAGGCGGCCTTTCTAGCTTTGAGTGAATGCAGGAGCAAATGTAAGTGCTGACAATGCTTCAGTATCATGCAGATGGGGCAAGTGAGCTTTAATCCACTTTAGTCCACTTTAATCCGGCCCTGCTGCTGAGGTAAAGGAGCTCACTTAAACCGGACCTTAACCATGATTTATTGAAAAGCCCAAACCCTTAAAAAACTATTCCCCAGCATCTAAAGTTAATATATTTTATGTTTTTAGTCACTTATTATTCTTTCCCCCACCAGGCTACAACTCTGTTCAGTACTTTAGGATACGGGCACCGCCATCTTGACTCAGAAGCATCACACTTACTGAGGAGAGAAGAGTGGGATAAAGTACAGGGGGGCAGGTTATAGCTGTGATTTGCTCAGACAGAGCAGAGCTTGGGTCAGGAAAAGGTCAGCAATCCCAGAATGCAGAGCAGCTCAGTCAGAAGGCACTTCCTGTTTGCAGGCTGCCTGTTGTTCCATGAGCCGCCATCTTGGATGTTTAAAGGCTCATAACATGCAGTAGATGCAGGTAGGATGATTTTTAATGTGAGCAATCTGTATGTACAGGGTGGGGGAAACATATAAGATAGGCTCTTATTCAGAGTGAGGATCCGGATTAATGTGGGCAATCTGTATGTACAGGGTGGGGGAAACATATAAGATAGGCTCTTATTCAGGGTGAAGGTCCGGATTAATGTGGGCAATCTGTATGTACAGGGTGTGAGAAACATATAAGATAGGCTCTTATTCTGGGTGAAGGTCCGGATTAATGTGAGCAATCTGTATGTACAGGGTGTGGGAAACATATAAGATAGACTCTTATTCAGGGTGAAGGTCCGGATTAATGTGGGCAATCTGTATGTACAGGGTGCGGGAAACATATAAGATAGGCTCTTATTCAGGGTGAAGGTCCGGATTAATGTGGGCAATCTGTATGTACAGGGTGTGGGAAACATATAAGATAGACTCTTATTCAGGGTGAAGGTCCGGATTAATGTGAGCAATCTGTATGTACAGGGTGTGAGAAACATATAAGGTAGACTCTTATTCAGAGTGAAGGATCGCTTTAATGTGAGGTAATAGGGGTACTGAGGGGCAATAGAAGGCGTTTTATGGAAATAGATGGCAGCCAGGGGCAGTTTAAATCTGTCAGGGCAGAATTTACTGCAGCACAGAGGCCTGGGTTAATGGGGGGCAATAAGAAAGTATTTTCTACACAACAGAGGGGCAAGTTAGACCTGCCAGGGTAACATTTGGTGCTGCACAGAGGGTTTCTATGGGGGCAATAGAATGGAGGATTTGGGGCCCATTGGGGCAATTCTGTCACTGAGGTAATAGAGGTGCTAAGGGACAATAGAAAGGAAGTATGACACCCATGGGCACTTTTACTCACCAGGGCAGAATTTAGTGTAGCACAGAGGGGTAACACGGATGCTAAGGGGCAATAGAAAGGATTTCCTGAAAATGGGGGAAATTTAGACCTGTCACGGTAGTTTCTAGTGCAGCACAGAGGGGTATCTGAGGTAAAGGGTTCTGGAAGGCTATGTAAAGAGTTATCTAGGCAATTGGGGGCATTTTGGACCTGTCAGGGCAACATTAGGTGAGGTAACCAGCGGCCCAAGGGGCAATAGAAAAGATTACTTGAAACACTGGGTTAATTTAGAACCGTCACTGTAATTGTCTAGTGTAACCCAGAGGGCCAAACATGGCCCAGCCTCAGCGCCCTATATTTACAGGGCCCCGCTTCACTCTTCTTGGTGTACGGTTGCTAATAGCAACAGATGGCAGTAAAAACTGTTTCCATAAAAAATTTGCTAACATAAAAAATGCGGGCAGGCTGATTCATTACTAGCGCCAGGTACCGGCAGATGAGCGTCTGTACAGCGGCGCTAAGAGCGACCACTTTGATTGGCCATGAGTCGCTATTACAGAGCACCTCAGTCGCTGTAGTAACATGGCCGGCATTGATGAATTTGATGTGTGAGTTGCTCTAACACCAGTACAGAGCTATATGGGAGCGAACGGTAGCGACTGGTCAGTGTGAGCGACTCAAACCATATTCATCAAAAAAAGCTCACGCAGCGCCGGCGCTCAAAATTGTGTCGCTGTAGCCCAGAGCGCCAGACGCTGTGTGATTAAAGTCTGTTTTTGAACACATATCCACCAGTAACAAAGCGAAAACACATGGAATGACATTGTTATTACATTGTGACATTAACACTTTAACACCAGACCTGTAATGACAATTCTGCATAAAAATATAAAAAATCCCAAAAAGTTTTCAAAAACTCTTTCTAGGCCACAATGATTTGAGAGAAAAAATATTAAAAACAAAAAACCTGTTTAAAGTGAAGAAAAGTAACGTCCATTGAAATGTATGGGAGAGCGACAGGTGATACCAGGAGCTCTGGAAGGCAGAGCGCCGGCGGTATACGCTGAGCCGTCTGTGATGATGAATCAGGCACTACATGGCGCTGTTAGAGTCACTCACCGGAATTACTTTGATAAATGTGGTATTGCGTACAGCGCCCTGCGGTCACCGTAATACCTGCTGCAATCCCTTGATGAATAAACCCCTAGGTCAGCATCTTGGCTGAACTTTTCTATCATATGTTTTTGTGTGGCAAGTTGCCATGGAAACCTTTTTTTTTGGCTTGTGTACTACGTGACGGCACATGTTCTCCCCACACGTGCAGACTCCACCCAGCAGGAAGTATGGATGGGACCCTCCCATGACAGGCCAGGCCTGTTCCTCCCCCAGCAACCCTTGCAGGCACCCGATCCTGTGCTCCCTGTCCAGGAGGGGAGGGGGCAGCTGGCAGGATGCTGCGACCATTGCTGGGCCCCGCATCCCCCCTCAGGGCCACGGTGAGCTTGTTTGTTTCTTGCAGAGCTTTGCAATTTTCGCTTCCCCCCCCCCTTTTGCTGGCTGCAGACCCTCGAGCTTTCCCAGACAGATTAGGATTAGCCTGGCTGCTGCACAGCGCTCGTGTTTCCTGTCCCCGGGCCAGACTGAAGGTGCATCATCTGCCAGCAGATTGGGGAAAAGTTTTCCTTCAGGCACTTAGAAGTGTTTTTGTTATTGTCACCTGGCAACCAATCAGGATGTAGCTTTCTGCTCCTTAAAGTGGCCCAAATCACAGGATTTTGACTAACCTGGGTCTTGGTCTTTGCCCCCGGGGCACCCCACTGTGTGATACCCCCCTGATCACCGTAGCCAACTCACCTCTTCACAGTCCTACGGCGCATACGTGCGCTCGTCCAATCAGCACGCTGGTAGCCGCTAATGTCACGTCGTCTAAGCTTCGTCTAATGCGAGCGGGTCCGAGCGCACTGGCGGCCGCATCCCCCGCTTACCTCTAACAGGGAGCATTCACAGATGCTTAGCGCAGGCAAACGCCCTGCTAGAGGGATAGCGGGGAATGCGGCTCACGCATGCGCCGTTGGACCGGGAAAGAAGGTAAGTGTATGGGGCGACCTGGGGGTTTCACACAGCAGGGCATCTCGATTTTGGATGCCCCGGGGGGGAGGGAATCGATCGGCTCAGGAATCTTTTAGATTCCCAAGTTGATCGACATGAGTTTTGGTCCGCTTTAAAGTGAACCAAGAGCCAAAAATGACTTTATGTCCCTTTAAGACTCTCCCCCAGTTTGGGATGCCTCTACAGTTAAAGATCCTTAGGAAGCCAAAACTGGGTATTAGACCCTATGATGGGGGGCAGGAAGTAGCTGCACACTTCAGTGACTCCTGTCCCTGGATTGTGTATATTTGCCTAGCTATTAACTGCCCCCCAAAGGAAAAGTAAGTATGTCCCTAATGCTGGGCTCACTGATGGTCTAAGGGTGGGTTAGGTTATTTAAGTGTCCCTGTGATCCAGGATCCACCCTGGCACAAAGTTGCAAAGGAGGCTGTAGGTCCGCTTTAAAGTGGACCAAAATCCCACTCGAGATCCACCCGGGAATTTATAAGATTCCCAGGGCGATCCATTCCCTCCCATAATCGGGACGCCCCACTGTCTGAATCACCCCAGGTTGGCCCATACACTTACCTTCTTTCCTGGTACAACGGCGCATGCGCAAGCCAAGGCTGCATCCCCGCTATCCCTCTAGCAGGGCGCGTGCCCGGCCATTGCAAATGGCCAACGCGGGCACGCTCCCTGTTAGAGGGAAGCGGGGGATGTGGCCACCAGCGCGATTGGAGCCGTTCGCCTTAGATGACGTGACATCAGCAGCTCAGAGCGCCCTGATTGGATGAGCGGTCGCGCATGCGCCGTAGGAACCGGGAAGAGGTGAAGTGATTTCGGCGATCTGGGGGGTTTCACGCAGCAGGGCATCCCCGATCGGGGGGAAAGGGCTGAAACGCAGGATAGTCAAAATCGTGGGTTTTGGTTCACTTTAGAGAGAACCAAGAGCCAAAAATGACTTTATGTCCCTTTAAGACTCCCCCCCCCCCCCCCCCAGTTTGGGATGCCTCTACAATTAAAGATCCTTGGGAAGCCAAAACCAGGCATTAGACCCTATGATGGGGGCCAGGATGTAGCTGCATACTTTCTTTCTACTTGCTGCCCCCCAAAGGAAAAGTAAGTATGTTCCTAATGCTGGGCTCACTGATGGTCTAAGGGTGGGTTAGGTTATTTAAGTGTCCCTGTGATCCAGGACCCACCATGGCACAAAGTTGCAAGGGAAGGCTGTATGTCCGCTTTAAGTGGACCAAAACTCACTCGCGATCTGCCTGTGGAATCTATAAGATTCCCAGGGCGATCCATTCCCTCCCTCCGGGGCATCCAAAATCGGGATGCCCCGCTGTCTCAGAGCACGCTGATTGGACGAGCGGTCGCACATGCGCCGTAGGACTGGGAAAAGGTGGGTTGATTTCGGCGATCTGGGGGGTTTAATGCAGCAGGGCATCCCCGATCAGGGGAAAGGACCAAAACCCAGGATAGTCAAAATTCGTGGTCAGAGTAAAAAATGACTTTATATCCCTTTAAGACACTCCCCCAGTTTGGGATGCCTCTACAGTTAAAGATCCTTAGGAAGCCAAAACCAGGCATTAGACCTATGATGGGGGGCAGGAAGTAACTGCACACTCAGTGACTCATGTCCATGGATTCTGTATATTTGCGTAGCTATTAACTGCCCCCCCCCCCCCCCCCCCCCAATGGCTGCTAGGAAAAGTAAGTATCTCTCTAATGCTGGACCCACTGATGGTCTGAAGGTGGGTTAGGTTATTTAAGTGTCCCTGTGATCCAGGACCCACCCTGGCACAAAGTTGCAAAGGAGGCTGTAGGTCCACTTTAAAGTGGATCAAAACTCACCATGGAATCTAAGAGGCAGGCTTACTCCCTCCCCAACAGGGCTTACAGATTCAGAATGTCCCGCTGTGTAAAAAGTGTCAGGTCACCCAATAAACTCACCTTCTTACTAATCCAATGGTGCATGCGCTGCCCGAGGCCGCCGTCCTTGTATAGCAAGGTGCAGGTATTTGTGAATGGCCGGCGCATGCGTGCGCCCTGTTAAAAGGGAAGCGATGATGTGGCCGCCAGCGCATTCGGCACCCCTCAGCTCTTCTCGGCTACACTCGGCCCTTAAAGTGGACTGAAACCCAGCTGGATCGGCCCATTCCTTCTCCGCGTCCTAGGGCATTCTAAATTGGGATTCCCCGCTGTGTAGAACCCCTCAGGTCGCCCCATACACTTACCTTGCTTCCCGGTCCAACGGCACATGCACGAGCCATGGCAGCATCCCCGCTCTCTCCCTCTAGCCGGGTGCGTGCCCACGCCGGCCATTCGTGAATGGCGGGCGCGCTCCCTGTTAGAGGGAAGAGCGAGATGCACCCACCAGCGCGCTCGGAGCCGCTGAGCTTAGACGTCCATAAACTAGCGACTCCGAGTGCGTTGATTGGACGAGCGGCCGTGCATGCGCCGTAGGACCGCGGCGAGGTGAGTTGATCCGGGAGATCTGGGGGGTTTCACATAGCGAGGCACCCCCGATCGGGGGGGGGGAGAGGACCAAAAGCCAGGATAGTCAAAATCCTTTTGTTCGTTTTGGTCCACTTTAAAGAGACTCCTTGGGGCATCCCGATTTGTGACCCCCCACGGACCCCAAAACACTCACCCTCTCCCGGAGCCCTCGCCACGTCTGTGCTCTCCGGCCGCATCCCCGCTCACCTCTAGCCGCGTGCGCTGGTGCCCGGCCTTTCTGAATGGGCGGCACGGTCACGCTACGGCTGCAAGGTGGGCGGCCCAAGCGGCTTAGCCGGCAGCGGTGTCGAAGGGAGCTCAGTGACAGTGACCGCGCTGATTGGCTGACCGCGCCACTTAGCCAATCGCCCGAGTCTGTGCCGGGGGAATGCCAGTAAGGTGAGTAGAATGGGCCACCTGAAACACAGCGGGCCATACCAATTCGGGATGCCCCCCCACCTCGAGAGGAACAACACAACAGTAAGTAAAATTTAGGTTTACTAACACTTTGGATTGTGCAACTTCAAAAATACGGATAATCTTGCACACAGTTAAAAATATAACCCCCTGTCCCCTCCCCCGCCAGGTTTTCCTCTATTCTCTCCGCAGGTACCACTCGCCCCTGCGGCTCCCGCACCAGCCGGTCCCCGACCTGCGCAAGACCCTGTCCCAGTATGTGCGCTATCTGCAGCCATTGGTCAGCGAGGAGGAGCTGGAGAGCACCCGGGAGCTGGTGGAGGAGTTCCTGCGCCCCGGGGGACAAGGAGCCGAGCTGGAGAGACAGCTGAACAAGAGAGCCGAGCGCACCGACAACTGGGTGAGGCCGCGGGAGATTACTGCGCCACACTGATATCTGGGCCAAAACCCGCGGCGATCGGCCCGCGAATCTATAAGATTCCTGGGCTGATCGATTCTCTCCCCCCGGGGCATCCAAAATTGGAATGCTCCACTGTGTGAAACACCCCCCCCCAGGTTGCCCCATACACTTACCTTCTTTCCCAGGCCCACGGCGCATGCGTGAGCCGTGGCCACATCCGCTGCTATCCTTTTAGCAGGGTGTGTGTCTGCACCAGGCATTTGTGAATAGCCGGCGCAGGCACACTCCCTGTTAGAGGGTAGCAGAGGGTGCAGAGCCGCTGGCCTTAGATGACGTGACATCAGCGCATCCAAGCGCGCTGATTGGATGAGTAGCCGCGCATGCGCCGCAGGTCTGGGAAGAGGTCACTTGATTTCGACGATCTGGGGGGTTTCACACAGCGGGGCATCCCCGGTCGGGGTGCCCCGGGGGAAAGGACCAAAACCTAGGATAGTCAAAATCCTGGGTTTTGGCCTACTTTAAGGTCGGGGCTGTAATAGAGACAAGATGCATGTAACCCTCCACATGCTGTGTAAGGTGGTGGTGATTGGTTCAGTTGTAAAAACTGGGATTCTTAAAGTGGACCAACACCCAGGGGGGATCGGCCCGGGAATCTATAAGATTCCCGGACCGATCAGATCCCTCCCCGCGGGGCATCCGAAATCGGGATGTCCCGCGGGGAGGAACCCCCCAGGAGGCCCACAATCCTTACCTTACCGGCGATCCAACGGCGCATGCGCGAGACGCGGCCGCGTCTCTCGCTTCCCTCTAGCAGGGCGCGCTCCCGCGTCGGCCGTTTTGTGAATGGCCGGCGCAGGCGCGCTCCCTGTTAGAGGGAAGCGAGAGACGCAGCCAATGACAGCGCTCTGGTATGCGCGTCCAAGCGGCTTTGGACGCGCATACCAGAGCGGCTCTGAGCGCTGTCATTGGCCGGACGAGGTCACGTGGGAGCGGGGAGAGGTGAGTTTTTGCGGCGATCGGGGGGGTTTCACACAGCGAGGCACCCCCGATCACGGTGCCTCACCTAAGTGGACCAACACCCAGGATAGTCAAAATCCTGGGTGTTGGTCCACTTTAAAGCAAACCAAAACCTCAGATTTTCACTCACCTGGGTTTTGGCCGCCTTTACATGGACATCCCGAATTTGGGATAACCAGGTTTGCCAATTCACTCACCTTGTCCTCCGCCCCCATGGCACTCATCCAATAGGAACTGTCTGCTGTGCATATTCATGCCCATTAAAGAATTCTTAATGAACGGATTTCCTGGCGTCTCCACCTTCCTCTGTTGCGCGCACCCGTCGTCTACCATTCTCAGGCTTTTTTCTCATGAATTGAATCTTTTACTACCATGAGAATTTTTTTCTACCCTTATTGAATCGAGGCCATAGTATTTCTTCTTCCACATATAGTACAAAATACACAAAAAAATACACACATATAAACAATAAATGGATCTAGAGTACCGTGGATAATGCCATACATATTCCCATATGATGCAGTATATGAAGGTAATTATATGGTAAATATTTTGGCTTCAGTATGTATTTCTAGCAGCACTTATATATTTTATCTAATTAATAAATCATTCTAAACAAACAAATATAAGAGAAAGTGTTTAGTGCAATCAATATAGCAAACAAAATTACAAATAACATACATAGTAACTCAATGATAACCTGCAGTGACCAGTTCTGCAGTAGCATATTGCACAATCGTGATAACCTGTAGCACTAGCCTCGGTAGTAAGCAGCATCAGCTAACATAATACATATTAACAAACTGAAAGTAGTAGTAAACATTCTTCAATCAATAACTTTATTGTAGCCATATAACATACCTCCCAACATGTAAAGATGGGAAAGAGGGACACACAGGCATGCGCGCCACTCATTTTTGGCCCATTAAGACACGCCCCCAGCCACGCCCATACCACACCCCTAAACACTGAATTCCCCACCCATCGGCACCTTACCTACCTTCAGCACCAGGGGAGGGTGGCAGGGCGAGGGGGGTTACCCTGTGATTGGACATCCACATTGAAGTGGAACAAAACTCACCTGGGCTGGCCCTGGAATCTAACGGATTCAAAACTCACTCCTTCCTGTCTCTGCCGGTGATGTGAATATCTTTAGCTGCATCCCCGGGCTGTGTGCGCTCCCACTGCTGGGGATGTGAATATCATCAGCTGCATCCCCAGCATCCCCGGGCTGTGTGCGCTCCCACTGCTGGGGATGTGAATATCATCAGCTGCATCCCCAGCATCCCCGGGCTGTGTGCGCTCCCACTGCTGGGGATGTGAATATCATCAGCTGCATCCCCAGCATCCCCGGGCTGTGTGCGCTCCCACTGCTGGGGATGTGAATATCATCAGCTGCATCCCCAGCATCCCCGGGCTGTGTGCGCTCCCACTGCTGGGGATGTGAATATCATCAGCTGCATCCCCAGCATCCCCGGGCTGTGTGCGCTCCCACTGCTGGGGATGTGAATATCATCAGCTGCATCCCCAGCATCCCCGGGCTGTGTGCGCTCCCACTGCTGGGGATGTGAATATCTTTTGCTGCATCCCCAGCATCCCCGGGCTGTGTGCGCTCCCACTGCTGGGGATGTGAATATCATCAGCTGCATCCCCAGCATCCCCGGGCTGTGTGCGCTCCCACTGCTGGGGATGTGAATATCATCAGCTGCATCCCCAGCATCCCCGGGCTGTCAGGCTGTGTGCGCTCCCACTGCTGGGGATGTGAATATCATCAGCTGCATCCCCAGCATCCCCAGGCTGTCAGGCTGTGTGCGCTCCCACTGCTGGGGATGTGAATATCATCAGCTGCATCCCCAGCATCCCCAGGCTGTCAGGCTGTGTGCGCTCCCACTGCTGGGGATGTGAATATCATCAGCTGCATCCCCAGCATCCCCGGGCTGTCAGGCTGTGTGCGCTCCCACTGCTGGGGATGTGAATATCATCAGCTGCATCCCCAGCATCCCCGGGCTGTGTGCGCTCCCACTGCTGGGGATGTGACTATCATCAGCTGCATCCCCAGCATCCCCGGGCTGTGTGCGCTCCCACTGCTGGGGATGTGAATATTATCAGCTGCATCCCCAGCATCCCCGGGCTGTGTGCGCTCCCACTGCTGGGGATGTGAATATCATCAGCTGCATCCCCAGCATCCCCGGGCTGTGTGCGCTCCCACTGCTGGGGATGTGAATATCATCAGCTGCATCCCCGGGCTGTTTGCGCTCCCACTGGTGGGTATATGAATATCTTTTGCTGCATCTCCAGCATCCCCGGGCTGTCGGGCTGTGTGCGCTCCCACTGCTGGGGATGTGAATATTATCAGCTGCATCCCCAGCACCCCCGGGCTGTGTACACTCCCACTGCTGGGGATGTGAATATTATCAGCTGCATCCCCAGCATCCCCAGCATCCCCGGGCTGTGTGCGCTCCCACTGCTGGGGATGTGAATATTATCAGCTGCATCCCCAGCATCCCCGGGCTGTGTACACTCCCACTGCTGGGGATGTGACTATCATCAGCTGCATCCCTAGCATCCCCGGGCTGTGTGCGCTCCCACTGCTGGGGATGTGAATATCTTTTGCTGCATCTCCAGCATCCCCGGGCTGTCAGGCTGTGTGCGCTCCCACTGCTGGGGATGTGAATATTATCAGCTGCATCCCCGGGCTGTGAGGCTGTTTGCGCTCCCACTGCTGGGGATATGAATATCATCAGCTGCATCCCCAGCATCCCCGGGCTGTGTGCGCTCCCACTGCTGGGGATGTGAATATCATCAGCTGCATCCCCAGCATCCCCGGGCTGTGTGCGCTCCCACTGCTGGGGATGTGAATATTATCAGCTGCATCCCCGGGCTGTGTGCGCTCCCACTGCTGGGGATATGAATATCATCAGCTGCATCCCCAGCATCCCCGGGCTGTCAGGCTGTGTGCGCTCCCACTGCTGGGGATGTGAATATCATCAGCTGCATCCCCAGCATCCCCGGGCTGTCAGGCTGTGTGCGCTCCCACTGCTGGGGATGTGAATATCATCAGCTGCATCCCCAGCATCCCCGGGCTGTGTGCGCTCCCACTGCTGGGGATGTGAATATCATCAGCTGCATCCCCAGCATCCCCGGGCTGTCGGGCTGTGTGCGCTCCCACTGCTGGGGGAAAAGGTGAGTTTATACTGGGCGATCGGGGGGGTCTCACACAGTGAGCTATCCCAAATCAGGGTGCCTCGGGTGTAATAAACCCCGGAAAAGTGAAAATACTGGGTTTTATTCCACTTTAAAGAGGAACAAAACCCAATATTGTCACTATCTTGGGTTTTGTTCATTTCTGGAGAGACATTGCGATTAGGGATACCCCACTGTGTGTATTATTATTGTTTATTTATATAGCGCCATCATCTTCCGTAGCGCTTTACAAAGTAGTAGTTACAGACAGGGTAGAAACATACGGTGCATATACTATTTCAAATGCAGTTTTACAGAGTCGACAATGGATATTCTGAGTACAAGATACAATAGGAAAGAGAGCCCCGCCCTAGGAGCTTACAGTCTATAGGATGAGGGGTGGAGACGAGGGGGAAGGATCACACACAGTCAGTATTGAGCTTTGTGCCCTTTAGAAAATTGGTTAAGCCAGATTATATGCTTGTCTGAATAGGTGAGTTTTAAGGACATCTTAGAAGGTTTTGAGGGTTGGGGAGTGGCAGATTGAGTGGGGGAGGGCATTCCAGAAGATTGGAGTTGCACGTGAGAAGTCCTGGAGGCGGGCGTGAGAGGAGGTGACCAGGGTGGAGGACAGGAGAAGGTCGGCAGCAGAGCGGAGGCTGCGTCTAGGTTGATATTGTTGGATTAGAGATGAGATGTAGGGAGGGGCCTGGCTGGAGAGAGCTTTGTATGCTAGAGTTAGAGTTTTGAACAGGACTGGCTGTGGGACTGGCAGCCAGTGTAGGGATTGGCAGAGAGGCGCAGAACTGGAGGAGTGAGAGGAGAGATGGATGAGGCGAGCAGCAGAGTTCAGGATAGATTGGAGGGGTGCCAGTCTGTTAGTTGGGAAGCCACAAAGAAGGATGTTGCAGTAATCCAGTCGGGATATGACCAGGGCGTGCACTAGCATTTTAGTGGTGTCAGGTGAGAGGAAAGGACGGATGCGTGAGATGTTTTTAAGTTGGAGGCGACAGGAGGTGGCCAGGGAGTGAATATGTGGTTTGAAAGAGAGGGAAAATGACAAGTTCTGTCTTGTTATAACATACGCCCCAACAGGTGTATCCCTAAGGATCACCTGTAAACTAACCTTTTCTCTGTTCCCAAAGTGCATGCTCAGCCAAATAGGTTGTTAGGTGAGTGGACTGGCCAATGCAGGGAGTTTCACACAGCAGGGCATCCCTAATGGGGATGCATCATAAAGTGGTAGACCACCCCCAAGAGTCTTATTGACTCAAGGGGTGGATGTTTCTCTTTGACCCCCTCAACAGTAAAGTTAGCTCTGAGCTTTGGGCTATCCTGATCCCAGCTGCACACTGCTCGGGTTAGCTGGTGGTTGAAGGACGCAGCACCGTGGTGGGGATGAAGGCTCCATGCCTGGCATAAGCCCCGATTTTCCAGCGGTAAGAGGGTAACCGGGCGGGACGCTTGTGACGGTTGGAGGGTCCGTGAAGGTTGGGGGGTATGTTATAACATACCAAGTCAGTTTCAGATATACTAAACCTTATGGCCATTTTGGGTACTTGGCCCTTCGTCAGAGGTGAGCTCCAACGTTGGAGTCTAAAAGACGCTATGGCCAGCCGATTTCTTAATGACACAGCTGAAGGGGGAAGGCCAGTGGCTTGCTCTCCATTCAGCTTTACCAGGCCGCTCTGATGTTGGAGCCGCTTAGTAATGCTGAACGGGGCACCACCCACTGATTGGACGAGAGTCCACACATGTGGCTGGTTCTCCAGAGTAATACCCCACAATGTAGGTGCTATGGGCCACCTTACCTGTATGTATACACATGTTCTTTATGTTACATTCTCTATCCTCCCTCCATGTGACCCTCTGTCTTTTCTCCTCTAGCTCACAGACTGGAGGCAAGAATGTATTTACCTAGAGAACCACCTCCCACTCCCTGTACACTCCAGCCCGGCTGTCATCCTCCCCCAGCGGGAATACAGAGACTGGAGGGGACAGCTAAGGTATTCTACTATTTATTCATAACTCCTAACAGACACGTGCAGTACCTGTGTTTTAGTATGATCACATTTTTATTGATTTTCAAAGTAAGGGGAGTAGGGGGTACAGAAAAAAGGGGGTGTAGAGGGGAAGGGAGAGGGGGTACAGCATACACATTCCACAATTAGATACATTGACCAATCTGACGTCCCATCCTCACAGTCAATCAAATGATGCTGGTCACGTAATTGGCGGACAGAATCAATCTTTATATCGGTAGGCGAGGAAGTTTGTACGGGTTCTCTCAGTGGATCCCATGGGACCATTACTTCCTACGTATAGGTGGTCTCAGCGTGAAGCTATAAATTGAAATTGAATATGCCGTTTCTGCTTAGGGAAATGGCTAGATGTTGGGGAGTGAGTGGAGTGTGGCAACGGACAAGAGAGCTAACAGCCAGACGAGAGGTTCTAGAGAATGTAGTGAGACAGCACCCGGGATTTGGTGGATGGGGCCACTATAAAATTATACCATGAGCCTGAGCGGGCCCCTGAAGATGCCAGGGGCCCTGGCATTTGCCAGGTTTGCCCTGTGCTGGCGCCGGCACTGCACATTCTTGAGCAGATCTTAATTTCAGGGCTCATGTTTATTAAAATAGGGAGTCCTGGAACATCCGCGATCACATTTTGGTCCTCCGCTCTAGTGACGGTAGCTGCAACCTGGACGTCACAACCAATGGTGATCTGGGGAGATCTCAGGTCAGTAGAGAGGCATCCCGTTCATGGTTCTTGGGTCTATCTATAAGATTGTATTAGGGATGGGAGGTGTGAGTCCTGGTAATCCAACCATCCCGCTCAAGGCACCAAGAACCTGTCTGTGGCTTATTTATCGTAGTGTCTGTGTTTAATACAGCAGTAATTAAGTGTACCTGTTGTAGTGAAATATATATTTAGAAGCTAGTGGCCTTGCTGACACGCTGTCGCTCTGCCTGCAATGTGTGGTCCTTAACCCCAAATAAACAAACAGCTCTGGGACCTACAGATGTAGCATTTCTTAAAGGGATTCAGCAGGAGGCAATGGAAAGCATTGGCCCATTGTGTAGGGCTACACCTGGCAATGTCCTGAACTTTTTTCCAAAATTAACTTTGTTGGTGATATATACCGTTTAATTGTTTTACCTTTAATTTCTCTTTCTCACAAGGAGGTGTGGGCGTGGCTATGCAGACCAGGGAGAATGTAATGGTGTGCTTGTGCACAAGCTGAGAGGGAGCTTGGGGTGTGTGGCCAGGGGCATAGCTAGGGGGAGCTGGGGGGCACTTGGGGGGGGCCTGAGAACAGGTGGGGGGTATCATTTCGAATCTTTGCCCCGGGTGCCAGAAAGCCTAGCTACTCCTCTGGGTGCGGCCTTTGGTCACAGGAGGATTTTTATTTGTTGACTATCAGAGATCAGAGGAAGAGGGAGAAATCAGACATTGTAAATCTTGTTCCAAGCTGCACAGAAGCTCCAAAAATCGCTAAACAAAATTCTCTTAAAGTGGACCAATCACCGGGATTTTGACTATACTGGTGATTGGTTCTTGCCCCAGGGGAATTGGGATACCCCATTGTGTAACCCCCCCCCAATGACCCACTGTACTCACCTTTCCGTCGTACCCACGGTGCTTGTGCGAGCGCTCGTCCAATCACCGCTTCATGCCGTGCATACTAATGTAGAGCATAAAGCCATTGTCTTGAACGGTGCGCATACACATTCCTGGCTCCACTGTGAAGTGCGCGTTCTTGCACGCCCAGCTTATCTGACATGCTGAGGTTCATTTACACCCCTCGCCGTGCAGAGGAATAAAGAGGAATCAAGAAACTGGATGATAGCCCTTCAGGCAGACCATGGATGGTTGACCAATGAAACATTCCCACCTATTTGCCTTGTGTTGTTCATTAGCTAGAGAGTCCCAGGATGAGGGGATGGTTTGGACCATTGGTTGCTTCCAGAGGTCATACTAAAATATATTTTCTTCTCAATTGCAGATTTGCTTCTAAATTAATCTGTGGTGTCCTGGACTTCAAAGCCAGAATTGAAAGGTGAGTCTGATTTATAGTACTTTAGATAAGAGTACCACTGTATATATACCAGTGTTAGCAATACACAAGACAACCTGGGCAGTGTATCAGTTGAGTAGGTTGATTGCCCAGTGGTTTTCCCAAAAAGTTGCCAACTATTGGTCCACCATCAACATTAGAAGACGCAGTGATGACCCAGGAAACTTATACTTTCACAATATTAAAGGCTTTATTTATTTTCCTTCTTCTTAGTCCTGGTGGTCTTGAGGAGCTCTGGCGAGGTCAGCCTCTATGTCCCGATCAATATCATAAATTCTTCGGGTCCTGTAGAGAACCTGGATACAAGAGAGATCGAATCCTTCTACACCCACCCAACAAAGCGCATCATGTGACCGTCTGTAAGAACTACCAGGTAATGAAAATGCCATAGGCTGCCTGACCTCTTTTTCAGGTGGTCTCCCTGGTTTGGGGGGATATGAAGAACCTTGTGGTAGAAGCAATGGTGTGGACTGGCCTTGGGTGGGTTGGTACATGCTGCCCAGTGCTTGGTTTGAATGAATCAGGCCTCCGATTCCTACAGCTGAGCCTATTTTTACTGGTTGACCTGGAGTCATTTGACCAGGGCCA
This sequence comes from Gastrophryne carolinensis, assembly GCA_027917425.1. NCBI lineage: Eukaryota > Metazoa > Chordata > Amphibia > Anura > Microhylidae > Gastrophryne > Gastrophryne carolinensis. The sequence continues at coordinate 27,644,644 of CM051235.1, read as the reverse complement.
GCTCCAGGTTTGTGGGAGCCCTTGGGCAAAAGAGTCTTAGTGGGCCCCAAAGTAGTGAGTTACATAATGTCACCTATCAGTTCCGCTGCCACAAATGGGTCATTTCCTCCTGCTAACTGCCCGCCAGTCCTTGTCAGTTGTCACCTGGTTCTCGCCACCTTCTGAGCTTCCATTAATTGCCCTCCTGCTGATTATCCCTTGCTGCTGAGGCCAGCCATGAGCAGGTCTGCACAAAGCACCCGGCATTCGGTGGTTCGGGTCCACTGTAAAATAATACCATGAGCCTGAGTGGGCCCCTGAAGATGCCAGGGGCCCTGGCAATTGCCCAGATTTCCCCCGTGCTGGCGCTGGCCCTGCATTTGACATTCATTCTTGAGCAGATCTTAATTCCAGGGCTCATGTATATTAAAATAGGGAGTCCTGGAACATCTGTTACCCCATTAAGGTGTATATTTCTAGTATGGTAGCCAGGGGTGTAGCTGGGGGGGGGGGGGGGGGGCGCACATACCCTGGGTGTAGCAGGTCAGGGGGGTGCCAAAGAGGGGCCTGAGCAGAGGTGAGGGGTATATGCACAATAGTCTTAATTACCTGGGGCTCAGGGTGGGTCTACTTTCCCTTTCTCTATTACAACCTGTGCCAGCCTAGCCCTAGGTTATTCTGCAGCCTGTTCAAGATTTGAAGATCACACCCCCACCTTCTCACATCTCTTTCATGTTTTACTAGAAAGTGTCTCTCAAAGCTATAAGAGGGTGCTTACATATTACACCAGAAAATGTGCTCACAGATTGTAAGAGGTTTGCTTACATTGTGCACACACGTTGTAAGGAGGCACTTACATGTCTCCATTTTGTCAATAGAGAAAAGAAAGAAAATGTTTGTTTAACCATTTTGTAAAATGTTTTCCCCTTTTTTTTTTGACCTCTTGCAGTTTTTTGAGCTTAACGTTTACAACAGCGATGGCTCCCCGCTGACGGAAGATCAGATTCACCAGCAGATGCTCTTCCTGCGAGCGCACTCTAAAAAGACCGATAAGGAGCCGGTGGGTGTGCTGACCACCGACCACAGGAACAGCTGGGGAAGAGCGTATGGTACCCTCATCAGGGGTAAGTCCTTCCATAGTTTCATGAATCTAAAGTGTTGTAAGTAATGGGGGATTTTCTCAAAGCAGAACTAAAGTCTTGAAGGGAGTCAGGCCTTCAGGTCGGCTTTGGCAGTACAGGTCATATACGACATTAGGTTCTAAGCAGCGCCTGTCATCTTGGGTACACTTCTTTCTGGCACAATCTTGTAATCTTGTACTAGCTCCTTTTGACCGGTTCCTGTGTACTGGTGTCCAATTAAGGTCCACTTACTTATATATGTGTCGTTATCTGCATCTTAGACTGTCACAACTTCCAGACTTCCTCTGCTCAGATCTTATACAGGCTCTTTGAAAAATCAATGAGTACTGGACTAATTCTAATTAAATTGGTTCTAGCTTATATGTCTCAACTCTCCACCCACTAATACCAACTGCAACATTCTTGGTAACATCTACATCTATAGGTTAATGACTCACTAACTAAAACCTTGTAGCCAAAACAATGACACACACACACACACACAAATTCTTGCAAGAAAGGGGGGGGGGCATTATTAGGGGAACACGAGGGTGGGAAGAGGGGGTAGGATCTGTGGGGTCTTCTCTCCTGGGAGTGATGGGGGATGCAGGTGCGTGAAAGGAAATAGGTCTTAGTTACTGGGAAAGTGGTCTAGTGTCCTACCCAGGCATTACAGTCTTAGATATAGTTACTACACCAGAAAACTGTAGAACCCTCTAAGGGGTAGTCCTGGGATGGGCTGGAACCCTTGCCATCCTGGGGTGTCTCCATCGGATCTGGGCTGGTGGTGATCCGTGTCTGTAGGCCAGTAGCAGGGTACAGAAGGGGTAGCTTACCCTGGCAGGGGATGTCCGTCTCCTTCTCCGCAGCCATGGATCCAGGTCTAGAGATCGGTGGCAAGTAGTGTCCCCAACAATGCACCATTGGGACGCCCCGGGGAGCTCCTCCGCGGCCTGGATGTCCCAGCGGTTTAGGACAGTGGGAGCCCCAGAGCAGGACGGGCCTGTCTATGCTTGAGTGGCCGGGAGTCCCCAGCGTTCCCGAGTTTGGCATGCCCCTCTGGGGTTCAGGTGCCTCTACTATCCGATATCTGGATGGTAAGGGAAAGAGGGCAGAGGGTGTAGCTGCATATTGAAAAGAGAAAAGTTGTTGGAGTTTTCTTATAACAGGTTGACAGTTGGAGGAGCTTCCTTATAACAAGAGAGAAGGGGGAGGAGCTTCCTTATATCCAGAGAGAAAGTGGAGTCTCACTTTAATAGGTGAACAAAGAGGTGGAGCTTCCGCTAAGAATAGTGGTGTAGAGGGTAGGGCTAGGAGTAAGTCAAGCGGGTGGATCATAGTATAAAAGCTCTGGTAGGGCGGTAAATCAGGGTTTGTAGCGGTGAGGAGCGGAGAGCAGGGCTGACGAAGGCCCTGGCAGACAGGACAGATGAGGACTCTTGGAAAACCGTGAGACCGGGACGTTGTACCAGGACTCCGGTAAGGCGTGGCTGCCCCTGTCCATAGGCCCCTAACCCCATGGAGATGTCACAAGAGGAGAAACTTGTACATGTGGTTATGATGAAAGAAATTATATTGTACCAGGACAAGAACCTTAGTATTCTGGTGTGTCCTGGTGAGTTGGCGACCCTCCACAAGAATAGAATGTTTTAGTATGTTCTTCCTTTGTTCTTGATTGTTACTTAACAGGGAGGGGGTTTGGAATAGCAGGTCCTAATAAAGTACAATACTGCAAAATTAATTGCTGGGGTTAGGTCCAAGCCCCAAATCTAATAGGGACCTAGCACTCCCACCACACCTCACAACTAGGTTGATTTAGAAATTCATGATCATGTTTATTCAATACTTTCTTTTAAAAAAAACAGGCAGTTCATGCATGTTCCAATATTGCACATTATTTACAATACAGTTGATTCTGTTATATACATCATGCAACAAAAAACTCTTCTTTTATACAGTGAGTTAATGGTTATGTATACTCCTAGAATGGTAAATTCATAGCATCTGCGTTCTGTGATTATTTAGCTTACTGGTCTGATGATCAAAAGGCGACTAGACAGACATGTTTCGCCATTGTGGCTTCCTCCGTGCCCTGTATTTTTAGCAAAATTGGACCTAAATTATGTCTGGAATAATCTGATGGATCAGTTCTATATGGCTGGGTATACCTCCCACTTTGCTCGAGGCTGTCCACCTTTATGAGGAACTTGTATGCTTTTTTTTTTTAAAAGAAAGTATTGAATAAACATGATCATGAATTTCTAAATCAACCTAGTTGTGAGGTGTGGTGGGAGTGCTAGGTCCCTATTAGATTTGGGGCTTGGACCTAACCCCAGCAATTAATTTTGCAGTATTGTACTATGATGAAAGAAGCCTGAGTAAACCAAGGTTGTGACTGTCTGCCCTGGAAATGGAGAGGTTCCCCCTTGCATTTTGTTTTTAGTCCTGTTGCAATCTTTATGAAAAAAAAGTTAGTGCTCAGATCAATATGGGGTGGAAGATCACCCGGAGAACATTACTACAGAGGAACTGTGATGCTGTTTTGTGGGAGCTGGAACCATGATTTGTGACTGTATCGTCCACTGTATTGTGCAGGAGGATGAATAAAGTGCACTGCCCCCTGTTTTGGACGAATCTATTTGTGTGTGGATTATTGTACGACCAGGTGACCTAAAGTTGGATTACAACCTTCCTCTATTTTATCACAGACATGTTTCTGGGCATTGTTCTCTTGTTTAACTGTTTCCCATATAGACTACTTACCCCATTCTACGGCTCAGCTTACTGTTTAGCACCCTAGCGCTCATCTTCAACGTTCCACATGTAGCCTAATCTTCGGTGGTGATGGTGAGCATCTAAGTAAAAGTAAACCCAGCTCCCCAAGTCCACGATGGAATTTAATTTAAACCGGACCTTCACCATGATTTATTGAAATGCCCAAACCCTTATAAAACAATTCACAAGCATATAAAATTAAAGCGGACCTTCACTCTGAATAAGAGTCTCTTATATGTTTCCCACACCCTGTACATACAGATTGCTCACATTAATCCGGACCTACACTCTGAATAAGAGTCTCTTATATGTTTCCCACACCCTGTACATACAGATTGCTCACATTAATCCGGACCTTCACTCTGAATAAGAGTCTCTTATATGTTTCCCACACCCTGTACATACAGATTGCTCACATTAAAAATCATCCTACCTGCATCTACTGCATGTTATGAGCCTTTAAACATCCAAGATGGCGGCTTATGGAAGCCGCCATCTTATCAGGCAGCCTGCAAACAGGAAGTGCCTCCTAACTGTGCTGCTCTGCATTCTGGGACTGCTGACCTTTCCCTGACCCCAGCTCTGCTCTGTCTGAGCAAAGCACAGCTATAACCCGCCCCCCTGTACCTTATCCCACCCTCCTCTCCTCAGTAAGTGTGATGCTTCTGAGTCAAGATGGCGGCGCCCGTATCCTAAATTCCTGAACAGAGTTGCAGCCCAGTGGGGGAAAAAATAATCAGTTAGTAACTAAAAATGTAAAATATATTAGTTTTAGATGCTGGGGAACCGTTTTTTAAGAGTTTGGGCTTTTCATTAAATCACGCTGAAGGTCCGGTTTAATATTTTTTACGTTTTTAGTCACTTACTTATTATTCTTTCCCCCACTGGGCTGCAACTCTGTTCAGGACTTTAGGATACGGGTGCCGCCATCTTGACTTGAAGTATTACACTTACTGAGGAGTGGAGAGTGGGATAAAGTACAGGGGGGCGGGTTATAGTTGTGCTTTGCTCAGACAGAGCAGAGCTGGGGTCAGGAAAAGGTCAGCAATCCCAGAATGAAGAGCAGCACAGTCAGAAGGCACTTCCTGTTTGCAGGCTGCCTGATGTTCCATGAGCCGCCATCTTGGATGTTTAAAGGCTCATGTGATGCTTTTTGAGAAGATGGCAGCTTCGATGCAAGGAGATCTCCCCCCTTCATGTCTACATGGGAGGGCTGGATCGCTCACTTCCTTCCCAAAAACTTTGATCGTTCCCTCCTTGCATCTCAATGACGCGCTGCACTCATCTCAAATTAAGCGGAGGCTGGACACTCGCCCCCATTCCTTCCCCCCCGTCTTGTTCCTGTTCTTCTGTCTATTTTCAGTATACAGTACGTCATGCAGTAGATGCAGGTAGGATGATTTTTAATGTGAGCAATCTGTATGTACAGGGAGTGGAAAACATATAAGATAGGCTCTTATTCAGAGTGAAGGTCCGGATTAATGTGAGCAATCTGTATGTACAGGGTGTGGAAAACATATAAGATAGGCTCTTATTCAGGGTGAAGGTGCGGATTAATGTGAGCAATCTGTATGTACAGGGTGTGGGAAACATATAAGATAGACTCTTATTCAGGGTAAAGGTCCGTATTAATGTGAGCAATCTGTTTGTACAGGGTGTGGGAAACATATAAGATATGCTCTTATTCAGGGTGAAGGTGCGGATTAATGTGAGCAATCTGTTTGTACAGGGTGTGGGAAACATATAAGATAGGCTCTTATTCAGGGTGAAGGTGCGGATTAATGTGAGCAATCTGTATGTACAGGGAGTGGAAAACATATAAGATAGGCTCTTATGCAGAGTGAAGGACCGCTTTAAAGTCCACCAAGATGTCTCAGGATGACTGTTAGAGGCTTTTGCGTATGCTGTGCCAGGAAGGCCCCTATTGGAAGCAATAGGCTTGTCTGATTTTTCTCTGGACGGCTATGCAAATTTACTAGAGGGGCCAGCGGCAGCACTGGACATACCCTGGCAAGTGGCATCTCACCAGAACGGGCCTCCGGACCAGAGGGCAACCGATTGGTGAGTTCTCAGAAAGTGTTGAGAGCCTCTCCCATCCCATTTGCCCTTTGGTGGCCAATGAGGTTCACCAGTCATATATACAGGCTTTTGACTGGTTTATCTACAGCACAGGTGTCAAGCTCCACCCTGAAAGGCCAGCAGCAAGCCAGGTTTTGCATATCTCCGTACAGGTGGAGTATCATATTTTTCACTCCATAAGACGCACTTTTCCTTTGATTAGTAATTTTAAAGTGGACCAAAACCCGGGTTTTTAAAGCACATGGGTTTTGGTCCACTTTACTCGGAATCCCCTATATGTTTTAAACCCCCAATTATTCTGGTATTCTTACCTCTCTGGCAATCCCATGGCACATGTGCAGACTCTCCTCCAATCAGAATAGATTGCCGGGTGACCCAGGCAATCGTATTATGTCATCCGGCAATCCATTCTGAATGAAGGAGTGCAGGACGCCCCCTGATGGTATTTACCTTTAGATGATGTGCACCCATGCCAGCCATTCTGAAATTGCTGGCTGGGGTGCTGGCATCAGCTGGGAAAAGCCACCAGGGTCATTTACATGTGCCATGGGATCGCTGGATTGGTAAGTATACCGGGCAACCAGGAAGGGTTTTACTGACCAGGGAATCCTGGATCAGGTTGCCCCAGAATCTCAGGGCCTGACCAAAGTTCTTTGGTCTGCTTTAATGGCCCTGTGGACATGTTTTGGGAAACCCCAACAGTAGGGTCTAAGACAGTAGTCCTCAAACTTCCTCCTCAAGGGCCGAGACAGGCCAGGTTTTGCAGCTCTCTATGCTGATGTAGTAATTAGGGCTATAGCTCTGTCTGAGCACCAGTTAATTCACCTGTGGAGTAGCGTGGAGAGCTGCAAAACGTGGCCTGTCTCGGCCCTTGAGGAGGAAGTTTGAGGACTACTGGTCTAAGACAACTGAGGGGAGTTGGGGCTAAAAGGTGATGTCTGTAGTTTTTATCTCCCACCCACAGAGATCGCCATGGCAGTTGGTTCAGAATATATTTTTTCTTATTTTCTCCCTCTAAACTCTAGGTGCGTCTTATGGCATGAAAAAAAATATGGTAATTAGTGCTCAGACAGAGCTAAAGAGATGGCTATGTGGAAATCCACAAAACATGACCTGTTGTTGCTGACCCTTCAGGAGTGAATTTTACACCCTTGCTCTACAGGACTAATGGCTGTACTGCTGTGATGTATGTACTGAATGTAATAAGTCTATTTATTGATTTGTTAACAACCAGCCTTTAATATTTTCTGTCTTCATTTCCAGACCGCCTAAATCGAGAGTCAGTGCGGAGCATCCAGCGCAGTCTCATGACGGTGTGCCTGGACGCCACCGCAGTGAGATACTCTGAGGATCTGTACAGCAGCCGCACAGCCGCTCAGATGTTGCACGGAGGCGGGAGCCACGCCAACAGCGGCAACCGCTGGTTTGACAAGACCCTGCAGGTAAGTCATCTGTATCCAGCTTTATCTCCCCTGCACTCTGTATCCTTTCCTTGCACTCTGCACCCTATACTTGCATTCTATGCCCTTTCCTTCTCTTGTGCTCTGCACCCCTCCCCTGAGCTCTTTATCTATTCCCTGTACCTCTGTGCCTTTTCTCTGTCTCCTCCTCTGCTCTCTGCATCATTTTCCTGTACTTTATGCCCTTTCCATGTGCTCTGCGCCTTTCCCTGTACCTCTGTACCCCCCCACTTTCTGCATTCTATTCCTGTGCTCTGCGCCCTCCCCTGCACTCTATATCCATTCCCTGTACCTCTGTGGCCTCCCCTCTCTGAAACCTTTCCCTGTGCTCTGTTCGCTTCCATGCTCTCTTTATCCATTCTGTGTACCACTGTGCCTTTTCTCTGTCCCATCCCCTGCTCTCTGCATCATTTTCCAGTACTCTATGCCCTTTCCCTATTCTCTGTACCCTCCCCTGCACTCGTTATCCATTTCCTGTATCTCTGTGCCCTCCCCAGCTCTCTGCATTCCTGTAATCTACACCCTTTCTCTGTGCTCTGTTCTCTTCCCTCCGCTCTGTGCCCTCCCCTGCACTCTTTATCCTTTCCCTGTACCTCTGTGCCATCCCCTGCTCTCTGCATCCGTTCCCTGTACTCTATGCCCATTCCCTGTGCTCTTTTCCATTTACCTGTACCTATGTGCCCTCCCCTGCTCTCTGCATCCCTTTCCTGTACTCTACACCCTTTCCCTGTGCTCTGTTTCCTTCCCTGTGCTCTGTACCCTCCCCTGCACTCTTTATCCTTTCCCTGTACTTCTGTGCCCTCCCCTGCTCTCTGCATCCTTTCCCTGTACCTCTGTGCCATCTCATGCTCTCTGCATCCATTCCCTGTACTCTATGCCCATTCCCTGTGCTCTTTTCCCTTTACCTGTACCTATGTGCCCTCCCCTGCTCTCTGCATCCTTTTCCTGCACTCTACACCCTTTCCCTGTGCTCTGTTTCCTTCCCTCCGCTCTGTGCCCTGTCCTGTACTCTTTATCCTTTTCCTGTACCTCTTTGCCTTCCTCTGCTCTTTGCATAATTTTCTTGTGCTCTCTTCCCTTCCCTGTGCTCTTGTTTCCTTCCCTTCGCTCTGTGCCCTGTCCTGCACTCTTTATCCTTTTCCTGTACCTCTTTGCTTTTGCTTCCTCTGCTCTTTGCATAATTTTCTTGTGCTCTCTTCCCTTCCCTGTGCTTTGTACCCTCCCCTGCACTCTTTATCCTTTCCCTGTACTTCTGTGTCCTCCCCTGCTCTCTGCATCCTTTCCCAGTACTTCTGTGCCCTCCCCTGCTCTCTACATCCTTTTTCTGTAATCTACACTTTTTCCCTGTGCTCTGTTCTCTTCCCTGTGCTCTGTGCCACCCCCTGCACTATTTATCCTTTTCCTGTACCTCTGTGCCCTCCCCTGCTCTTTGCATCCTTTTGCTGTACCATATGCTTCTCCCCTGCACTCTATTCCCCGGCTCTCATTATCCTTTTCCTGTACTCTGTGCCCTTTCCTTGCACTCTTTGTACTTTTGCTGTACTCTGTGCTCTTTCCCTGACCTCTGTGCTATTCCCTGCGCTCTGTGTCCTTTTCCCAAGCACCCCTTCAAGCTGCCCCCCTCCTCTACTAATATCACACCACATGGCTCCAAACCACTAACTCCTTGCAGCCCCTCTACATTCCTAAGCCCCAACGTGCAGTGACACTCAGTGTGACTCCTGCAGTTCGTGGTGGGAGAAGATGGAACGTGCGGCCTCATATACGACCAAGCTACAGCTGACGCCTCTGCCGTCCTCACGATGCTGCACCACGTATTGGAGTACTGGTATGTGAGGGGCATGCTCTCCAATGCCATAGTTAGGTTTCTTGCAGATCTTTAACCTTGTATTATGTTTTTTAGTTATACCCCATAGGTGAACGGGAAGAAAATGTGTGTGCACAAAGTTTACTTACCTGTAAACCTATCCATCTACCTACAAATGAATAACATTGCACAATACCACTATCCCTAAATAGCTGATTAGCATTTTTGTGTCACCTTTCTGGAGACCAGGCCGATGTAGATACAGAGAGCTGGCAGCAATACCACCTGCTGCTTCCCCAGAGAGTGGAGACTGGGGAAACTCAGCAGAGGGGAGGGCCAGAGTGTCAGGTGTGAAGATGATGCAAAGTCAGGAACTGGGGGAGAGTAACGGGTAACAGGTAACGAGTGCTACACGCATTTCAGTGTGGGATGTCTGTCGACATATCTGGTTTTCCCTGGAGCCTTCTGTAAGGAGGGTCGGACTGCGCTGCAGACAAGTCTAGGTCCCACTACTGCTGCTAGTGACCAATGAGCCCAAATGTGGGAAAAGTCCAGTCTGGGTTTTCGGGGAAACTGACCCGGAGTTCAGAGAGCCAAAACAGGAAATCATCTAAGCAGGAGGTCGAGAGCCAGAGAGAGGTCGGTGACCAAAGCCAGGGGGTCAGAGCCAGAGCAAGGTCGTAATTCAAGAGCCAGAGGGTCAGAGCCGGAGCGGGTCATAATCCAAAGCCAGAAGTCCGAGCCGAAAGTCAAACCAGGAAATCACACAGGAACAGAGGTGAGCATTACTCCGAGTAGATCTCATGATTATTGTTGAGCAAACCCGAACCGCAAGGTTTGGTTTCAGACTGAACTTTGCGGGTTCGGGTTCCAAAACCGGAGCAAGGACAGGCAGAGGTTCAAGTTCGGCATCTCGCCTGAGCAGCCCATCCACCTGCTTAACCTAAAGGTTGCAGCAGCCGAAGCTGCTGTACAACTTACCTGAGCCCTGTGAACCCGGTCCTGTTGCGGCATTGTCAACTGGCTCTAAGGGGCAGTTGTGGCCTAGAGGTAATGGGAGCGGACTTGTGACTGGAGGGTTGCAGGTTCGAATCCCGGTCCTGGGACATGACTGAAGTGCTCTTGAGCAAGCCACCTAACCCCCAACTGCTCCCCGGGCGTCGTAAATAGGGCAGCCCACCGCTCTGGGCACGTGTACACTCACTGCACGGATGGGTTAAATGCGGAGGACGAATTCCTATGTGTGCGCAAAAAAAAAATGCTCATGAGAGCGGCCGCCATCTTTCTGTGGCCCCAAATGAACCATTTGTACTGAACACTGCCGACAAGACTCAGGTGAGTTACAGCAGCGCTTCCTGCTGCACACTCAGCGGAACCTACATATTCTTGGTGTGCCACACACCCCGCTTCACTTCTTAAATATTCATTACTTCATGGGTTAATCACCTGCAGGTGACGTAGTGCAGAGAGGAAGTCTTGTAACGAGCCCCACCTTCCGGCCTAATATATACCTGGTACCTCCCTTCAATCACCAGTATTTTTCTCTCTGCGTGACAAGCAGAGGTTGGAAGTTTCCTGCTTACAGGTAGGTCGGGGCTTACCCCGCCACCCCCCTTTTGGTCTATTTCTGCCCGGTTTGAGTTGTATACCTCTATGGTGGATAGGAAGCCTCCCAGCCTAGGCTGCTCACCGGGTAATTGGTAGACGGCACTATGGGTGCCTAGGAGCTTATCTCCTCCGCTCGTCCCCCTCCTTTGGGGGCAATGCGGCAATCCGGCATGGTGATCCGGAAATGGGATGCCCCTGTCCCGAGGGTCCCCGTAGCCCTTACTCCCCCGTTCCGGTCCTTTCTCCCTTCACTTGGGGGGGGGGGGGGGGGTATAGAGGGTTGTGTATCTTGTATGATGTTTTCACTGTATTGTTATTTTCTGTGTGTTCACTTTTACATAGTAACAGACTGCGCAGCAGGTGCGCTTTGTCTGTTTTTTGACCGGGGCTCCGGGCAGATACTTTAGGCATGGCCAGTGTATTTGGTCTGCTTTATGGGGGTGGGGCAGCGGACCGCGCTCAGCTGGCTTCAGTTGGTCCCCTCCCGCCTCCCTTCCTTCCCCGCTGCTCCGTGCGGCAGCCTGTGTGGCTGCGCTTGTGTCTCCTTTCCCCCTCCTCCTCCTCCGCCGCCTGGCTTGGTGTCAGCCAGCGCAGCTGGTGGCAATCCCCCGTTGATTTGAGCAGGGCGGCTCCCTGTGACGCGGGGGGGGGCGTGGCGCCGGCGGAAGCGGCGCCGGCGGAAGCGGCGCTCGGCGGCCTCAGCCTCACTTCCTTCATGTTTGCGGTGAAAAGAGGTCACGTGGGGGGGGCGCGCGCTGCAGCAACACATGGGTTTGTGTGCTGCGGCTGCTACATGTCCCTCCGGTCTGGCTCCTGGCGTCGGTAGCAGGTAAGCGGCCCCGCTTTTGTGGGGCCAGAATGAGTTTTACTCATGGGGCAAACTTTTAAGGAGGCACTCTTTTTTGGTACTATTGTGAACATGCTGCTTTGTTACACTCACAAGGGATCTGATGGTTTGTTTTTTTCTTTCCTTTCAGATCCTGGGATCCCTCTTTTATTGCGGCCTCCGGCTCTATATTGCCTGGCTAGTCATTTTTGATATGAAATTGCACATTTTGGATATATATATACATATATATATATATTTATTTTGAGACTGTTAAGGGGGACCTTTTTCTCTTAAAAAAAAAAAAAAAATATAAAGTGTATTTAAAAAAAAAAAAAAAAAACCCTCCCTTCCGGGACATTCTTTATAAAGGGGCATCCCGGGTTGGCTTATGCCTTAAAAGTCCCAGTATTTGCGATACCATAAATCACCAATATGGAGGCTTCTGTTACTACCGGAAACGACTCGTCAGAGCCGTCCAGGGGGTGTGTAAAATGTGGGGCTGCGCTCCCTGCTGATGATATCTTTATTTGCATTTCATGTGCAAGGCAGATTGTTGCGCGTCAGTCTGTTGATCCGGCTGCTGACCCGTCGCAACCTCTATCATCTCCTGCCTCTCCCTCCCTGTTCCGGACCCCGCATGACACTGTCAAGGGTGGGGATTCGCAATCCGAGGTGGTGGTGGTAAAATCAGCCAATCTTCGGGAAGTTTTGCCCGTTAAAGCGGGGCTAAAGGCCTCTGCAAAACGGAAGCGCCTGACTCCGGTATCTTCGGCTCCTCAGGACGAATTATGTGAGCCTGTGGAATGGTCCGATGGCTCCCCGGATGAGGGTGAATTCCTCTTGGAGTCAGATGAGCCGGCAGATCAGCTTAAGGCTGATGCGATTGGCGATTGGTCGGCGGGGGTTGCCCTTGACACCCCCTCCATTCTGGCACAAATGTTTGAAATTCTGAATTTAGATCCGCCTGAGGCTGTCACCCTGCCAAAGGGTCAGTTGTTTGAAGAGCCTCAGCCGCGTTTGGTTTTTCCCAGACAGCACCACTTTGAGAGGGTGGTCCTGAAAGAATGGGAACATCCCACACGGTTATCTGGAATCCCTTCCAGTTGGGAAAAGCGTTATCCTTTTCCGCCAGAATTGCTGAAGCTTTGGTCCGTCCCTCCTGAAGTCGATACCCCTGTGCTAGGGCTATCTAGCTCCGCTATGGTACAGTCTGCTGAGACCTCTGTCCCTAAAGATGGGGAGGATCGTAGGATTGACCAGTATGCTCGCTATGGCTTTGTTTATGCTGGGTCAACGATGCGCCCCCTGTGCGCTTCGGCCCTTCTTCTTTTAGCGGTAAGATCTGTTATCCAGGGGCTATGCGAGGATCTCAATCCCGCTTGTGATGAGTTCGCTGCGCTTAAGCAGTGCGATTCTTTTGTGTCTTACGTTCTATCCGCTCAGGACGATGCGCTGGCTATGAGTAGCAAGACAGCGGCAATGCTGGTCGCTATTCGTCGGTCAGTATGGCTGCGACAGTGGTCGGCGGACTCAGCTTCTAAAAAGGTGCTCACAGCTCTCCCCTTTTTGGGGTTGCGGCTGTTCGGGGAGAAAATTGATTCAGTCGCAAAGGGTGGCAAGATGCCACAACGCAAGAGGCCTCGACGCCCCTTTAGAGGGGCTGTTTCTGGTAGGCCGTCCTTTCGAGGATACAGAGCGGGTAGGGGGACTTCCCTTCCCTCTACCAGTCGTACAGGTTGGACGCGGGGGAGGGGCCGTGGCCGTCCCGCCCAGTCCTGGGGCTCCAAGCCCAAACCTGCGGGTAAGCCCACTCAGCAATGAGGGGCCGCCCTCACCCGTGCGGGTGGGGGGACGATTGCGACACTTCTCCCAGGTTTGGAACCGGGAGGTTCCGGACAGGTGGATTCAGGAGATAGTGTCGTCCGGTTACAAACTGGAGTTCGAGTCTCGCCCTCCTTCACGGTTCTTTCGGTCTCGGGTGCCCATCGATCCTTTGGCCGCACAGGGGCTCCTGGCGTCGGTAGAGAATCTGTTAGAGATGGCGGTCATCCGGCCGGTACCGCGTTTAGAGATGGGCCTCGGTTTCTACTCCAATCTGTTCGCAGTCCCCAAGAGGGATGGGTCGGTTCGTCCCGTCCTGGACCTGAAGTTGCTCAACAGGTTCATCCGTTTTCGGAAGTTTCACATGGAAACCTTGCGCACTGCCGTCGGCTCTCTTCGGCAAGGGGACTTCATGACGTCTATAGACATCAAGGATGCTTATCTGCATGTTCCCATCTGCCTCCCTCATCAACGCTTTCTTCGATTCATGATGAAGGATCGGCATTATCAGTTCGTGGCACTTCCGTTTGGCCTTACCTCAGCTCCAAGAGTGTTCACCAAGGTGCTGGCAGGGGTCATGGCCATTTTCAGAGCTCGGGGCATTCGTGTCGTACCTTATTTGGACGACCTTCTTATCATGGCTCCGTCACCCGATCAATCGGAGAAAGACACCAGGGTGGTGCTCTCCACGCTGGAAAGTTTCGGTTGGGTGATCAACCTCTCCAAGTCCTCCCTCGCTCCGGCCAGGGTGGTGTCCTTTCTGGGGATGCAGTTAGACTCTCATCAACACAGAGTGTTTCTCCCCCAGTCCAAAATTCTTCTGGTTCAGGAGTTGGCTCGGGTCCTACTCTCCAATCCTCGGCCGTCCATCCGTCTGGGGGTGAGGCTAGTAGGGTTGATGGTTGCCTCCTTCGAGGCAGTTCCTTTTGCTCAATTCCACACGAGGACGCTTCAGCTTTATCTGTTGGCGTCTTGGGACCGGCAGCCTCGGTCGCTGGATCAGCCCTTCCAGTTGTCCTCCCGGGTCCGGCAGTCCCTCCAGTGGTGGTTGGTCTCGACCAATCTCGTGAAGGGCAGGTCTTTCCTGGCCCCCCTTTGGGAAATTGTCACCACGGACGCCAGTCTGTCGGGATGGGGCGGATTCTGGAAGGAGCTGCAGTTCCAGGGGCAGTGGGGACCTCGGGAGGCCCTCTTACCCATCAATATTCTGGAACTGAGAGCCATCCGTCGGGTGCTTACTCTCCTGACTCAGCACGTTCTGGGCCTTCCGGTCCAGGTGCGTTCAGACAATCGAACAGCGGTTGCTTACATCAATCATCAGGGAGGGACTCGCAGCCTGAGTGCTCTCAGAGAGGTGTCCCTGATCCTGACCTGGGCAGAAGCCCATGTTCCTCGTCTCTCGGCGGTATACATCCCGGGAGTGGAGAACCTGAAAGCGGACCGCTTGAGCAGGGGCTCTCCCCGTCGGGGAGAATGGGCCCTCCATCCTCGGGTATTTCGCTCACTGTGTCGCCAATGGGGGACTCCAGAGGTGGACCTGTTTGCCTCTCGTCACAATCACAGGCTCCCGAACTTCGTATCGCTCTCCCAGGATCCTCTGGCTCTGGCAGTGGACGCCATGTCCCTGAGCTGGGGGGATCTGGGGTTTCTGTACCTGTTTCCTCCGACACCCATGCTAGGCAGAGTGCTTCGGAAGTTGGCTCTGGAAGGGGTGTCCGCCGTCCTCGTGGCCCCAAGGTGGCCGAGGCGAGTGTGGTTCGCAGACATCGTTCGGCTGGCAGTGGACCAGGTCGTTCTGCCCCTTCGGCCCGATTTGCTCACTCAGGGTCAATTGTGTTACCCCAATTTACCAGCGCTAGCTTTGACGGCCTGGCTGCTGAGACCTCCATCCTAAAGGAAGAGGGTCTTTCTGATTCTGTCGTTAAGACTTTGATCAGTGCCCGAAAGAGGTCTTCTTCTATCATCTACTATAGGACCTGGAAAGCCTATATCGCTTGGTGCGAGATGAGATCTTTTCCTTGTAGGGTATTTTCGGTCCCCAGGGTTCTGGAGTTTTTACAATCTGGGCTGGACTCTGGTCTTCAGCTTAGTACATTGAAAGGGCAAGTTTCTGCCTTATCTATCTTTTTTCAGAAGCGTGTTGCGCTTAAGTCTTTAGTTAAAACCTTTTTCCAGGGGGTTACGCATGTGCGGCCTCCCAGGAAACCATTACTCCCGGTTTGGGATTTGAATTTGGTTCTTTCTGCTCTTCAGGCTCCTCCTTTTGAGCCTTTGCAAGGGATTGCTTTATCTACCCTGACTCAGAAGATTGTCTTCTTGGTAGCGATCACTTCGATCCGGCGTGTCTCGGAATTGGCGGCCTTGTCTATTCAGGCGCCCTACTTCGAGAAGCATCGGGATAAGGTGGTCTTTCGATTCAAGCCAGACTTTCTTCCTAAGGTTGTTTCTGCTTTTCATTTGAACCAAGATATTGTTCTTCCCTCCTTGTGTCCTAATCCTAAGAATGACAAAGAGAGGGTTTTGCATTGTTTGGATGTAGTACGCTGTGTTAAGTGCTACTTGGTTATCACGTCTCCTTTCCGTAGGACGGATTCCTTTTTTGTTGTGCCCCATGGGCCTAGGAAGGGTTTGGCACCAGCCAAATCTGCCATTAGCAAGTGGATACGTCAGGCCGTTACTGCGGCCTATTCTGCCAAGGGAAGAGTTCCCCCTTTCCGTATCACTGCTCATTCCACTCGCGCTGTTGGGGCGTCTTGGGCTTTTCAGCACCAAGCTTCTGTTGAACAGGTTTGTAAGGCCGCCACTTGGTCTTCTGTTCACACTTTTTCTAAATTTTACAAAGTTGATGTGTGGGCCTCAGCGGATGCTGTTTTCGGCCGCAAAGTTCTGCAGACTGCAGTCGTTTAAGTTATGCTTCACCTGGCCTTGAGTTGCCCAGCCCTTGTGGACACTGCTTTTGGATGTCCCATGAAGTAATGAATATTTAAGAAGTGAAGCGGGGTGTGTGGCACACCAAGAATAATACCATTTTGTGAGTACTCACCTGAAAAATGGATATTGTTGGTGTGCCACACACCCCGCTTCACACCCGCCCTTTTCGGTATTACCGAAGCCTTTATATGGTGAAGCCCTTTTTATATCAAATTTGATTTTGAGGTTACTGGTGGAATACTGGTACCTTGTATTACTGCTTTGTTGATTATACTGGTGATTGAAGGGAGGTACCAGGTATATATAGGCCGGAAGGTGGGGCTCGTTACAAGACTTCCTCTCTGCACTACGTCACCTGCAGGTGATTAACCCATGAAGTAATGAATATTTAAGAAGTGAAGCGGGGTGTGTGGCACACCAACAATATCCATTTTTCAGGTGAGTACTCACAAAATGGTATTTTATTTCAGCTTTGGGGGGGGGGGGGTACGCTCATCCTTACTCATACTTGGTTAATTTAAGTTTAAAATAGCCAAAAGTGGAAAATGGCATTAGTCCTGTGAAAATATATACTGTTAAGTGAGTTGGTTGTTCCATCACATGTTCTCCAGTTTGCCTTTAAGCTGTCCCCCTGTTGGAAGTATGTCTACTGGTGGAAAACTTATAGTTTGTATAGTCTTCTACCTAGATCAGCAGAACTTTGGGGCTCATTTTGTTTTCTGTTTTTTTTCCCACAGTGCCAGGGGGCCCAGTCTGCTACCTCCGCGTACTCCCATAATCCGTCTCCCACCTCCGAGGAAGCTGTACTTTAATTTTCCTCCAGAGACTAAGCAGCATGTAGAGCGGGCCAAGCAGAACCTGGACATGTAAGTTACACTTTGTGGTGTTTTTTTATGGATAGGGCTGTCATTATCATCTTAATATTTTTATGTTTTTTTTGGACCTTGTCCCCTCCTACCAGACAGTTACTTGGGTAGACAGTGGAGCTGGGGTAGGTGCCAACCAATAGTTCCACCCTTGCACTTTAAGTAGCCTGACACCCTTTCCATTGGACATCGCAAAGCACATGCGAGAATGGCTTGTTTTATATCCATACATCATCTATACATAAGAAAGAGAAGTCCATAGGTCCATCCGTCCAACTTTTGAAACTTTGGGGTGCATCTGTTGCAATTTCATGATGGGGTTAGGGGAAGCCTGGCACAGTGGGACTGTCTTATGCTCAGAACCTAATCCTAAAGTTAGTGGGATGGTTGAAGCACACCAGAATTAGTTCAACAAAATAGAATAAACAAGAGGGGTTCTATTTTTCCTAAGTGTGCCTGCCTAATGCACACCCAAAACAATAGGAGACCAAATTTGTAGTAGAAAAAATGAACACCCACCATCAAAGCTATGCATGCCAAAATGGATTGATTTTAATAATGTGGAAATCATATATATATTACAGCAAATATCAAAAAAGACAGACAATATAGCATAAATTCATCTATATACACTGATTGGCCACCAGATGGCGCAACTGAGTAGGTTCCAAATATTGGTCCTGCATCTCTCATAAGGAATACACAGACAATTGAAAGTGTCAACAGTATAGCACAATGCTTAAATAGCTAAGAGGTATGCAGTATCAATGCCAAGTGGCAAACGCAAAGCAAGTAATCAAGCACAGCAAAAGCAGTATACAGCAGTAGCCAGGCAGGAACACATGAGACAACATTTAAATCATACTCAACGTTTCGGCGCTAACCGCCTTCCGCCTACTCCTGAGGAAGGCGGTCACTCCTGAGGAAGGCGGATACTCCTGAGGAAGGCGGTTACCGCCGAAACGTTGAGTTAAGCAGTGCGATTCTTTTTGCGTTCTATCCGCTCAGGACGATGCGCTGGCTATGAGTAGCAAGACAGCGGCAATGCTGGTCGCTATTCGTCGGTCAGTATGGCTGCGACAGTGGTCGGCGGACTCAGCTTCTAAAAAGGTGCTCACAGCTCTCCCCTTTTTGGGGTTGCGTCTGTTCGGGGAGAAAATTGATTCAGTCGCAAAGGGTGGTAAGATGCCACAACGCAAGAGGCCTCGACGCCCCTTTAGAGGGGCAGCTTCTGGTAGGCCGTCCTTTCGAGGATACAGAGCGGGTAGGGGGGCTTCCCTTCCCTCTACCAGTCGTACAGGTTGGACGCGGGGGAGGGGCCGTGGCCGTCCCGCCCAGTCCTGGGGCTCCAAGCCCAAACCTGCTGGTAAGCCCGCTCAGCAATGAGGGGCTGCCCTCACCCGTGCGGGTGGGGGGACGATTGCGACACTTCTCCCAGGTTTGGAACCGGGAGGTTCCGGACAGATGGATTCAGGAGATAGTGTCGTCCGGTTACAAGCTGGAATTCGAGTCTCGCCCTCCTTCACGGTTCTTTCGGTCTCGGGTGCCCATCGATCCTTTGGCCGCACAGGGGCTCCTGGCGTCGGTAGAGAATCTGTTACAGATGGCGGTCATCCGGCCGGTACCGCGTTTAGAGATGGGCCTCGGTTTCTACTCCAATCTGTTCGCAGTCCCCAAGAAGGATGGGTCAGTTCGTCCCGTCCTGGACTTGAAGTTACTCAACAGGTTCATCCGTTTTCGGAAGTTTCACATGGAAACCTTGCGCACTGCCGTCGGCTCTCTTCGGCAAGGGGACTTCATGACGTCCATAGACATCAAGGATGCTTATCTGCATGTTCCCATCTGCCACCCTCATCAACGTTTTCTTCGATTCATGATGAAGGATCGGCATTATCAATTCGTGGCACTTCCGTTTGGCCTTACCTCAGCTCCAAGAGTGTTCACCAAGGTGCTGGCAGGGGTCATGGCCATTTTCAGAGCTCGGGGCATTCGTGTCGTACCTTATTTGGACGACCTTCTTATCATGGCTCCGTCACTCGATCAATCGGAGAAAGACACCAGGGTGGTGCTCTCCACGCTGGAAAGTTTCGGTTGGGTGATCAACCTCTCCAAGTCCTCCCTCGCTCCGGCCAGGGTGGTGTCCTTTCTGGGGATGCAGTTAGACTCTCATCAACACAGAGTGTTTCTCCCTCAGTCCAAAATTCTTCTGATTCAGGAGTTGGCTCGGGTCCTACTCTCCAATCCTCGGCCGTCCATCCGTCTGGGGATGAGGCTGGTAGGGTTGATGGTTGCCTCCTTCGAGGCAGTTCCTTTTGCTCAATTCCACACGAGGACGCTTCAGCTTTATCTGTTGGCGTCTTGGGACCGGCAGCCTCGGTCGCTGGATCAGCCCTTCCAGTTGTCCTCCCGGGTCCGGCAGTCCCTCCAGTGGTGGTTGGTCTCGACCAATCTCGTGAAGGGCAGGTCTTTCCTGGCCCCCCTTTGGGAAATTGTCACCACGGACGCCAGTCTGTCGGGATGGGGCGGATTCTGGAAGGAGCTGCAGTTCCAGGGGCAGTGGGGACCTCAAGAGGCCCACTTACCCATCAATATTCTGGAACTGAGAGCCATCCGTCGGGTGCTTGCTCTCCTGACTCAGCACGTTCTGGGCCTTCCGGTCCAGGTGCGTTCAGACAATCGAACAGCGGTTGCTTACATCAATCATCAGGGAGGGACTCGCAGCCTGAGTGCTCTCAGAGAGGTGTCCCTGATCCTGACCTGGGCAGAGGCCCATGTTCCTTGTCTCTCGGCGGTATACATCCCAGGAGTGGAGAACCTGGAAGCGGACCGCTTGAGCAGGGGCTCTCCCCGTCGGGGAGAATGGGCCCTCCATCCTCGGGTATTTCGCTCACTGTGTCGCCAATGGGGGACACCAGAGGTGGACCTGTTTGCCTCTCGTCACAATCACAGGCTCCCGAACTTCGTGTCGCTCTCCCAGGATCCTCTGGCTCTGGCAGTGGACGCCATGTCCCTGAGCTGGGGGGATCTGGGGTTTCTGTACCTGTTTCCTCCGATACCCATGCTAGGCAGAGTGCTTCGGAAGTTGGCTCTGGAAGGGGTGGCCGCCGTTCTCGTGGCCCCAAGTTGGCCGAGGCGAGTGTGGTTCGCAGACATCGTTCGGCTGGCAGTGGACCAGGTCGTTCTGCCTCTTCGGCCCGATCTGCTCACTCAGGGTCGATTGTGTTACCCCAATTTACCAGCGCTAGCTTTGACGGCCTGGCTGCTGAGACCTCCATCCTAAAGGAGGAGGGTCTTTCTGATTCAGTCGTTAAGACTCTGATCAGTGCCCGGAAGAGGTCTTCTTCTATCATCTACTATAGGACCTGGAAAGCCTATATCGCTTGGTGCGAGATGAGATCTTTTCCTTGTAGGGTATTTTCGGTCTCCAGGATTCTGGAGTTTTTACAATCTGGGCTGGACTCTGGTCTTCAGCTTAGTACGTTGAAAGGGCAAGTTTCTGCCTTATCTATCTTTTTTCAGAAGCGTGTTGCGCTTAAGCCTTTAGTTAAAACTTTTTTCCAGGGGGTTACGCATGTGCGGCCTCCCAGGAAACCATTACTCCCGGTTTGGGATTTGAATTTGGTTCTTTCTGCTCTTCAGGCTCCTCCTTTTGAGCCTTTGCAAGATATTGCTTTATCTACCCTGACTCAGAAGATGGTCTTCTTGGTAGCGATCACTTCGATCCGGCGTGTCTCGGAATTGGCGGCCTTGTCTATCCAGGCGCCTTACTTCGAGAGACATCAGGATAAAGTGGTTTTTCGGTTCAAGCCAGACTTTCTTCCTAAGGTGGTTTCTGCTTTTCATTTGAACCAAGATATTGTTCTTCCCTCCTTGTGTCCTAATCCTAAGAATGACAAGGAGAGGGTTTTGCATTGTTTGGATGTAGTACGCTGTGTTAAGTACTACTTGGTTATCACGTCTCCTTTCCGTAGGACGGATTCCTTTTTTGTTGTGCCCCATGGGCCTAAGAAGGGTTTGGCACCAGCCAAATCTGCCATTAGCAAGTGGATACGTCAGGCCGTTACTGCGGCCTATTCTGCTAAGGGAAGAGTTCCCCCTTTTCGTATTACTGCTCATTCCACTCGCGCTGTTGGGGCGTCTTGGGCTTTTCAGCACCAAGCTTCTGTTGAACAGGTTTGTAAGGCCGCCACCTGGTCTTCTGTTCACACTTTTTCTAAGTTTTACAAAGTTGATGTGCGGGCCTCAGCGGATGCTGGTTTTGGCCGCAGAGTTCTGCAGACTGCAGTCATTTAAGTTATGCTTCACCTGGCCTTGAGATGCCCTTCCCTTGTGGACACTGCTTTTGGATGTCCCATGAAGTAATGAATATTTAAGAAGTGAAGCGGGGTGTGTGGCACACCAAGAATAATACCATTTTGTGAGTACTCACCTGAAAAATGGATATTGTTGGTGTGCCACACACCCCGCTTCACACCCGCCCTTTTCGGTATTACCGAAGCCTTTATATGGTGAAGCCTTTTTATATCAAATTTGATTTTGAGGTTACTGGTGGAATACTGGTACCTTGTATTACTGCTTTTTGATTATACTGGTGATTGAAGGGAGGTACCAGGTATATATGGGCCGGAAGGGGGCTCGTTACAAGACTTCCTCTCTGCACTACGTCACCTGCGGTGGATTAACCCATGAAGTAATGAATATTTAAGAAGTGAAGCGGGGTGTGTGGCACACCAACAATATCCATTTTTCAGGTGAGTACTCACAAAATGGTATTATTCTTTAAAAAGTAATTGGTGGCTGCACAGTTAATTGCTCTCCTTCCTTCCCAATACTACTTGTAGTACCTTGTCTAAATGATGGGGAGGTTCCTCAAGGAGTTGCGCTAAGGCGGCTGAGAGTAAATCCCAACAGTGCTCCTCATTGAAGCAGTCGAAAGGTGTAATTTACTCCCAATAAACAGCACGTGAGGTCCTTGGCTGGTTGGAGAGGAGCAAACTTGGCCAGGGTCCACACACATAAAGGCCCCCTGCCTTCAGGGCTGCCCGGTGGAGGGCCACAGTTACAATCAGAAGGACCAAGGAGAGGGGGCGTATTAGGGGCCCCATGTCCACCTGGGAAAGAGTGGATATGGGAAATGTGCATATAGGGACTGAAAGAGGTGTGGGGTGTATATAGTGGCTAGCAGGAGCATAATAAAGGGGTGATGTTGGTTGGGAGGCCCAAAAAGGAACTGCTTCATACCATGGACTGCCTTAAACTGGACCTTCAGCATGATTTAATGAAAAGCCCAGACCCTTAAAAAAAAAAATTCCCCAGCATCTAAAATTAATTAATATATTTTAAGTCACTTATTATTCTTCCCCCACCGGGCTGCAACTCTGTTCAGGACTCTAGGATATGCAGGGGGGCACAGACAGAGCAGAGCTGGGGTCAGGGAAAGGACAGCAATCCCAGAATGCAGAGCGACAGTCAGAAGACACTTCCTGTTTGCAGGCTGCCTGATGCTCCATGAGCCGCCATCTTGGATGTTTTTAAAGGCTCATAACATGCAGTAGATGCAGGTAGGATGATATTCTTAGTATACAGTACGTCCTGCTCCAAACAGAATACTTACAAGTGGGTAATACTCCGCCAGATGGCGCTGTACTGCAGAGACATTGAAAACAGGCTCCTCCCGGCCCCTCAAATACCCAGGGACCTCCCACAATCCCCAGAATTTCTCTGCAGTCTGGACTGCGAAGGACAATAATATGGCTCTCTCTTCTCGCAGGTGAGCGGGGCTATTAGCCTGCGGCCCTGTAGGACTATTCCCACCCGTTCCATTAATAATGTGCCTCCCAGCCTTGGCTGCGCTGGTCCGGTGATGGTAGGCAGCACCGCTGTCAGGTGCTTAGGAGCTCTGCTCCACCGCAATCCCCCACCAAAGGGTAGGCGGTATAGGCTTATGGTGAGCCTCTATGGGATGCCCCTCCCGCTCTATGCCCCTTGCCCCTGCCTATCGGTGGGCCCTATCTTAATTGGCCGCTGTCCTCCCTTATTCTCCCTGTAGCATTTGGGGAAAAAAGGGGGGGGGGGGGGGGGTTGTGTGTGTATATATGCATTAAGTGTATTGGCTTATGCTTATTACTTTATGCCTTGTGTCAGCCGCCGCGTAGACTTGCTTTACTTTTATTATTTAAGATTGCCGCCGCCGTTGCGCGCCTTTTTTCTACCACAGTGTTCCGCGCTTGGCGGCGGCGTTACCTCAGGCGCTCGCGCGCTGTCATTGGCTGTTTGTCATAGGCTGGCTTCGCGCTCTTCGGGGGGCGGGGCCTGGCTCTGGCGCGTTCCGCGTCATTGCTCGTACAGGCCCGCTCCTCGAGGTATACCGATGCCATTTTGTCTGATTGTGGGCTCCTGCTTGACGGTTTCTACCTACCGTGGTCCGTAAGTGCCCTCGCGGGCGGCTTTATTAGCATTTTTATTGTATGTTTGCTTACGGCCCATTTTTATTATGTCTTTCAGACGGGCGAATCCATTGGCTTCTCCCGGCCCTTTGTTAATTGTTTAACTTTAGCGGCCTAGTGTAATTACTCCAACTTCCCTAGCGGGTTATTGGGGCATCCAGGGTTGCTATATAGCTTTAATCCCTATTGGCATATTGTGCCGTTATAATCACCATATGGAGGCATCTCAGGATTATGTGACCGGGGTTCCTTCGGGACAAGGCCGGCTGTGTGTAGCTTGTGGGGTCTCCCCTATTAGTGGTGACAATGCACGGGTCTGTGTACCTTGTGCCCAGAAGGTGCTAGTGCTGCAATCTGGCCTTCCTGTGGCTGGGCCTGCACCTCGTTTCACTTCACCTACTCCCCCAAGCCTGAGTCTCACTCCCACTGACTTGCATACAAGTGGGGATTCACAGCCTGATGTGTCTGCTAGACTGGCCAGTGTTGAGAAGTTGATTGCTAATACCTTGGCGCGTAAGGCCACTGCTAAAAAGCGGCACTTAATGCCTGATGTCACTCTTTTCCCTATGGAAACTGATGAATTTTGGCATTTATGTGGCTATACCCCCTCGGACGAAGGGGAGCTTTTCTCCGATTCGGGGTCATCTGATGAGAGGCCCAGGGGTCATGACGATTCTGGCTCTGACCCCTGGGCCCCGGATGACACTGACAGATTGCTGGCCCAGATTTTTGAGGTTCTGTCCATTTCTCCCCCTGTTGCGGCTCCTAGGCAAAGGGGTGAGCTTTTTCATACTGCTAAATCACGTTTGGAATTTCCCGAGCAAGCTCATTTCAATAATCTTGTGCTCAAGGAGTAGAAATCCCAGTGTGCCCAAGAGTTGGGACAGAAAGTATCCCTTTCCTGCTGAGGTGGTTAAGTGCTGGTCATCCCCTCCTGAGGTGGATGCCCCGGTTCTAGGGTTGTCTAACACCTCTGTCATGCACTCCCCTGACTCTACTACCGGCGCATTGACCAACTGGCGTCCCATGCCTTTGCATGTGTGGGGACGGCGCTGTGCCCGGTCTGTGCCTCGGCCATTACAACTGTAGCGATTAGGACCCTGATCGGAAGTGTCCTTGACGGTGTCCCTGATGATTTGCCTGCTGATGTGTTTAATGCACTCTCTAGTTGTGATGTTTTTGTAAATTTTGTCCTCTCTGCCTTGGATGACACCATTAGAATGTGTGCCAGAACATCTGCCCTTGTGGTGGCTTTACGCCGCTCGGTTTGGCTGCATCAATGGGCAGCTGACAACGCTGCCAAGAAGGCCCTCATTGGTTTTCCCTTCAAAGGACTACGTCTGTTTGGGGACCGCCTGGACCTTTTTGCTAAGGGAGGCAGTTTGCCCCAGCGCAGGCGGCAGTCTCCTTTACTGGGGCCCGGGGAGACTTCTGGGGTAAGAGCAGAGGACGTGGATGTCCTGGCTCCTCCTGGGGCCCTAAGCCTAAGTCCTCTCCCAAGCCCCCTCAGGCATGATGGGGCACCCTCGCCCATCCGGGTGGGGGGACGGCTTCAGCACTTTGCTCACGTCTGGAGGCTTCATGTCTCAGACCGGTGGATTCAGGAGGTAGTGTCCTCCGGTTACAAGATAGAGTTTGCTGCCCGCCCCCCCAAGATTCATCAGATCCTGGATTCCCCAGTGTCAGCTCAGGATCTAGTGCAGGCAGTGCAAAGCCTCCGGGAGCTGGGGGTCATCTGCAAGGTTCCTTTAAGAGAAAAAGGCAAGGGCTTCTACTCCAACCTTTTCACAGTGCTCAAAAAGGATGGGTCAGTCAGGCCCATCCTGGACTTGAAGATCCTCAACAAATTTGTCAGGAGCAGGCGTTTTCGCATGAAAACTCTGCGCTCTGCCATCAGTTTCCTGCGCCCAGGGGATTTCAAGACGTCTGTGGACATCAAAGATGCTTACCTTCATATTCCTGTGTTTCCAGGGCATCAAAGGTTCCTCAGGTTCGTCCTGAAAGATCAACACAACCAATTTGTGGCATTGCCCTTTGGTCTCACTTCAGCTCCCAGGGTGTTCACCAAGGTGCTGGCAGGAGTGATGTCTCTGCTCAGGTCTCAGGGCATCCGCGTGCTGCCCTACCTGGACGACATTCTCATCACCTCCCAGTCTCTACACCAGGCAGAGTTGGATACTCAGCTGGTGGTGTCCACCCTGGAGTCATTTGGCTGGGTGATCAATCACCCCAAGTCCTCTCTGTCCCCCTTATTGGTGACTTCATTCCTGGGAATGACTCTGGATACAGTTCAAGCAAGGATTTTTCTTCCTCAACAGAAGGTGGACGGTCTGATTGCACAGGTTCGGTTCCTGTTATCTTGTCATCATCCCTCCATCAGGCAGGGAATGCAGCTGGTGGGCCTGATGGTGGCGTGCTTCGAGGCGGTGCCTTATGCTAAGTTCCACTTGAGGCCTGTGCAACTTCACCTCCTGTCAGTATGGGACAAGGACCCAGCGTCCCTGGACCGGGTCTGTGCACTTTCCCCCCTGGTCAGGCGGTCCCTCTCGTGGTGGCTGGACACCAGAAACTTGCTGGGGGGCAGATCTTTTCTGGCCCCCTCCTGGGAGACGGTCACCACGGATGCCAGTCTGTCAGGATGGGGGGGCTTCTGGAAGTCCCTGCGGTTCCAGGGGAGGTGGGGCCCTCAGGAGGCCCACACACCTATCAATGTCTTGGAGCTGAGGGCGATCAGGTCGGTTCTGGGTCAGTTGACTCATCACCTTCGGGGTCTGCCTGTTCAGGTGCACTCGGACAACCAGACGGCAGTTGCCTACATCGATCATCAGGGAGGGACCCGGAGCAAGGGGGCCCTCCAGGAAGTGTCTCTGATTCTGACCTGGGCGGAGGCCAATGTCCCCTGCATATCAGCTGTGTACATCCCGGGGGCAGAAAATCTCCTGGCAGATTCTCTGAGCAGGGGGACCTCTCGCCAGGGAGAATGGTCCCTCTGCAACAGGGTTTTCCAATCCCTGTGTCTCCGTTGGGGTCTACCAGATGTGGATCTGTTTGCGTCCCGTCACAATCACAAGCTCCCGGCCTTTGTCTCCCTGTCCCAGGATCCTCTGGCCTTGACCACGGATGCCCTATCCATGTCATGGCAGGACTTTCAGCTCCTGTGTGTCTTTCCTCCATTCCCCCTGCTGGGCAGGGTTCTGTGCAAGATTGCTCTGGAAGGGGTGCCAACAATTCTGGTGGACCCCAGGTGGCCAAGAAGAGTGTGGTTCGCGGACGTGGTGCAGCTGGCAGTAGATCAGTACGTTCTGGCCAGGTTGCCAGATCTGCTCACTCAGGGCCCCTTACGCCATCCCAATTTACAAACTCTGGCTTTGATGGCCTGGCTGCTGAAACCTCCATCTTGATGGAGAAGGGGCTGTCTACCTCGGTGGTTGATACCATGATAAAGGCTAGGAAGAAGTCGTCTTCTTCCATTTATTACAGGGTTTGGTGTGCCTACATTGACTGGTGTGAGTCTAAGTCTCTTCCCTGTCGTGTGTTCTCTATTCCCAGGATTCTGGAGTTCCTGCAGAATGGGTTGGAGATGGGGCTCCAACTCAGTACTCTGAAGGGTCAGGTTTCTGCCCTGGTTATTTTCTGCCAGAAGTCCTTTGCTCAGCATTCTTTGATCAAGACCTTTTTCCAGGGGGTTACTCACGTGCGTCCCCCACGTAAGCCCATGGTGCCTGTTTGGGATTTAAACCTGGTTTTGTCAGCCTTGCAGGGTGCTCCCTTTGAACCTCTGCAGGATGCTGCTCTGGTCATTCTTACTCTCAAGGTTGTCTTTTTGGTGGCTATCACTTCTGTTAGGCGTGTGTCTGAGTTGGCGGCGCTTTCCATCCAGCCCCCCTACTATGAAAGACAACAGGGCAAGGTGGTGTTTCGTTTTAAGCCAGATTTTCTGCCTAAGGTCGTGTCTGCTTTTCATTTAAATCAGGACATTGTTCTTCCTTCATTGTGCCCTAATCCTAGCAATGCTAAGGAGAGGGTTTTGCATTCTTTGGATGTGGTTAGGTGTCTGAAGTACTATCTGGTGGCTACTGCACCTTTCAGAAAGACTGGTTCTCTTTTTGTGGTCCCTTCTGGTCCTAGGAAGGGTTTGGCTCCTGCCAAGTCTACTATCAGCAAGTGGATTCGTCAGGCTGTGATTCAGGCCTACTCTGCTAAGGAGAAGAATCCTCCCTTCCGCCTTACTGCTCATTCTACTCGTGCTATTGGTGCCTCTTGGGCTTTTGAGCACCAGGCTTCTGTTGAACAAGTTTGCAAGGCCGCTACTTGGTCTTCTGTTCATACCTTTTCAAAGTTTTACAAGGTTGATGTTAGGGCCTCAGCTGATGCTGTTTTTGGCCGCAAGGTTTTGCAGGCGGCAGTGGTTTAAACTGTCTGCTGTTACCTTTTTTGGGGATCCCACCCTACTTTATGGACACTGCTATTGGATGTCCCACTTGTAAGTATTCAATTTGGAGCAGGACGTACTGTATACTAAGAATAATACAATTCTGTGATTACTCACCTGTAGAATTGGTATAAAAGTATACAGTACGTCCTGCTCCACCCCACCCTTGGTTTTGCTTTATCTTGGATCCCCTGTGTGGTGATTGTTATCATTGTTATAGTTACCTTTTTGGGTTGTTTTAAATTCTCCCAGCTTCTCGTTAACTGCTTTTCAATGCTGGGGATTTGTGGGAGGTCCCTGGGTATTTGAGGGGCCGGGAGGAGCCTGTTTTCAATGTCTCTGCAGTACAGCTCCATCTGGCGGAGTATTACCCACTTGTAAGTATTCTATTTGGAGCAGGACGTACTGTATACTTATAATACCAATTCTACAGGTGAGTAATCACAGAATTGTATTTTTTAATGTGAGCAATCTGTATGTACAGGGTGTGGGAAACATATAAGAGATGCTCTTATTGGGGGTGAAGGTCTGCTTTAATCTGCTGGGCACCTCTCAAGGATGACCCCTTACCCTGCTTGGCCATCCTTTCAGTAGCAGTCTGGAGCACCCACCCCGGCGCTGACTATGCCCCCTGTGGGTGACCGGGCGCCATGTCTCGCTGTGTCATGAGAACATTTATGCCAGCACAGTCACCAGCTCTGCACAACAAATCCATTATATGACGGGCACCCTGTCACATCACTCTTATAAAGGAATCTTCAGAAGAGGGACAAAGGCTTCCTGTTTCAAGTCATTGAAGGTTCCAAGATGAGTAATTTAATCAATTATACTCTTCCTGTCAGCCGGGTGCACAGCTTACTAATGTAATAAAATTTGTACATGTCCGCAGACAAAAGTGGACCTACACCCTAAAAGTACAATACAGTATGTGTCTGTGGGACAGATGGATATCCATTATCCTAAAATCCACCCCAGTCCTGCAGTGAGAAGATACTCCCCCATCAACTGCAGGGTCTCAGGGGACTGGAAGTGCTATTTCAGTCTGAGATTTGGCTTTTGGTCCCCATCAGGCAATATTCTATTTAAAGAAATCCAGTATAGCTAACTTGAAATAGTCCAAAAATAAGCACAGGGCTAGTTGTATATGAAAAGCAGAGGACAGTCAGTTCCAACAGCAGCCAGGAAGAGCAGAGGTATCATCATACCTTCCAAATTTTCAGGATGGGAAAGAGGGACAATTTTTAAATTAGGCCACGCCCCCTCATTGAGGGATGGATAGGAGATAGGGTGTAACAACAATAGAAATACTTAGAATGGGCAAATGAATCATTTATTGCTGCAGATCTGCAGGTTACACCTCAAAGAGGGACAAAAAAGATCAACAGGGGACATGGATTTGAAAGAGGGACCATCCAGTGTGGAGGTATGGTATCGTGAAGTCATCCACCACCTTGCCAACAGTTAACGTCCTGCCCCCGACCCTTTGAATCTTGATAAGGTTCCTTCAGACTGAAGAGAGGGCCATTTATACTCCTTACATTACTATAGAATTATAGTACAACTAGAGATTGGGAGGAAAATCCCATTGTTTGGACTGTTACTGATCTCAGAAGAGGAGCCCCGGGAGCCAGGGGCATACATAGCCCTAATGGGGCCCCATCAGCACCCCCCCCCCCCACGCCCTCTCATTGAAGGATGGATAGGAGTTAGGTTGTAACAGTTACAACAATATAAACATTTTGAATAAGCAAATGAA
Organism: Gastrophryne carolinensis; assembly: GCA_027917425.1. Taxonomy (NCBI): domain Eukaryota; kingdom Metazoa; phylum Chordata; class Amphibia; order Anura; family Microhylidae; genus Gastrophryne; species Gastrophryne carolinensis. The sequence goes on along the minus strand of CM051235.1, from coordinate 27,614,734 downwards.
TCATTTATTGATGCAGATCTGCGTGTTACACCTCAAAGAGGAATAAAAGAGATCAACAAGCGATGGGAGACATGGACTTGAAAGAAGGACAGTCTCTCCAGTTGGGTGGTATGGTATCATGAAGTCATCCACCACCATTCTAACAGTTAACTTGCTGCCCCCAACCCTTTGAGCCATGATAATGTTCCTTCAGACTGCAGGGAGGGCCATTTATACTCCTGGCTTTCCTAGGATTACCCTAGCATCCTAGTACAACTCGAGAACGAGAGGAAAATCACGGATGCAGATGATCAGTCCTTACACAGATGTGGCAATGATATCACTGCCACACACAACAGTGGCAATGAATGGAGGAGGCGGGGCTTTACAGGTGCCATTATCTGAGATTAGGTACCCTTCATAGGGGGAGCAATTCAGGGGATGTTAGTTAAAAATGTGGGTTTTCATCCGCTTTAATTATTGCATGGCTTAGACTGTGGGGCATCCCAAATCTAGATGCCCCTAGGATTTAATTTTCAAGCAGACTCGATAGCACATTTTTTGTTTTACAGCAAAACTGAACTGCAATAGTAAGTGTTGGCTACTGCAGGGTGTGTTTTTGCTTTCTGTTCTCTGTTGGTTGGTGATTCTATGGGGAGTAGGTAAGTATCTGTTTCCTGTAAAGCTGGGGGGAGGGCAGTGGAATGGCTGTGATAAGAGTGTTCTTTAAAAAAAAAAAAAAAAAAGCCCAGCCAAAGGTAACCCACATGCCACTACCAGGGCCGGATGACGTGGGGCGAGCTGTTCACGAGTTCTTAGGATTCTGAGGGAACTTGTATTTGGGCCTGGGGAAGTCACTACACACAGGTCTCTTTCCAACGTTTATTAAAGCAACTTCCAAATGAGCAATCATGGCCAACACAGTCTCTATATCCAAGGGTCTTGCTGGGGGTTGGGACTATACTCCTGCCGTACCTTGTTTGGTGGGCTTCAGGGTACTCAGCTCACTCTTCCTGGGCCTTCATGGATTCTCAACTGGCTTGCCAGGACAACTCGCTCTTTCTTCTCAGTGGGAGTTCTAGTTCTTTTCCGAAAAGTCGCTGTGTCTCACAGGCTATTTCACTAAGCCCTCTGGTGTCCATTGTCTAGGGATTGTAATACCGCGCTGCTCACAATAACATAATAATAATGCAATATAAAAATACAGTGTTTTAAACAAGTGGAGCTCAACGTGTTCTATAGGATTCCAGGTCCTACACAAAAGTTCACAAATGTCATAAATGTATATGAATACACAGAGCTCTTGATAGTCCACCGTGCTGTTAGGCAAATCCACACGTGTTCACACACTATATAGGCCGCCACCATTCACTCAAGCCTCTTACCAGATGGCTATTGTAAATCAACAAAAGGAATAAACTTTCTCACATCAATCCAGGTCTTCTTTAAATTTCTCCTAATCGCCAGAGAAGCCTCAATCATTCAGATTTACCAAAAATCTGGCAAAACATCAACTCCCAATCCCGGACGGCTTACAGCCACGTGACTTTCACGCCCGGCGTCTCGGCAGCCTCCCGTTTCTCACCGCTGCTCCCTCTAGTCAATTCCCTTTCCGCCGGAAGTCGGAGCTAGGATGCTGTCGCTATGGCAACTGACTACTGCTCTCCCTCCACCGGAAACTGAGCGGACTCCGCCGACACAGCGTAGAAACCCCTCGGCAACACCCGATTGGTGAGGCTGACCACACTACATCATACCTCCCAACATTTGAAAGCCTAAAGAGGGACTCGAGAAGCCACGCCCAGTCACACCCCCGGCCATGCCCCCAGCCACACCCTTAAAGGGAAACACCTCCTAAGAATTAAATAGGGCATCCCTCATTGCATACATAGACACGCATACACAGACAGAAACACACACACACAGACACACTCGCCAGTGCAGGCGATTTCCCCTCCTGTTCGATCTCCAGTGAGGCTCCTTCCTGGAATCCCACCCCCACCCACTGAACCACCATTGAAATTAAAGAAGAGAGAAAAAAACCCTGCCTCCCAGACTCCCGTCTGCCGCGGCCTCTCAAACGCCCGGTGCCACCGGCCTAGAGTGTGCAGCTGAGCGCTTACACTCGGGGACGGCAGCAGTGGGCGTCTGAGAGGCCGCGGCAACCCTCCGAGCGAAGGTGCTCTGGAACAGTCTCTGAACACACGCTGGCTCTCCACTGAGACTTTGCCAGAACACTACACACGGGACACTGGCTATTCCAGGAAGTGGCAGTAATATATATCACCTCTGATGTCACTCCCTCACAGCAGCCTCTAGTGCAGGGGTACTCAACCACTTCTATAAAAGGTCCACTTAAAGTGGACCATCACCCTCCCGTGATCGGCCCGGGAATCTATAAGATTCCCGGGCCGATCACCTCCCTCCTCGCGGAACATCCGAGATCGGGATGTCCCGCGGGGTGAAACCCCCCCAAACGCCCCAAATCCCCTTACCTTGTCTTCCACGTGAATGGTCTGTGAATGGCCGGCGCGGGTGCGCGCACGTCAAGAGTGACGCGCGGGAGGTGGCGGCGGAGGAGCCGCTTGTCCGTTGCTGTCAGATCGCTTGTCCGTCCGCGCTGATTGGACGGCGCGGCCACGTGGGAGCGGGGAGAGGTGAGTTTTCCGGGTGATCGGGGGGGGGGGGGGGCTTCACACAGCGGGGCACCCCGATCGGAAGTGGTCAAAATCCTGGGTGTTGGTCCACTTTAAAGCCATCCGGTGAGAGGCAAAGGTCCGGGCGGAGGACTGTCTCGGGGGGGATAGTTAGATGGATGGGGCAGAGCTGGAGGGGGACAGGGATGGATGGGGCTGAGCTGGGGGGACGAGATGGTGGGACAGGAATCGATGGGGCTGAGCTAGGGCAGGGGGAAAGGATTGGATTTGTTTTTCACATGGGCCACACAAACCCTTTTAGTACCGTGAAGAGGCCACATTTTGTTTATATGCTGAGCGGTAAGTGGTCCTGTTGGGAGAGATTGCCTAATTGCCGATGACCTGGTGTGAATATTTCCTATCCAGCTGCAAGGATTCCTGTAAAATTTTTCCTGGTGTCGGGTCTTTTATATTGCTTGTAAGCATGGTCCTCCGTTCTCCTCCCCACTTTAGGCTGGTCAACGACTTGGACATCTGTTGTTTCACCTTTACGGATTTTGGGAAGAAGTTCCCCAAGAGTCACAACCTGAGTCCTGGAGCTTTCTTACAGATTTCCCTCCAACTAGCCTATTACAGGTAGAGTTACATGGACGAGTGAGGAAGTATGGCTCAGGATAAAAAATCTACTTGGGGTACCCCACACCCCAAATCACACCAAAAGAAAGGGTTGCACCGCTAATGTTTGTCAAAAGTTAGAACTTTATTGGATTGCCAAATTGACACAAAGACTCATTAAAAACCAATAGAAAACATATACACATACAAGTAACAAGAAAGAAGGACACAGCAAACCAAATACATATAAAAATCTTGGTGAATCCGGGCCCCAGTTACATGTAAGATTTTTATGTGCGGTTTGTTGTGCCCTCGACTTGCTAAAAGATTTTTTTCTATGACTATTTTTTGTTTGTTATTGATGCACTTTGTATTTGGGGACATGAATATTGTATTATGGTGAATAGCATTTTATTAGGAAAATAATGAGGACTATTCATAAGAGGGACTACTATAATATTTTATAATGAATTGTGGGCCAGGAGGTATTATAGCTCCTCAATAGGCACTTTTCCTCCTCCCCATTTCCTTTAGGACTTGTTACTTGTATGTGTACATGTTTTTTAATGAGTCTTCATGTCAATTTGGCAATCTAATAAAGTTGTAACTTTTGATAAACACTAGCGGGCAACCCTTTCTTTTGGTGTGCTTTGGGGTGTGGGGTACCCCAAGTTGATTTTTGTTCTGTAGATTGTAGCGACCATAGGGTTGCACACCTGTATTATCTTTTACTGGTGCAGCCATTAAAGTGGACCAACACCCAGGATTTTCACTATCCTGGGTGTTGGTCCACTTCAGCGGGGCATCCGAGATCAGGATGCCCCGCTGTGTGAAACCCTCCCAAAAGCCCCCAAAAACGTACCTTTTTGGCGACATAAGTTTCCGTCGCCTCCCGCGCGTCCCTCTTACAGGGCGCGCGCCCGCGCTGGCCATTCACAAACGGCCGGCTCGGGCACGCGCACTGCTAGAGGGGCGGGCGGGAGGCGGCGGCGGTGGCTGATCCGTCGCCGATTAGGTAAGGTTTTTTGGGGCTTTTGGGGGGGGTTTCACCACGCGGGACATCCCGATCTCAGATGCCCCGCGGTGAGGGAGGTGATCGGCCCGGGAATCGTATAGATTCCTGGGCCGATCACCCCTGGGTGTTGGTCCACTTTAAGTATTGTATGGCTCAGGATATGCGGCCAGTCTGTGTGATTTGTCTCTCTGTCTTGTACAGGCTACACGGCTCTCTATGTGCCACGTGTGAGGCCGTATCACTAAGAGCGTTTCATCAAGGAAGATCAGACGTTGTGCACTGCTCCTCCCCCGAGGTGCTGGAATTTGTGGAAGCTGCAGACGATTCAAGCAAGACGGTAACTCATGGGTTGGGCAAAGTCATGTGATGAAGCTAAAGATGCTCAGGGAAGGAGTTATTAAATAAAATACTACATGCCGTAATTCATAATTTTAAATTTATGCCAGTGATTACATAAATTGCAACTTAAAGAGTGCAGAATAAGAATAAATAAAAAGAATAAGGTACATATTCCTGGAGGATCGATTTTGACTATTATTGGCATTGACCAATGTTTACTGGGAGCTGCAAATTGGTCACCTATCATTTCTAGTTAGTTAGGCTGCATTCATTTTATTTGTATTAATTTAATGTGCACTTTATTAGGGTCACCTTTTGTAAGGAGGTCTATGATATACCATAAGGACACAAGAAAGGAGTCCAAGACCAAGAAATATCCAGCAAGTTGACAAGATGTTTAAAGTGAACCATAACCCAGGATTTTGACTATCCCGGGTTATGGTCCTTTCCCCTTAGGACAACCCCGCTGTGTGAAACGCAGAAGAGAACTCGCCTCTTCCCGGTCCTACGGGGTATGCGCAGCCTCTCGTCCAATCAACTCACTCGGAGCCGCTGACATTGCGTTGTCTAGGTCTTCGTCTAAGGCCAAGGGCTCTGAGCACCCAGGTAGCCACATCCCCCGCTTCCCTCTAACAGGGAGCGTGCCTGCGGGAATGCGGCCACGGCTCGTGCATGTGCCGTTGGACTGGGAAACAAGGTAAGTGTAAGGGGCGAACTGAGGAGTTTCACACAGCGGAGCATCCTGATTTTGGATTCCCCGGGGAGGGGGGAGGGGATCGATCGGCCTGGGAATCTTATAGACGTGGGTTTAAATTCAAACAAAACCCAGCAAATCTAATAGATTCCAGGACCAGCTGCTGACCTTCCCCCAAACCCCCTTTGTGAAATCCCCCAGTTCACCTGTAACAGCTTACCTTTCCCAGGTCCAATATTGCATGAGCTCTCGTCCAATCGAAGCAGTTTGCTGTGCCTATGTCATTCGGAAAACGGCTCTGCTTCTCTGCAATTGGGAGTGCAAGCAGCCACATCCCCGCCTCTTTGAGCTGTGCTTATGCTCCTGCCCCAGCCATTCAGGTTTGCTGAACGAGAGCGCACACGCTGCCAAGATGCGCCTGCTTCCACTCCCATTGCAGAAGGCCAGCGCGGTTTCCTGAATGACATAGGTGCGGCACGCGGCTCTGATTAAACAAGAGCACGCGCATGTGCCATTCGACCAGGGAAATGTAAGCTTTTACAGGTGAACTGGGGGGTTCACACAGCGGGGCACCACCCTGGGCACAGAATAAAACCCGGGCTAGTCAAAATCCCCGGTTCTGTTCCGCCTTAAAAAACGATCTGGTATAGCAAATTTGAATAAACAAACACCGGGCTCGGGGCTGGTTTTATATAAAGAACTGAGAACAGCCAGTCCCCGGAGTCCCATATGTAGCCCTCACGTACCGGGGTGTCCGACACGTGACGGCAGGGAGCAGGTTCTTCTGGGCCCAGGTGTCCGATGTGTGTGTGTTGTGAGTAGGTAAGAGTTAGGGTTTCAGGGAAAGGTAAGTACTCACTGGTGCCGCTTGGAAAGATGTACAGCAGTCCAACTGTTGAAAGCAGAGTTCCTCTTTATTTATTCCACAAGCAAACGGCAAACACGGAACAAGTACATATCTTCCAGTTACATCTCTGGTTCTGTCCAATATCAGGTACAATCATCAGCATTGCTTCCATTAGAGAATAATGAACTAGGTTGGAACCTCTCCTTTCTCTCTCTCTTAGAGTCTGTGCTCCTGCTCCTTGCAATTCAAATGGTGAATCACATGATTAACACTGGGTTTGGGTTGGGGGCTTCCCTATATCCCTTCTCACTACCTTCCAAAACCTTCTATCACATGTTCGGCCTCGTGTCCGACATCTGATCGGATGGTTGGTAAACCCTCTGACCAATCACTAGCTTTCAGTTGTAACTATGTTACTAGTCTATCTCCTGTTATGACTAACAACCCTTCTGACCTCATCTTTCTAGAATGTTCCCCAATCTAGTCTATGGACCAGGTTAGCCTATGGCCTAAACCCACTACTGCCATCTAGTATCTATTTAGGTTATGGCACTTCCAATGTACTTACATGGGTAGAAACCATAAAAGTGAATTAATGTATGGTTAACTCTATTTAAAGGATTCTTATTAGTTGATTTAAGTGTGTCTAGTAATTACCAGGTCCCTACACATAGCTTGAAGACGAATAAGATAAAAGGGTTCTAATTAGTTAAAATGGACCAAAACCCAGGATTTTGACTATCCTGGGTTTTGGTCCTTGCCCCCGATCGCGGTGCCCCACTGTGTGAAATCCCCCCAGGTCGCCAAAACCAACTCGCCTCTTCCCGGTCCTATGGCACATGCGCAGCTGCTCGTCCAATCAGCTCGGATTTGCTGATGTCACGTTGTCTAAGCCTTCATCTATGGCCGCATCCCCCGCTTCCTTCTAACAGGGCATTCACAAATGCCTGGTGCAGACACGCTCCCTACTAGAGGGATAGCGGGGATGCAGCAGCGGCTCGCACATGTGCCGTTGGACCGAGAAAGAAGGTGTAGTGTATGGGCGACCTGGGGGGTCTCACACAGTGGGGCATCCCGATTTTGGATGCTCTGCGGGGATGGAATCGATCTTTCTCATATGCCAGGCCTGGCCATAGCTTAAATTCTCAGTCTGGTTTAAATATTTAAGCAGGACTGTCTTAGGCCAGTTTATATGGAGCGATTATCGAGCGAGAAATCACTAAAGTGACCAGAATTTAGAGATAATCGATCTGTGGAAATGGCGGCTGCGATCAATCGAACGAGAACTGGTTGACCCAAAATTTCTCGCTTGATAGTTTGGATGTGGAAATTGAAGTCGCCCTCCAAAAAATGGATCACCCCAATGACCGATTGACCAACAAATACTTCGACGTCTGAACACAGTCGCTCATTCGCAGAAGATTTGTATGGTTTGCAAACAGCCAATTTATCTGCTCATGTAAATCCAGCATTATTCTTTTTTCTCCTTTTTAAAGTGATTCTAAGTCCTCGGGGCTGTTGTGCCCTCCTGATGGGAGTGGGGAACGGAGTTCTTTGTCATTTTCTTACAGTAATTTTGCATTTCTTCTTCTGTTGGAGCAGGCGGAAGAGAAGCTGTCTCTGATGCTGAGAGCCATAGAGAGTCACCGAGCAGCCAGGGAGCAGGTAAGCTTGCCTTTCTTGACATCCAGGAGCTTTCTGTTCAGAGCAACTGTAACCTCACTAGGTAAATGCAGGCATGATTCCTTGAAGAGCAACAATTCATAGACTCTATGGCTGGCGGTCTCCCTCTTTATGGGACATCCTGAATTGATGCCCCGCTGTGTGTATCCCTAGGGATCACCCGGTACACTTACTAGGGGTGTCTGTCAAATATCGCAATATTTTAATTGATACTAGTATCAATTCTTTCTTTTTAGCATCGATTCTGACTTTCACTCCCTGCTACAGTAAAAGAAAAGTAAAAAAAACTCTCGCCTGACCCCTTGTTCGATCCGTGTCTCCTCTTCACCCTCTGCCCCCCCCCCCAGGCTTCTCCGGCTGCACTGACACGCTCCCTGTTAGATGGAAGCAGGGGATGCGACCGCCAGCGCACTCGGAGCCGCTGGCCTTAAACGAAGGCTCTGAGCGTGCTGATTGAACGAGTGGTCGTGCATGCGCCGTAGGACTGGGTAGAGGTAAGTTTGCTTTGTTGATTTGAAGGGGGGGGTTCACACAGTGGGGCATCCCCGATCGGGGCGCCCCGGGGGAAAGGACCAAAACCCAGGATAGTCAAAATCCTGGGTTTTGGTCCACTTTAAAAGTACTGGAAACCCAAATACCGTATATACTCGAGTATAGGCCGACCCGAATATAAGCCGAGGCACCTAATTTTACCACAAAAAAATGGAACAAGTTATTGACTCGAGTATAAGCCGAGGCTTTTTTCAATTGGATTTAAACAGCAGGGATGCCAGCTCGTCACCAGGGAATATAACTCTCCACTCAGGCAGGGCTGGAGTGCTCACCTCGAAATTGGTAATATCCAAAAGCCATGGAAAAGCCAGCCACATAGTGGTAGAGTAGAGTAGATTTAAAAGTCCATTTATTTCAAAAACTGGTTAAAATCCATCACAGTAGTATAGATAAGAGCATCAAATAGGGTATCCTTACACGTCAACGCGTTTCGGGTTCTCACCCTTAATCATGACAAAGGATAGGTTTGTGGAACATACATTTAAATACAATAATTAACAATAATATAATTGCATAATATAATACATCTGTGGATGATAAAAACACATTGGTTAACCTTAATTACAACGGCTCCTTCAAATTCACTGACCATGCAGTCGACGTGCGCCAGGAAATCATGTCCTAGGTTGCACCTGATACCAAATAATGACGTAGCCAGTGAAGAGGGAGGAGGCTGGCGTGAGCGAGACGTATGAATCCAAGCTACAAAGTATCAGGCTGCTAGCACCATATGTCACCATAGTAAAAGCCGCTACTGGCAAATGTAACATGTGTATATAACAAAAATGTGTTTCAAACAGCCGATACTTTGTAATAATAAGTGGGAAAAACAGTGTTAACCACATATAAGAAAAGCCGCCTCGCTCATACCACACATTACTATATAAGAAAAAAGATCTATATCAAAAAGGATCTATATTAAAAATGTTCGTTTAATAAGCCTTATATGAGGCTTAAAAGCCAATGCAAAAACATCAATAAGATACATTATATGCAGTAAATATCATCCACAGATGTAGATAGAAAAAAAAAAAAATTGGAATTGGAGTTGACACACAGAAAGGGACACACACACAGAAAGGGACACACACACAGAAAGGGACACACACACAGAAAGAGACACACACACAGAAAGGGACACACACACAGAAAGGGACACACACACAGAAAGGGACACACACACACAGAAAGGGACACACACACACAGAAAGGGACACACACACAGAAAGGGACACACACACAGAAAGGGACACACACACACAGAAAGGGACACACACACACAGAAAGGGACACACACACAGAAAGGGACACACACACACAGAAAGGGACACACACACACAGAAAGGGACACACACACACAGAAAGGGACACACACACACAGAAAGGGACACACACACAGAAAGGGACACACACACAGAAAGGGACACACACAGAAAAAGACACAGACACACACACACACACACACACATTGTGGGTACCTGCTGCTGCCGCCGCTCTCAGACGCGCAGGTGTCGGGGGTCAGGGTTTGGCCGAGGTTACCCTGCAGAGGGGCAGCGGGGTCCCCCTCCTCCGCAGCCGCCAGCCGCCGCCGTTCTCACACACACACCAGCACTTCCTGGCTGTTGCGCGCTCGTCGTCGGTGGGCGTGCCCCATATGGCAGGCGTCCAATGAAAACATTGGACGCCACCCATTGACGACCAGCGCGCAGCAGCCTGGAAGTGCCGGTCAGTGTGTGAATGTGTGTGCGTGTTTGTGTGTATGAGAGCGGCGGCAGCAGCGGGTACAGCAGGGACCCTCCAGCATCTGTTGGGTTCAGGGTTGCGGCCTTCCCTGGCAGTCCGCCCCTGGACTCGAGTATAAGCCGAGGCGGCTTTTTTCAGCCCAAAAAGTGGGCTGAAAAACTCTGCTTATACTCGAGTATATACGGTAATAAAAAATCATGCCCCCCTTTTCTCCTCTGCAGCAGCTTATTCTCAGTCCACTGTTGAAAAACATCCACATTTCTGAGAAATGCCCCAGAATTCCTTGGACACCGACTAACCCTCGCTGTCGGTTGAGACTCTGCAACTTCGTCCTAGTCAGTGCCTGTTCAGCCCCATTCACTGCAATGGAAGCGGCATGCCAAGGCAGTGCCCCACACTCTATTTCCAGGGACACCCAGAAGTTTAACTTTTGTGCCCGGCGTGGTCTCTCTTGTTGGTGATAGACAAGTGACCTTTTTATGAGTTTTTTTTGTTTTTACTCGGACTGTTAAGGGGTTAAATATAATGTCACAGAAATCTCGGCGGCTCTTCACATTCACTTTTCTGTAATCCGGTATTTTCTTGAGAGATTTCCAGCTGTGACATTTCTACGCCACATTAGCTGTGATAGTGTCACCTTCAAAATGTGGCGTCTTGCAGAGCTGTGGCCGCTATGCCGAGGATTACCAGCAGGGGGAGACAATTATATTCCATTTGCAGCTAATGGCTTGAACAGCTTCTGATGCTGGAACAGCGGGTGTGCGGACTATTACTGGGATGGCGGCTGTGGTGGAAGTGGAAGCTTTATTTACTACTCTGCTCGTCAGGCTGGCTGGAACTTTTTTTCAGGATACAGTGAGGAAAAATTTGAAGAGCTGCAATGTTCTTTCTGCCGTGACCCCTGCAGTGCCAGTGACCACATGAGATGCTCACCTAACGGGGGGGGGGGGGGGAGAGGGGGGGGGGGGTCCTGTTAAAGCAGTGAAGCAGATAGAATAATAAAGCAATTCTGTGAGTGCTCACCTGTAGAATAGTTTTTGTTCTTGCATGGCACAGCCTGCTTCGGTATTCATAACAGTTGGGTTATTCTGCCACAAGGTGGCGCAGTGGTACTGCAGAAAGCTGTGGCATCTTGCGGCCCCCTATGAAAATGGGATTAACCATAGAGTTCCCAGCATAGACAAGCAGTGAGACAAGAAGCCGGGAGAGAATAAAGGTAAAAAATGTAAAAAACCCCAATTAACTTGGAACAATCACCATAAAGAGGCAAACAAGAATAACGATAACAAGGGTGAGTCGAAGTAGGCCGTGCCATGCAAGAACAAAAACAATTCTACAGGTGAGTACTCACAGAATTGCTTTTTTCTTTATTGCATGGCACGGCCTGCTTCGGTATTCATAACAGTTGGGACATCCAAAAGCAGTGTCCAAAAGTAGGGTGGGATCCCCAATGAGTAACAGCCGGCAGTTCAAGTCACTACTGCCTGAAGCACCTTGTGGCCAAAAGCAGCATCTGCTGAGACCTTAACATCAACCTTGTAAAACTTGGAAAAAGTATGAACAGAAGACCAAGTAGCGGCCTTGCAAACTTGTTCAACAGAAGCTTGGTGCTGAAAAACCCAAGACGCACCGATAGTACGAGTAGAATGAGCAGTAATTCTAAAGGGAGGTTCCTTCCCCTTAGCAGAATAGGCTTGAACCACCGCCTGACGGATCCACTTGCTGATAGTGGATTTAGCCGGAGGCAAACCCTTCCTAGGTCCAGAAGTGAGAACAAAAAGAGCATCAGATTTCCTGAAAGGCTCAGTAACGACCAAATAAAACTTTAGAGCCCTGACCACATCCAGAGAATGCAGTGTCCGCTCCTTGGAATTAGCAGGATTAGGGCACAATGAAGGCAAGACAATGTCCTGATTGAGATGAAAGGCAGACACAACCTTAGGCAAGAAATCCGGCTTAAACCGAAACACCACCTTATCCTGATGCCTCTCAAAATAAGGAGGTTTGATGGAAAGCGCCGCCAGCTCAGAAACTCGCCTTACAGAAGTGATAGCCACCAAAAAGGCTACCTTAAGAGTCAGAATGGGCAAAGCCGCCCCACGGATAGGCTCAAAGGGAGGACCCTGCAGAGCAGACAAAATCAGATTCAAGTCCCAGACTGGTAGCATAGGCTTACGAGGTGGACGCACATGAGTAACACCCTGGAAAAAAGTTTTAACCAACCGGTGGTTGTCAAAGGGTCTTTGGGAAAAAATTGCCAGAGCTGAAACATGGCCTTTGAGGGTACTTAGTTGAAGGCCAGAATCCAAACCATGTTGCAAAAATTCCCGAATCCTGGGAATGGAAAAAACCCGATAGGGAAGAGACTTGGACTCACACCAGGCAATGAAAGCATGCCAGACCCTGTAATAGATAAAGGATGAGGACTTTATTCTAGCCCGAATCATGGTATCCACAACAGAGGCAGGCAACCCCTCTGTCAAGATGTAGGTTTCAGCAGCCAAGCCATTAAAGCCAGCGTTTGTAAATTGGGATGGCGTAGCTGTTCCTGAGTGAGAAGATCTGGATCCCTGGGCAAGACGTACTGGTCTACTGCCAACTGCACGACATCTGAAAACCACACCCTTCTTGGCCAACAGGGGGCCACCAGGATGGCTGACACCCCCTCCTGGGCAATCTTGCGCATGACCCTGCCCAGTAGAGGGAACGGAGGGAACACATAGGGAAGCCGAAACTCCGTCCAAGGCATTGCCAGTGCATCCGTGGCAAAGGCCAGAGGATCCTGTGACAGGGAGACAAACCTGCAAAGTTTGTGATTGTGACGGGACACAAACTGGTCCACATACGGCTGACCCCAGCGGTGACACAGGGAGAGAAACACCTGGTAGTTGAGGGACCATTCCCCCAGACGAGACATCCCCCTGCTCAGGGAGTCCGCCACCTGGTTCTCCACCCCCGGAATGTATACCGCTGAGATGCAGGAGACATTCTGTTTCACCCTAGACAGTATCGGAGACACTTCTTTGAAGGCTCGCTTGCTCCGAGTCCCTCCCTGATGGTTGATGTAGGCAACCGCTGTATGGTTGTCTGAGCGAATCTGAATAGCCCGACCCCCGAAGGTGTGTGGTCAGGTGGGACAGAACCAACCTGATTGCCCTCAGTTCCAGGACATTGATGGGAGCATAGGCCTCCTGGGGGCCCCAACGACCCTGGAACTGTAGGGACTTCCAAAAGCCCCCCCAGCCTGTCAGACTGGCATCCGTGGTGACAGTCTCCCAGCACGGGGACTGGAAGGTCCTGCCCACCAGAAGATTCCTTGAGTCCAGCCACCACGAAAGGGACTGCCTGGCCACAGGAGACAGAGCTAATTCCTAATCCAGGGGCACAGGGTCACGATCCCAAACTGACAAGAGGTGCAACTGAAGAGGTCTAATGTGAAACTGAGCAAAGGGGACCGCCTCGAAGCAGGACACCATCAGGCCCACCAACTGCATCCCCAGACGGATAGAGGGATGAGGACACAAGAGCAGAGCCCGTCCTGCTTCTGAAGGCCCTCCACCTTCTGCTGAGGAAGGAACACCTTGACCTGAGAGGTATCCAGTGTCATGCCCAGAAGGGACCTCACCAAGGACGGGGACAGTGAAGACTTGGGAAAATTGATCACCCAGCCGAAGGACTGAAGTGGAGATCACCACCTGGGTGTCCTGTTCGGCCTGAAGAAAGGACTGAGCCACAATGAGGATGTCGTCCAGGTAGGGAAGGATGTGAATGCCCCGGGTTCGCAGCAGAGCCAGCACCTTGGTGAACACCTGAGGCGCCGTGGTGATACCGAATGGTAAGGCCACAAACTGGTAATGCTGATCCTCCAGCACGAACCTCAGAAATCTCTGATGACCTGGGAAGATAGGCACATGAAGATAAGCATCCTTGATGTCCACGGTGGTCATGAAGTCGCTCGGGCGAAGGGTACCGACAGCAGAGCGTAGCGTATCCATGAGAAAATGTTTGAATCTGACAAACTTGTTGAGGCCCTTCAAGTCCAGAATGGGCCTCAGAGAGCCGTCCTTTTTGGGGACCGTGAAGAGATTGGAATAGTACCCTTGACCCTGTTCTTGATGGGGCACCGGACAAATGACCCCTGACTCCAGCAGGCATTGAACCGCCGAAAGTAACCCTTGAGCTGACGGGGTAAAGACATCTGGGATCTGATGAATCTTGGGGGCGGCCAGGCTGCAAACTCTATCTTGTAACTGGAGGACACCACCTCCTGAATCCAACGGTCTGAAACGTGGAGCCTCCAGACGTGAGCAAAGACCCAAAGCCGTCCCCCCACCCGGATGGGTGAGGGCGCCTCCTCATGCCTGGGGGGCCTTGGGAGGAGGTTTGGGCTTGGAACCCCAGGAGAGACCGGGACGTCCACGGGATCTGCCACGGGATCTGCCACGGCCCCAAGTCTCTCTGCGGCTACCTGAGAAGAGGGAGCCATGACCACCTCTGGAAGAACGAAGAGAGGGGAGGGAGATGGAGGTCCCCCGAAAAGGCCGGGGCTGCCTCCTACGCTGAGGCAGCCTGCCATCCTTGGCCAAAACATCAAGACGCTCACGAAAGAGCCGCAGCCCCGCAAAGGGGAGCCCAGGGAGAGCCTTCTTAGTAGCCGCATCAGCTGCCCACTGACGTAACCAAACAGAGCGGCGCATAGCCACCAAAAGTGCAGAGGCCCTACCGCCCAGCCTCACAGCATCATCCATGGCAGTAAGGATAAATACAATAAAATCAGAGCAAAGCAAGAGGGCCCTATAATCCTCCCTCCTCCTACCAGCCATAGCGTCATGGCAGAGACGCTTGAGCAGTTTCTTAAGGGCAATTGCAGTAATGGCAGCAGCACAGGCTGGGCGCAGTCCAGCCCCCACACAAGTAAAAGCATGGCAGGCCAGCTGATCCATGCGCCAGTCCTCGCTGTCCTTCAGAGTGGTAGTGTAAGGGGAAGGCATGACCGAAGTATTAGATAGGCCTAGCACGGGAGCGTCCACCTCAGGGGGACAGGACCAACGCTTTGCTAGATCAGCAGGAAAGGGATACCTCTTATCCAATCCCTTGGGCACAGCGGGCAGACTGTTAGGGCGTTTCCACTCCCTAAGCACCATAGAAGTGAAATGGCCCTGCTCAGGGAACTCCAGACGCTGTTTACCAGGACGAAAAAGCTCACCCTGCTTTCTTTTAGCCACCTCAGGGGGAGCAATGTGCAAGATTTAAAAAATTTGTGACAGCACATTGTCAGTGTCCTCAGGGTACCATGATTCCTCCCCGGACGCAGACCCAGGGTCACTAATGCAACCCTCCTGCTGGTCCCTAGAGGAGTCAGAGTCCTGGAACAGTTCCCCTTCCTCTAGGGAATAAAGTCCACCAGTGGCATCAAATTCCTCATACTCCTCAGTGAAGCGGGATGGTGTGGAAGTCAGGTGCCGCTTCTTGCCAGAAGCCTTCCTAGGAATAGGCCCGGCAAGCTGCTTCTCAATGTTGGCCACACGAAGTGCCAGATCAGACTGTGCCCCCCTCACTAGGGGCTAATTGCAGCAGTGTGGGGGTAGGTGATGCCGAAGGAGGCGCAGAGCTGGGAAGCGATGCAGGCAAACCAAGCTGGAGCGCAAGGACACTTTGAGCGCACGGCACGCACACCCTGACACTGTCACTCACAGGGGATACCCCACACATGGCACACAGCCGGGATTGCCCCGAAGGACCCCCGAGCATGCTATCCCCAGAAGCCTCCATATGGTGATTAACACAGGCGCAATAGGCCAGCGCTGGGTAAAGGCTAATACAAAAGCCACCCGGGATGTCCTCCCACGGGATGCCCCCAGATCAGCAAAGGGTGGGGGGGGGATGAGGGGGAGGAAGGAGTAGAGCCGGGAGAAACCAGAACCCACTGGTATCCCGCCTGAAAGACATAAGTAAAAACGACACATGAGCATCCCGTAGCACATGCCCCACGAGACCAATAAAAAAAAACCCAAAGGGTACTCACGGACCAAGGACACCGCAGGGTCACCAAGGCACAGACCGCAGGATGAAGCGTCATACCGGAGGAAACAGTGCTGCAGCCTGGAAGGGAGAAATCCAGACGCGCAGCAAATCCAAAATGGCGCCGGCAGAGGTACCTCGAGGGGCGGGCCGCAGGGGGACGACGCGATACGAGTCATCCCCCGGCCCGCCCCCCCCGAAGAGCGCGAAAACGGCGCCCACGTGACCCCGCCGACGCCATGACAAAGCAAAAACACCACAGGTTATAGCGCCCACAGCTGCGGAGCGCAGTACAAAGCGGCACGGCGGCCAAAAACACCAAAAAACACACTGTAAACGGCCGAACAAAGTCATAGAGGGGGGGGGGAGAGAGACGAGAAGGCAGCGGCGAGTATCCAGGCCAGAAGGAGGGGGGACCCCTGAAGGAAAAGAAGGGGACACAGTCCCCAAAACACTCACCCCCTCAGAAGCCAGGACAGGAACTCCGCATCCCTAGTAGGCTCACCATATGGCCGGCTACCCTTTGTGGAACAGGGTCTGCGGCTTGGAGCAGCGCTCGAGGAGCACTTGACCCTAGTGCTCTTCTACCCTCACTCGATCTGTCAGCCAAGGCTGGGAGGCAGTGAGGGTTGCCCCGCGCACCTGCGCAAGAGAGAGAGACATCTTCTAACTTTGCAGTTTCACTGCAGAGGAAACACTGGGAAATCTATGGTTAATCCCGTTTTTAAAGGGGGCCGGGATATGCCACAGCTTTCTGCAGTACAACTGCGCCACCTTGTGGCGGAATAACCCAACTGTTATGAATACCGAAGCAGGCCGTGCCATGCAATAAAGAAAAACCTAGCAGCATAGGGAAGTGCTGGCTTAGAGGTCCATGGAGAAATTGTGAGGAGCCTACCAATGAAATAGCTGCCCAATATGCAGGGCAATAGCTAGCAGCAGGTCAGGGGGCACCAAAGGGAGACTTGACCACAGATAGGGGAGCGCCAATTTGAATCTTCCCCGGGTATCAGAAAGCCTAGTTACACCTCTGCAATATGTCTCCACCTGCCAGCAACTGAGAAAACAAAAAGATTCCGTTGACTGTTATACCACTATAGCCACAAAACACATACCTCCAGATGGAATCTTAGGTGCAAGGCCAGGGTGTCTTCAGCCCCAATGCAATCCATAAATGGATAAGGCCAGCGTCCTATACATTGATAAGGCCAGCGTCCTATACATTGATAAGGCCAGCGTCCTATACATTGATAAGGCCAGCGTCCTATACATGGATAAGGCCAGCGTCCTATACATGGATAAGGCCAGCGTCCTATACATGGATAAGGCCAGCGTCCTATACATGGATAAGGCCAGCGTCCTATACATGGATAAGGCCAGCGTCCTATACATGGATAAGGCCAGCGTCCTATACATGGATAAGGCCAGCGTCCTATACATGGATAAGGCCAGCGTCCTATACATGGATAACGCCAGAGTCCTATACATTGATAAGGCCAGCGTCCTATACATTGATAAGGCCAGCGTCCTATACATTGATAAGGCCAGCGTCCTATACATTGATAAGGCCAGCGTCCTATACATTGATAAGGCCCGCGTCCTATACATTGATAAGGCCCACGTCCTATACATTGATAAGGCCCACGTCCTATACATTGATAAGGCCCGCGTCCTATACATTGATAAGGCCCGCGTCCTATACATTGATAAGGCCCGCGTCCTATACATTGATAAGGCCAGCGTCCTATACATGGATAAGGCCAGCGTCCTATACATGGATAAGGCCAGCGTCCTATAAATGGATAAGGCCCGCGTCCTATACATTGATAAGGCCCGCGTCCTATACATTGATAAGGCCCGCGTCCTATACATTGATAAGGCCCGCGTCCTATACATTGATAAGGCCCGCGTCCTATACATTGATAAGGCCCGCGTCCTATACATTGATAAGGCCCGCGTCCTATACATTGATAAGGCCCGCGTCCTATACATTGATAAGGCCCGCGTCCTATACATTGATAAGGCCCGCGTCCTATACATTGATAAGGCCCGCATCCTATAAAAATCCATAGGTTTATTTCATCAAGTTAAAATCGAGCTTACAGGAACATCCAGAGATAGAAAGGGATCATCACGCTGCTACCCATTTCTGGATCCCTTAATCATTGATGTGTGATTATACAAATGCGAAGACTTAGCTTCAGTTACCCGAGTGCCACACCCCTGCTCCTCCTCAGGACCCCAGATGGACAACAGCAGTGGCAGACTAGGGCCAAAAATCAGCCTGGATTTCACCAGCCCCTGACCGGCCCGAGTTGACCCTGCTGAGGCCCCTCCAACCATGATGTCAGGGCTATAGCATTCGGGGCCGGGGTTCCATGGTATGTGGGTACAGTGGGGCTGGTTACAGGGGGCTGAGAGGGAGACTAAGGGAGCAGGAGTTGAATGTAGGTGTTAAAAGCAGCAGCCCAACTGGACCCAAAGCCATCCAGCCCACGGGGCATTGTCCTGGGTCTCTTTATGGCCAGTCCTTCCCTGGTGCAACCATTGCACCTGCCGCACATGGGCCGAAGCGAGCCGCATTGCTAGCCCAACACGTCTTCTGCCTCAGCCTCCCGCCAGCAAACCTTCCCCGTCATGTCTAACGACACACGTGGGTGATAGCTGGAAGCCAACCTCTGAATGGGAGGGAAAGGATGTAATTGGAGGTCTCCTACTGAGTAGGGAGTGACACGTAGGCTGACAGTCCGCCCCACCCTTTACATCTACTCTGGTCCCATATATGTGTTCAGACACTCTAGTTCTATAGGGCCCACTATACTGCCCCTATACTCCTGTCCCACGCATTTACTGCCCCCCCCCCCAAATATGTCTTCACCTGTCACCAACTCAGAGGACGATATGACTCCATGGACTGTTATACCCCTTTACTGCTCATTTACATTTACACCCCAACATTTTACTGCCCCTCTATATGTCTCCACCTGCCACCAATTGAATGGATAAGACTCCATAGACTGTTTTACCCCTATGGTGACCCTATACCCCTGATCCACCCCCATCACTGCCCTCCTATACAGTTTGTCTCCACCTGCCACCATCTGATAGGACAATGAGACCCATGGACTGTTAAACCTTATACTGCCCCTATACCCCAGCCCTTTTACTGCCCCCTATGTGTTTTCACCTGCCACCCACTGATAGGCTGATGAGACTGTATGTACTGTTATACCCTTTTACTGCCCCATACTACCACTCCCACAGAGGGTATTGATGCACCAATGGCCCCCTGAAAAGGCCTGCGTGTGCCTAGAAGGGTTTATATTGCCTAATAAACCGGCACCTCTGGGCACCATTCCCCTCTCTGCACAGGTACGAACATCAATGCTCGGGTGATTAGAAGTTTTGTGTTCTTCTATCTTCCCAGTCCTGGCGTTGGAGGGTTTCTAATATCAAAATGGTAATCTTAAAGCGGAACAAAACCTGGGAATTACTTTTTCTGGGTTTTGTTCTATTCCTGAATTAGGGTACCCCCTTATGGGACCCCCCCAGCTCACCCAGTAAACCTCACTTCTCCCCTGTCTCCAGTAAACCTCCACTTCTCCCCTGTCCAATGGCGCATGTGTGGTCTCACATCCAATCACAGTCCTTTGTCATGTTTACATCCTTCTGCAAAGGACTCTGATTGCTTTTAATGGGGGGTGTGCGCTGCCGCATCCCCAGCATGCGCTCCCCATAGAAAACCAAGCCAAAGCCAAATGGCGTAGTCACTGCAGACTGCTCTGATTGGACAAGAGCCCACGCATGCTTCATTGAACCGGGAAAAGGTCAGTTATCACCGGCACCCTGGGAGAGGGGCATCCCAGCTTTGGATGCCCTGGGGAAAAGCCAGTGGCCGGCACCCCTGAAATCTTTTAGATTCCAGGGTGGCCGCTGCTGGGTTTTGTTTCGCTTTAAAGTGGACCAACACCCAGGATTTTCACTATCCTGGGTTTTGGTCCACTTCGGTGGGGCACCCCGATCTGGGGTGCCCCGCTGTGTGAAACCCCCCAGAACGCCGGAAACCCTCACCTCACTATACTCCTACGCGGGCGCTCGTCCAGTCAGAGCGCTCAGAGCCGCTGTGGTATGCACGTACAAGCGGCGTCCAACCACAGCGGCTCTGAGCGCTGGAGACCGCGTCTCGCGCTTCCCTCTAACAGGGAGCGCGCCCTGCTAGAGGGAAGCGCGAGACGCGGCCCGCGCATGCGCCGTTGGAACAGGGTTAAGGTAAGGTTTCTGGGCTTCCTGGGGGGTTTCACCCCGCGGGACATCCCGATTTCGGATGCCCCGTGGGAGGGATCTGATCGGCCCTGGAATCTTATAGATTCCCGGGCCGATCCCCCCTGGGTGTTGGTCCACTTTAAGGTGTAAATCCTGAGTATGCATGTGATCACCTTTGAAGCCATTCATCATTTGGTTGTGGTTCCGCAGGTGTTACAGGGGCAGTCTGTAGATGGCGCTCTCCTGGCTCTGAAGATGCTGTGTATCTCCACTGGGCTGGCCCTGCCCTCTCTTCTTATGGATACATCCTATGCCGTGTCCTCCCATTGGAAGCTCTTCACTGGACAGGTATGTGCCACCCTGCAACATGGTATCTGGAGAGTTGCTCCCTAAAGTGGGCCTAAAATAAACAATCTCTTTTAACACTCACTCCTTGTGTATACTAATGAGAGAAAACTTTGAACTGGTATGGGGGGGTCCCTTGGATAAACAAAAACAAAAACCACTGTAGTCAGGGATTCCTCATGTGTCCCCCTCCGGGCAGCATCCTCTCTGCAGGGTCTCCCTCCTGGTCTGGCAGGCTGTGATCTCCTTGATGCCATGGAGCAGCTATTGTTGCTGCCCTGCTTGTATCTGTAGTGACATAGCCCCCCCCCCCCATTACTCCTTGGAAGGAGGTGGAGCCTCTGTGGAAACCTTTGCAATGTGACCATTTATGTCACTAGAGGGGAGGGGCATGGAAGAGGATACCCCAGGAAATCCCTTCCATGCTCCTTAACTCCAGTGATGTAAATGTTCATATGAGGGTAACACTATCAATATGAATACTTTATTTGTCGCCAAGTAGGTACAGAATACATACAAGGAATATTTTCTGGAAGGGTGAATCTCCATAGAGGTTGAACATTTGCTGGACACACATACTATATACATCGAGGGGTTCAAACATTTGCTAGATATACATATTACACAACACATATTATACAACAAGATATACATATTACACAACACATATTATACAACTAGATATACATATTATACAAGGGGCTTAGTTACATTCGACAATACGTTTGCAACTGGTTATGCGCTGGGGACCGAAAGTTCTTGCAGGATTCTTAAAGTTGGTTGTTTAGTGCTTTAACAGCTAGTGGGTAGAAACTGTTTTTGTAGCGGGTGGTCCTGGACGAGATAGCTCGGTACCTCCGTCCAGAGGGTAGGAGAATGAAGATGGGGTGACCTGAGTGAGTGGGGTCTCAACTATTCTTTTTGACCTTGAGCGGATCCTTTCCTTGAATTGTTCTTCTAGGTCAGGTAGGGGACATCCTGTGATCCGCTCAGCAGTCCTGGTGATCCTCTTCAGCCTGTTCCTGTCTTTGGCACTGGTCCCACAATACCAGGCAGTGAAGGAGGAGGTCAGGAGTGAGCCTACTGCACCGATGTAGAAGGTCTTCAGGATCCTTTTCGACATTCCGTATTTCGCCAGTTGTCTTAGGAAGTAAAGTCTCTGTTGAGCCTTCTTTAGGACAATGGTGGCTTGTCTACTCCTACTACCTGTGGGGTGGCTGCAATAGCTGTTCTTCTGGCATCAAGAAGATGCCAGCCTGCCAGACCAGGAGGGAGTCCCCCCAACCCTGCTGATCTGCAAGGGGCAGAACTGTGTGTGAACTGATAAGGGGCCCAAGGACCCATATATCATTTCACATGTAGTGATGATTTGACTTGGATCTGGCCAGTATTCGGGATGACAAGAACCAGACCGAATAGGCAAGATCCGAGTCGAATCTAGCTTAAAGTGGACCAAAAACCATGGTCTGATGGCCGTGGAATCAATAATATTCCAGGGCCGCTTGATTCCCCCTCCCTGGGCCATTCAGAATGGGGACTGGCGAGTGGCCACATTCCCGTTATCCCTTTAGCAGGGTGCGTGCCTGCGCCAGGCATTTGTGGATGGCTGGCGCAGTCACACTCCTGTTAGGGGGTAGTGGGGGATGCTGCCACCAGCACGCTTGGTTCCGCTTGCTTAGACGAAGGAGCGGGAGCAGATCCAAGCATGTTGATTGGCCAAGAGGCAGTGCAGGCGCCGTAAGACGGGGGAAGGGTAAGTGAAATCAGGTGACTCAGCGGGGTACCCCCAGGGAAAGGACCAAAACCCAGGATAGTCAAAGTCCTGGGTTTTGGTCCACTTTAGGCCTGGATCCGAAGCCCATCCCTACCCGGGAATAGTCCAGATTGTCAGCACTTCCCATAAACTATAACCTTTATTTAGTCCATAAAACACAGTATCAATCTATCAATGATAAAAGCAGAGCCAAAGACAAGGACTACAGGTACCAGCGTGTATCATAGTCATAGATCCTACTCACCATCACTACTTGGGGCCCGGTAAGATTTATTCTTTTAGGACAGAAGCGTTGTGGTGGACGAAAAGTGAGTATGTGCTTTTTCTTTCTTCGCTTGGACTGTGTCTCGAAAGTGGAGGAAAAACAGTCCTGGAGTCTAAAAAAACAAAAAATGACTCCAGGGTCGGACAAAAGCCTTCTCCTCTAGGGTATTTTGATTTGGGATGCCCTGCTGTATGAAACCCCACTGGTTCCAACAGATTCTCACCTTGAAAATCAATCCCATGGTGCATGAGCAGGCCTCTGGCGGTATCTCTCCGTCCAATGCGCGCACACCTGACAACAAATCTGAATGGTAGGTGATGGTTGGGCACAGCGGATGAGAGCAGCCAATGAGAAGCCCCTGGAAATCAGTTAATTTAGAATATATATAGGAAGGGCCAGCTCCAGGTTTGTGGGGGCCCTTTTGGCAGTGTTAGAGGGCCCCAAAGTAGAGTGTCACATGATGTAAACTTTCACCCACAAATGGGTCATCTTCTGCTTCTGATCGCCCTCCAGTCCTTATTGCCTTCCCTATAGCCACCAATCATCCTCTAGTCCTTATTGCCTTCCCTATAGCCACCAATCATCCTCTAGTCCTTATTGCCTTCCCTATAGCCACCAATCATCCTCTAGTCCTTATTGCCTTCCCTATAGCCACCAATCAGCCTCTAGTCCTTGTTGCCTTCCCTATAGCCACCAATCATCCTCTAGTCCTTGTTGCATTCTCTACTGCCACCAAGCAGCCTTCAGCCCTTACAAGTAGCTCCACTGCCACTAAAGACTTAATGTGGACCAACACCCACTGCTGATCGGCCGATCAGCTCCCTGCCCGCGGGGCACCCCGATCGGGGGTGCCCCACTGTGTGAAACCCCCCCAAAATCCTACCTTTTCCTCGTTCCAACGGCGCATGCGCGGGCCGTCGCCGCCTCTCGCACTTCCCTCTAGCAGGGCGCGCACCCGCGCCGGCCGTTTGTGAATGGCCGGCACGGGTGCGCTCCCTGTTAGAGGGAAGCGCAAGAAGCGGCGGTGGGCGCGCTCTTCTTGTCCGGTCCATATTCCAGCTTGTCCGTCCGCGTTGATTGGCGGAGCGCTCGCGCATGCGCCGTAGGAGCGGGGTGAGGTGAGTTTTTTGGGCTTTCTGGGGGGTTTCACACAGCGAGGCACCCCCGATCGGGGTGCCCCGCAGAAGTGGACCAACACCCAGGATAGTGAAAATCCTGGGTGTGGGTCCACTTTAATCATTGCAGCCAGTTGTCACCTGGTTCTTGCCCCCTCCAACCCATGCCACCTTCTCCAATGTTGCTGATCATCCACTGTTGCTGAGGACAGCCATGAGTAGGTCTGCACACCAAACCTGACATTCGGTAGTTCGGGTCCACCGTAAAAAATACCATGGCCAAGTGTGAGCCTGAGTGGGCCCCTGAAGATGCCAGGGGCCCTGGCAATCGCCCAGGCCTGCCCTGTGCTGGCGCCAGCCCTTTATATAGAGAATATATAACTTACACGGCGGTGAGTTCTGATTGGATGAGAGCCTGTGCATGCACCGTTGGAATGTGGATCAAGGTGAGTGAAGTGAAATGGTGATGCCCATGTGAGAGCAAACAAAAACCCAGATGAGTGAAAATGCTGGGTGTTGGTCTGCTTTAATTGTCGCACACTAAACCTGAGTGTGTCTGTGTCTCTCTCAGGTGCGCTCTCCCGTGGACTGTGTGATCTGTTACGGGCCCCTCATTCCCGACGGCTATAGCGTCTGCTTCGCCCCCTCTTCGGAGAGCATCACCGTGTGCGTCTCTGCCTTCGACTGCTGCCAGGAGACCGATGCTGAGAAGCTGTCAGACAGCCTGCAGGGGGCGCTACGAGACATGCACGCTCTCTTGTTACAGCGCCGGCCTGGAGATGAATAGAAAAAGAAGGGGTAACATTCCACACACCGTGCACCCTAGGGTGCTTTGCGGTGGCCATCAGTGTAAGTAAATTGCAAGCTCTCCACCAAGGGACTGACGGGGGACAAATATCTAACTGGTGCGTAGTCTCTGAAACATTTGAGACCCCCATCAAAGCATATTAGACCCCCGTCTGTGGAGTGTCGGTTAGTCCTGAAATGCATAGGACCAATCATTTGTGGCTGTCACAGAGCTGTCTCTTTATTTATGACATGTGTCATTCCCAATAAATGCTGAACACCAATGCACTTCCCCTGCTAATTATTACGCGTTCATTAGAGAAATTGTAAAGCAGACCTACAGCCTATAGGAGAGAAGTCTGTCCCTATGAAACCCTTCAGTGATGCATATGAGCAGGCTGGTTAATTACTAGCGCCAGGTACCTGCAGATGAGCGTCTGTAGCGATGCGCTTACAGCGACCGCTAGTAGTCGCTGTGATGGGCTATGGGTCGCTGTTACAGAGCGCCTCAGTCGCTGGCCGGCATTGATGAACATGTATGTGAGTCTCTCTAACACCAGTACAGCGCTGTATGGGAGCGTTAGCGACTGCTTAGTGCGACCGACTCACACTATATTCATCAAAAAAACAGCCTCACATAGCGCCGGCGCTCAATATCGGGTCGTTGAAGCCCAGAGCGCCAGACGCTGTGTGATTAAAGTCTGTTTTTGAACACACATCCAGTAGTAACAAAGCGAGAACACATGGAATTACATTGTTATTACATTGTAACATAGACTTGTAATGACAATTCTACATAAAAATATTAAAATTCAAAAAAGTTTTCAAAAATGACTTTTTATAGGCCAGGAGAGGTCACACAATGATTTGATAATAATAAAAAATAAATAAAAAAATAAAACCCAGTTTAAAGAGAAGAAAAGTAACATCCATTGAAATGTATGGGAGAGTGACAGGTAGCGACAGGTAATACCAGGCGCCGGCAGTATAGGCTGAGCCGTCTGTGATGATGAATCGTGCTCTACGTGTCGCTGTTAAGAGTCGCTCACTGGAATTGTTTTGATAAATGTGGTATTGCGTACAGAGCCCGGTGGTCACCTTTCTCTACCTCGCACTACCTGTCGCTGCCAGGCGTTACCTGTCGCTATGGCCTGATGAATAAACCCCTAAGCCTTTTCCACACAATGGGGGGATCAGAAGCTGCTGCTCCTCACCTCAGTTGCGCAGAATCCTGGTGGTGGGGTGTTTAAAGTGGACCAACACCCAGGATTTTGACTATTCCTGGGTTTTGGTCCACTTCGGGGGGGCACCCCGATTGGGGCCCCGCTGTGTGAAACCCCCCAGAAAGCCCCAAAAACTCACCTCACCACGTGACTGCGCCGTCCAATCCCCGCCAACGTCCAAGACAGCGCGTCCGCCGCCGCCTCCCGCACGTCACTCTTACAGGGCGCGCGCCCGTGCCGGCCATTCACAAACAGCCGGCTGGCGCGTGCACGTCTAGAGGGGTGCGCGGGAGGCGGCTGCTGCCGCCGCCGATATGGTAAGGTTTTTTTTGGGTTTCACCCCGCGGGACATCCCGATCTCGGATGTCCCGCTGTGAGGGAGGTGATCGGCCCTGGAATCTTATAGATTCCCAGGCCGATCACCCCTGGGTGTAGGTCCACTTTAAAGTGCCCTGTCCCGCACCTTTATTAAGAGTATGTTCACTTTGTTTTTTTTTGGACTTATATGGCCACACAGGAATTGTTCCTCCTTTCTCAAGGGCACGTCACTCATGTCCCCAGCCAGGATTTGAACCTGCAATCCTCTGGTTACAAGGCTGCCTCCTTAACCACTAGGTCATGACCGCTCTTAAAATGACTTAAGGTCATGTCTGTTGATCTTTGGCAGGGCACCCCACTGTGGGATGACTGGCTATGTGAAATCCTCTGTAATGACGTAAAAAAAGAATGGAGAGGCCACTCCCCCACATCCCCCCACATTTGGTGGCAGAAGAGACACCAAACTAATAAGAGGAAAGAAGGCACCGCCCTTTAGGTAAGGTGACCACATGACTGGCCTGAGCTCCTATCGGGAGCTGGACCAGTTTGACCAGTGTGAGGCTGGGGGGAGGGATGAGGGGGAGGCACTATATATAGGCTAGGGGTTCCTCCCCCTCTCCCTCTTTGACCCCTCGGCCTCCCGGCGCTGGACGCTCGTCCAGCACCAGAATCCCCTCATCGGGCGGGCCATGGCGTCCAGGGGGTACAGGGTAAGTAGCTATCTCAGCCCTCCCCCCTCTGGCTGCCTTCTGGCCCGCGCGATGACTCCTCCTTCCCCGTTCCGCAGGGTGGTCCCCTTCCCTCCTCGGTCCCTGGCACTGATCTGGTCATCATTCCTTCCCCAAGGGGGCTCAGGGCTCCCGGCCTGTTGTCAGGGGAGCCCTCCCCCCCCCCTTCTTCCCCTCCCTTGGGCCACTGCATGCCTCACTCCCGGCTGCCTGGTTACGGCGTGGTGCGGGGCACCCCCCACCTCCTCCTTTTTCTTCCTCCTACCTCTCGCCCTGGGCCGCGGGCGCGGTGGCTCCTTAGGTGCGGTCTCATGTGTGGCCGCCCGCCGCGTTGTGGGGGCTGCGCTGCCCCCCCCCCCCCGCCTGCCGTTCGGCGGGGGCTCGGCTTCCGGCGGGGTGGGGATCGTGGCCTGCTGCGCGTTGTGCGGGTCTGCCCGCGGGTGGTGAGGCTGCGCTGCTTCCCCCATCTGTCATCGCGGCGGGGGGGGGCCCCTCCCTCCTACCGTGGCCTCGCTGTGGGCCGGTCTCCGGATCGCGGCCTCTGCCCATCTTCCGGCGAGGTGGCGGTCTGATCCCGCTGCACGGCACCGCTTCCCTGGGTGTGGGGGGGGGGGGGGGGGGGTCGGTTCACCACCTCCACCCGCTCCTCACCTCCATCCTCCGGGGGGCCCCTCCTCCTGCCCTGTTCCTGGGTGGGATCCTCCCCTACCCGGCATTCAGACCGACTGGGGGGGGGGGGGGTCGGAGCCCCACCGGCTGCCAAACGGTGGGTGGGTTCCGGGTTAGGTGGGCTCACTGCACCTAGCCTTGGAGAGAGGGCCCAGGTGCGCCTTACTGGCGCCCCCCTTCTTTGTTTCAGGTTGGGGTTCCAAGCAACCGCTTCACTCCCGCGCACATAGGCCGGGGAGCATGGGTCCGGCCCCTCACTGATCCCCCCCCCCCCGTTTTCACGGGCAGCAAGCGGCCGACAAGGGGCCTCATGGATTTCGGGACAGCGGCCCATTTTGCCAGGCCAAGGAGCAGCAAGCGGCGAGATGGCGGTACCAGGCACAGCGGTATCGGGACATCGCTCCAGCGGACGGGATCACGACTGTCCAGGCGGCGGGCCGATACACCCCCGCACCTTCAAGGTACGCCCAGCATGTCGCCGTTAATGTTTTTTGTTTTTTTTTTTTTGTTTTTTCATCGTTCTGAGATCGGAATCATGTGTCAAAAAGGGGTGTTGGAAGCATACTGGAGGTGGGGTGACCGGTGTTTGAAAGGAAGGGTTCTGGCGCTGGTGGGGGAGTGGTTACAGTCAGAGGAGTGGCAAAGGATTTGAGATCAGTGTGACTCCACTGACAGCTATCACACAATGGACCACCCCCTTTGCATTGGGGGATACCCCCCCCCCCCATTTAAAAAAAAAAAAAAAAGTGTTCAGGGTAAAGTCAGGAGGGGGAGAGGTACGGTAGGAGCAGGGAATGGGTGTCTCGGCGGTTGACGCAGGACCCGGGGGATTAACTACGGAAAGGAGGGGGAACTAATTTGGGGGCGGCATAGAGAGCGGGTTGGAACAGGAGATTAGGGTGTGCACTCAAGCGGGGAGAACCAGGAATGCGTGCGGGATGGGCAGGAGGAGGCTTGGAAGGGCGTGGCCGTCACCAGGTAGGTTGAAGGTCTTGGTCGGTTTGGATGTTTAGTTGGGGGGAGGTTTGGAGATTGGCCACGGTTCAACCGGTTCTTGGCATCTGGAAGAGGGGCCTGGGGACTGAATGAATGGAGAAGGACATTGCTAGTCAGGGCCGGGGTAATGGATTTACGGGAAGGGAGCTGCATGACGCAGTTGTAATCGCAGGCTCTTGGTCTTAATGGGGCGGTGATCTGAATTTGGGGAAGGACACTGAGCCAAAGAGGCGGAGGGCGCTGGGGTTGTTTAAGGACAGGGAGGCCAGAGTTGACTGAGGGGTACGGCCTAGGGGCGGCTGGGTTTATTTGTTAGAATGGAATGGTCAGGGGAACCGGAGTGTGGGATTAAGGGGTGCTCGGGGGTGTCTTTGGGAAAAGGCTGGAAGCAGTCGGAGTGCATAATTGGAGAAGTGGGTTGCGCTCACTATACAATGAGGTTGTAAGTTGGGGAGCATCGGGGGGTTAGTACCCTCAAATTGGCCCCCGGGAGCAGCTCTGTGGGGGAGGCGTGCAGCAGTAGAGAGTTGGTGCGAGCTTTTGGATGTACGGATGGCGGGGAAGGTTTAAAGAGACTGTGGGTATGGCCTATGGGGAATGAAGATTCATGCTCGCGTGGGGTAGGATTCGGAATGCTGGGTAATGTCACCAGGGGTCAGCTCATTTGGGGGGCCCCGGAGTAAGAGGATGGATGAGGAGCTTGGCCTGGGGAGCGGCCCATGGAGATTCATCGGTGGAGGGTGAGGGCTACTGCAGAAGGGCCAGACCTCTTATGCGGATAAGGCGTAGTGAAGTATCAGGAATTAGCGGTGTATCGGATACTCATGGTTCATGTTGGTGGATCAGGGGGACACGGAAAAGGGGCCCGAGGACAACCCCCCCTTTTTTGTTTTAATGATAAATCAAGGGTTTAGGGGCTGGGAAGCCTCGACATGATCGACCTGGCGGGTTCAGCGGATTTTGGGGTAATCATATTGGCGGAGGACTTTTCCCGCTGGGAAGGGGACGAGAACCCTGTTTATATGAGGTATTTGGTGGGGGGGGGGGGGGGGGGGGTTTGTGGACACTTATATTGGGGGATTACGGGGCCCGACGGGCTGGAGCCCGAGAGGTTTAACAGGGGCGGCTTGGTGTTCGGCAGATTATGGGAGAATCATAGTGGTGGATGGCATGGCCCGAA
The DNA here is from genome assembly GCA_027917425.1 of Gastrophryne carolinensis. Lineage (NCBI taxonomy): Eukaryota > Metazoa > Chordata > Amphibia > Anura > Microhylidae > Gastrophryne > Gastrophryne carolinensis. Next base: position 27,584,948 of record CM051235.1, on the reverse strand, counting down.
GGAAAGGGGCGGGAGCCTATGATATGATGGAGCGGCTTAGTTTTGGACCCTCAGATTGGTGGATTGTCGGGCCCACTAGGTAGGGGCCGGGGGTGCTCAATATGATGGGCTAGGGAAGTTGGCGGATTTTTGGAGGCCCGTGTTGGTGGATTACGGGACGCATGGAAAGGGGGGGGGCTTGGTATGGTCGGTGAATTATCGGACACTCCTATTTGTGGATAATATGGCCCACTTTGGGGGGGGGGTCTGAGAGCCCGTAATATGATGTCATCGACGTAGTTTTGTACTCTCATATTGTTGGATTAGGGGCCCCCATTGGGTAGGGGCCGGGAGCGCTTAACCTAACAGACTCTGCGTTCCCGGCGGTGTGGCGGATACTCGAGTTGGAGGATTACGGGACCCACGAGGAAAGGGGCCCATGAGGAGTTAACATGATCAGCGTGGGGCTCGGCGAATTATCAGATACTCATATTGGAGGAGTATGGTACCCTATGGGAAAGGGCCAGAGGGGGCTTTGACATGATGACTTACCGATTACTCATATGGTTGGATTACTGGACTCCCTGGGGAAGGGGCCCGTGAGGCTTTAACATGAGCGGCGTGGGGGCTCGGCGAGTTATCGGATGCTCATATTGGAGGATTACGGGACCCACTGGGAACGGGCCCGAGAAGTTTGAAACATGATCGCCGTGGGGGCTCGGCGACTTATTGGATACTCATTGGTTGGATTGCGGGACCCACTGGGAACGGGCCCGAGAGGTTTTAACATGTGCGCGGTGGGGGTCCCGGCGAATTACCGGATGATCATATGGTGGGATTGCGAGACCCATTGGGAAGGGGCTTGAAAGGTTTTAATGAGATCGCCGTGGGGGCTCGGCGAATTACCGTATACTCATATGGTTGGGCTGTGTGACCCAATGGGAAGGGGCCCGAGAGGTTTTTTAACATGATCGCCGTGGGGGCTCGGCGAATTACCGGATATTCATATGGTTGGATTGCGGGACCCACTGGGAAGGTGCCGAGTGGGTTTTGCATGATTGCTGGGGGGGCTCGGCGAATTACTGGATATTCATATGGTTGGATTGCGGGACCCACTGGGAAGGGGCCCGAGAGGTTCAACATGATCGCCGCGGGGGCTCGTCGAATTACCAGATAATCATATGGTGGGATTGCAGGACCGACTGGGAAGGGGCCTGAGAGGTTTTAATAAGATCGCCGTGGGGGCTCGGCGAATTAGCGAATACTCATATGGTGGGATTGCGGGACCCACTGGGAAGGGACCCGAGAGGCTTCAACATGTTTGCCGTGGGGGCTCAGCGAATTACCGGCTACTCATATGGTGGATAATGGGACCCGCTGGGGGGGGGGGGGCACGAGAGGCTTTACATGATCGCCGGGGGGGGCGTTCGGCGAGTTATGGAGCCTTATACTGGTGGAGGACATGGCCCACTGGGGAGGGGCGGAAGCCCAAAAGATGATGGCATCGGCGTGGGGGCCGGGAGCGCTTAACACGATAGAATCGGGAGCTCGGCGGATTGTTGGATGCTTATGTTGGACGTGCCCACCGGGAAAGAAGCGGGCGGTGAGGCCTTAATACGATCGACTTTGGCGTGTTTGGCGGTTTATCCAATGCTCATTTTGGTGAAGGACGGGCCCACTGGGAAGGGGCAATATCCCCCTTTAATATATTCAGCACGGTTCGGCGGGTTAGTAGATACATTATGGGTGAATTACGGGGCCACTAAATGGTGGTCTGTTCTGGTGGCTCTGAGTATTGGGGGAGTAGGTGGCACATAGGGGACAGATGCCTGAGGTCCTTAGGAGCATGGAAGTGGTGGGTATTGGATAATCACTGGGTGGTTTACACTGCCCCCCCCCCCTCCCCCTTAATCGGTAGAAGGGATAATTATCGGATGGGGTGTTGGTAGGATACATGGTCTGCAGGCTGGGAGTGGGGGGGGGGGGTGGTCCATAGCCCTGGATAGTATGGACTCGGCAGTCTTTGGTCGACAAGGTAGGCTTGTCAGAGAGTTATATGGATGGCGCAGGCTGGTGGTTGGTAATCAGGGAGGAGGCATGTCATTAACCTGTTATGGTCCCTAGGAGGGTTGATAAAGGGGGACAAGCGAGATGTCCTGCTTGGGTAGTATGGCCCGTGTGCAGGTTCTCAGGCGGGGCAACCCCAAGGGGGGGGGGCGGCATTGCTGGCTCGGATGACCGAGGGTATGTATTGGGGCATTGGGGGGTATGTCACAGTGGCTTCAGCTGAACGGTAGGTTGGGGGTTTTGGCTCCTGGAGAAGTTCTTGGGTTGGTCAATGAGGGGTGAGAGGGGGAGTTGGCGGGCTGTCCAGCATTAAGGTGTCAACGCTGGGCAGCTATGGCGGTCTCACCCCGGTTCGGGTCTGAGTGGGCAGGTTAGAGGAGTACTGAGGTGTAGAAATGCGGCTGTTTTTCGAACCGAAAAATGAGCCAGGATGGCCAGCATAGGGGCGAGGATGGCTACATTTTTGGGGTAGCCAGGCTGTTGTCATTTTGCACCCTGGCGGTTAGCCCTGGTGAGCTCCGAGCCTAACAGAGATGGCGGCTGAGCTTAAGAAATTGGCTTCCGCTTATTTTTAGGTGCATATAGGATTTTTCTCCTCGTCAATCACGCTGGCTTAGTTCAGATGATTACCACTCAGACTCGATTGAGGGGCTGGAGATTTGTGTTGTCTTGTATTTATTTTGTTCAGCTGTGGCCGATTAATAAATGTATCATTCCAAAGATATATACGTTGTGTGGTTCTTATTGAAGGGAGTTGGGAAGAAAGGCGGGAGATAACATGGAGCTCTAGTACAGTCATGAAGGATCTTAGTTATGAGGAAAGATTATGAGTAGAGATGAGCGAACTTCTTGAATGTTCGATTCGGGCGATTCGCCGAATTTCCCCAAGAAATTCGGGTTCGCCCGATTCGAACTTTCACGAATTGCTCATCTGAAAAAAAAAATGCCGGCGGCATGGTGGGAGCGGGCAGCGGCCTCCACGCTCCGACCATGCAGGTAAGTGTTTGCTTTTTAAACAAATGCCGGCATGGTGGGAGCGGGAAGGCCGGCTGCGCTGTCATCAGCGGGCCGGCTTCCGCCGCCCGCTGACAGCGTAGCCGGCCTGCCCGCTCCCACCACGCCGGCATTTTTTTTTTTTTTTTCAGGGAAAATTCGATCGGCACGAACCCCAAAAAATTCGGGTTTGTGCCGAATCGAATTTTCCCTGAAATTCGGAGCGAATTCGGGTTCGTCCGAACCGGTTCGCTCATCCCTAATTATGAGAATTAAATATGTTTAGTCTTGAGAGGAGACGACTGAGAAGGGACATGATTAACTTGTATAAATATATAAATGGCCTCTACAAAAAATATGGGAGAACACTATTTCAGGTAAAATCCTCTCTAAAGACAAGGGGGCGCTCCCTCCCTTCGACTGGAAAAAAAGAAATTTAGTCTCCGGAGGCGACAATCGGTTTTTACCATAAGAACTATAAATCTATGGAATAGCCTCCCACAGAAGCTTGTTACAGCATCAACCGCTGACAGCTAAAAAAAAGGATTAGATGCTTATTTAGAAGAAAATAACATTAACAGTTACTATTAGCTGTTATCAGTAAAAAAAAAAAATAAAATAAATAACTTCCACCTATAAAATAAAATAAAAAATCCCCTACCCCAACACCCTTGGTTGAACTTGATGGACATATGTCTTATTTCAATCGTATTAACTATGTAACATCCCTGCGACTCAGGTACGCACATCAGCTGGTTGCAGCGTAGCTGTGCATGCACCATGGGTTTGGCCTGGAGGTTTCACATAGCAGGTGTAAGAATCTTACCTGCCTCCCGTCCTCGGTCCCGCGGCGCGTCATCCGGCGGGTCGCAGCTTCCTGTCTTGCGGCGGCCCCGTCAGTCTGCTGCTCCTGGGCGCCGCTGTCAGGCTCTGGGTGCGGTGGCGGGGCGCTGCGGTCCCGCTGCAGATCGTGCGGTGGGGGCAGGCGGCCCCTCAACTTCTTCGGCCGGCGCGGCTGTGCCTTCCCTGGGTGGGAGCGCGCCCGGCCAATCACGTGGGCGCGCGCGTGCGTGACCACGATTAGCTTATGCCCCCCGGCGGCGCTGCTCCCAGCGCATCCGCCGGGGGCAAGTTTAACTTGTCCAATTCTATGGTTCCAGATGGGAGACGGGCCCAGGGACTGGATTGCCTGTCTGGCCTGGGCGGTCCAGTCCCTGGAACCGCTCCTATTGGGTATTGTTCAAAGTTGCACCAATCAGCACACTTCCCTCTCTATCACTAGGTCCCCCTTCCCATTGGTCAGTTTTCCCTTTATTACTGTGCTGCCCCATTTTCCAGTGCCCGTTATAGCCTCTGGTGAATAGGGTGCGCTTACTAGTCTGCTTTGTTAGTTTCAACTCGGCTTCGTCTTTGACCATCCTTGCCTGCTGCCCGCCCTGACCTTTTGGCCTGTCCTGACTTCGCTTTTGTCTGATCCCTCTGATACCGCGCTCTGTGACCACCCGGCTTGACCTCGGCTTGCTTTGACTATTCTTCGCTTGACCCCTTGGATACCGCGCTCTGTGACCACCCGGCTTGACCTCGGCTTGTATTTGGACCTCTCTGTGGGGATTCTCCACCTGTAATCCCATTCACATTCCGGCATCCATATTCGGGATACCCCGCCGTTCATCCGTCTCCACCTTAAGCCAGTAATCTTTGCGCCATCTAAGTCCTGGGGGTAACCGAGTCTGGAGAGGCACATTCCGCGTCTCCTGCGAGCGGGGACTTGTCTAAAGGCAGAAGAGGCGGTGGAGATTGGGGATTACCTGGCTTAAGAGAGACGGGTGTCCGGCGCCTTACAGCAGGGCATCCCATAGCGGGATGGGGTCCTTGTATCCTAAGTTGAGATACAGCCTAAGAATTGCCGACCCAGTAAGATATTTTGACTAATTTTAGGGGGAGTAAGTGGAAGCACAGGAATGCCGACCAAGTAAGTTGTGTTGCCCAATTGTGGGCATCCTAATCTTTTGTGTCCATGGAGGGGGGGGCAAATCCCACTGACCACCCGGGACACTGGAACGGAACAGGAATTTTCCTGATTCTTGTCCATCCTGTTCATCCTGGAAGTCTGCTTTAAAGAGGAACATTAGACCTAAAGATGAATGTGGCCGATTCTCCCCCCTCCCTTCGGGCCCTGCCTACCTTTTGGATGTCCCAAATGGGGCTCTCATAGATTAGAGTTAGGACTGCACCCATAGAGGCAGCTTCAGCGGAGCGCGCGCGCGGCCAAGAGCAATGGACGCCTGACCCCTCGGCTCCGCACTGTCGGGAGGCCCTACAGCAGCTAACAGCCCACGAGCGGGCGATCAGACCCCACAAACCCCCCCAACCGGCCAGCGTTTACCTGCTGCACCGGCGTCGGGTCGGAATGAGCTTCCAGGCGGGGAGAAAGAAGAGCGGCAGGGACGGCCGCAAGTCCATGGCGGCGGCGGTCAAAATGGCGGCGGCGGCGGCTGCAGCAGACGAGGAGGAGAGGGAACACCTTGCTGTGCCTGACGGAGGGGAGCTAGAAAGGGTGAGTCTGGCCGAAGATCTCTCCATAGACTCTGCTGATAGCTGGCCCAGATCCCCCCCAGCCTCCCAGCACACCTCCCACCATGCCTCCCAACATGCCTCCCAGCACACCTCCCAGCAGGCCTCCCAGCACACCTCCCACCATGCCTCCCAGCACACCTCCCAGCAGGCCTCCCAGCATGATGCACAGCAGCCATTAACAAATAATGACATCCTCTCCCAATTGAGAGCAATAGTGAGAGAAGAGGTCACCACCGTCACAGCCAAACATACAGACACCCTGCTGAGGGAAATCAGGGAATTGGGGGGCAGAACTGATGCGCTTGAATCCAGGATGGATGACGCCACTGTGGTCCTGGAGGAACAGGGCTCCCAGATAGAACGGCTCCAGGATGAGATCTCCCTGTTGAAGAGCTTAAACGAGGAACTAGAGAACCGGAACCGGAGGTCCAATTTAAGATTTAGGGGTATCCCAGAATCTATGGAGGATGCTAATGGAACCATCATAGCCCTCCTGCAGGAGCTAACCCCCGAAATCCCAGTTGCCAGGCTGGAGTTAGACAGAGCACACAGGGCCCTCTCCAAGAAACCAGTGGAAGGGCCCCCTCGGGACATTATAGTTAAGTTCCACTTTTACCAGACGAAAGAAGCGGTTCTTAAAGCGTCCAGAGAGAAAGCACCCCTGGCCTTCCAGGGCCACAGCTATCAAATCTTCACTGATCTTTCCCAGACGACCATCCTCAAGAGAAGATCATTTCGACCATATCTACAAACGCTCCAAGCTAACGGCATACGCTATAGATGGGGATTTCCCTTCAGACTTTCTTTTTCCCATCAGGGCAAACAAATTCAGGTCTCCACGGTCCCTGAGCTTCTAGAAAAATTCAGGGGCCTGGGACTAAAGATCCCAGACTCTGAGGTGTCCCCCTCTTCACTCCCTTCCACCCCGAGGACCCCGAAAACAAGCCAGAAAGCCACTGCACAACCTTCCCCGTCCCCGAAACACCGCAAGCAACAACAAAGCTCTCAAGCACGGAAGAGACTCATTTCACAGAAATTCCTGCCAGTCTGAATATTTAACCCCCCCTTTTTTTCATCCTCGGACCCCGTCGGGGGGCGGGAGTTGTATGAGCGGCCGGTTTTGCTTCAGAACATTTCCCACACAGGCGTGGGATGCCCCATAGGCTGTGATGCGAGAGCGGGACTAAGCCTTTCTTCTCCTTCCTTTCTCTCTCCCTTCGCAGTTCGGGCCGTCTCAACGCTCCTGGTCTGACGGCACCTCGGGACACTTTCCCGCTCGGGGACTGAACGCTACCCTACCACGGGGTCGTGAGTACAGTGACTTTCCAGTCTGACAGTTAATGCTGTTTATTGCACCATTTAGGTTCTTTAACCCTTTATTTCCTCAGGTCAAGTATTAGAGTATTATATACTCACATGCCGCTGGCTCCTTTTAGTTGTTATTGACTTCAATCTTGTTTGCCGGTCCTAACTGGAATGTTTAGGCCTCTTAAAGGCCCCTCAGGGATCTAGTATTTTTTTGTTATGTACAATAATTCAAATCACTTCATCAGCTATTGACGTTGTTGGCGCTGGTCTGGCCCTTTGCCCCCTGCCGTCCCGCCCCCCCCCCGGGGGCCCCCGGTCATGTGGCCTGGGTCTCTGTGGCTTGTGGGTTGGGATGGCGCGGGGTTGGGGGTTGGGCACACTGCCCGGCGCACCTTCCTGTAATAATTCTCTAATGGGTTGGATATACGCCCACTCACCGTGAGTGGCCTCCCGACAGGTCACACGCGCTCCACCACTTCCAGCCAGGAGGGAATCTTTTTATTTTTCCTCTCCTGTGGGTCTGGAAGACCTTGTTCTGTCACAGGTTGACGGTAAAATGTCTTATACACCCCAGTATACATGTTTGTTGTCTTTACTTCCCCTCCCCTCTACCCCTTTCCTACCCTTCACCTTGACCCCAATACCTCACTTCCTAATGGTCCCGGTCTATGGGTCACGAACAACCAACCACTTGCTACAGTCCTTCGTCCATCTGACCTCACATGGCGCTTAAAGTAGTTTTTGTAAATGTCCAGGGCCTGAACTCCCCTAACAAGCGATCAAGAGCGTTTAAACTGTTCGATTCCCAGCATGCAGACGTGGTCTGCCTCCAGGAGACCCACTACACCCCAACTTCCTCTCCGAAACAGATCCACCATAAATTCTCCCAGTTCTATCAGGCTACTAGTAAACGCAAACAAAAAGGGGTCCTCATAGCCTTCCACAATGGAATTTCATTCACATGTCACACTCAGACCCTGACGGCAGGTATTTGTTACTTCAGGGCACCCTCCAAGACACTGAGGTCACCTTTCTTAACTATTATGCCCCTAATACCAAACAAATCCAGTTTTTAGCACATTTGCTTTCTATCTTAAAGGACCATGAGAGGGGAGTCGTCTTTGTGTGTGGGGACTCCAACTTAACGATTCATCCTCACCTTGATCGGTCCCTCCCCCCCCAGTTCTCAGGTAGCCAGTGAGGGGAAACGCTTTGGAGATTTATTAGACACCTACCAGCTACTAGACATATGGCGGGCCCTTCACCCACACGCAAAAGACTATACCCACTTCTCAGCCCCTCACAACCTATTCACCAGAATTGATCACATTTTTGTCTCCTCTGCATTTATCCCTTGCATAGATCGGGCTGACATACATCAAATCCCCTGGTCTGATCATGACATGGTGTCAATATCCTGTACCTCTTTAATCACAAAGCCTAGACCATCCTCTTGGCTACTTAACGACTCCCTTCTCTCCTCCAAACTCCTGGTGGAGGAGGCCAACAAAGCTGCTTCAGAATACTTCACATTGAACGAGACCCCGAATACGGCGCCTACTATGGTCTGGGGAGCCTTCAAATCGGTCATGAGGGGCTATTTTGCTGGCCTTGTCCAAAACACTTCAGGTAAATTATGAGTTAGCGGCTAAAAATGTTAAAACCAACCCCAATCCTAGAAACCTCCGCACTTTGGAAGTGGCCAGAACCAAACTTAACCTCCTACAAACGGAGGAGGCTGAGGGGAGGTACCGCCGTTCCAAACAAAAATATTACATCTCAGCTAACAAACCTGGCACCCTGCTGGCCTCGCAACTTAAATGTCAACCCCGCATGATGAAGCCCATTAAGCTGAAGACCAGTACCGGCCTTATCACCAATAACCCGATAAATATAGTGGAGGAATTCTCCACGGGTCTGTCTGGGTTATATGATGCTCCCCCCCCCCCCCCGAACCGAACCTCAGATCCGGGCCTTTTTTGAAGATATTGCCATGTCCCCAATCTTGGACGCCCATAGGCTGAAAGTTGATGAGGATATTGTGGTTGAGGAGGTACTTAAAGTTGCCTTACGGCAACGAAACGCATCGGCGGTGGCGAGCGGTGGATCCAGGATCATCTTTATTTTATCTACTATTTGGAACAGCATTGCCCGGCATATGGGACGCAGTGAGTGACTGTTGGTTTCCAGCGTCGGTGAGATCGTTACTATGCTTAATGCTCATTTTTATTCTTGTACCATGTGAGTGTATTTCCTGAGTCTTTATTAAAGGAGAGAAATTTTGCAGTATTACACTATATTTCTCTTTCTTTGTTTTTACATTAATGAAATGAATTGGTACCATCTGAGTCAAGTTTGAATAGTATTGAGACTGCAGTCTCTTTGAAGCGGTGTCTTTGTGTTCGTATCAATTGGAATCACTATATTAAGTTTGAGCATCGTTTGATTCTTCAACCCACACTGAAGCCCATTGGGGGTAGTGGCGCTGAGTAGTATCATTTGGAGGCTTTCTTTTGCTGTGGAGTCGGTAAGAGTTTGCACGTTTGGTGGAGGTTTTTTTCGCACAATTACATGTGAAGTGCATGCACCGTGGGATACTTATCTTTTTTAAATTTTTTTCATTTTTTCTTCACCTTTTTCATATTCTGGACTTTTTTGATTAATTTATTCATGTTTCACTAAGTGAAAGTTGGAATCTGTATTTATAGTTTTGTGCTCTGTGTTTTACACTTTTCATTAGGTACTTAAAGTGATTAAGGATCTTAAGTCCAACAGGAGACCCGGACCTGACGGTTTTACGGCTTCATTTTATAAAAAATTGGCCCCGATTGTAGCCCCTCGGTTGGTAAGAGTATTTAACCATATAAAGCAGGGCAACCCCATTGACCCAGAAATGCTTCGGGCTTCTGTGGTGATGATTCCAAAACCAGGTAAGGATCTTCAATCCTGGACGAACTATAGACCCATCTCCTTGTTGAATCTAGACCTGAAGATCCTTACCAAAATCATCTCTAACAGGATAAACACCTTCTTAGGAGAGATGGTGGGGAAGGACCAGGTGGGATTTGTCCCTAAGAGGCAGGCGGGGGACGGAGTGAGGCGGATCCTTCAGTTGCTGGAGGGAGCTCGCTCCCAGAGGTTGGAGGCTTTCCTGCTTTCCTTGGACGTGGAGAAAGCCTTCGACTCACTCTCCTGGCAATACCTCCGGTTTTCCTTACAGAAGTGGGGGTTTGGCCCAGGGCTACTATCCTGGATTTCAGCCATATATTCGAAACCCATGGCCCATGTGAAATATGCGGGATATAGCTCAACTGACTTCCAGATAAAAAGGGGGACTAGGCAGGGCTGCCCATTATCCCCAATACTTTTTGTATTAGCGCTTGAGCCGTTGGCTGAAAAACTTAGGCAGAACCCCTCCATCCGGGGCATACCATGGGGTGGTAGAGACCTTAAAATCTCACTTTTCGCGGACGATATGCTCCTTATGTTTACCCCCCCCCATGTGTCGGCCCCTAACGCTATGCACACACTATCCTCCTTTCGCGAAATTTCGGGCTTGAAGCTGAACGCCTCCAAATCTATGGCCTTAGATGTTTCACTATCCGATCCCACTAGACAACAACTAGTCCAAAATTTCTCTTGGTCCTGGGTGCAGAGACTTCCATATCTGGGGATTAAGTTGACCAAAAATTACGGGGACCTCTATAGCGCCAACTACCCGGAGATGTTTAAATCTCTAGATTCTCTACTGCAGTTGTGGAGTTTCTTAAGACTATCATGGTTAGGAAGGATCGCCGCTTTGAAGATGACATATTTACCGAAAATTTTATATCTTTTTCGGGTCCTCCCTGTGCCGGTGCCGAGACGCCAGTTGGATATCCTCCAGCGGAAGATTCTCTCCTTCTCATGGAATAAGTCCAAACCACGCCTCAGGAGAAATATCCTTTATTGTAAAAAAGAGGAAGGTGGGCTGGCTTTCCCATCCCTCCACAAATACTATCTGGCCGCCCAGGTTGCACCACTCACCCTTCTTCACGCCCCAAGGGACAGGCCGCTCTGGGTGTTAAATGACATAGCTGACTGCAGCCCGGTGACGCCAGCCTCGCTTCTATGGATCCCCAAATCCTCCAGACCAAAGACCATCTCCAGCATACTTAATTTCTCCCTGAATATTTGGGACACAATAAAGCACCTCTTCACCTCCCCTCACTTGCCAGCCTCCCCCGTGTTTGGCAATCCTCTGTTTCCGCCGGGTCTGTCCCACCAGATGGGATTTAAATGGTGGAAGCGTAAACAACTCACACTGTTATACGATTTTTGCACCCCTTGGGGGATGAAATCCCAGCAGCAATTGGCCCTCGATGAAGAGTTCCCTCCTGCTGAAACCTTTAGATCATTACAATTGCAACACTACATCCAAACCCACCTGAAAAAATCGTCCCCCCCCATACAGAACCACTGAGTTTGAACTTCGCTGCATCAGGGACCAGTTTGCAGGCAGGCTGATCTCGAATCTTTACGCTTCGCTGACAGCCCCCCCTCCCAAAATGAAACATACATACATGCTTAGATGGGAGGCGGAGCTGGGAGCTGAGAGAGACTGGGAAGCTTGGCGGGCAATTCTAAGGAACACAAGCAAAATTTCGTATAACGCTTTGATCCAAGAAAATGCCTACAAAATATTATTCAGGTGGTATTACACCCCTGAGCGTGTCAACAGATTCTCCCCCTCCTCCTCCCCCCTCTGCTTCAGAGGCTGCCAGGACACAGGGACGATGCTCCATATTTGGTGGGAATGCCCGCTTGTCCAGGAGATCTGGAACAAGACATATAGGCTTTTGGCAGGCATTTTGGAGTTAACACTTATTGGAGACCCCTGGGAGGCACTCCTTTCGCTCAGAACTAATAAATATACTAAGACTCAATGGAGATTGACCCAACACGTCCTCTCAGCCGTTAGACTCACGATAGCAAGGAACTGGAAACTCCACACTCTGCCTTGGACTGAGATACAGGGCAGAGTCTCAAACACTATGTGCAATGAAAAACTCACTGCAATATACAAAGACCAATATGATCAGTTTCTTGAGGTTTGGTCCCCATGGCTGGACTATATAAGCGTATCTAAAGGCCAGACCGACCCCGTATTCCCAGTTTGAAGACCCGTTCGTGTGACTCACCCGGGACTCTTACATGGATAGAATGGTCTGAATCCGTTTGGACCCATCGGCCTCACAACACTTCCCCTTTCCCCCCTCTTTCCTATCCTGTTATCCCATTGTCTGTCTGTCTTACCCCTAAAAAGGTTTTCTCAATCTATCAAAATACAGCTAGGCTCACCTACAAATCCACTTGATGCTACCATGATAGTATTTCATGAGTATTCAAATAGCCTTAATAGTTTCTGGTTTTTCATCCCTATCTTGGATTGTTATATATGGTCACAAAGCAGTTTTCTGTAGTTATTTCAGAACTGATTGTGTTTAGAATAATTTTTCGTGTTGCCTTCACGCAAATGTCTCTCTCTCTCCTATATATTTGGTTAACATCATTGATGACAACAATGCTTTGGATCTTTTGTATGAATATGTAACGTATATTGTAACTCTCGTGCTCCTAGATTTTTTGTGAATGCACTACTGTATGTGTTTTTGCTTTGCAAACCCCAATAAAAATTTTGTAAAAGAGGCAGCTTCAGCATCATTCTGCAGATGTGTGTGACCGGGCCTTTACCAGATTTAGAGACAGATTATAGGTTGGTCTGCAAGCTAACAGGGTTGAGTGCTGCGGCTCCTTTAAGTCTTTAGTTACCTTTTGGATGTAGTCGCCGCCTGATGTGCCGATATCCGGCTGCTTCAGGGCCGTCTCTAAATGACAACATGGTTTTAGCTGTGCTCTTCAAAGTCCCGCGCCGCTCAGTGAAGTCTTGTGGCTTTTCGGCGTGAGATCGGGGGCCACGCGCAGTGCCAGATGGGATACAAGATGGCGCTGCCCATGGGGAGGTTGCCCGGAATCCGAGGGATCCAGAAGATGGATGCCCCGGCGAGGTGAGTAAAAATTGCCCAAATGGGGGAGGGGGGAACAGTCCGGTGAGGTTTTAACATCCCCCGATGTTCCTCTTTAACTTCCTGCCTGGTGACCAAGCTGCAGGGGAATGCTGACCCTGTAAGTTAGTTCGCTGGCCTATAGCCCTAGGAGGGGGCAGTAAGCAGAAGCAAACACCATTAGCCACTGACGGCCACATGGAGCACATGAATGCAGACCCGCTATGTCATTTTGCCTAATTTTGGGCATCCTTTTATAGCCCTGGGAGGGGACATAAAGTGGACCCCCTGTAACATCTGTCAAAATGGCTTAAACCAGACCAACACAACAAACAGTGCTCATATTCATCCCTCCCCGGGGCAATTTAGATTACTGCACATAAAAATTAATTTACATTTTTCTAACTCCTGCTGTAATGTATTTTACAAACAAGATGGTGGCTCATGCATTTGCAGGCCACCTGCAAACAGGAAGTGCTGCTGGGCTTCCTGTTGTCAGTTGAATCCAGGCAGCAGCATGGCTGAGATGCTGGGAGAGGAAGCTCCAAAATGGCCCCTACCTTTCTTTTCCAACAGAGCTACAGTTAGAAGAACAAGTTCTAAAGTGGTTGTCGCCATCCAAAACTAAAATACTCACTTTGGAGCTGGGCTTGGGGTTTAAAGTGGACCAACACCCAGGGGGGGATCGGCCCGGGAATCTATAAGAGCCATCCGGAATCGGGATGTCCCGCGGGGTGAAACCCCCTAGGAAGGCTACAAATCCTACCTTCTCCCCGTTCCTGCGCGGCTGCCGCCGCCGCCGCCTCCCGCACATCCCTCTAGCAGGGCACTCTCCCTGTAATAGTGACGCACGGGAGGCGGCGGCGGGCGCGCTCGCTTGTCCGTCGACGGACCTCATTTGTCCGTCGACGGTGATTCGCTGGAGCGGTCACATGGAAGCGGGGTCAGGTGAGTTTTTGGGGCTTTCTGGGGGGTTTCACACAGCGGGGCACCCCCGATCAGGGTGCCCCACCGAAGTGGACCAAAACCCAGGATAGTCAAAATCCTGGGTGTTGGTCCACTTTAAGTGTTCCCAAAACAAAATGGCGGCAGTGTGTGGGCACCCGCCTCATACCTGTGTGTCTGAGGTCTGGTCGCACATCCAGTGTACGACATGACATTCATTTCAGTTAGTGGGTGAACACCCGCTGTAGAGCTCCTCACCTTCAGTGACCTTGCCGGACTCATTCAAGTATAACAAGCCGCAGCCAGCCGGAGTAATTACAATTAGGAAGCGTTAAATCCCCGGACGCAGGCCTGTAATGACTACGCTGTCCCAGCAACCTCTATTCCCTTTCATGCTTATTGCATGTGTAGATTTAAAGACCAACCCCGCTGCGTCCATCTACAGCAGGAAAGTTGGGGGTCGCTGCACTCCTAGCGAGAAAAAGCCGGATGAGTGGGTGCACGATTAGCGGAGACACTACAGATCCAAGTCCAACGAATAATCAGCACTCCAAAACAATCTTCAGGGATCAAATAAATGTATTCAAGAAATCAGTACATCACATAACGTTGTCACGTTTCGGGGGGTAACAGGGACCCCCTTCATCAGGACATGTGCAAAGAACCTTATTCTTATAACCTGATTTTTCGTTGGACTTGCATCTACAGCAGGAGAGCCCGGCTGATGGTGACTGGAGTTACTTTTTCCCTTGCAGCACTGGGGCATCCTAATTTGTTATGCCTGTTGCATATCCGCCTCCCACCTAACAGGCAGAGAAATGACAGAAAAAAATCAAAGAATGACGGACAGAAAAAATTAAAGAAAACATAGAAGGAATAACAAGAGAAAGGTAGATTAAATAAATAGAAGATATGACAAAAGAAAAATGGTATAGAAGGAATGACGAAGAAAAAAAGAACAGAAGGAATGACTGAAAAAAAAGAATCAAAGTGGGACAAACATAAAGAATCAATCGAAGGAAAGAGAGAAAGAATAGTGAATAACAAAAGAAAGAAAATAATAAAAGAAAGAAAGTGTCACTGGTACTGAACAGTGATCAGCACTGTATGTGGTGCCAGATGCTTCCCTCTGCTGCCTGTGACACCAGCGCCATTTTAGCCAATTAACTTGTACACCACTGGGATGAACATGATGGAGGGATCTTCATGATGTGTTATTATAAAGCCTAAACCGACCTATTCCATATAAAACGTGGCTGGAGATGGACCTTAAAGTGGAACAAAACCTGGGAATTTGATTTTCCTGGGTTCTGTTCCATGTCCCTGGAACATCCTAAATCGGGATACCCCGCTGTGTTAACAACGCATATGCAAGCTCTCGTCCATTTCACAGGCAGCTTTCATTTAAATAAATGGGGGTGTGTGCAGCCGCATCCCCGGCCATGAGCACGCTCCCATCCTAGTCATCCGATTGGCTGGGGCGGGAGGGCATCAGGGATGCATTGTATGAAGCAGCACCCGCTCCCCATTAATTTGACGTGGTCAGAGCAGGCAGCTCTTATTGAATGAGAGCCTGCGCATGCGTCGTTGAAGCGTGGCGTGGTGAGATCAGGCTTCCTGGGGGGTTTAACACAGAGGAGCATCCCGCTTTGGGATGCCATGGATTCTTTTAGGTGAGTTTTGTTCCACTTTAAAGTACATTTGTACAACTAATACTAAATATCATCACAGCAGCTTACTATGTGTAATGAGACCTGGTTACATACAAGCCTTAATTTCCTTCCTCTTCCTCCTGCATCATCATCTGTAGTTTAAGATGGGCTATTTTTGTGCTATACAAATAGTTCCTTGCACATATTTTACTTCCTCCTACTTTGACATCTAGTTTCATCTTGATTGTAAGCTCTTCCTCTTCTGTATCCTCTCTTATACCCTAATAGATTGTAAGCTCTTCTCCTTCTGTATCCTCCCTTATACCCTAATAGAGTGTAAGCTCTTATCCTTCTGTATCCTCCCTTATACCCTAACAGATTGTAAGCTGTTCTCCTTCTGTATCCTCCCTTATACCCTAATAGATTGTAAGCTCTTCTTCCTTCTGTATCCTCCCTTATACCCTAATAGAGTGTAAGCTCTTATCCTTCTGTATCCTCCCTTATACCCTAATAGATTGTAAGCTCTTCTCCTTCTGTATCCTCCCTTATACCCTAATAGATTGTAAGCTCTTCTCCTTCTGTATCCTCCCTTATACCCTAATAGATTGTAAGCTCTTCTCCTTCTGTATCCTCCCTTATACCCTAATAGATTGTAAGCTCTTATGCCCCCATATAGCCTTGGCTCTGGGTATCGGGCATAGAAGGTGTCCCGCCATTGTTCTAGGGCAGGTTCTGGAATAAAAGCTAGCACCCGATTGGTTGCTTTCTACCAGATAGAAGCTTTGCAGAACTTGGCGTCCTTTCCCTCGCCTCTCTGGGGGCGGAGAATGGAGATGGAAATAAGGTCACCTGCAGAGTAGCGGGGACGGAGGTGGGAGGGAGCATCACATGGCGGCATCAGGCACTCGCAGTATGATGAAAGGTTAGTATTGAAGCATTGTTACCTGTGCCGAGAAGACAAGGATCAGAAAAGAGCAAGAGCTTTGCTCAGAGAGCGGCAATCAAGTGAACAGGCCCCTTGAGAGATCGAGCGATGGCAGCGGCCTGAAACGTGATGCTATCAGAGCTCGCTGCCTCCTATAAACCACTTCCAGGGCTTGTGATATTTTTACCTGGAGTTGGAAATATACCAATATATCTGTAGGCAAATGTTAAAGCGGATTAATAGATGATAAGCTCGTTCTCCTTTTGCATACTCTTCTGTACCAATATATAGTCCCACTAAACTTATCGGGCTGGATTTTTAATTTTCTGACAGGCAGGTCCCAGAGGGTCAAACTGGGACCCTTTGTTTCCACATCCAGGATCACAAGCATGGGTGCAGGACAGGGGTGCGTCCTGTCTCCCCTACTCTTCTCACTTTACACCAATGACTTCATCTCCTCAGATCCATCGGTCAAGATCATTAAATATGCTGACGACACCACCTTAGTAGGCCTCATCAGTGACAATGATGAGTCTAGCTATAGGGCCCAAGTAGAAAGCCTTGACTCTTGGAGCAAAGCAAACAATCTTATACTGAATACTCATAAAACAGTTGAACTTATAATTGACTTTAGGTGATCCCACCAATCACACCATCCCATTTTGATTGGTGAGGAGACTGTCAAGATTGTAACCAGTGCTAAATTTCTAGGTACTCAAATCACACAGGACCTGAAGTGGAGCAAGCAAGCGTCTGCTATCTTAAAGAAGGCCCAGCAGCGGTTATTCTTCCTCAGACAGTTGATAAAATACGGTTTGTCCAAAAAGATCTTGAAGGCATTCTACAACGGTGCCATTGGATCAATCCTGACCAGTTCATGTACAGTCTGGTACGGAGGGGCCTCAGCCAAAGATAAGCAGAGGCTGAAGAGAATAACCAGGAGTGCTGAGAGGTTAATTGGATCCCCCCTACCTTCTCTGGATGATCAATACATGAGCAGAATCTCCTCAAGGGCAAAGAAGATATCTGGAGACGTGACGCACCCGGGTCAACCCTTCTTCAGGCTCCTACCATCTGGCCGCAGATTCATGGCTCATTCAACCAAAACTTCCAGACACAAAAACACTTTTTTTCCTCTGGCCGTTATGGCTCTGAATAATCCCAGTGTGTGAGTGACACTTAAAGCAGACCTTCACTCTGAATAAGAGTCTATCTTATATGCTTCCCACACCCTGTACATACAGATTGGCCACATTAAAAATCATCCTACCTGCATCTACTGCATGTTATGAGCCTTTAAACATCCAAGATGGCGGCTTTTGGAAGCCGCCATCTTATCAGGCAGCCTGCAAACAGGAAGTGCCTCCTGACTGTGCTGCTTTGCATTCTGGGACTGCTGACCTTTACCTGACCCCAGCTTTGCTCTGTCTGATCAAAGCACAGCTATAACCCGCCCCCCTGTACCTTATCCCACTCTCCTTTTCTTAGTATGTGTGATGCTTCTGAGTCAAGATGGCGGTGCCCGTATCCTAAATTCCTGAACAGAGTTGCAGCCCAGTGGGGGAAAGAATAATAAGTTAGTGACTAAAAACGTAAAATGTATTAATTTTAGATGCTGGGGAACCGTTTTTTAAGAGTTTGGGCTTTTCATTAAATCATGGTGAAGGTCCGGTTTAACCACATCCTGCTCTGCATTGCTGACAATTATGTCAATCACTATAGATTACCTGAACTGTATCGTTATTCTTGTTATACTTTGTTATGTATGTAATTGTTATAGCTCTCATGGTGTATCTCCTTGCCAAAAAAGCATTCCTTGTTTGTACCCTGTACTTACTTGGCGGTTCAATAAAGTATTGAAGTATTGAAGTATTTGTGCCCACCACCACACCAATATACTCGTACTGGATTAGTGGTATATAGCAGCTCAACAATTAAGCAGGAGCAAGTCCGTAATCCATAACGTGTCAAGGCAGTTTCAGTAGAAAAAAGTTAGGGCCTTCAATTCCAATATTGCTTGCCCAATCTTAGCATTTTGGTAAACATGTAAAAGGCAAGAGCAAAAAAAACATCTAGTAACTAACTCCATCAGTAAAGTTAAAAACATCTTTAATATCTTCAATTATTGCACTTGCAAAACAGCTGTAGTTTTCAAACATTCAGTAAAAACAAAGGTGGTTCCCCCAGTAACATCCACTGCCGCCACTCGTGGTTGCGCTAATAGGTTTCTACACTCCGATCCTTTTCAAGTTAATCCCCTCACCTTCCACCTAACGCGTTTCGTTGTTTCCACAACTTTTTCAAAGTCTTCCTTCGAAAAGGTTGTGGAAACAATGAAACGCATTAGGCGGAAGGTCAGGGGATGCTAACATTGGGCAAACAATATTGGAATTGAAGGCCCTAACTTTTTTCACCTGAAACTGCCTTGACACGTTATGGATTACTGACTTGCTCCTGCATGTCTTAATTGTTTATGTGCTATATACCACTAATCTGGTAAGAGTATATTGGTGTGATGGTGGGCACAAATGAAAGTTGGAGAGTGCATGAACCGCGGGATATCTGAAAAGTGCCCTTTACCCAAATGGAAAAAGAAATTACAGTGCTCTGTGCCTTATATTTAGACTTTTTGAGTAGACTTTTGGAGGAATAAAGGGTCCAGCACATTGTAGCAAATATTTATTTATACACATAAGAGATTGTCATAGATTTGTTTATGCGCTGTGATTTTCTATACTTTATCTGTACCAATATATAAATATATCTGTGGGCAAGAAACCCAGGATTTTATTCATCCTATGTGGGTTTGGGTCTGCTTTGCAGAAGGATCCTGTGTGTAAGGGCTGCGGGTCAGAGGGAGGCAGAGGAGGGCTGCGGGGTAGAGGGCGGCAGAGGAGGGCAGCGGGTCAGAGGGAGGAAGAGGAGGGCTGCGGGGTAGAGGGAGGCAGAGGAGGGCAGCGGGTCAGAGGGAGGCAGAGGAGGGCAGCGGGTCAGAGGGAGGCAGAGGAGGGCTGCGGGGTAGATGGAGGCAGAGGAGGGCGGCGGGGTAGAGGGAGGCAGAGGAGGGCGGCGGGGTGGAGGGAGGCAGAGGAGGGCGGCGGGGTAGAGGGAGGGAGAGGAGAGCTGCGGGTCAGAAGGAGGCAGAGGAGAGCTGCGGGTCAGAAGGAGGCAGAGGAGGGCTGCGGGTCAGAGGGAGGCAGAGGAGGGCTGCGGGTCAGAGGGAGGCAGAGGAGGCCTGCGGGTCAGAGGGAGGCAGAGAAGGCCTGCGGGGTAGAGGGAGGCAGAGGAGGCCTGCGGGGTAGAGGGAGGCAGAGGAGGCCTGCGGGGTAGAGGGAGGCAGAGGAGGCCTGCGGGTCAGAGGGAGGCAGAGGAGGCCTGCGGGTCAGAGGGAGGCAGAGGAGGCCTGCGGGTCAGAGGGAGGCAGAGAAGGCCTGCGGGGTAGAGGGAGGCAGAGGAGGCCTGCGGGGTAGAGGGAGGCAGAGGAGGCCTGCGGGGTAGAGGGAGGCAGAGGAGGCCTGCGGGTCAGAGGGAGGCAGAGGAGGGCTGCGGGTCAGAGGGAGGCAGAGGAGGGCTGCGGGTCAGAGGGAGGCAGAGGAGGGCGGCGGGTCAAAGGGAGGCAGAGGAGGGCGGCGGGTCAAAGGGAGGCAGAGGAGGGCGGCGGGTCACAGGGAGGCAGAGGAGGGCGGCGGGTCACAGGGAGGCAGAGGAGGGCGGCGGGTCACAGGGAGGCAGAGGAGGGCGGCGGGTCACAGGGAGGCAGAGGAGGGCGGCGGGTCAGAGGGAGGCAGAGGAGGGCGGCGGGTCAGAGGGAGGCAGAGGAGGGCGGCGGGTCAGAGGGAGGCAGAGGAGGGCGGCGGGTCAGAGGGAGGCAGAGGAGGGCGGCGGGTCAAAGGGAGGCAGAGGAGGGCGGCGGGTCAAAGGGAGGCAGAGGAGGGCGGCGGGTCAAAGGGAGGCAGAGGAGGGCGGCGGGTCAAAGGGAGGCAGAGGAGGGCGGCGGGTCAAAGGGAGGCAGAGGAGGGCGGCGGGTCAAAGGGAGGCAGAGGAGGGCGGCGGGTCACAGGGAGGCAGAGGAGGGCTGCGGGTCACAGGGAGGCAGAGGAGGGCGGCGGGTCAGAGGGAGGCAGAGGAGGGCGGCGGGTCAGAGGGAGGCAGAGGAGGGCGGCGGGTCAGAGGGAGGCAGAGGAGGGCGGCGGGTCAGAGGGAGGCAGAGGAGGGCGGCGGGTCAGAGGGAGGCAGAGGAGGGCGGCGGGTCAGAGGGAGGCAGAGGAGGGCGGCGGGTCAGAGGGAGGCAGAGGAGGGCGGCGGGGTAGAGGGAGGCAGAGGAGGGCGGCGGGGTAGAGGGAGGCAGAGGAGGGCGGCGGGGTAGAGGGAGGCAGAGGAGGGCTGCGGGGTAGAGGGAGGCAGAGGAGGGCTGCGGGGTAGAGGGAGGCAGAGGAGGGCTGCGGGTCAGAGGGAGGCAGAGGAGGGCGGCGGGTCAGAGGGAGGCAGAGGAGGGCGGCGGGTCAGAGGGAGGCAGAGGAGGGCGGCGGGTCAGAGGGAGGCAGAGGAGGGCGGCGGGTCAGAGGGAGGCAGAGGAGGGCGGCGGGGTAGAGGGAGGCAGAGGAGGGCGGCGGGGTAGAGGGAGGCAGAGGAGGGCGGCGGGGTAGAGGGAGGCAGAGGAGGGCTGCGGGGTAGAGGGAGGCAGAGGAGGGCTGCGGGGTAGAGGGAGGCAGAGGAGGGCGGCGGGTCAGAGGGAGGCAGAGGAGGGCTGCGGGTCAGAGGGAGGCAGAGGAGGCCTGCGGGTCAGAGGGAGGCAGAGGAGGCCTGCGGGTCAGAGGGAGGCAGAGGAGGCCTGCGGGTCAGAGGGAGGCAGAGGAGGCCTGCGGGGTAGAGGGAGGCAGAGGAGGCCTGCGGGTCAGAGGGAGGCAGAGGAGGCCTGCGGGTCAGAGGGAGGCAGAGGAGGGCTGCGGGTCAGAGGGAGGCAGAGGAGGGCTGCGGGTCAGAGGGAGGCAGAGGAGGGCTGCGGGTCAGAGGGAGGCAGAGGAGGGCTGCGGGTCAGAGGGAGGCAGAGGAGGGCGGCGGGTCAGAGGGAGGCAGAGGAGGGCGGCGGGTCAGAGGGAGGCAGAGGAGGGCTGCGGGGTAGAGGGAGGCAGAGGAGGGCTGCGGGTCAGAGGGAGGCAGAGGAGGGCTGCGGGTCAGAGGGAGGCAGAGGAGGGCTGCGGGTCAGAGGGAGGCAGAGGAGGGCGGCGGGTCAGAGGGAGGCAGAGGAGGGCGGCGGGTCAGAGGGAGGCAGAGGAGGGCGGCGGGTCAGAGGGAGGCAGAGGAGGGCGGCGGGTCAGAGGGAGGCAGAGGAGGGCTGCGGGGTAGAGGGAGGCAGAGGAGGGCTGCGGGGTAGAGGGAGGCAGAGGAGGGCTGCGGGTCAGAGGGAGGCAGAGGAGGGCTGCGGGTCAGAGGGAGGCAGAGGAGGGCTGCGGGTCAGAGGGAGGCAGAGGAGGGCTGCGGGTCAGAGGGAGGCAGAGGAGGGCTGCGGGTCAGAGGGAGGCAGAGGAGGGCTGCGGGTCAGAGGGAGGCAGAGGAGGGCTGCGGGTCAGAGGGAGGCAGAGGAGGGCTGCGGGTCAGAGGGAGGCAGAGGAGGGCTGCGGGGTAGAGGGAGGCAGAGGAGGGCTGCGGGTCAGAGGGAGGCAGAGGAGGGCTGCGGGTCAGAGGGAGGCAGAGGAGGGCTGCGGGTCAGAGGGAGGCAGAGGAGGGCTGCGGGTCAGAGGGAGGCAGAGGAGGGCTGCGGGTCAGAGGGAGGCAGAGGAGGGCGGCGGGTCAGAGGGAGGCAGAGGAGGGCGGCGGGTCAGAGGGAGGCAGAGGAGGGCGGCGGGTCAGAGGGAGGCAGAGGAGGGCGGCGGGTCAGAGGGAGGCAGAGGAGGGCGGCGGGTCAGAGGGAGGCAGAGGAGGGCGGCGGGTCAGAGGGAGGCAGAGGAGGGCGGCGGGTCAGAGGGAGGCAGAGGAGGGCGGCGGGGTAGAGGGAGGCAGAGGAGGGCGGCGGGGTAGAGGGAGGCAGAGGAGGGCGGCGGGTCAGAGGGAGGCAGAGGAGGGCGGCGGGGTAGAGGGAGGCAGAGGAGGGCGGCGGGTCAGAGGGAGGCAGAGGAGGGCGGCGGGTCAGAGGGAGGCAGAGGAGGGCGGCGGGTCAGAGGGAGGCAGAGGAGGGCGGCGGGGTAGAGGGAGGCAGAGAAGGGCTGCGGCTCAGAGGGAGGCAGAGGAGGGCGGCGGGGTGGAGGGAGGCAGAGGAGGGCGGCGGGGTAGAGGGAGGCAGAGGAGGGCGGCGGGGTAGAGGGAGGCAGAGGAGGGCGGCGGGGTAGAGGGAGGCAGAGGAGGGCGGCGGGTCAGAGGGAGGCAGAGGAGGGCGGCGGGTCAGAGGGAGGCAGAGGAGGGCGGCGGGTCAGAGGGAGGCAGAGGAGGGCGGCGGGGTAGAGGGAGGCAGAGAAGGGCTGCGGCTCGGAGGGAGGCAGAGGAGAGCGGCGGGGTGGAGGGAGGCAGAGGAGGGCGGCGGGGTGGAGGGAGGCAGAGGAGGGCGGCGGGGTAGAGGGAGGCAGAGGAGGGCGGCGGGGTAGAGGGAGGCAGAGGAGGGCGGCGGGGTAGAGGGAGGCAGAGGAGGGCGGCGGGTCAAAGGGAGGCAGAGGAGGGCGGCGGGTCAAAGGGAGGCAGAGGAGGGCGGCGGGTCAAAGGGAGGCAGAGGAGGGCGGCGGGTCAAAGGGAGGCAGAGGAGGGCGGCGGGTCACAGGGAGGCAGAGGAGGGCGGCGGGTCACAGGGAGGCAGAGGAGGGCGGCGAGTCACAGGGAGGCAGAGGAGGGCGGCGGGTCAGAGGGAGGCAGAGGAGGGCGGCGGGTCAGAGGGAGGCAGAGGAGGGCGGCGGGGTTGAGGGAGGCAGAGGAGGGCTGCGGGGTTGAGGGAGGCAGAGGAGGGTTGTTGAGTAGAGAGAAGCAGAGGGTTGTGGGGCAAAGGCAGGTACTGCCTTTAATGTATATCCCAAGCACTATGTATTTGCTCCTGGAAATACAAATCTAGTTATTATTATTGTTCATAGAGCGTCATCACATTCCACCACTCTATACAAGGTGGATGGCGCTGTGTGCTCCCTCTAGTGTTTGGCATGCAGCATGACAGCAGGTGTAATGTCCCAGAGGGAGCGCACAGTGCTATAACATACTAAGCAGGGAAGCTCATGATCAGTGGCGTGCTTAATCACCATGCAAATGCATAGGGCCCCCACCAGCCAGGGGGCCCCCAGAGGCACTGTCAGATCAGTAGCACCTTCCTACTTAAAAAATAAATAACAGCACTGGAAAGGCGGATGAGTTGTGGCGAGTGCAACACAATGCAAAGTGTGCGGCAGAAAGGAAGCCACTGTACACTTTTGTGAGCCAGCTGCTGCAGAATCTGTGTGCTCAGCTTCATTCAGTTATGTAAGATGCTGTGACATCACCGCAGCTAGCTAGCTGATTGGTGCAGAGCAGGCCACCGGTTGCATCCCCGCTCACCTCTAGCTGGGGGCGTGCCTGGGCCGGCCAATCACAAATGGCTGCCCCGGGTATGCATCTAGCTAAAGGTATAGAGAGGCTTTGACCTGTGCACGCCTCTTGCCATGGATGGACAATGCCCGGATGCCCCTCTGTGTGAAACCCTCTGGGTTCGCTACCACTCCCACAGTGCATTAAATGAGCACGGCTACATCCCCGACAAGGTGCATTTATATTGTATTTCATAGTTACATAGTTCAAATGGTTGAAAAAAGACCTGTGTCCATCAAGCTCAACCAACGGTGTTGGGGTAGGGGAAGTTATTTTTTATGATATATTTTTTACTGATAACCGCTAATAGCAACTGTTAATGTTATTTTCTTCTAAATAAGCATCAAATCCTTTTTTGAAGCTGCCAGCGGTTGATGCTGTAACAAGCCTCTGGGGGAGACTATTCCACAGATTTATAGTTCTTATGGTAAAAAAATGATTGTTGCCTCCTGAGATTAAATTTCTTTTTTTCCAGTTGGAGGGAGTGTGCCATTGTCTTTAGAGAGGATTTTACCTGAAATAGTGTTTCCCCATAATTTTCGTATTGGCCATTTATATATTTATACAATTTAATCATGTCCCCCCTCAGTCGCCTCCTCCCAAGACTAAAAAGATTTCATTCGCATAATCTTTCCCCATAACTAAGATCCTTCATTCCTCTTATTAGTTTGGTGGCTCCTCTGCACCCTTTCCATAGTCAGAGCGTCCTTTCTATGAATAGGTGCCCAGAACTGTACGGCATATTCCAGGTGAGGGCGCACCAGTGCCTTGTAAAGAGGCAAAATTACATCTCTATCCCGTGATTCCAGGCCTCTATTAATGCATGATAATATTGTGGTGGCCTTGGAAGCAGCTGCTTGGCATTGCATGCTGTTATTTAGCCTGTGATCTACCAGTACCCCCCAGATCCTTCTCAACTAGTGACTCTCCCAGTTTTACTTCCCAGAGGACATATGTGGCCTTCAGGATATTAGACCCCAAGTGCATGACTTTACATTTCTCCACATTGAACTTCATTTGCCAAGTGGATGCCCAGACACTCAATGTGTCCAAGTCAGCCTGAAGCTTGTGACCATCTTCAATAGACTGCACTGTGCTACATATCTTTGTGTCATCTGCAAAAATAGAGACAGTGCTTCTATTTCCATCTTCTATGTCGTTTATAAACAAGTTGAATAATAGTGGGCCCAGGACTGAACCCTGGGGTACACCGCTTACAACCGGTAACCATTCAGAGTAAGTATCATTAAAGTGGACCAACACCCAGGATTTTGACTATCCTGGGTTTTGGTCCACTTCGGTGGGGCACCCCGATCGGGGGTGCCCCGCTGTGTGAAACCCCCCAGAAAGCCCCGAAAACTCACCTCACCCCGCTCCCATGTGACCGCTGCAGCCAATCCCCGCCGACGGACAAGCGAGAGGCAGCGTCGAACAAGCAGAGCGCGTCTGCCGCCGCCTTGCGCGCGTCCCTCTTACAGGCTGCGCACCCTCGCCGGCCATTCACAAACGCCCAGCGCCGGAGCGCGCCCTGCTAGAGGGATGCGTGGGGGGCGGCGGTGGCGAACACGCATGAGCCGCTGGAACGTGGAAAAGGTAGGATTGTGGGCTTCCTGGGGGTTTCACCCAGCGGGACATCCCGATTTCGGATGCCCCGCGGGGAGGGATCTGATCGGTCCGGGAATCTTTGGGCCGATCCCCCCTGGGTGTTGGTCCACTTTAACCACAACTCTCTGCACACGATCCTTCAGCCAGTTTTCAATCCAGTTACAAACTGTGTTTTCTAATCCTGAAGACCTCAATTTCCCCAATAAGCGTCTATGGGGGACAGTGTCAAATGCTTCTGCAAAATCCAGAAAAACTATATCCACCCCTCTGTCCAGGCTTCTACTCACCTCCTCATAGAAGCCAATCAGGTTAGTCTGGCAGCTTCTGTCCTTCGTAAAACCATGCTGGTTGTCACTTATAATATTATGGATAGTTACATAGTCGTGTATATAGTCCCTTAATAGCCCCTCAAGCAACAATAGATGTTAAACTTACATGTAACTGCCCAGAGAAGACCTAGAGCCCTTTTTATAAATGGGCACCACATCTGCCCAATCTCTTGGCATTATACCAGTTGTTAGTGAGTCTTTAAAGATCAAGAACAGAGGTGATGAGATGACTGAGCTGAGTTCTTCAAGAACTCTTGGGTGAGGTCCATCTGGTCCTGGGGTCTTATTCACAATTAAATGATTTAGTTTTTCTTGGATGATATCCATGTTTAGCTTGTTGAGTATTTTACTTGGGCTATTGCCATCAGTGGCATCTCCTGTGTTGGCTCCTTGCTCCTCTCTTGTGTACACAGAGCTAAAGAATCCATTTAACAGCTCCGCCTTCTCTTCATCCCCAGTGACCATTTCACCATTATCATTAATTAGGTCACCTGTTGTGATTTAGAGGCTGATTTATTAATAGCGACATGTAGCGACAGTTGAGCGACTGTAGCGGTATTTTCACAGCGCCCGCTAGTAGTCGCTGTGCTTGGCCATTGTTCGGTTGTTGACAGCGATTCAGTCGGTGTGGCGTAATGTTGAATACAAGGTTACGAGTCGCTATTTGACAGGTTCCGCGATGTATGGGTGCGCATGATAGCGACTGGTCAGAGCGACCGGCTTCCACCATATCCATCAAAAAATCACGCAAAAAAATTCAAGCGCTGTGAAATGCATGTTTAATCCCCAGAGCGCTGGAGGCGATGTGTTAAAAGTTTTTTAACCCCCAAACCACCATATTTTTGGAAACCAAAAAAAAAAAAGTTTGTAAAATAATTTAGTAATATGAATACATTAATATCAGACCTGTAATATCAATTCTGCACAAATTTTTTTTTTCCCTTAAAAAAAATCTAAAATGGCAGAAGTGGTCACAGAATTTTTCACATTTAAAAAAAAAAAAAAAAAAACATTAATAACAATGAATTATGAATATTTAAAGATTGTTCCATTGAAATGCATTGGAGAGCGCCAGGTAGCGAGAGGTCATACCTGTCGCTGTTCAAGGTCGGACGCTGGCGCTGTGGGCTGAGGCTGGAATAATGATGAATGAGTGGCTATATGGCACTATCTCAGTCGCTAAGCAGGATCGGCTTGATAAATGTGTGATTGTGGTGGGGAGCCGGCGTTCTCGTGGCGGTGCCCGTCATTACCGGTCGCTCACCAGTCGCTACCTGTCGCTATTCCTTCATAAATAAGGGCCTATGTTTTCTTTGAATTTAAAATTAGAAAAAAATGTTAGGGTTTGTTTTGCTTTTTTTGGCCACAGTTCTTTCATTTTGTGCTTTTGCCCCCCCCCCCCATTTCTTTCTTACATGTTTTATTTACTAATTTATACTTTTCAAGGGTTACAGCTGAGAGCTCAGCTTTGTAATGTTTAAATGCCCTTTTCTTGTTCGTTATTGCTCTTTTAACCACATGTGTCAGCCATGAGGGGTTTAATTTTCAGCCACTTATATTTGTTACCCATAACAATACAAAATTTGTCTTTGATTAGTGCCTCCAGACACAACTTTGCATGATGATAAGCCCGCCCCTGCTTATGATGCTGTGCCTTCTGTAGTGTTCAGCAATCAGCGTCATAGTAGGTGTAATCGCACACACTGAACACTAGAGGGAGCACCACAAATAAATCAGGGGGAGCTCATGATGCTGTGCCTTCTGTAGTGTTCAGCATGATAGTGTTAGGTACGTACCCTAATTGGGCACAGCTTCTACTTCTGTTGTCAGAGTTCAAATTATTCTAAGAGTGAATAAGACACAGAGACCGCTGTGTAGTAAAGACTCAAAGAGCACCTGAAGCAAAATGCCCCTTTTGTTTATTGTCAGCTGCTAATATACAATGATATGGGTGGGTGTTGCCACACATATACAGATACATTCAAGCATTCTTATTGGCCATTTGACACTCCCCTTTCCCAGTATACACCCCGTAGGGAGTGTCAGACTTTTTCTTGTAATTTTATTGTTTATCTGACACTCTCACCAAGTCATGACCTGGGAAAAGTACAAAATATGAAAACATTTCTTGGGATGATATGAGTTATGGCGTCACAAGCTGTATTTTGGCTAATAATGTTGTGAAGGCTAAAACCTTGAAGAGAAGAAGTGGTGTTCACACAGGAAAGTGCAGATAATAGACATTCTTCAGAAAATCACCAGATGCTTGTTTGCTCAAAAGTGTTCATGTTAATTGCAGTCAGGTTAACAGCTTTACTGTTTAACCCTATCAATAGACTGTATCATCTGTAAGCTAGCAAGTGCAGGGCTCTCTTTCCTATTGTCTCGTGTAATAGCACATACTGAACACTAGAAGGAGCTAACTCTGTCAACACAGTAAACAGGCAATGATGCCAATGTGCTCCCTCCAGTGTTTGGCACACGGCATGACAGCAGATGTAATACCACATACTAAACACTAGAGGGTGCACCACAAACTAAGCAAGGAGGGCTCATAATGCTGCGTCTGTAGCTTTCAGCATTCAGCATGATAATAGGTGTAATACCACACAATGAACACTAGAAGGTGCCCTACAAACTAAACAAGAGAAGCTCATGCTGCTGCTAACACACTAAGTGGGGGAGCTGATGATGATGTGCCTTCTAAAGTGTTCAGCAATATAATAGGTTTGATACCAGACACTGAACACTAGAGGGGGAAAACTCTCTCAACACATGAAACAAGAGAGCTCATGATGCTGTGGCTTCTGTAGTTCAGCAATGAGCATCATCCTAGGTGTAATGCCACACATTGAACACTAGAGGGGGAAGCACAAACTGAGCAGGGGGAGCTCATAATCCTGTGCCTTCTGCAGTGTTCAGCATGATAGTAGGTGTAATGCCACACATTGAACACTAGAGGGAGCTCACTCTAGCAACACAGGGGATGATTCAATGTGCTCCCTACAATGTTTGGCACATAGCATGGCAGCAGATGTAATACCACTTACTAAACACTAGAGGGTGCAGCACAAACTAAACAGGGAAGCTCATACAGCTGCTAACACACTAATGGGGGGCACATGATCCTGTGGCTTCTGTAGTGTTCAGCAATCCGCATCATAATAGGTGTAATACCACACACTAAACACTAGAGGGTGCAGCACAAATTAAGCAGGAAACCTCATGCTACTGAAAACACTATAATGGGGGGAGCACATGATGTTGTGCTTTCTATAGTGTTCAGCAATCCTCATCATAATAGGTGTAATACCACACACTAAACACTAGATGGCGCACCACAAACTAAGCAGGGGGAGCTCACAATGCTGCGCCATCTGTAGTGTTCAGCATTCAGCATGATAGTAGGCGCAATGCCACACACTGAACACTTTCGCAACGCAGTACACAGCGGATGATTCAACGTGCTCCCTCCAATGTTTGGCACATAGCATGGCAGCAGTTGTAATACCACATACTAAACACTAGAGGGCGCACCCTAAACTAAACAGGGGCAGCTCATAATCCTGTGCCTTCTGTAGTGTTTAGCATTCAGCATGATGGTAGACGCAATGCCACACACTGAACACTAGAGGGAGCACACTCACTCTCCCAACACAGTAAACGGGGGACTACGCAGTGTGCTCCCTCCAGTGTTCGGCACAAAGCATGACAACAGTTGTAATACCACTTACTAAACACTAGAGGGTGCAGCACAAACTAAGCAGGGGAGCTCATGCAGCTGCTAACACACTAATGGGGGGGGGGGGGGCACATGATCCTGTGGCTTCTGTAGTGTTCAGCAATCCGCATCATAATAGGTGTAATACCACACACTAACACTAGAGGGCGCACCACAAATTAAGCAAGAAAGCTTATGCTACTGCTAATACACTAATGGGGGGGGGGGGGATCACATGATGCTGTGCCTTCTGTAGTGTTCAGCATGATAGACTGCATCATCTTTAGACTGTAAGCTAGCAAGTGCAGGGCTCTCTTTCCTATTGTCTCGTGTAATTCCACACACTGAACACTAGACAGGGCACACTCTCTCAACACAGTACACAGGCAATGAGGCAATGTGCTCCCTCCAGTGTTCGGCACACGGCATGACAGCAGATGTAATACCACACACTAAACACTAGAGGATGCACCACAAACTAAGCAGATGCTGTGCCTCCTGTAGTGTTCAGCAATCCGCACCATAATAGGTGTAATACCACACAATGAACACTAGTATCTCACAACGCACAGAAATAGATTGACTGTGTCATCTCTCCTCTATCTCAACATCGACTTTCAGCCAAATGCCCATCGGGACCCGGGTTCCATCAGATCCGAGAGTCACCTCCGGCATCTACCTGCCTCTCCCCCCTCTGGTGCCCCTCCGGGATTTCATTCCGCACCCCCTTTGCTGGAAGCCGAGTGCCGCCGCTCGCCCTGAAAACATTGACATCATCTCGGAGGCGATCCTATTGTTGTGACAAATGACCTTTAAGTGGAGATCACAAGACATAGGAGAGGCAGCTGGGGAACAAGCATTAATATATATATAAATATATATAACAGTCATAGCATATATATATAAATATATATAACAGTCATAGCATATATATATATATATATTACAGTCATAGCATATATATATATATATATATATATATATATATATATATATAACAGTCATAGGATATATATATATATATATATATATATATATATATATATATATATTACAGTCATAGCATATATATATATTATATTATATAATAGACACACTAGCAGCCATAGAAAAATGCATTATTCAAATCAACAACGGAGAAACAATAGGTATAAATGAATGAAAGGATGAATGGTGAAGGGCCAGAAGGAGGGAGCGGGAAGTGGAAACGGAGGTGGAGAAGAGGAACAACGGGGGAGAAGCCAGAAAAAAAAGGGGAATTAGAGGAAAGAGGAGGAATCACAGAAGGAAAGAGAGGAGGGGGAGGAGAAGGAGAGGAGAGGAGGGGGTGAGGGCGACGCACACAGACGGGCTGCTGCTGCTGATGCTGCGGGAGGAATTGGTGCAGGATCAGGAGAGAGAGCGAGCGAGAGCGCCACTGAGGGGGGGAGACTGACCCCAGGGGGGCGAGGAGAGAACCCCTCACCTTGCCGCATACATCCCAGCACCCCCCTGCAAAAAAAATAAACAACAGCGCAGCCCCCCTCCCTCCCCCTCTACAGACATGTCCAGCGAGAAGACAGGTGAGCCAGGGGACCAGGGGAAAGGGGGAGGGGGTGCAAATGGGAATGGCCGGGGGTGCACCTGCAGCATTGCCACCCATCTGTGCCGCTGGGTATCACCATCATTATTATTATCATCCCCATCATCCTCAGCATCATCCCCATCATCCTCAGCATCATCCCCATCATCCTCAGCATCATCCCCATCATCCTCAGCATCATCCCCATCATCCTCAGCAGCATCCCCATCATCCTCAGCATCAGCATCATCCCCATCATCCTCAGCATCATCCCCATCATCCTCAGCATCATCCCCATCATCCTCAGCATCAGCATCATCCCCATCATCCTCAGCATCATCCCCATCATCCTCAGCATCAGCATCATCCCCATCATCCTCAGCATCAGCATCATCCCCATCATCCTCAGCATCAGCATCATCCTCATGGGGTAAGAGGAAAGGGCCGAGCTGTGCCCGTCTCTCTAGGCCGAGGTGCACTACATGTATCACAATGCCATCCACATACAGACGTGACCGTCCTGCACCCTGATTATTGGGCTGCGTTACAGTGTGTGTGTTCTGACCTCTGTTATTGCCCCGAGGGGGACTCCATGTGACCACGCCCCCTATTCACCCATCCATGTCCATTCTCGCTTCATCCTTTCTTTTTCCCTTACCTCACTGCGTCTTCACTTTGCTTATATCCCTCTTCCGCCTTTTCTTCCACCTCTTTGTTTTTCTTTTACTTTCTTCTTCACAAACACCTTTTCTTTTTTTCTCTTTTACCTGCTTATCCCCCATGACCTTCTTTTGACCACACCCCCCTCCATTCCCCCTATCCGTGTTCATTCTCTCTCCATCCTTCTTTTTCCCTCATCACATTGCATCTTCACTTTGCTTATATCTCTCTTTCACCTCTTTGTTTTTTTTTTTCCTTTCTTATTCACAAACTCCTTTTCTTTTTTTCTCTTTTACCTGCTTATCCCATGTGACCTTCTTTTGACCACACCCCCCTCCATTTCCCCCTATCCATGTTCATTCTCTCCCCATCCTTCTTTTTCCCTCATCACATTGCATCTTCACTTTGCTTATATCTCTCTTTCACCTCTTTGTTTTTTTTTTTCCTTTCTTCTTCACAAACTCCTTTTCTTTTCTTCTCTTTTACCTGCTTATCCCATGTGACCTTCTTTTGACCACACCCCCCTCCATTTCCCCCTATCCATGTTCATTCTCTCTCCATCCTTCTTTTTTCACTCATCTCACTGTGTCTTCGCTTTGCTTATATCTCTCTTCCACCTCTTTGTTTTTCTTTTCCTTTCTTCTTCACAAACTCTTTTACCCTTCTTCTCTTTTACCTGCTTATCCCCCATGACCTTCTTTTGACCACACCCCCCTCCGTTCCCCCCATCCGTGTTCATTCTCTCTCCATCCTTCTTTTTCCCTTATCTCACTGCGTCTTCAATTTGCTTATATCTCTCGTCCATCTCTTTGTTTTCCTTTTCCTTTCTTCTTCACAAACTCTTTTACTTTTCTTCTCTTTTACCTGCTTATCCCAATGACCTTCTTTTGACCACACCCCCCTCCATTCCCCCTATCCATGTTCATTCTCTCTCTCCATCCTTATTTTTCCCTTATCTCACTGCACCTTCACTTTGCTTATTCCCTTCCCCTTCCTCGTCATCTTTTTTCTCTCTCTCCCTCCACCTTCAGCTCTATCACTCGTTCTTTTCTTTCATCACTATCTCTCTTCGACCTCTTCTTCTACCTCTTCAGCTCTCTCCACTGTTCATATCCCCTTTTTATTTCTCTAACCCCTTTTTATTTTCTCTTTCACCTGATTATCTCCCACCACCTTCTTTGGACCACACGTGACCACATCTCCTATTTACCCCGTGTCTTGCGGTGTTCATCCTCTATCTCTCATTCACCTCTTTTTCTACCTCTTCATCTTTCTTCACTGTTTACTCTCTCCTTTTCTTTTTCCTAAACCCCTTTTCTTTTCTTCTCTTTCACCTGTTTATCCCACACCACCTTCTTTTTTTTTTTTACATTCGCCCCTTGTTCATTCTCTCTACATCCTTTTTTTTCTCTGATTTCACTGCGCCTTTCCTTTTGCTTATTATCTTCCATTTGCTTGTCCTCATTCTTTTTACTCTCTGCCTCCACGTTCTACTATTACACATCCTCGTCTTTTCTCACTATCTTTCATCCACATTTTCTACACCTTCATTTTTTCTCCACTGCTCACTTTCCCTTTTCTTGTCTTCTCTTTCACCTGTTTATCTCACGCCGCTTTCTTTTAACCACATGTGACCACATCCCCTTATTCACTCCATCTGTGTCCATTCACTTTACTAATTTACTTTCTCTTTCCTCTCTTCATCTTTTTTCTCTCCTCCTCCACCTTCAACCATTGCATGATCCTGTCTTTCCCCACTCTCGTCCACCTTTTCTTCTACTTCTGTATTTTTTTCAACTGTTCACATTTCCAGTTTTTCTTTTTCCTAGACCCTCTTTCTTTTCCTCTTTCTTATCTGTGTATCTCACACCACCTTCATGACCACAGCCCCCCATTCCCCCTATGTGTCCCTTTGTGTTCATTCTCTTTCCATCCTTTATTTTCCCTTTTTTTTTAAATGCGCCTTCACTTTGCTTATTTTTTTTCTCCCTTTGCTTTTCTTTATCTTCATTGTTTTCCCTTTCACTCCACCTTCAGCTATCACACATTCCTGTCTTTCCTTGCTATCTATCTTCTACATCTTCACCTTCTCTGTTGTTCACTACTTTTCTTACCTCCCTTTAATGTTTTTTTTTTCTTCAATACACCTTCTTCCACTACCACTTTCTTTTCCTATGCCATTCTTTCCACCCCCTAACCACTTCCTCCTCCCCTTTTTTCATATTTCCTGTCTCTCTCTCTTAATTCCTGTCCTCGCCGATTTTGTCTTTTTTTCCTCACATTGCTCTTATTCCTTACTATTACCTCCACTATCACTCTTCTTTTCTTTTCCTTCCTTTTTATGGTTTTATTCTTTGCCACGCCTTCTTCTGCTATTCTCTTTCTCTTATTCTGTCTTTCCTCTTTTCACCCCTTTTATCTTACTCCACTTTCTCCTACCTCTTACTCCTCCTTTTGTTTCCTTTCTCTCTTAATTCTCTCTCTTTATACTCTCTTTATTTCTGTCTCTATCTTACATCCCTCCTATAATACTTAATTTCTGTTTCACTTTCTTTTCTACCTTCTTCTTTCTTCTTCCTTGGCCTGTTATTTTACTTTTTTTACTCTTTCATCCATTATCACTATTTCAGACGTTCTTGCTCTTCTTTCCCCCTGATTTTAATCTACTTCTATTTTCACTTTTCACTCTTTTTACTTAATCTCATGAACACAAACATTTTTGTTTTACTTTTTTCTCCATTTCTCTTTCTATTATTCTCACTTTTCTTTGTCATGTTTACACTGCCATTCTCGTCTTTTTCTTCCCTTATTGTCCTCCTATTTCACATAATTTCTCTCCTTTCTTTTAATTTATTTGTCACAGGCATACTCCTCCTTTTCTCATCTTTCATTGGCATTCCCTGTCCCTGATTTTTTCCTACACTTTTTGTCCTCTTTTCTGTTATATTTCATTTTTCTAATCACTTTTTTTTTTTCTCTCTCCCTCATTTTCCCTCTGTCTCTATCACACCTTCTGTCTCCCTATTTTTCTTTATCTTTACCCTTTTCCTGTGTTTTTTCTTTCTCTTACACGCTTTCTTTTTCGCTCCCAATTTTACTTCTCTGTCTCTTTTTTTATTTACACGTGTTCTACTTTTTTCCTTTGCTTTTCTTTTCTTATTTGCCTCTTGTGCTCTCCTCTTTTTTTCTCTTGCTCGCACACTTTCTATTTCTCTCTCACCTTGCCCCTCTTTCTCTCCCCACCCTGTGTCCTTCCTTCTCTTTTCTTATTTGCCTCTTGCGCTCCCCTCTTTTTTTTTCTCTTGCTCGCTCCCTTTCTATTTCTCTCTCACTTTCTCCCTCTTTCTCTCCCCACCCTGTGTGCTTCCTTCTCTTTCTCTCCCCACCCTGTGTCCTTCCTTCTCTTTTCTTATTTGCCCCTTGTTCCCCCCTCTTTTTTTTTCTCTTGCTCGCACGCTTTCTATTTCTCTCTCACTTTCTCCCTCTTTCTCTCCCCATCCTGTGTCCTTCCTTCTCTTTCTCTCCCCACCCTCTGTTGTCTTCTCTTATTTGCCCCTTGTTCACCCCTCTTTTTTTTTTTTGCTTGCTCGCACACTTTCTATTTCTCTCTCACTTTCTCCCTCTTTCTCTCCCCACCCTGTGTCCTTCCTTCTCTTTCTCTCCCCACCCTGTGTGCTTCCTTCTCTTTCTCTCCCCACCCTGTGTGCTTCCTTCTCTTTCTCTCCCCACCCTGTGTGCTTCCTTCTCTTTCTCTCCCCACCCTGTGTCCTTCCTTCTCTTTCTCTCCCCACCCTGTGTGCTTCCTTCTCTTTCTCTCTCCACCCTGTGTCCTTCCTTCTCTTTTCTTATTTGCCCCTTGTTCCCCCCTCTTTTTTTTTTCTCTTGCTCGCACACTTTCTATTTCTCTCTCACCTTCTCCCTCTTTCTCTCCCCACCCTGTGTGCTTCCTTCTCTTTTCTCCAGGCCCTCCAGACTCGGGACCCCACAGCTCTCCCCCGCCGTATAACCAGCCGGGAGGGGAGGGCCCCTGTAATGGGGTAATTCCGGGGTATAACGATCCGCCGCCTCAGCCAACCACTGCCACCCTCACCCGCCAGGATGCCCGGGAATATCTCCAGGAGACGCCCTTCACGGGCCCGCCGCCCGCCCCCCAGAGCTACGTGGTGCAGACTCACCCCAATACAGGGACCATGCCTGTCGGGGGGTATGTGCAGCAAGCCACCCCCGGATACCCAATGCATCTGCAGCCCTGCACGGCCTACGTACCAGTGTACCCTGTGGGAACGGTGAGTACTCACTGAAACACCTTATTCATGAAGGGATAGCGCCAGGTAGCGCCGGCAGGTGAACGCCGGAGCCGGCACGCAATTACACATTTATGAAGCTGAATCTGGTGAGCAACTGGAAAAACGCCATGTAGCGTCCGATTCATCATTATCCCAGGCTCAGCGTACAGCGCCGGCGCTCAGCCTTGCACAGCGCCACATCTTACCTGTCGCTACCTGGCTGGCGCTCTCCCATACATTTCTATGGACGATCCTTAAATCCCTTTCCTGATTCCCCAAAAAACTCAAATCTTTCTGACATGTCTCCTGGGCTAGAAAATGACATTTTTGAAAACTTTTTGGATTAATAATATTTTTATGCAGAATTGTCCTTACATGTCTGGTATTAAAGTGTTAGGCCCTTATTCATGAAGGGATAGCGCCAGGTAGCACCTTGTAAACGACAGGTAGTGACAGGTGAACGCCGGACACGGCAGCAATTACACATTTATCAAGCAGAATCTGTTGAGCGACTGGGATAGCGCCATGTAGCGTCAGATTCATCATTATCCCAGCCTCTGCGAACAGCGCCGGTGTTCAGCCTTGCAGAGTGCCATGTATGACCTCTTGCTACCTGTCGCTCTCCCATACATTTCAATGGACGTTCTTTTATTTGTTTTTAAACTGGGTTTTTGTAATTTTTTTTTTGTAAATCGCAAATAACGTTGTGACCTCTTCTGGCATAGAAAAAGCCATTTTTTTTCTAATATTTTTCATGTTTTATATATTTCTGCAGAATTGACATTACAGGTCTGGCATTATGTGTTCATGTTACAATGTAATAACAATGTCATTCCATATGTTTTCGCTTTGTTACTGGTGGATACATGCTGAAAAACAGACTTTAAACACACAGGCTCAGGCGCTCTGGGCTTCAGAGAAGCATTTTTCAGCGCCAGAGTTTTGTGAGGATGTTTCTCTAATGAATATGTTGTGAGTCGGTTGCACTGACCAGTCGCTAACATGCGCTCCCATACAGCGCTGTACTGGTCATATAGCGACTCCCCACAATGTATTATTCATCATTGCTGCACAGAGACTAGAACTAGCGACCCACGGCCGAGCACAGCGACTACTAGCGGGCGCTCTGAAATGGCTGCTACAGACGCTCATCTGTCGCTACCTGGCGTTAGTGATGAATCAGCCTGTAATGATATTTTAATGCAGAGTTGTCCTTACATGTCTGGTATTAAAGTGTTCATGTTACAATGTAATAACAATGTCATTCCATGTGTTTTCGCTTTGTTACTAGTGGATACATGTTCAAAAACAGACTTTAATCACACAGCCTCTGGCACTGTGGGCTACATCAACCCGCTTTTGAGCTCCGGCATTGTTTGAGGCTGTTTTTTTGATGAATGTGGTGTGAGTCAGTCGCACTGAGCTGGCGCTACCATTCGCTCCCATACAGCGTAGTACTGCGACTTACATAACGTATTCAACAATGCCGGCCAGCGACTGAGGCGCTCTGAAACAGTGAACCATGGCCGAGTACAGCGACTACTAGCGGGCGCTCGGAAATCCGCGCTACAGACGCTCATCTGTCGCTACCTGGTCTTAGTAATGAATCAGCCTGCCAGAGGGAATAATGACAGTGTATAGAAATGATGAGGAGCACAAATAATCTAATACAAGGGGATCGATAGGTGACATCATAACAGAAGCTCCTGCCGTCATCCTCCCATAATGCCCTGTTTCCTGCCCACCTGACTGCTGCTAGGATTATTACAGGCCTAGGTGCATCGAGATTATTACAGGCCTAGGTGCATCGAGATTATTACAGGCCTAGGTGCATCGAGATTATTACAGGCCTAGGTGCATCGAGATTATTACAGGCCTAGGTGCGTCGAGATTATTACAGGCCTAGGTGCATCGAGATTATTACAGGCCTAGGGGCATCGAGATTATTACAGGCCTAGGTGCATCGAGATTATTACAGGCCTAGGGGCATCGAGATTATTACAGGCCTAGGGGCATCGAGATTATTACAGGCCTAGGTGCATCGAGATTATTACAGGCCTAGGGGCATCGATTATTACAGGCCTAGGGGCATCGAGATTATTACAGGCCTGGGTGCATCATAATTATTGCAGGCCTAGATTCATTTAGAATATTACAGGCCTAGGTGCATTGAGATTAATACAGGCCTAGGTGCATCGAGATTATTACAGGCCTAGGGGCATCGAGATTATTACAGGCCTAGGTGCATTGAGATTAATACAGGCCTAGGTGCATCGAGATTATTACAGGCCTAGGTGCATTGAGATTAATACAGGCCTAGGTGCATCGAGATTATTACAGGCCTAGGTGCATCGAGATAATTACAGGCCTAGGGGCGTCGAGATTATTACAGGCCTAGGTGCATCGAGATTATTACAGGCCTAGGTGCATCGAGATTATTACAGGCCTAGGTGCATCGAGATTATTACAGGCCTAGGTGCATTGAGATTATTACAGGCCTAGGTGCATCGAGATTATTACAGGCCTAGGTGCATCGAGATTATTACAGGCCTAGGTGCATTGAGATTATTACAGGCCTAGGTGCATCGAGATTATTACAGGCCTAGGTTCATCAAGAATATTACAGGCCTAGGTGCATTGAGATTATTACAGGCCTAGGTGCATCGAGATTATTACAGGCCTAGGTGCATTGAGATTATTACAGGCCTAGGTGCATCGAGATTATTACAGGCCTAGGTGCATTGAGATTATTACAGGCCTAGGTGCATCGAGATGATTACAGGCCTAGGTGCATCAAGATGATTACAGGCCTGGGTGCATCGAGATTATTACAGGCCTAGGTGCATCGAGATTATTACAGGCCTAGGTGCGTCGAGATTATTACAGGCCTAGGTGCATCGAGATTATTACAGGCCTAGGTGCATTGAGATTATTACAGGCCTAGGTGCATCGAGATTATTACAGGCCTAGGTGCATCGAGATGATTACAGGCCTAGGTGCATCGAGATTATTACAGGCCTAGGTGCATCGAGATTATTACAGGCCTAGGTTCATCGAGAATATTACAGGCCTAGGTGCATTGAGATTATTACAGGCCTAGATTCATTGAGAATATTACAGGCCTAGGTGCATTGAGAATATTTCAGGCCTAGGTGCATCGAGATTATTACAGGCCTAGGTGCATTGAGAATATTACAGGCCTAGGTGCATTGAGAATATTTCAGGCCTAGGTGCATCGAGATTATTACAGGCCTAGGTGCATTGAGAATATTATAGGCCTAGGTGCATCGAGACGATTACAGGCCTGGGTGCATCAAGATTATTACAGGCCTAGGTGCATCGAGATACTGTAAAACCGGACCAACAGCCTGGCACAGTTGGAAGAGAAAGGTAGCGGCCATTTTGGAGCTTCCTCTCCCAGCATCTCAGCCATGCTGCTGCCTGGATTCAACTAACATAACTTACAATGCACAGTAACAGGAAGCCCAGCAGCACTTCCTGTTTACAGGCGGCCATTTTGTTTCTAAAATTCACCTCAGCAAGAGTAAGAAAAGAAGTAAAAGAAGTAAAAGAAAAAAGTTAATTAATTTGTATGTGCAGCAATCTAAATTGCTCTGGGGAGGGATCCATATGAGCACTGTATGTTGTGTTGGTCTGGTTTAGGTCATTTTTGACTGTTGGTCCACTTTCAGTAAGACCAACAGCCTGCCATAGTAGGAAAAGAAAGGAAGCGGCCATTTTGGAGCTTCCTCCCCCAGCATCTCAGCTGATGCCTGGATTCCACTGACATAACTGACAATGCACAGTAACAGCCAAGCAGCACTTCCTGTTTGCAGCATAGTAGGAAAAGAAAGGTAGCGACCATTTTGGAGCTTCCTCTTCCAGTATATCAGCCATGCTGCTGCCTGGATTCAGCTGACATAACTGACAATGCACAGTAACAGGAAGCCCAGTAGTACTTCCTGTTTGCAGGTCAGCCATTTTGTTTCTAAAATTTACTTCAGCAAGAGTTAAAAAAAGGTTAATAAATTTATATGGGCAGCAATCTAAATTGCCCCGGGGAGGGATGCATGTGAGCACTGTATGTTGTGTTGGTCCGAGTTTAAGTCCTTTTTGACTGTTGGTCCACTTTCAGCAAGACCAACAGCCTGCCATAGTAGGAAAAGAAAGGAAGCTGCCATTTTGGAGCTTCCTCCCCCAGCATCTCAGCTGCTGCCTGGATTCCACTGACATAACTGACAATGCATAGTAACAGCCAAGCAGCACTTCCTGTTTGCAGGTGGCTTGCAAATGCCTGAGCCGCCATCTTGTTTTTAAAGTTTACCACAACAAGAAAAGGGTATAGTAATTTTTATGTGCGGCAATCTAAATTCCCACCCTGGCGGCTCCCACAAGGGTGTGTTTGGTGGTGGCCGCATCCCCGCCTCCCCGGCACTTCCCGTGACCAGCCATTCAGATAGGCTGGGTGTCGGAGTCAGGGGCGTAACTAGGGGGGAGCAGGGGGGGGCACTTGCCCCGGGTGCAGCAGGTCAGGGGGATGCCAAAGGGGGGCCTGAGCACTGGTGGGGGTCGCCATTTTGAATCCCTAGGTGCCAGAAAGCCTAGCTACTCCTCTGGGCGGAGTGCGAACATTTAGAAAGAAAGCTGGGGATGCGGCCAGTCAGCTGAGGGAGCCAGTGGTGGACTGGGGCCAAAAATCAGCCCTGGATTTTACCAGCCGCTGCTGAGCCCCCCAACCATGATGCCGAGGCTATAGCATTGGGGGTTGGGGTTCCTTGGCTTGTGGGCACAGGGGGCTCAGAGGGAGACTAAGGGGCAGGGATTGAATGTGGGTGTTAAATGCAGCAGCCCAACTGGCCCCAAAGCAGTGTGGCCCATCTGGCATTGTCCCGGGTCTCCCTATGGGGGGTGTTTCCGTTCTCAGTCCACTGGTTGAAGGACCAGGCCAGTGGGGTGGGGAACTGAAAGCTGAATAGGGAAGTGATTTCCTCACTAAGTGGGCCGATATAGCAGGAATGAGAGCGCTGGAGGGACTCAATGTAAGGTAATCTACTGATATTTAATTTTTGTAACTTTTGACTTCCCAATTGCTTTAAAGCTGAACCAAACCGAGGATTTAACTCATCTTGGTTTTGTTCTGTGCCCCCGGGGCATCCTGAATTTTGATGTCCCACTGTGTGAAACCTACCAATTCGCCCCATACACTTACCTTGTTTCCCGGTCCAACGGCGCATGCACGAGCCACATCCCCGCCATCCCTCTAGCAGGGCACGTGCCTGCCCCAGGCATTTGTTAATAGGCACGCTTCCTGTTAGACGGTAGTGGGGGGTACGGCCACCAGCGTGCTTGGAGCCGCTGGCCTTAGACGCTGTCTTAGATGGTGTGATGTCAGTGGCTCTGAACGTGCTGATTGGACGAGCAGCCACGCATGCACCATAGGACTGGGAAGAGGTGAGTTTCTTCGGGGGATCTGGGGGGTTTCAGACAGCGGGGCACCACTGATCGGGGTGCCCCGGGGGAAAGGACCAACACCCAGGATAGTCAAAATCCTGGCTTTTGGTCCACTTTAAAATACTATTCCTATAGTATAAGCGACTATTTTAGTCGCTTACTTATTATTCTTTCTCCCACTGGGCTGCAAATCTGTCCTGTACTTTAGGATACGGGCGCCGCCATCTTGCCTCAGAAGCATCACATACTGAAGAGAGGAGAGCTGGATAAAGTACAGGGGGGGCGGGTTATAGCTTTGCACAGACAGAGCAGAGCTGGGGTCAGGAAAAGAACAGCAATCCCAGAATGCAGAGCAGCACAGTCAGAAGACACTTCCTGTCTGCAGGCAGCCTGAGACTCCATGGACCACCATCTTGGATGTTTAAAGGCTCATAACATCCAGTGGGCAACTGTGCTGTATGTACAGGGTGTGGGAAACATATAAGATAGGCTCTTATACAGGGTGAAGGTCCGGATTAATGTGGGCAATCTGTATGTACAGGGTGTTGGAAACATATAAGACAGGCTCTTATACAGGGTGAAGGTCCGGATTAATATGGGTAATCTGTATGTACAGGGTGTGGGAAACATATAAGATAGGCTCTTATTCAGGGTGAAGGTCCGGATTAATGTGGG
Source organism: Gastrophryne carolinensis (assembly GCA_027917425.1). Taxonomy (NCBI): domain Eukaryota; kingdom Metazoa; phylum Chordata; class Amphibia; order Anura; family Microhylidae; genus Gastrophryne; species Gastrophryne carolinensis. Next base: position 27,542,634 of record CM051235.1, on the reverse strand, counting down.
TAATCTGTATGTACAGGGTGTGGGAAACATATAAGATAGGCTCTTATACAGGGTGAAGGTCCGGATTAATGTGGGTAATCTGTATGTACAGGATGTGGGAAACATATAAGATAGGCTCTTATTCAGGGTGAAGGTCCGGATTAATGTGGGTAATCTGTATGTACAGGGTGTGGGAAACATATAAGATAGGCTCTTATTCAGGGTGAAGGTCCGGATTAATGTGGGTAATCTGTATGTACAGGGTGTGGGAAACATATAAGATAGGCTCTTATTCAGGGTGAAGGTCCGGATTAATGTAAGCAATCTGTATGTACAGGGTGGGGGAAACATATAAGATAGGCTCTTATTCAGGGTGAAGGTCCGGATTAATGTGGGTAATCTGTATGTACAGGGTGTGGGAAACATATAAGATAGGCTCTTATTCAGGGTGAAGGTCTGCTTTCAGTGAAACCCCGCCATTCACTTGTCCAACGAGTCCACAGCGCACGAACGCCAGCGGTGGCATCATTCTCATTCTTTTTCAGCTGTGCACGACCACGCCAAACGTAACTGTATGGCTGCGCACAGCCGAAGGATGCAAGTGATGCCACGTGCCACCAATGTGTGCGGCTGAGATTCTATTCGGCTTCTCTGGCAGCACATTAATATGCACGACCAGAGAAGCTGATTGGACGAGAGGCCCCGTATATGCCATTGAGAAAAGGTAAGTTTCCTGGGGGGAACGATGGGGTCTCACACAAGGGTTGCCCCAGGGGGATGGCTCGAAACCTGGTTACTAGGTATCTTGGGTTTTGCTCCACTTTAAGGTGAAATGTAATATAAAAGGTTACTTTAGGATTAGCTTAGGAGATAACACCCAGGAGGTCCCACATGTAGCCGCTTTATGGTCCCTTCTTCTTCCACCCACTGGGTGTCCCTGAATTAGGGTGCCACACTAGGAAATACTTTGTGAAGCCAAGAAAAGATCTTCCACCCCCCCGTCACATGACCAGCTGAGAACCAATGGGGTTCACCAGAGGCAAACTGAGACCCATATTCATCCTGGGATTTTACTGTGGCCTGGCTCATGAGTCCCCTCATTGTGCCTAAGGCTGAGGCTAAAGCATTGCAGGCCCAGAGGTGGTCCCTCTTACATTGATGGTATAAATGCATCGGTATGGTAGGGTTAGACATACCCCCAAGTGATTTGGAGGGACTGTCCCTCTTTTGAGTCCATGTCTCCCTGTCCCTCGTTTTTCTCCTTTATCCCCCCTTTGAGGTTTGACATGCAGATCTGCAGCAATAAATGATTAATTTGCCTATTCACAGTGTTTCTATTGATGTAAATGTTACACCCTATCCCCTATCCATTCCTTAATGTGGGGGCGTGGCTTCACCCATCCTTCAATGAGGGGGCGTGGCTTCACCCATCCTTCAATGAGGGGGCGTGGCTTCACCCATCCTTCAATGAGGGGGCGTAGCTTCACCCATCCTTCAATGAGGAGGCGTAGCTTCACCCATCCTTCAATGAGGAGGCGTGGCTTCACCCATCCTTCAATGAGGGGGCGTAGCTTCACCCATCCTTCAATGAGGAGGCGTGGCTTCACCCATCTTTCAATGAGGGGGCGTAGCTTCACCCATCCTTCAATGAGGGTGCGTGGCTTCACCCATCCTTCAATGAGGGGGCGTGGCTTCACCCATCCTTCAATGAGGGGGCGTGGCTTCAGCCATCCTGCAATGAGGGGGCATAGCTTCACCCATCCTTCAATGAGGGGGCGTGGCTTCACCCATCCTGCAATGAGGGGGCGTGGCTTCACCCATCCTTCAATGAGGGGGCGTAGCTTCACCCATCCTTCAATGTGGGGGCGTGGCTTCACCCATCCTTCAATGAGGGTGCGTGGCTTCACCCATCCTTCAATGAGGGTGCGTGGCTTCACCCATCCTTCAATGAGGGTGCGTGGCTTCACCCATCCTTCAATGAGGGGGTGTGGCTTCACCCATCCTTCAATGAGGGGGCGTAGCTTCACCCATCCTTCAATGAGGGGGTGTGGCTTCACCCATCCTGCAATGAGGGGTCGTAGCTTCACCCATCCTTCAATGAGGGGGCGTAGCTTCACCCATCCTTCAATGAGGGGGTGTGGCTTCACCCATCCTTCAATGAGGGGGCGTAGCTTCACCCATCCTTCAATGAGGGCGCGTGGCTTCACCCATCCTTCAATGAGGGGGCGTAGCTTCACCCATCCTTCAATGAGGGGGTGTAGCTTCACCCATCCTTCAATGAGGGTGCGTGGCTTCACCCATCCTTCAATGAGGGGGCGTAGCTTCACCCATCCTTCAATGAGGGGGTGTGGCTTCACCCATCCTTCAATGAGGAGGCGTGGCTTCACCCATCCTTCAATGAGGGTGCGTAGCTTCACCCATCCTTCAATGAGGGGGCGTAGCTTCACCCATCCTTCAATGAGGGGGCGTGGCTTCACCCATCCTTCAATGAGGGGGCGTGGCTTCACCCATCCTTCAATGAGGGTGCGTGGCTTCACCCATCCTTCAATGAGGGTGCGTGGCTTCACCCATCCTTCAATGAGGAGGCGTAGCTTCACCCATCCTTCAATGAGGAGGCGTGGCTTCACCCATCCTTCAATGAGGGGGCGTGGCTTCATTTACACATTGTCCCTCTTTGAGGTGTAACATGCAGATCTGCAGCAATAAATGATTCATTTGCCTATTTAAAGTGTTTCTATTGTTGTAACATCCTATCTCCTATACATCCCTCAATGAGGGGGCGTGGCTTAATTTAACAATTGTCCACCTTTCCCACCCTAAAAAGTTATGGGGTTAGGTGTGCAAGCCTACCAAACTTTAAAGTGGACAAAACCCCCCATTTTTAACTAGCATCCCCTGAATTGCTCCCCGCACAATGAGCACATTTTGCCTATTTCCACTGCTCCTGCTTCACTCTAATCCCAGATAATGGCGCCTGTTTTAGCTGTGAAGCTCCGCCTCCTCCATTCATAGCCACTGTTGTATGTGGCAATGATGTCATTGCCGCACCTATGCGATGACTGATCACCTGCCATCTTACAGAGTTCCAGGAAAATTTGAAAAGTGAAAATATCCATTTCTAGTTCTACACCCTAAGAAGAAAGGGCTTCGGAAAAATGTATTTTGCAAGCCCGGTGGGTTTTGGTCCGCTTTAAGATGCCTTAGGATTCTGTTTTTATATTATTTCTTCAATTCCTTTCAAATAAAGCTGCCATATCCCAATATAATTTCATAAAGCTTGTAGATTCCAATAGGGACCTACCTGGTGTCACATGCACAGAAGCCTCCAGCTGTCATTCCCAGGTTTCTTGGTGACAGATAGGATAATGCGATCGCTACGCTGTGAGCCTGGCGAGCAGCCAATGAGATTTGTCAGACGGTCATGAGCATCCCTATGAACTTCAGCTGTGACCCAGCCTGTTCCATAGAAGTGGGCATCCCCTTCCTCCCAAGTGTCCCTCATTTGGAGAGACTGTCCCTCTTTTGAGTCCATGCCCACCTGACCCTAGTTGTTCTCATTTGTCCCTCTTTGAGGTGTAACATGCAGATCTGCAGCAATAAATGATTCACTTGCCTATTTAAAGTGTTTCTATTGCTGTTACAGCCCATCTCCAGGGCTGTATTTACCATTAGGCAACCCTAGACCTGTGCCTAGGGCGGGCACTTGCTGGGGGGGTGATATGGAGTGTGCTGTTAGTGCTATAAAAATACACTTGCTGGCACCTTAATGCCCCCTGTTGCGTGCCCCCCATCCACAGGAAGAGGCAATGTGTGTGTGCATGGGAGGGAGGGTGCAAGGGGCTAAACGCAGTCCCCACTGTGGTCATGAGACTTCTGTGCGTCAGGAACCTAAAAAGCCAGTAAAAAGTATAGGGCTCTGCATATAACCCCTCACACCCTCACCCCCACCTTCACACTGTCTGCATTTAAAGTGGACCAACACCCAGGGGTGATCGGCCCGGGAATCTATAAGATTCCCGGGCCGATCACCTCTCTCACCGCGGGACATCCGAGATCGGGATGTCCCGCGGGGTGAACCCCCCCCAAAAGCCCCCAAAAACCTTACCTTATCGGCGACGGATCAGCCGCCGCCGCCTCCCGCACGCCCCTCTAGCAGTGCGCGCGCCCGCACCGGCCGTTTGTGAATGGCCGGCGCGTGCCCTGTAAGAAGGACGCGCGGGAGGCGGTGGCGGCGGCTTATCCGTCGCTTGTCCGGCGCCGAAAAAGGTACGTTTTTTGGGGCTTTTGGGGGGTTTCACACAGCGGAAGTGGACCAAAAAATCCTGGGTGTTGGTCCACTTTAAACCTCTTGCGGACCCCAAGTGCCTAGGGCAGCCTGGACACCAAATACAGCCCTGCCTATATCCTATCCATCCCTTCAACCGGACCTTCAGCGTGATTTAATGAAAAGCCCAAACCCTTAAAAAACAATTCCCCAGCATCTAAAATTAATATATATTATGTTTTTATTTACTTGATTTTTATTCTTGGGGGAAAGAATAAAAACCAAGTAAATAAAAACATAAAATATATTAATTTTAGATGCTGGGGAATAGTTTTTCTTGGCTGGGCTGCAACTCTGTTCAGGACTTTAGGATACGGGTGCCGCCATCTTGCCTCAGAAGCATCACATACTGAGGAGAGGAGAGCGGGTAAAGTACAGGGGGGGCGGGTTATAGCTGTGCTTTTTACAGACTGAGCAGAGCTTGAGCCAGGAAAAGGTCAGCAATCCCAGAATGCAGAGCGACACAGTCAGTAGACACTTCCTGTTTGCAGGCTGCCATGTGCTGCCATCTTGGATGTTTAAAGGCTCATAACATGCAATAGGTGCAGGTAGAATGATTTTTAATGTGAGCAATCTGTATGTACAGGGTGTGGGAAACATATAAGATAGGCTCATATTCAGGGTGAAGGTCCGGATTAATGTAAGCAATCTGTATGTACAGGGTGTGGGAAACATATAAGATAGGCTCTTATTCAGGGTGAAGGTCCGGATTAATGTGGGCAATCTGTATGTACAGGGGGTGGGTTATAGCTGTGCTTTGCTCAGACAGAGCAGAGCTGGGGTCAGGAAAAGGACAGCAATCCCAGAATGCAGAGCGACACAGTCAGGGGACACTTCCTGTCTGCAGGCTGCCTGATGCTCCATGAGCCGCCATCTTGGATGTTTAAAGGCTCATAACATGCAGTAGATGCAGGTAGGAGGATTTTTAATGTGAGCAATCTGTATGTACAGGGGGGAAACATATAAGATAGGCTCTTATTCAGGGTGAAGGTCCGGATTAATGTGAGCAATCTGTATGTACAGGGTGGGGGAAACATATAAGATAGGCTCTTATTCAGGGTGAAGGTCCGGATTAATGTAAGCAATCTGTATGTAAAGGGTGGGGGAAACATATAAGATAGGCTCTTATTCAGGGTGAAGGTCCGGATTAATGTGAGCAATCTGTATGTACAGGGTGTGGGAAACATATAAGATAGACTCTTATTCAGGGTGAAGGTCCGGATTAATGTGGGCAATCTGTATGTACAAGGTGTGGGAAACATATAAGATAGACTCTTATTCAGGGTGAAGGTCCGGATTAATGTGGGCAATCTGTATGTACAAGGTGTGGGAAACATATAAGATAGGCTCTTATTCAGGGTGAAGGTCCGGATTAATGTGGACAATCTGTATGTACAGGGTGTGGGAAACATATAAGATAGGCTCTTATTCAGGGTGAAGGTCCGGATTAATGTGGACAATCTGTATGTACAAGGTGTGGGAAACATATAAGATAGGCTCTTATTCAGGGTGAAGGTCCGGATTAATGTGGGCAATCTGTATGTACAAGGTGTGGGAAACATATAAGATAGACTCTTATTCAGGGTGAAGGTCCGGATTAATGTGGGCAATCTGTGTGTACAGGGTGTGGGAAACATATAAGATATGCTCTTATTCAGGGTGAAGGTCCGGATTAATGTGGACAATCTGTATGTACAAGGTGTGGGAAACATATAAGATAGACTCTTATTCAGAGTGAAGGTCCGGATTAATGTGGGTAATCTGTATGTACAAGGTGTGGGAAACATATAAGATAGGCTCTTATACAGGGTGAAGGTCCAGATTAATGACAATTGGCCTTTATTCCCAACCTGAAAAGTCGGAAGGTTTGGGCATCCCTAGTCCAGGGGGGGGGGGGGCGGAGGGAGAGAGACACTCATATAAGAAAATAAAGCAAAGGCTTACACTCTAGTCATTCGACTTTGGCTCTTCCACAGATTCTCAATGTTAATTGTACATAATGACTTTATATTTTATGCACAAATAGAGAAAGATGTTTAATGTAAAATTTCTTCTGTGTGTCTTTGAATAAAAATATATTGAACAAATAAAATCCAATATTTTTGTAAATGCCCAGCCACCCATCCCTCCCTCCTTAAAGTGGACCAACACCCAGGATTTTGACTATCCTGGGTTTTGGTCCACTTCGGTGGGGCACCCCGATCGGGGGTGCCCCGCTGTGTGAAACCCCCCAGAAAGCCCCAAAATCTTACCTGTCCCCGCTCCCACGTGACTGGACGGTCCAATCCCCGCCAACGTCCAGGCGGGGATCAGGAACGTCCAAGCGGCTGCCGCCGCCGCCGCCTCCCTCGCATCACTTTCGGCGCGCGCGCGCCCCCGCCGGCCATTCGCAGACGGCCGGCGCGGGCACGCCTACAGGGGCGCGAGGGAGGCGGCGGCGGCCGGCCGCCGCCGAAGATCAGGTAAGGTGTTTGGGGTTTTTTTGGGGGGTTTCACCCCGCGGGACATCCCGATCTCGGATGTCCCGCGGGGTGGGAGGTGATCGGCCCGGGAATCTTATAGATTTCCGGGCCGATCACCTCTCGGTGTTGGTCCACTTTAAAGTGGACCAAAACCCGCCCTGAGACTCCAGAGCACACACAGTTTTGGGGTAGGCTCTGGGAAACTCCCCAGAGGGTCCGCACTCCACCCAGAAAAATGTAAATCTCTACAAGGGTCTATATGAAAATATATCAACTTTTATTGTATAAAAAAGAGACTCATAGACAAATACACACAAATACACAAAAAATTATCTACACTTTAAAATACATATACACAATGACAAAAAGGGGGCACCCCACATATCAAGGCTCCAAAAATAATTTAAAGGGTGTGACCTTCCTAATTAAACATATAAATAAATAAACAATTTATTGATTAATGTAGGTGTGGTTGTACACCATCCTACTGGCCAGCGAGAATAATATGCTGGTGGGTAATGTTATAGCCACCGACAATTAATGTATTATAGGGGTGGTATACAATGTGAAAGAAGGGGGGAAAGTGCTAAGTGCAATATTTCATAACATAACATAACAAACAAAGGGCCTGAAACAATGTGCAACATCAAATATATCAAGAAAAGATAAACACCATGTGTGACTGAATGTCTGCTGCAAGGCAGATAATAATACACTGGCCAAAAGATACAAAATAGCAAGCTGATAGTACTGGAAGGTATTACATCACCGTTTTATGTAGTCATGTATAGCCAGGGGTCCCTCATATGCTGAGCCCGCCGACGCGTTGCGTGGAAGGACCACTTCACCAGGGCAGATGGCTCGCTCCCACGGGGCATACTGAACTGGGACGCCCTGCCGTGTGAAACCCCCCAGGGCACCTGATATTCTTACCTTTGTCCTGAGGCCACGGCGCATGCACGGCACTATTTTGTTTCATCCAAAATCGGGATGCCCCGCTGTGTGAAACCCCCCCAGGTCGCCCATATACTTACCTTCTTTCCCAGTCCACCGGTGCATGCGCGAGCTGCGGCCTCATCCCTGCTATCCTTCTAGCAGGACGTGTGGCATTTGTGAATGGCTGGTCCTTGTTAGAGGGTAGAGGTGGATGCGCCTGTCAGCGCGCTCAGAGCTGCTTGCTTTAGAAGGCTTAGATGACGTGACGTCAGCGGCTCCGAGCACGCTGATTGGATGAGCAGCAGCACATGCACCGTAGGAGCGGGAAGAGGTGAGTTGGTTTCGGCGACCTGGGGGGTTTCATGCAGTGGGCACCCCCCGATTGGAGTGCCCCGGGGGCAAGCACCAACACCCAGGATAGTCAAAGTCCTGGGTTTTGGTCAACTTTAAGTGGTCCTACTGTGCATGCACAGCCGCTCGTCCAATCAGCACACTCGGAGCTGCTGACTTCTTGTCGTCTAAGGCCAGTGGCTCAGAGCGTGCTGAAGGCTGCATCCTCCGCTACCCTCTAACAGGGAGCGTGCCTGCACCGGCCATTCACAAATGCCTGACACGAGCATGTGCCCTGCTAGAGGGACAGCGGGGATGCTGCCGCCGCTCGCGCGTGTGCCTTTGGACTGAGAAATAAGGTGTGACCTGGGGGGTTTTACACAGTGGGGCATCCCAATTTTGTATGCCCTGGGGGGAGAGAATGGATCGGCCCGGGAATCTCGGGCCAATTGGCGTGGGTTTTGGTCCACTTTAAAGAGAGCAACTACAGTCTCTCCATGGATTATGGAGGGTTTCTATTTGGCTCATGGGTTCATAATGGGATCATTTTATTTGGCTCATTGGTTCATGATTGGATCATTTTATTTGGCTCATGGGTTCATGATTGGATCATTTTATTTGGCTCATGGGTTCATAATGGGATCATTTTATTTGGCTCATGGGTTCATGATTGGATCATTTTATTTGGCTCATGGGTTCATAATGGGATCAATTTATTTGGCTCATGGGTTCATAATGGGATCATTTTATTTGGCTCATGGGTTCATAATGGGAAGGTTTTTTTTTAAATTATTTAAGGTTTTTGCATATAAACATACATACGAAAAATACAAAATACCATAAAATACAATACACAATAGGTCAGTGGGGGAAAGGTTATATGGGTAAGGGTTCGGGTGCAAAGAAGGGCGAGGTAGCAGCTGGGTGACCTACGCGGCTCAGAGGACCACAGGCAAGTAACTCAGAGGCAAGTGGAGGCCACCGGGTGGGGAGAACCTCCCGCGGAGGAGGCCAAGTCAGGGGAGGGGGTGGGGGTGCACTCCCCCCACAGCACATCAGTGCAGTGGTGCAGGTCATGGTCATCGGCTCTCTGGCTCCGTGAATAACTGCTTGAACTCTTTAGACTATAATGGGAAGTTTTTATTTGGATTTCACAAACCTAGCAATCTAGCAGAAGACCTTGGCCTCTTCTTAGTACATAACCTGGATGTACTGTATGTCTCTTTTTATATATCTATTGTTCGGTCCGGGTTTAGGCTATCCCCGGTGTGTGCATCGAGCATTTGATTATGACCGCACTGCTCAATATTTTTAAAAGAAGTCTTGCTTCACATTTATTATACAAATTCATAAATTACAAAACACACGATTCAATTACAATTGTATATTCCATGATTGATAATGCTTATAACGTTATGTGTTTTCTCTTTGCTCACGCTCTCCCAAAGAATTTCATGGGGTTGAATGAGAAGTCTCTTTTTATATATGCTAAAGCGTTTGGATTGTGAGGGTATCGGTTTGGCTGTTTGATTTGGAATGACCCGCTATTTTGTTTACCAGGAAAGGTGATCCCACTCTGCATGTGCGGGCCACAGCGGCCTCTCCTGCAGCCCTCCAGCATCTGTGCTTTTCCTATCTGGAGGGAAGTGGCGGCAGAGATGCTCGCTGCTGCCGTTCATGCAGCGTTCCATGGCGCTCATTAATATGCACAACATAGAACACAGATTGGAGGAGACCCTGCACATTCACCGTGGCTGAGATGCGAGGTCAGGCCAATGAGTTTCTTTCTTTAAAAAATGATCCTGATGAAGTGGTGAGGTCATCACCACGCAACGCGTCGTGGGTGTCTTTTGTTAGGGACGGCTCTGACCACTCGGTGATGTATCAGATGCTTAATTGTTTATTAGTTCCCAGTTTACTTTGAGTATTCATGCTTTTTTATATAGAGAACTGTCTGTTGGTATTATTAGGCCCTGTATTTTTGTATCACTTTATAGTACTGAATAATGTCACTTTATTGCACTGGCCACTTTTTATGAAGAGTCAGCACAGAGAATAATAGGTTGTTTTTATAGTTGTATTTGGGGATTCTTTTTGTAAATATATTAATTGATAGTACTGTCACGTTTTTATTGATTATTTTTTGGTATCATCAAATTGCATGACTAACACCTTTGAGGGAACACTTTACTATTTTTGAATATTATTGATTATTAGAGGTCCGCCCCCTTTTATTTATGTTTTTTTAAATGTATGTATTATATGTTGGTTATGTAGAATTTTGCTAAATAAATAATTATAACTGATATAGTATCTCCAGTGTGCGGCATATATCTTGTTTGGGCAGAAGAGGTTTCTGTGGTTGTCTGGTAACCCACAGATAAAAGTATTGAGATTCTTTAAAAATACGAGAAGCCAAAAGGATTCAACCAAGACCTGATGCGTTGTGAATGATCAGATATCTGCTGTGATGGTCGCTCATTGCCTTTTTTTTTTGTCCCCTCGTCAGCAATACCCAGCTGGAACCGTGCCACCTCAGCCTGGCGTCCCCCCTCCTCAGATCCCCCCAGGACTGGCGTTACTGGAACCGCGACGCCCTCCTCATGACTACATGCCGATTGCTGTGCTCACCACGATCTGCTGCTTCTGGCCCACCGGCGTGATCGCCATCATCAAAGCTGTGCAAGTGAGTCCCTTACCTTGTTAGTTTGATTTCTCCTGTGTCCATCATATGTCGTGTCTGTGCCCATCACGGATCACTGTATGCGGTTATAATGTATGACCGGGAATGAGACGAACATCCTCCGGTCCGCTGAATATGAAAGTTTTTTGGCTTTAGGAGAAAATCCAAGGTTAAGGTAATACCATTTATTGGTGAACTCAATAAGACTGAAAATGCAAGCTTTCAAAACGATTCAAGCGTCTTCTTCTGGCAGAATGCCTGAAGAAGAAGCTTGAACTGCTTCGAAAGCTTGCATTATGCCTGAAGAAGAAGCTTGAACTGCTTCGAAAGCTTGCATAATGCCTGAAGAAGAAGCTTGAACTGCTTCGAAAACTTGCATTATGCCTGAAGAAGAAGCTTGAACTGCTTCGAAAGCTTGCATAATGCCTGAAGAAGAAGCTTGAACTGCTTCGAAAACTTGCATTATGCCTGAAGAAGAAGCTTGAACTGCTTCGAAAGCTTGCATAATGCTTGAAGAAGAAGCTTGAACCGATTAGAAAGCTTGCATTATGCCTGAAGAAGAAGCTTGAACCGATTAGAAAGCTTGCATAATGCCTGAAGAAGAAGCTTGAACCGATTAGAAAGCTTGCATTATGCCTGAAGAAGAAGACGAAGCTTGAACCGATTAGAAAGCTTGCATAATGCCTGAAGAAGAAGCTTGAACTGCTTCGAAAGCTTGCATAATGCCTGAAGAAGAAGCTTGAACCTCTTTGAAAGCTTGCATTATGCCTGAAGAAGAAGCTTGAACCGATTAGAAAGCTTGCATAATGCCTGAGGAAGAAGCTTGAACCGATTAGAAAGCTTGCATTATGACTGAAGAAGAAGCTTGAACCTCTTTGAAAGCTTGCATAATGCCTGAAGAAGAAGCTTGAAGAAGAAGCTTGAAGAAGAAGCTTGAACCGATTAGAAAGCTTGCATTATGACTGAAGAAGAAGCTTGAACGTCTTTGAAAGCTTGCATAATGCCTGAAGAAGAAGCTTGAAGAAGAAGCTTGAAGAAGAAGCTTGAACCGATTAGAAAGCTTGCATAATGCCTGAAGAAGAAGCTTGAACCGCTTCGAAAACTTGCATTTTCAATCTTATTGAGTTAGCCAATAAATGGTATTACCTTAACATTGGATTTCCTGTTTGCTTTAGGAGAAAAAGCAGGGTGATGGGCAAGTCCAAAATGTTCTGTGTCTGCCTTTGGTGGTTATTTAAGAAGGGATAGCGCCAGGCAGTGCTTAGTAGCGGCATGTAGCGTCTGGTGAACGCCGGGCGCAGTACGCAAAACCACATTTATATAAGCGAATCTTGTGAGCGACTCTAACAGCTCCATGCAGCGTCACATGTATTATTACAGGCGACTCAGTGTATAGCGCCGGCGCTCTAGGTCCAGCAGTGCCACATATTACCTTTCGCTTAGTGTCGCTCTCCCATACATTTCAATGGGCTTTCATTTGTTTGTGTTTAAATAGCGTGCTGGGCAATTAAAAATAATTCTTTTTTTTGCTCAAATCATTGCGTGACCTCTCCTGGCTGCAAGCAAACACTTTTATACATTTTTGGGACTTTTTATATTTTTATGCAGAATTCTATTTACAGGTATTGTAACAGTGTTAAAACAATGTCATTCCATGTGTTTTCGCTTTGTTACTGGTGGATACGTGTTTAAAAACAGACTTTAATCACACAGCGTCATACGCTCTATGCTACAGCGCCCAGCTTTAGAGCGCTGACGCTGTGTATGTGTAGTGTTTTGTTAAATATAGAGGCCGATTCATTAATAGCGGCAGGTAGCGACAGTTGAGCGACTGTAGCGGTATTTTCACAGCGCCCGCTAGTAGTCGCTGTGCTTGCCCGTTGTTCGGTTGTTGACAGCGACTCAGCCGGTGTGCAGTAATGTTGAATACAAGGTGACGAGTCGCTATTTGACAGGTTCCGCGATGTATGGGTGCGCATGATAGCGACTGGTCAGAGCGACCGGCTCCCTCCATATTCATCAAAAAATCAGGCTCAAAAAATTCTCGCGCTGTGAAATGCTTGTTTAAACCCAAGAGCGCTGGCGGCGATGGGTTAAAAGTAGTTTTTTAACCCCCAAACAACCATATTTTTGGAAACAAAAAAAAAAATTTTTTTAAATAATTTAGTATTATGAATACAATAATATCAGACCCGTAATATCAATTCTGCACATTTTTTTTTTTTTACTTTAAAAAATTATCTAACATTGCAGAAGTGGTCACAGAATTTTTCACATTAAAAAACAAAACATTAATAACAATTAATTATTAATATTTAAAGATTGTTCCATTGAAATGCATTGGAGAGCGGCAGGTAGCGAGAGGTCATACCTGTCGCTGTTCAAGGTCGGACGCTGGCGCTGTGGGCTGAGGCTGGAATAATGATGAATGAGTCGCGATATGGCGCTATCTCAGTCGCTAAGCAGGATCGGCTTGATAAATGTGTGATTGTGGTGGGGAGCCGGCGTTCTCGTGGCGGTGCCCGTCATTACCGGCCGCTCACCAGTCGCTACCTGTTGCTATTCCTTCATAAATAAGGGCCATAGTGTGGAGCGCCAAGTGCCGGACGCACTCAGCTGGCGCTACCTCTCGCTCGCTGCAGCGTTATACTGGTGTTAGAGCGCTCAACACACAACGCTCTGTTACAGTACCCGATACTCGCTTACAGCGTCTACTAGCGGTCGCTCTAAACGCCGCTATACAGACGCTCATCTGGCAATACCTGGCGCTAGTAGTGAATCAGCCTCCACATTTGCTTTCTTTATAGTTTCAGATCCGCTCTTTAAAGTCACCAAAACAAGTCATTGCTGGCGTACAGAGGCTTTGCTAGTGGCTTGTGGACCTCTTGGCATGGCTCATAATTATGGTGACCGTGTGGCCTTGTGCAGGGGTAGACTGGCCATAGGGAGATTTCCTGGTGGGCTGCACTTCTTCTTTCACAATATTTTTATTGCCAGTCAAGAAAATGAAGGTGTTACAGTTATGTTCCAGCTCTACAATAAAATAAATCGATATCATCCACTGAGCATATCCTTTACACAGGGCCGGATTAAGTGTGGTCGAGGCCCCTGGGCAAAAAATCTGGTATTTTTTTTTCCTTTAAAATAATAGTCCAGTAACTGATTGGTGGTTGTCTGGCACCCGCCCACTTACTGGAGCGTCAGATGGAGTCCCTTGTGCCCCCCTTGTGCAGGTGCGTGCTGCTCGGGAACTCCTGCTTTGCCATTCTGGGTGGGGGGAGGTGTAGTCGCCCGGCTGGTTCCCTGCATTGAGCTGCCAGCGGCTGTGCTTGGTGGCTTATGTGCAGTGACAGCTCTGCACCCATCACTGTAGCGTTGCTCATGGCGGCTTTGCTGCTCTAGATTCTCCATCCTCCCATGTGGTGGCTTTGGCTTTGGCTGCAAAAGCAAAAAAAAGGCTTGTCCAGGTGCACAAGGGCCCCCACTGCCGCCAATAGCTACCATGTCTGTAATCATACCTTGTAAAGCGCTACAGATGATGACGGCGCTATATAAATAAACAACAATAATAATAATAAAGCTTTGTTGCCAGCCCCGTGGCCCGTCAGACCAAAGATGGAAAATCCTCCTGGACCAGACCATAACCCAAAGGTTGGTGGAGGCCCCCTTTGCAGGGCAAGTGGTGGAGGCCTCGGGGCTCATAAGCTGGCTGCCTATACAGACTAATCATGCAGAGCGCCCTTCGATTCCCCCCGCACGGGTGATGGAATAAAATTGCCGTGCACATACCCTGCCTGTGACAGGGGCCCCCCGGGAAGGACCTCACAACACCGCACAAGTCAAATCACAGCTCCTCCAATCAATCTGTTTCATATACCCATTGTATATACACAAGCCAAGAACCACCAGCCCATTTTTTGCCTTGGCAATGCTTATAGTCCCCGAATCATGACTGTGGGGCCAATACCCACCTCTGCCACAGTACTTTCCCCAACAAGACTAAAGCTTCAGTACCATATTTTAGGAATGGCCATTTTCACTCCTGCCCATCATCTGCTCATTCCGTGCTATAGCCTGAGCTGATGAACACACTTGCTTGAGCAGCTCAAAAGCCCCCTAGGGGCATGGCTTGGCAGCTCAAGGGCTGGCAGGGGGCAGTAAATTCCCAGGCTGATTTTCAGCCCCAGTCCAGGCCCTGGACCTCTTGGCAAGGCTCATATTCATGGTGACAGTGTGGCCTTGTGGCAGGGGGGACTGGCCATAGGGAGAGTTCCTGGTGGGTTGCTCTTCTTTGGGTCAACTGGGCTGGCAGAATTCATTAAATTCTATGTTTTCCATGTCTCCCTAACTCCTCCCATATACCTGACCCATTCTATATACACAAGCCAAGAACCACCACCCATGTTTTTTTGGCTTGGTAATGCTTATAGGCCCGAATCATGACTGTGGGGCCAAAACCCACCTCTGCCACAGTACTTGCCCCAACCATACTAAAGCTTCAGCACCATATTTTTAAGAATGACCATTTCCAGTCCTGCCCATCGTCTGCTCATCCAGTGTTTCAGCTGATGAACACACTTGTCCAACCAACTTTAAAGGCCCCTGGGGGCATGGCTTGGCAGCTCATGGGCTGGCAGGGGGCAGTAGATTCCCAGGCTAATTTTCAGCCCCCGTCCACGCCCTGGCCATGGGTTGGTAGGGGTGGTCAAAAGCAAAATGTTCCTGGTCGTTGATTCATGGCAACCCAGTGGTGCCCCCAGGATTTTGTCCTGGGGGGGGTCCAGTTGGGATGGGAGGGGACGTGGCCTGAAACAGACATGGCACCTCATCCCGCTAAACTTTTGAAGGCGAGAAGGGGGGGAGGCTAAGAGCGCATAGTGCAACTAAATTTTGCAATTAAGCCCATGCCACACCCCTAACTAGTGGCGTAACTAAATGTGTCGGGGACCTGGTGCTAACATTAAATTGGGGACCCTTTCAAGGCTCACATAGTAACATTATTTTCTGTCTTTTTCTGACTTTTAACTTTTTAATTGGATGCAGCTAGACAACTAAATAATTAAAAACAGCAGGGACAAATAGTGCTTCCTTTCTCTAAATGATGCCAAGTGAGCACAAATATGATAAATAAGGTGGAGGAGCAACAATGATGGGACCTCTGACCTTCTGAGTGCACCCCCTGCACCGTCTCAAGTTACCCACCTGCCCCTAACCCCTTACTCCAAGAGGATCTGGAACTCCAAAGTCCCCTTCTAGACAGATCATGAAAGGAAAGTGTAAGTATTAATCTAATGTCAGGCTCGCAAGTAGCTGAAGGGGGAGTTAGGTGCATCTTATGTTTCAAAAGGCCAAGACCTCTGCGTGATGAGGTATCCTGGTCCACAGGGTGCTTAAAGTGGACCAACATCCAGGATTTTGACTATCCTGGGTTTTGGTCCACTTCGGCGGGGCACCCTGATCGGTCGCTGTGTGAAACCCCCCAGAAAGCCCCAAAAACTCACCTGTCCCCGCTCCCACGTGACCGCTGCAGCCAATCCCCGCCGACGGACAAACGAGGTCCGTCGACGGACAAGTGAGCGAGCGTGCCCACCGCCGCCGACGCCGCCTCCCACGCGTCACTCTTACAGGGAGTGCGCCCACGCCGGCCATTCCCAACGGCCGGCGCGGGTGCGCGCCCTGCTAGAGGGATGCGCGAGCGGCGGCTCACGCATGCGCCGCTGGATCGAGGAGCAGGTAGGGATTTCGGGGCTTTCCGGGGTGTCCCGCAGGCCCGATGCTGATCGGCCCAGGAATCTTATAGATTCTCGGGCTGATCAGCATCGGGTGTTGGTCCACTTTAAAGCCTCCAGGGCCGGCTGATTCCCTATCCCAAATCGCGATGCGCCCATGTGAAATGCCTAGTATAGTCACCTCACCAAGGTTCCCAAGATGCATGTGCGGGCTGTGCTGCCATCTCTGGCTTCTCTTTAGCTAATGCACGCACCCACACCAGGCATTTATGAATATTTGGCAGGGGAGCAGCCAGCTGCTGAGGCTCTATTCAGCTTTACTAAGCTACTCTTCTTTCAGCTCTGTCAGAGTGGCTTAGTAAATCTGAATAGAGCACTAACCACTGATTGGAGCAGAGCATGTGCTATGGGATCACTGGCAAGGTAAGAATTATTATATTGGGATATCCCTCTAAAGAGAGGCACAATCTCAAAGATCCTGGATAGAAAAATCCTGGAAATTGTTCCTTTTTAACCCTCCCCTCTTCTGCCACCTGTGAGCCTTGCAGTGCAAAGATACCTACCTATTTCTCCTGGTGCTTTATTTGAAGAGGGACCTGGAAATGATTGCAAACTGAGCAGGGTGTATTTACAACCTGTGTTGCACTGCATTGTGGGTCAGCATCTCAGTACTCACCACCACTTCTAGATCCTTATTGTCATCCCAGTCTTCCTTGCTGCTGATTGCCCTCGGGTACTTGCTGCCCCCGTCTGGTCCTTCAGTTTTCCCCCTCATGCTGCTGCTGAGCCTTCTACTAGGTTAGGTCAGTTGCCAGGGGGAGGGATTAGGTAAGTGGTAGAGGACAGTGACAAGGGGTGGCAGGGTTGGGTGAGCAGTAGAAGACAGTGACGGGGTGGCGGGGTCAGGTGAACAGTAGGTTAAGTGAATGGTGCAGGACAGTGGCAGGGGGTGGAGGGTTTTGGTAAGTGGAGTGGTAGAGGACAGCACCAGGAGTTAGGTAAGTGGAGGAATAGAGAGGCAGGGGATGGAGGGGTTGGGTGAGCAGTGGTGGAAAGCAGTGCTGGGTGAAGATGTTAGGTGAGTGGTAGAGGACAGCAGCATGGGTAGAGGGCAGCGGCAGGGGGTTGTGGGGTTAGGTGAGCAGTAGAGGATAGCAGCAGGGGGTGGAGGGGTTAGGCTAGTTGTGGAGGACAGCGGCAGGGGGTGAAGGGGTTAGGTGAGCAGTAGAGGACAGCGGTAGTGGGTGGAGGGGTTAAATAAATAGTGGAGGACACCAGCATGGAGTGGAAGTGTTAGGTGAGTGAGTACAGCAGCAGGGGGTAAAGGGCAGCAGCAGGGGCTTGAGGGGTTAGATGAGTGTTAGAGGACAGTGACAGGGGGTAGAGGACAGCGACAAGGGGTAGAGGACAGCGACAAGGGGTAGAGGACAGCAGCAGGGGGTAGAGGACAGCAACAGGGGGTAGAGGACAGCAACAGGGGGTAGAGGACAGCAACAGGGGGTAGAGGACAGCGACAAGGGGTAGAGGACAGCAGCAGGGGGTAGAGGACAGCAACAGGGGGTAGAGGACAGCAACAGGGGGTAGAGGACAGTGACAGGGGGTAGAGGACAGCGACAAGGGGTAGAGGACAGCGACAAGGGGTAGAGGACAGCGACAAGGGGTAGAGGACAGCGACAAGGGGTAGAGGACAGTGACAGGGGGTAGAGGACAGCGACAAGGGGTAGAGGACAGCAGCAGGGGGTAGAGGACAGTAACAAGGGGTAGAGGACAGCGGCAGGGGGTAGAGGACAACAGCAGGGGGTAGAGGACAGCGTCAAGGAGTAGAGGATAGCGGCAGGGGTTAGAGGATAGCGGCAGGGGTTAGAGGATAGCGGCAGGGGTTAGAGGACAGCGGCAAGGGGTAGAGGACAGCGTCAAGAGGTAGAGGACAGCGACAGGGGGTAGAGGACAGCGACAGGGGGTAGAGGACAGTGGCAGGGGTTAGAGGATAGTGGCAGGGGGTAGATGACAGTGGCAGGGAGTAGAGGACATGATAGGGGGTTTCATACAGCAGGGCATCCTAAATCAGATAGGGAACAAGATTCCGTTCATTAGAATGCATCCTAGGGAGCATCTTGATTGGGGATGCCCCACAGTCCAAACCCCTAAGGACCCCCACAGTCAGAATCACATAGTCATCTAGTTTTGTAATCCAACGCTGCTGAAATGCAACATCAGAGGGGCTTTCCTCTGCAGGGGTGTCCCTGCTCTGTGCTGGTCTGCCAGGGGGGCACACATAGTGGAGGGATGGGGATGCGGCTACTCATGGCCTCATTTGAACAGCATGATATCATGCATTAGGTGAGTATGTGGCCCTATTGGGCCTTAATGACAAAGTAGATCTCAGACCATATTTCTGATTCTCATCCCCAATCTGGCACAGTAAGTGATGGCGATAGTGTATGTGGAGAGGCAGTCCTTGCAATAGAGACTTCATAGTACCCATGTACTTTTTTAACCCTGATGGGGTCAAATGGTGCCATTCTAAAGAAATATTCTTAGTCTTTTTTTTATATTATTTTTACAAGTAGTTTTTCTACAATGGATTGTAATATCCAGAGTGTGGACTTGAAGCTATACATTGTATCAGACACACCATGATGCTTGGCAGCTTTCCAAGTGGATTGTGTACATATAATGTATCTTTATTTTTGCTACATTCATCTTGTTACACTTTCGGGACACAGCTGTCTGTATAAATTCTTTTCTTTGAAAAGTGTCTAATCACCTCTGTATTAAAGTATGTATCTGAATGTCCAGATCTTGTTACTTTGTTTAAGGCCTAAATACAATTCATATTTTCACATTTCTATTGTGACTCTGTAGACAGTTCTTATTCAAATCATAAGCAATTTATTGAAAATAAATTCCAACAGGCAAAATCTCTTAACTTCAGAGAATGATGTAGCACACAATGCAGTACAGGGAGCGGTTACCTCACCAGCTCTAGCGATGTCCTTGATATAACAGGTCCTCTTTCGGGGCATACAAGTCCAGGCTGTTAATCTAAACCACAGGTTCCCAGAACGGATAACACATAAAGTCCTTCGGCTGCAATTCAGCAGTGTCAGTATTGGCCCGGGCTCCTCATCCCAGTCTCTCCATCTCCACTCTGAAAGCCTCAGAAATTCCTTTTATAGGGCTTCCTTTAAATTAGTCTTAGTCCTTGGGCAAACTTGCTCCTTTGCAGCCGAATCCGCCTCTGGTCCGCATGAAGCATCCTGCACAGGAGTTTTCAGCCAGGCTCACAGAGTCTCAAGTGAGCTCCAGTCACAGACAGTGCACAGCTGATTCCCCAGGCTATTTATGCGGCCTGTAAAACCCGGACCTGGGTAGAGGATGGAGCCCCACCCTGCTCTACTCCATCCCAGTAAAACCGCCCCGGGTTAGCCTTTCGGCTATACTAACACTTCAGCACCAGACTGCCATTAGCAGCTGATGCTGGAAAACAAGACACACGGTTTTACTGCACCAAGGCCAGGTACCTTGGTGCCACATACCTTCCGTCAATGATGGCACCTTGCACCTTACCACATCCCCCCCCCCCCTTTGTTCAACCCTGAGGGGGTGGACACACGACAAACAATGTGTTCCCGGGACAGGGAATCCGCATTACCCAACTACCGCCCCGCTCTGTGCTCTACCGAGAACTTGACATTTTGCAAGGACAGGAACCAACGGGTGACCTTGGCATTCCTGTCCTTAGCCTGGCACGTCCACTTGAGGGGAGAATGGTCCGTAATCAAACGAAACCTTCTCCCCAGCAAGTAGTAGCGAAGAGACTCAAGGGCCCACTTAATGGCCAAACACTCTCTCTCCACTATACCATACCGGGTCTCCGCGGGTGTCAGCTTGCCACTCACGTAGACAACGGGGTGCTCCTCCCCGTTGACTTCCTGAGACAGTACAGTACCAAGACCTACTTCGGAGGCATCGGTCTGTACTATGAACTCCCTTTTAATGTCGGGCGTCACCAACACCGGAGACCCACACAGGGCAGACTTCAAAGCGGAGAACGTCATGTTGGTTGACAGAAGTGCGCCCAGGGAGATCTGAAAACACATCATTGTTTCTTCTGACAAACTCCCTGGCTTCCTGGGTCTGTTTAGAGGAGAGGTTGTCGCCAGTTTTCACCTCAACTACCGCTTCTCTAACAACAGACTGAGGGACGGGAAGCTCCACCCCTAACATACCCGGTGGGCGACTGTCACCCACAGGGGTCTCCCTGTCTTTCCATGGCTTCAGCAGGTTTTCATGGTACACCTGCTCTGGCTTTCTTCGCCAGGGCTGATGGACCTTGTAAGTCACTTCCCCAACTTTTCCAAGCACCCCATAGGGACCCTTCCACCTAGCGAGAAATTTAATATCCACTGTTGGCACCAGAACCAAAACTCTGTCACCTGGGTTAAAGTTCCGTGCTTTAGCCTGCCGGTTATAAACCCTACTTTGGGCCCGCTGTGCTGCTTCCATATGTTCCCTCACCAGTGGCAATACGGTCTCTATCCGTTCCTGTTTGGGTAACATACTCTACCACACTTTTGTGGGGTGTGGGTTGCTGTTCCCAAGCCTCCTTGGCTATATCCAACAGGCCTCGTGGATGCCGACCGTATAAGAGCTCGAAGAGTGAGAACCCAGTAGAGGCCTGGGGCACCTCTCGCACTGCGAACATCAGATAGGGCAGAAGCAAGTCCCAATTCTTCCCATCCTTGGCGACCACCCGCTTTAACATGGTTTTTAAAGTTTGGTTAAATCTTTCTACCAGGCCGTCTGTTTGCGGGTGGTGAACGGATGTCCGCAATTGTTTCACCTGCAACAACTTACAGAGCTCCTTCATTACCTTGGACATAAAAGGGGTACCTTGATGGGTCAGGACCTCTTTAGGCAGGCCTACTCGGGAAAACATTTCCATAAGCTCCTTAGCAATGAGTTTGGCTGAGGTGTGTCGCAGGGGTATTGCCTCAGGGTACCACGTAGAATAGTCCAAGACTACCAGAATATGTTGGTGCCCTCTAGCGGATTTTGGCACTGGACCCACCAGATCCATAGCAATCCGCTCAAAGGGCACCTCAGTAACTGGGAGAGGAACTAAGGGACTCCGGTAATGAGGCTGAGGGCTGGTCATCTGACATGTTGGGCAGGACTCAAAATATCTCTCCACCTCCTTGTACACACTGGGCCACTAGAATCATTGTAAAATTCGGTCCAGAGTTTTCTGCTGGCCTAGGTGTCCCCCCAGAACATGTTGGTGGGCCAAATACAACACCAGCTTGCGATAAGGATTGGGTACCACTAATTGTTCCACAACCTCTTCTCGTACTTTGTTTACTCGGTACAGCATTTCCTGGTGAACCACAAAGCGAGGAAACTGTAACTCCGCCCCTGGCTGTTGTGGTTCACCTTCCACCTTCAGTACATTCACCCAGGCCCGAGATAGAGTCGGGTCCTGGTGTTGTGCTGTACCAAAACTACCCATGGAGACATGGAGATCGGCCAACTCTGGACCTGTTGACAGATCTTCCACATCTCCAACCATAACACTCAGTGGGGTTGACTCCCCCTCTTCCACCGTAGAGGCGGTCACCCCAACCATTGTCCCTTCTGACTCCGGTTCCCAGGGTTCCGGGGTCACCCCTGAGTAGGACCAGTCTATTGGGGACACACCCGCCTCGCGGGTTTCCAGAACTCCCAGCTTGGTCCATAGTGACATGAACACTGGAAAGTCTCTCTTAATAATAAGTTAGTACGGGAGTTTAGCGGCGATGGCGACTTCGTGGATCCAGCTGCCGGACACGGTGGTTAGAGTCACTTGTGCTGTGGCATAGTCTTTCAAGTCCCCGTGTATGCACAAGACCCCGGTTTTCCGCCCCGTGTACTCATCGGGCAGTACCATGGCGGGTCTCACCAGGGTAACCATACTCCCCGAGTCCAAAAGGGCCACAGCCAGGGTATCCCCCACTTTCACCTGACAGAGGTGACTTAGCCCCACAAGCTCAGGGACACCGGCAGCACACAGCCTCCTGGCATACATGGAAGGGCGGTAACCAAAGTCCACGTCCATGGGCTCCCCCTGGTGGGGACAGTTGGCTCTGACATGTCCCGGCTCCTTACACCCCCAACATAACACCGGGGCAGGGACTTTGGGGGGTAGGTCTGAGGGGGTTTAGGGGACACCACTCGCCTGGGCTGGGGCGGGAACCTCCGGGGTTTCCCTGAATCCTTCCCCGTAGAACCCCCTTGCAAGTTCCTGGTGGCCTCATATCGCTCCACTAGGTCCACCATCTCTAGAGCGTTGCCAGGCGATACCTGGCCAACCCAGTGCTGGAGAGGATGCGGTAAAGCCCTCCAAAACATGTCCGCTAGCAAGCGGTCCAACATGGCAGTGGGGCTTAATATATCAGGTTGCAGCCATTTTTGCAGCAGGTGCAGTAGTTTATAATATTGGGGTCTGGTGGGCTCTGCCGACTGATAGCTCCACTGATGCACCCGCTGAGCCCGAACCCACACATTCACCCCCAGTCTGGCCAGTATCTCACCCTTCAGAGTCGGGTAGTTAGCAGCTTGGTCGTCCGGAAGATCAAACAACACCTGTTGGGGTCCAGATGCCAGAAATGGAGCGATGACGTCAGCCCATTTGTCTCGAGGCAACTTCTCCCTTGCAGCCACCTTTTCAAACACCGCCAGGTATGTGTCGACGTCATCCGAAGGGGTCATCTTTGTAAGCGCCAAGCGGACAGCTTTCCGGGCATCAGGGACACTTTTGGGCGCTCCTGCAGCTTGCAGCGCCATCACATGTTGTAACAGCAGCTGGTTAGTCTCCTGCTGTTGCTTGTTGGCCTCGCGCTGCTGCAGACTCGCCTCCATGAGCGCTTTTACAACAGCCTCTATTTTGTCTGCAGTCTCAGGTAACAGCTTGGCAGGCTTAACGTAGGACATGCACAAAAAAAAAACTTTTCCGTCGGTTGCTCCTAGCAACGGCCTCACTGCATCCTCCACCAAATGTGATGATTAGCTCTGGTAGACAGCAGGACAGAGGCTCAGAGGCGAAAGTTCAAATTAAAGTCCATGTTTATTCACACAAAAAATCCATAAAAGCGTATGTCCTTTCGGGTTACATCAGCTTTTCAGGAAAATGCAGCATAAGTCAATCAGACAGGCATACAGCGTTTTTAGTCTTTGGGCAAACTTGCTACTTTGCAGCCGAATCCACCTTGGGTCCGTATGAAACCGCCTGCATAGGAGTTTTCAGCCAGGCTCACAGAGTCTCACTCCGCAAGTGAGCTCCAGTCACAGACAGTCCACAGCTGATTCCCCAGGCTATTTATGCGGCCTGTAAAACCCGGACCTGGGTAGTGGGATGGAGTCCCACCCTGCTCTACTCCATCCCAGTAAAACCGTCCCGGGTTAGCCTTTCGGCTATACTAACACTTTAGCACCAGTCTGCCATTAGCAGCTGATGCTAGGAAACAAAACACACGGTTTTACTGCATCAAGGCCAGGTACCTTGGTGCCACATGAAATGTATAAGTTATGCAAGCCCGCACACCATCATGTTAGATAAGAACATATTTAACTGGGTGCTCAATGCTATTCAACAGGATCTATTCCCCAATCAGATCCATAACACAGTAAACAAATAAAGTTGTTGAAAAAAAGCACACCAACTATCAAGGTCTCTTATATTATATATTGCGGCGTATTCAAACAGCAATGTTACAAACCTATGCATGTATATCTTTATTGCATTAACTTCTGATACCCTGTATACGGGTTAAATATGTATATATTGTTTATATTGAAATCTTGTTCACTTTTTTGAATACACGTATCAATTGCAAAGAGACCTTGATAGTTGGTGTGCTTTTTTTCAACAACTTTATTTGTTTACCTTGGTGCCACATACCTTCCGTCAATGACGGCACCTTGCACCTTACCACAATATATATATTCTGAGTTTAAACACTTCCCTGGCCTTCTGTGGCAACCTAAACACGGTAATAGAGCATGGCAGTGGTCGGTAGCAAGCACAGCAACTCAGACATGATCAGGATGGAGCAGAAGTCAGCAACATGGCCAGCTCCTCGGATGTGCTTAGTAAAGGTGGACAGCATAAGACCCAGTAAAAATGAAGCTGAAGCACAGGGGCAACTGAAACAGCTCAGCAACCTGGCAATTATGACAGTACTTGTTGTGCTGTCCCTGCAGCTCCCTTTCAAATAAGCCACATCCAGTCAGCTGCTGAGGCCACTGAGGTGATGTGAGTTGTGGTGATCACAAGGGATCATCATGAAAAAGAGGGCGAGGTAAGTAGCGTCTTAGCATACTTTCCAGAGGTTGTAGATGTGGCAAAGCCCTCAGTTGGTGGAGATGACAAAAAGATATGTAGATATTGAAGATTTTCACAAGCTTCAGTCTGACTTGGACACATTAAGTGTCTGGGCATCCACTTGGCAAAGGAAGTTTAATGTGGAGAAATGTAAAGTCATGCACTTGGGGTCTAACAACCTGAAGACCACATATATCCTCGGGGGAGTAAAACTGGGAGAAACGCTTGTTGAGAAGGATTTGAGGGTACTGGTAGATCACAGGCTAAATAACAGCATGCAATGGCAAGCAGCTGCTTCCAAGGCCACCAAGATACTATCATGCATTAATAGAGGCCTGGAATCACAGGATAGGGATATCGTTTTACTTCTTTACAAGGCACTGGTTCGCCCTCACCTGGAATATGGCGTCCAGTTCTGGGCACCAGTTTATAGAAAGGACGCTCTGACTATGGAAAGGGTGCAGAGTAGCCACCAAACTAATAAGAGGAATGAAGGATCTTAGTTATGAGGAAAGATTACAAGATTTAAATCTGTTTAGTCTTGAGAGGAGACGGCTTGAGGGGAGACATGATTAACTTGTATAAATATATAAATGGCCCATACAAAAAATATGGAGAAACACTATTTCAGGCACGCACTTCGACTGGAAAAAAAGAAATTCAGTCTCCGGAGGCGACAATCATGTTTTACCATAAGAACTATAAATCCGTGGCATAGCCTCCTACAGAAACTTTTTACAGCATCAACCGCTGACAACTTCAAAAAAGGATTAGATGCTTATTTAGAAGAAAATAACATTTACAGTTACTATTAGCTGTTATCAGTAAATACAATAAAATAGAACTTCCCCCACCCCAACACCCTTGGTTGAACTTGGTGGACATATGTCTTATTTCAACCGTAATAACTATGTAACTTTGTATGGCAGGGTGTGTCTGTATGGCAGATATCAGCAGCATGAGCTGGTAAAGGAATATTGGCATGAAGGAGCCCCTTGGCAAGACAGGGAAAAGAATACATGCACACAAGCTCAGAGAGCCATATATCGGGATGGGAGGTAAAACCTTGGGATGGGCTATCTCTCCCTCCTGCTGAGACTACAACAAAGAAGATTAGTAATTCTGAAAATCCTGCCAGCTGCCTGCTGGTGTCTATTGTGTTACTTTATTTAAGCCAAATAGCAATTTATTTATTTTTATTGTTTCTATTGTAATCAGCTGTGATACTTTCTAAAGCAACTATGAGGATATTAGTGGAATGTAGATAACTTATAGTGCAATGTGATGCGTGCTTCATGATGTGGGATGGAAAAGATGAAGTATAGATTGAATCCTCTGTAGTAATGACATGCTAGGATCACAACTATACAGCAGGCCTGAGGTCAGTTTAGAAAGCTCAGAGTCATTTCTTGTATAGCTGGCAGGAGATTGGTTGAAGCAGCATAGCTGTGCAGAGGGTTTTAATTAGTTGAACTAGCTCATGATTATGAAACCATAGACCAAACCGGGGTCATTTGAAGCAACTTGGTCTCATGAACCATGGAACAGGCAAGGGCCATTAATGGCAGCTTAGGATCATGGACTATACAACAGGCAAGAGGGTCAGTTAAAGCAACTTGGAATCGTTAGAGACGTATGATGGGAATTTTCTTCTTTAGTATATGCACCAGTACGCTGTTGATGTCATTTTAATTTAATTTATATGGATACATTTGGGGTATTTCTATGATCACTCTTTGGCTGGCTTCAGCTTGGATTCATTACCTGGAGCATAAGAGCCCTCCATAGCCATGTCAAGGTAAAAAAATGAATGGTGAGCGAGACTATGATTTTTGTTGAGGTGGAACTGACTTTTCCTGTGTTTGGTTTCAACTTGGAATTGTAGACCATTCAACAGGCCTGGGTCAGTAGAAGTCAGTAGATTATAGACATTGCAAGTATGGGGTTGGTTAAATCATCTTAAGATCATAGATGGCAAAAAAATCCAGATCAGCTCAGGGCCTGAGCCTGTAATGGATGTGAAAACTGATACTACATTCGACCTCTAACCCCACAATGTCAATCTAGAAGATGTAGTACAGCATCAACAGGGATAAAGTTCAGAGAATAGAAAGTCTAATGAGGCAGTGTTCAATAGAAGTCCATAGTTAGGTCAAGTCAGGTCAGCTTTAGAAACAGAGGCAGTGCACCAAGCTCCTTTTTTAATTGAACCCCTGTGATGTCACAAATAAAACTAGACATGTTCTGCATGAAGGATTTAATTCCTAGGTGATTCAAATGGATAGGATAGGATAGGAGGACCCAGCAAAGATTTATTCAGCATGGAGTGAAGTGGAAGTCACTGACAGTGTCCCTAGAATATAGAGTGAAAAGCCTGATATTTCTTTTTGGAAAAACTCACAGCCAAAGCGCTGTAGACATAGACCCGTGGGCTCTGGTGCATCATCTCCAGCCTTTGGATGTCACGTGGGACCCATTAGTGGTACAAGACAGCAAAGTGTTATAACAGGGTGTGTAGAATGGCATAGTGGACCCTTGGATGATTGCGGAGTAAAGAGAAGCCTTGGACATTACAGGACATAAATGAAGGGGTCTTTGGGCGGCATGTATGGATCCCAAGGTGAGAGAGTGGCCTTTGTATGGCATTTGGGACCCTTTATAAAGTTATAATGCAGCAAACTGGTTAAAGGTATGTAGAATGACATAGTGGAACCTTGGATGATAGAGTCTCAAAAGCTACCAAGGAAAGGTACCAAATGTACTGTCATTGTACCTAATAGTGACAGGAGAACATGATTATTCATGGAGGCCTGATGGCACCCTGATTATACCAAGTACAAAGAGGACTGGGTCAACTCTGCTGGGGGCCCCAGGGCAGAAAGTCTTGTGTCCCCATAAGTAACAATAGATTAATCACTGCCCTTGTTAAAAGGTGATAAATGCCCCGACCACCCCCCATAATCCCTACTACAAGCGAAAATGTGTAAAAGGTCTGATCAACCCCTGCAATCGTCACAATGACCCTTTAAATCTGTGTGACATTGTAAGGTATGTAGCAGTGGCCTAGGCTCTAAAGCATTAACTGTGTGTTCTGGTATTTTGGTTGTGGCTATATCAGTATCAGAAGGGATTTTAGCTAGAACTCCTATGTGTGCGCAAGCATACAATGGCCATCTATGCATTAAAAATTAAAATTACAGTATGTGCATCTGCACTTTTATGGTGTCTGGACCAGCCAATCTAATTGTCAGAGGCAGACGACCTTACCAGTGATCTGTGTGTTTATGGGTGAAGTGCGAATGTTATTCTGTTTGTGGTGAGTGCCAAAATCTCGTTTGGCAACTTGGCTTTCCCTTAAAGTGGACCAACACCCCCCCCCCCCCCCGATCGGGGGTGCCCCGCTGTGTGAAACCCCCCAGAAACCCCTAAATCCCTACCTGATCCTCGTTCCAGCCGCGCCCGCCGGCGCCTCCCGCGCGTCCCTCTAGCAGGACGCGCAACCGCGCCGGCCGTTTGTGAATGGCCGGTGCGGGCGCGCGCCCTGTAAGAGTGGCGTGCGGGAGGCGGCGGGGGGTGCGCTCTCTTGTCCGTCGGCGGGGATTGGCTGCGGCGGTCACGTGGGAGCGAGGAGAGGTGAGTTTTTGGGGCTTTCTGGGGGGTTTCACACAGCGGGGCACCCCCGATCGGGGTGCCCCGCCGAAGTGGACCAAAACCCAGGATAGTCAAAATCCTGGGTGTTGGTCCACTTTAACCCCCCTAAAGACAAGAAACTACAAACAAGTACCCCCTAGCAATAAGAAACTCAAGCCAAGCATCCCCAAGGAGGAGATAACTTA
Source organism: Gastrophryne carolinensis (assembly GCA_027917425.1). NCBI lineage: Eukaryota > Metazoa > Chordata > Amphibia > Anura > Microhylidae > Gastrophryne > Gastrophryne carolinensis. The sequence continues at coordinate 27,513,993 of CM051235.1, read as the reverse complement.
TAAATGTTGCCAAAATAATTCACCAAGAAGGTCACAGGCCTTGTAAACTTTTGAAGTAAAAAGAAAAAAAAATGATTACTGTTAAAATGATATACCAATCCCATCAGACCCACCATGCTGGTGCACCCCTACACATCTCTGGGTAGCCCTTCAAGCTGTGGTGCGTCCCCCCTGGGGTATGTGTACTGCAGGTTGAGAAACAGTGCCCTACACCAGTGCCCTAGAAGAGATTACAGCTAGTATCTGGGTCAGCTTTAATTGCAATCCAAAGTATGTCACAGTGTCAATTCTCTTAAAGCGGACCTTCACCCTGAATAAGAGAATATCTTATATGTTTTCTCCACCCTGTACAAACAGATTGCTCACATTAAAAATCATCCTACCTGCAGCTACTGCATTTTCTGAGCCTTTAAACATCCAAGATCGCGGCCCATATATTATATTAAAATATATTAATTTTAGATGCTGGGGAATAGTTTTTTTTTTTTTTTTTAAAGTTTCTTTTTATTTGCAGTTTAACAAACAACAAAACATCAAAACAGGTTACAGTTCACATTATGGTGCCGCAGGCACCAAGTTCAGTTATAAAGATTCAATGAACCATTTAGACACGACAACCATTCACCCCTCATTCATACCTTCTGGACTCAGACAACTAAATTAAAATTAACTACTCGCTGGGATGGGGAAACCGGTCGGTGCACCACATCTCCCAAGATGTTGCTACTGTCTCTCAGTTCCTCCTTTAACACATTCAGCGACTCAACCAAACAATGGTCAGCAGCACTGTTCCATCAGGCGGACCCACCCCCTCCCTAATTATCTTCTGAAGCTGTGTCCTGACTCTGCAGCCAGGGACCCCACACTTTTCCAAATTTATCGGGCACCCCCCTGGCAGCGTACGTCAGTTTGTACATAGGAAGTTTCTGGTTCACCAGAGCCCTCCACGCCTGTACAGATGGTTTGGCCGGGTGCTTCCAATTCAACAGAACGCATTTCCTAGCATAAAAGAGCAATAACCTCAATAGAGACTTCAACGCACTTGTTTCCGACAGTGATTCAACCACCCCCAGAAGACATAAAGAAATTGAACCGCTGATCCGGATACCCGTTACCTTCCCAATCAGATGCATTACCTCATCCCAATAGCTCACCAGAACTGCACAGGACCAGGTTACATGTACCCATGTACCAGCCTCCCTCTCACACCTGGGACACAGATCACTAGCCAGTAATCCCATCCTATGCATATGTATCGGTGTGATGTAGGCTTGATGTATCCATTTGGTCTGGATAAATCTGTCTCTAGCTTCTATGACCGAGGAGTGTAGGTTATCCAAGATTTCCTCCCAGTCATCCCGGTCCAAGGTTTGGTCTAGAACCTGCCACTTGTTTTCGATTTTCCCCCTAGGAGACTCCAGCCCAGCAATCAAGCATTTGTACAATGTGGAGACAGGTTTCTCCAAGTCCGTCCCTCTGACCACACTCTCCACCTGCGACACCGAAAAATTCGGACTGTCCCTGTGGAATTGAGTCTGCAGGGCGTGCCTGAGTTGCAGATAGCGGAAGAAGTCCCGATGGGAAACTCGAAACGTCTCCCTAATTTGGTCAAACGACATGAACACTCCATCCTTATACACCTGGCCTAACGTCTGGAGGCCCCTTCTATCCCAAAACTGCGGATCCTGCATAGAGACCAACTCAGAGAGCTTGGGGTTACTCCAGAGAGGAGCAAAGGGGGACCAATACTGGGCCTCATCTGGATTCCTGTTCAGCTTGGCCACCCTTTCCCATATATTACACACTGCCCTCATACAACCCGTCGCCTCCCGGATCCCCCGAACCCCCCTATACGCCAGGGAGGACAGTCTCCTAGAGGAGCCCAAAACCGCCACCTCCAGACTCACCACCGGATTATTCTGCGGCTGACAGAGCCACCAGTGCACAAACAGGAGCTGTGTGGCATAGAAATACATTTGCATGTGAGGGACCGCTAGTCCCCCCTCCGCTACCTGCGCCTTCATTATTTGTCTGTTAAGCCTAGGTGGAGACTGCCCCCAGATAAAGCTAAAGAGAATGGAATCCAATATCTTAAAGTGGGAGACTGGCAGCAACACTGGCGAGGCCTGATATATATATAGAAATTTCGGAAGGAAAATCATTTTATATATATTGATTCTGCCCATGACTGACAGTGGCAGGTTCGCCCACTGAGCAGCCCGCTGCCTCAACCCAGCCACGACAGGGGAGACATTGAGAGATATGAACTCACTTGGTTGCCTACTGATCATGATCCCCAAGTATTTGAATTGTTGAACTATTTTAAGTTGAGACCTCGGGGAAATGTCCGGAGAAACAAGCTCATCCACTAACATTAGACTGGATTTATCCCAATTAATCCTCAACCCGGAGAACCTCCCAAACACTCCAATAGTGTCAAGTGCTGCGTCCAGGGATTCATGACCATCTGCCAGGTATAACAGTGTATCATCTGCATAGAGTGATATCTTTTCCTCTACTGCTCCTATTTTCCATCCAGAGATACTTGGGGAGCTCCTGACAATAATCGCCAGGGGTTCAATGGCTAAGGCAAAGAGCAGCGGTGATAGCGGGCACCCTTGTCTTGTCCCTCTATGCAACGCAAATGAGTTAGAGTAGCACCCATTAACCCGTATCCGTGCCGTTGGCCGTTCATACAATAATTTGACGTATTTAATAAAGCGAACGGGAAGCCCAAATCTTTCCAATACTGCCCAGAGATATTCCCATTCTATCGAATCAAAGGCTTTCTCGTTGTCTAATGAGATGATCACCCGTTTCCCCTGATTATCATGTATAATTTGGAGGTTTGACATCAGTCTGCGCAGATTCACACAAGTGGTGCGCCCCGGCATAAACCCTGACTGATCCGGCCCGATCAAATGTAGAATAACCTTGTTTAGCCTAGTGGCCAGTATTTTTGCTAAGATTTTGGCATCTTGGTTCAGCAGGGATATAGGCCTATAAGACGCGCAGGAGTCAGGGGGTCTCCCTTCCTTATAGATAAGGACCACATGCGCCTCATGAAAAGAGGCCGGTAGGCACTCACTTTCAAGCGCTTGTTTCAGCACCTCCCATAGCTTAGGTGTCACTTGCTCAAGGTCCTGTTTATACCACTCTGCCGGCATCCCATCCGGTCCCGGTGCCCTCCTGCTAGAAAGCATTCTGATGGCACCAGAGACCTCTTCCATAGTAATAGGGGAATCCAAAGCCTCCTGGTCCTCCTCAGGCAGTCGCGGGAAGTCAATCTGATCTAGGTAAGTACCCAGTTCAGTCGCTCCATAGTACGCCCTTGAGGAATACAAGGCAGAGTAGTACTCAAGGAACCGTTTGGCTATCTCCTTCCCTTCAGTCACCCTCGTCCCATTGTCCAGGATTCCAGCTATGTTGTTAGATTGGCTTTCAGCTCTCGCTAAGTAGGCCAGGGTCTTACCGTTCTTATCTCCCTTATCAAAGATCGTTGCCTGCTTATATAGCAGCAATTTCCTAGCTGAGTCAGTCAAAAGCAGATTATACTCTCTTTTCAATGTCAACAGCGTTGAATAGTCCCTACTGTCCGATGTTGTAATGAACTTCTCCTCCGCCACCGCTAGTTTACTCTGAAGATCTGCCACTTCCCTCCCCTTCATCCTCCTAGCCGCAGCGATAGCGCTGATGGCCGCCCCCCTAGTAACAGCTTTGAAGGCATCCCATCTTACTTCTATCGATGTCTCCACAGTATTGCACGCCCAGAAAGCCTCAGTAGAGGATTGCAAACTGCTCTTAATTTCAGGAGAATCCAGCCACAAGGGATTCAGGGTCCAACCCACCCGGGTCTCCCGCCTCATCGACAGCCCCGCTGTTATCAACAAAGGGGAATGATCCGAGACCCCTCTCGGGAGATAACTGCAGGTCGCCACCTTGGTCAGGAATTCAGGAGATGAGAACGCAAGGTCAGTTCTAGACAGGGACTTGTGTGTGACAGAGTGGCAGGAATATGCCTTATCGGTGGGGTGCTTCCACCTCCAAAGCTCTTGTAACCCCAGCGTCTCCGCCCACAGTGCCAATTGGGTCTTGGGACCCGGATTCTTACCCATCCTATCCAGCGCCGAATCCAAAACCATGTTGAAATCTCCCAATAGCAGTATCGGGGCAGGGGGGTAGGACAGCACCTTCTCCATTACTCTGTCAAGTATCTGTGCAGAAAATGGTGGGGGGACATATACTCCCACTATTATTATATCAGTATCCATGATCTTGGCATGGAGGATAACATAGCAACCCTCCCGATCAGTATGTACTGAATACAACACAAATGGGGTGCCCTTGGAAATCAGTATGGATACACCTCTTGAGTATGTCGAGAAGGGAGCATGAAAGGAGCTCTGAATCCATGGTTTCTTTAACGCCAGGACTCTCTGACCCATCAGATGGGTCTCTTGGAGAATAACTATGTTCGGTTTGTGTTTCTTAACAAACTGGAGGACAGTAGCCCTTTTGATCTTATCATTAAGCCCCCGGACATTCCAGGAGAGAAATTTACACTCACCCATTATTACCACTCAAAGTTCTATCGTCAAGGTCACCTTCCTGCAGCTCACCGCCACCCCCCAGAGATCTCTTCATTAACCGAGTCCAACAACCAAACTTCACAGTCATACCAACGTACAAACAACAGTACACAAAACAGATAATACAACACATACAACAGTTCAAAAAACAGATAGTACAGCATTTAGAATCAAACCAACAATTCCCAACCCCTACCCCCACCCAGCGCCACCACCCCCAACCTCTGGCGAGCATCGAAACCCTCCCAACCGAAAACAACAACACAGGTGTAACTTGTTGCAACTGGGGTGCAGGGACCCAACGCCTAATGGGCCTGCAACTCAGAATAACCAATAGCACTATACAGGTCGGCAGACAACTGCCTTGGGTTTCCAGGGTCGCATGGAAGCAAATTGGGCGGTGGGGACGGGTACAATCAGGAGGGGGCAGGAATGGGGATGGTGGGCCGGGAACGGGCACCGGACAAGGAGGACCAGGGGCCAAGGATAAGAAGGAGAGAAGGGGGGGTGGGGGGAAGAGGGGGACCCGCCATCACACCCTGGGAATCCAGAGCCACGGCTCTCCAGTAATATTCAGAGCAGGATGTTTTGGTGACTAGAGCGGCATATCAAGTCTTAACAATGATAACAGCTTCTAAACTTTTAAGCTTGGTGACACGGGTGCAGCCGTGCATCCAACTGCGCCGGGGGGCTCATTCCGGCGAAGAAACAAAAAGGCCCGACGGAGGCAGGCGCCCCCGTCAGTAAGCAGCCAACTGATCAAACACAGCCGGAAGTTGGCAAGGATCAAATCCTCACCTACCCGGAGACCCAGTCCATCAGGCCCCGGGCAAGGAGTCCAGCCATGTGTTGGCCTCTTCTGCAGAAACAAAAAATCTAGTGGACTCCCCATCTTGAACGCGAAGTCGTGCTGGAAACATCATGGAGTATTTGATCTTCCGTTTCCTTAGCCTCTCCCTTACTGCATTAAAGGAGCGTCTCATCTTTTGAACCTCTGAAGTAAAATCCGGGAAGAAGGACAGCCGCACATTATCGAAATTCACCGCGCCTTTCAATCTGGCGGCGGCCAGGATGGCGTCTCTGTCTCTGTAGTGGAGGACTTTAAGTATAAAGGGTCTCGGCGGGGCTCCGGGGGGGAGGGGTCGCATTGGAATTCTATGGGCTCTTTCCACGGTGAAGAATTTGGTTAGGTTAGCTGGTGCCAAGGTCTCTCTGATCAGGTTTTCAGCGAATTGCTCCGGGGAGGAGCCCTCAGCTTTTTCGGGTAGGCCCAGAATTCTGACATTATTTCTCCGGTTTCTGTTCTCTGCGTCCTCTGCCCGCCCCATCAAGGTGGTTACCTGTCTCCTCAGCGCTGCGAGTTCCCCTTCCTGAGCGGTGAGCCGGTCCTCCGTCTCACCAATCCTTCTCTCCGCCTCGCCGGTACGGTCCCGAATTTTATCCAGGTCATGGCGGACATAGTTAAATTGCTCTTGGAGGGTATCAAATTTGGCTGTGAGGGCGCTCTGACATGAGGCAATAGCTGCCATTATAGCTGCAGTATCAGGGTTAGTGGGCTCCTGCCCAGCCCCCCCCCTGAGGCTCCATCGTTTGCGTACCACAGGCGACCACCACTGATTTGCGTTTTTTGTTTCCTCTCATGTGGAGGGGACCTCAAACGGATCTTCTTGGTTTGCACCGGGGGAGGGGAGGGGGGGACCCCTGCACACGACCACCAGCGGACACAAATAGATATGCCCGAGTCCACGTGTCGGATATCAGGAGGGAAGGCCGCGGGTTCCAGACATGAGTCAGAGGGGCATCCCGTATGATTGTGCAACCAGAACAGCTGATCTCAGCATCCAGGACAGAGTAGTGTGTTATAGCGTGAGGGGAGATCTGCCCAGAGCTTCCTCCACCGCCAGCTCAATCACCAGGGCCGAGTGTCCACAGGGAAAGCACGTTTCACAATTAGAGCATGTGGTTCATATATTCCAAACCATATAACTCCAGGGGTCTGGTGTGTCAGGATATGAGAACAGGCCTGCCAGCTAGCAAGTTCAGTCCAGAGCGACCCCCCACATGTGCCCCTCTGCAGAGTGTGAAGTATCTCCCGGGGCTCCTCGTCACCCCCACGCCACCCGCAGCAGGGTAATATGGCGCCCCGTCAGCTAGGCTCTCTCCACCACTGGGTTATCACTACCAGGTGTCCTCCCCTCTGTCACCGCCGCAGCCCGGGGCAGGACTGTGCTGTTGCCGATGCCCCGCTCAGTTCCCCCGCACACCACGGGCGCACGTGTTCGCAGGGACGGCCGCCTCCTCCCCACTCCTCCACCGGCACTCACCGCCGCCGCCCGGAGCAGTCTGGTCTCGTCTGCCGCCTCGTCCTTGTGACAGCCGCCCTCTCCCCGCTCCTCCACCTCAGTACACCGCCGCCTCGCGTCTCGCGTCAGACAACAGCAGCCGCCGGATTCTCTCCTCACACCGGGGACGCACGTGGCCGGACAGCCGCCCGCTCTTCCACCAGCTGCCGCTGCCGCCCTCGGGGAGGGCGCCGTCGCCTCCGCTGCACCAGGGCTCGATTCCTTAGTCTGGAGGGGCCCCCTGGGACCACAAAAAAGCCGCTCAGCCACAAGGATAATGGGGTAAGTCAGGATGTTAAGCGGAGCCCAGTGTAGGCACGTCCGATCAAGTCGCCATCTTGGCCACGCCCCGGGGAATAGTTTTTTAAGGGTTTGGCTTTTCATTAAATGATGCTGAGGGTCCGCTTTAAGCCAAGTCACAGCACGCAGGTATGGTAGCCAAGGGTAAAGGTTAATGGGACCACAGCATGGGGAGTTGACAAGATGGTATCTCAGGCAAAAGGTATTGGGTACACTTTGTTAGTCAGAACGTTTCAGCATAGGGGCTAGACAGTATAGTATTTCCCAATTAAATGTAGGCATTTTCAGAGGGTGATTTGGGCGGCCACCACCCCACTTTGAGGTGAGCACCCCCTGGTGATAAAGACCTTCTATGGGGTATCCCAGACTGGTATGCAGGATTGCCTGACGTCAGCAGTGGGGCTGTTGGGCTGCCAGCATGTTAAATACAGGGAACTTCTCTTCATCAGGCGTTTGGGCCATACCGGCCCCAGGGCTTCTCCCTTAAACAACACTGCAGAGCAGGGACAGGGGCAGCCACACCTTACCAGAGTCTCAGGCACAGCGGCTTACTCATCATGGCCTGTCGGTCCCTTTGGATCCCCTCTACTGCTACGGGGCGCTTCCTCTGTCACATCCACTGCCAGGACCCCCCTGAGCTCTCTCTCCGTCCAGGGTCCTTCTCTCTTTGTGTGGACTCCCCGCACCTCAGTCTTCTCAATCTTTCAGCAACTCAGCGCAGCTCTGCTTCACTTCAGCAACGTCCTTCTACTCGCTTCCAAATGCACCTGGGCCTCGTCTCTGTAGTAGCCCCACCAGCGGTACACAGCGAACTTACTCCAGTCTAGTCTTCCCCTTGCATGGTTATGGACAATCCCTCTGTCTGTCCCTCTGGCTTCACTTTAAAATATCTCCGCTCTATACATTGTAGCTTGAGGTTTTCTCTCCAAAAACCTCCCAACCAGTTTCCTGTTGTTCCCAAAATGTATCTTATGCCACACTAAAGGGGAATCCTACACCCAGATTCTAAGAGTCTAAATGAAATTCTCTTTTCCATTAAGGGTCTAATACTTCCATCTAGTGGCCAAAGTGTGAACAGCAACACTATTTTTACATTAATGGATAATTCCCCAAAAATTACTTACACGCCGCTTTTAATCAATCCCATTTCAAGTGCTCAAATGCGTGAGCGTGGTTTTTGATACTAACACACAGCCAGCACATACTGTAGGCTAAGGTGAAGAATTCCAAACAGGAAGACAGCAATAAAAGAAACACCAATCCTGTCGCTAAGGTGAGAAAGTAGAACATGATGGCTGATTTCATAGCTAAGGGGTTTTATTACTTCTTGTATCACTGTCTGTCCTGAAATGACCATCACACCTAGAGAAGCAACTAGTTCACCCAATGGAGTCACCACCCGTAACTCAAGAAGAACAGTGTTGTATATTCAGTACAGTGCCTGTGTGTTGTAACCCTGAAGGGAACAGGCCTCTTTATTGCAGGGGGCGTCAGCACAGGCTGGTGGTGAGATGCCGAGGCTGTGCTCAGTAGAGCCATAATGTTTTTTATTGCTGCCGATACCCTATTGTATTAAAGTAATTTATATTTTATTGCTACAATCCATTCTAGCTGTCACATACTCCTCCCCCAGTTTCTTCTCACCAAGTAAAGCAGCAAATGTAAAAAAAATGAGGAAGTCACGAAACGAGATTCTGGCACTCACCACAGACAGAATAACAATTATTATTATTATTGTTTATTTATATAGCGCCATCATCTTCTGTAGCGCTTTACAAGGTGTGATTATAGACAAGGTAAAACATATAGTATAGGGAACAATACAAACCTAGATGCCACGAGGTTCAACCCAGGTGTTGTGAGCACAGGAGACAATAAGAAGGAGAGCCCTGCCCTTGCCAGCTTACAGTCTAAAGGATGGAAGTGGAGACAAAAGGTAGGTATGACAAGTGGTAGAGCTTGAGTTGGGCTGCATGTGCCATTTGAAGTTTATAGGAATTGTTTAAGCCAAGTTATATGCTTGCCTGAAGAGGTGAGTTTTGAGGGCACTTTTAAACGCACTTCCCCTATAAACACACAGATCACTGGTAAGGCCGCCTGCCTCTGACAATAAGCCCTCCCTAACCCTGGTATTCCCCTCCCTAGCCCTCCCTAACCCTGGTATTCCCCTCCCTAGCCCTCCCTAACCCTGGTATTCCCCTCCCTAACCCTGCTATTCCCCTCCCTAGCCCTCCCTAACCCTGGTATTCCCCTCCCTAGCCCTCCCTAACCCTGGAATTCCCCTCCCTAGCCCTCCCTAACCCTGGTATTCCCCTCCCTAGCCCTCCCTAACCCTGGTATTCCCCTCCCTAGCCCTCCCTAACCCTGGTATTCCCCTCCCTAGCCCTCCCTAACCCTGGTATTCCCCTCCCTAGCCCTCCGTAACCCTGGTATTCCCCTCCCTAGCCCTCCCTAACCCTGGTATTCCCCTCCTTGGCCCTCCCTAACCCTGGTATTCCCCTCCCTAGCCCTCCGTAACCCTGGTATTCCCCTCCCTAGCCCTCCCTAACCCTGGTATTCCCCTCCCTAGCCCTCCCTAACCCTGGTATTCCCCTCCCTAACCCTCCCCTTCCTAGCCCTCCCTAACCCTGGTATTCTTCTTCCTAGCCCTCCCTAACCCTGGTATTCCTCTTCCTAGCCCTCCCTAACCCTGGTATTCCCCTCCCTAACCCTCCCCTCCCTAACCCTGGTATTCCCCTCCCTAGCCCTCCCTAACCCTGATATTCCCCTCCCCAGCCCTCCCCTCCCTAACCCCGGTATTCCCCTCCCTAGCCCCCCCTAACCCTGGTATTCCCCTACCTAGCCCTCCCCTCCCTAACCCTGGTATTCCCCTCCCTAACCCTCCCCTCCCTAACCCTGGTATTCCCCTCCCTAGCCCTCCCTAACCCTGATATTCCCCTCCCCAGCCCTCCCCTCCCTAACCCCGGTATTCCCCTCCCTAGCCCCCCCCCTAACCCTGGTATTCCCCTACCTAGCCCCCCTAACCCTGGTATTCCCCTCCCTAGCCCTCCCTAACCCTGGTATCCCCCCCCCCAGCCCTCCCTAACCCTGGTATTCCCCTCCCTAACCCTGGTATCCCCCCCCCCCAGCCCTCCCTAACCCTGGTATTCCCCTCCCTAACCCTGGTATTCCTCCCCCCAGCCCTCCCTAACCCTGGTATTCCCCCCCCCCCCCCAGCCTTCCCTGGCATTCCCCTCCCTAGCCCTCCCTAACCCTGGCATTCCCCTCCCTAACCCTGGCATTCCCCTCCCTAGCCCTCCCTAACCCTGACATTCCCCTCCCTAGCCCTCCCTAACCCTGACATTCCCCTACCTAACCCTGGCATTTCCCTCCCTAGCCCTCCCTAACCCTGGCATTTCCCTCCCTAGCCCTCCCTAACCCTGGCATTTCCCTCCCTAGCCCTCCCTAGCCCCGACATTCCCCTCCCTAGCCCTCCCTAACCCCGACATTTCCCTCCCTAGCCCTCCTTAACCCCGGCATTCCCCTCCCTAGCCCTCCCTAACCCCGGCATTCCCCTCCCTAGCCCTCCCTAACCCCGGCATTCCCCTCCCTAGCCCTCCCTAACCCCGGCATTCCCCTCCCTAGCCCTCCCTAACCCCGGCATTCCCCTCCCTAGCCCTCCCTAACCCCGGCATTCCCCTCCCTAGCCCTCCCTAACCCCGGCATTCCCCTCCCTAGCCTTCCCTAACCCCGGTATACCCCTCCCTAACCCTGTTATTGCCCTCCCTAACCCTGGTATTCCTTTTCCTAGCCCTCCCTAATCCCGGTATTTCCCTCCCTAGCCCTCCCTAACCTTGGTATTCCTCTTGCTAGGCAGTGGGGCTGAATGAATCCAACCCCCCCCCCCTCCCTGGATGCTGGAGGAGAACCTGGGAGATGGATAAATGCAGATGCTGCTTCTGGTCCTCGGGCACATGGATTGGATGGAAGTGGCCCGCGGCAAGCATCCGTTGGGGGCGATGGATGCAAATGCAGACCTCGTTCACCCGCTGCACAGTTTGTGTCTGTGCTTCGTGCCCAAGAAACAGCAGCGGCAGTGCCCAGAGCAGGGACAGCAGTCATGGTTCAGCTACCCTGCCGTCTTCCTGCCTTCCTGCTGCTTCTCCATCCTCCGGCCTCCTGGTGGCTGTGGCAGCCCGACCAGCTGCGTGGGTGCGCTTGTTATGTACGTTTTCAAACATTCGTCCCATAAGACGCACTAACATTTTGATGTCTTATGGGGTGAAAAATATATATATATCTCTTTCCCAGGCTAGAACGTATGGTAGTTTGCTGTAGGTAGTTCGTTATAGATATATCATAGATGTACATACAACCTGTTTTACCCATGCCAGTATTTATCAAGATCTCTGAATGGCTAAATATATAGCTCCCTTTGTCAATGTCTTAGCCTTTAAAAAATGTAGCACTTGGTTGACCAAGTGATCTCCTCAGATGATAATGGCTTAGAGTTGCTGTATTGAATAATAACACCGTTATTTACAAAATGCGCTATTCTGAATGTCTCTCCACAAGGCAAAATCTTCAGTTCCATGGTATCCAGGTTTGGGTCTCCAAAGATTGTAATTGAGAGAATAATCTGAGATTCTTATTTAGATAATACCATCATTATACTGAGGAGGATCTGTAAGTTGTTAGCCATCGATGTAAGCAGGAAATTCAAGGTTTGAGAGGAGGATCCAAAATAAAAAATTTTAGTATTTCCTGGAATAGGCCACAATTACCATATTGTCTGGCTGGGGTATGTTCTTGTCATTTTGTATCCGCTTCCTTTCCACTCATTTTAATGTTGGTAATGGATCCCAGACAAAATTCACTCATGCTTTCTAGCTATCTGGGCTTTTTGCATTGTAAGGAAAGAATGGGAATGAAAATCCATGGAGCCGGCAAGATCTTCCTGCACCATCCCTTGGACATTTAGTGAATGTGACGGCTTGGCTTCAGCTATGCCTGGGAGCAGCAGGATTGAGTCAGCTTCTTCTACAATGTCCACTGACCAGCTGGGGATCTGGGACATCTATATAGGGCAGCAATGGTCAGCGTGTTAGAAATAGAAAAGCTCAGACGTATGATTAACGGGCCACGCGGTGTATTTAGCACCCCCCCATCTTAATTAATCTCATACCCCCAGTACAAGGGAAGTATTCATGCCAATCCATATAGCATCCACCACAAATACTTTCCCCTAAATAGAAGCTTTGGTGTAGTTTGAAGTGCCGGGGTCCAACATGAGATTTTTGCTCTGGCACTCCTGAACAGCTGTGTTTCCTCCTTTCTGTGATTTTTCATCCCTTATCAGTATAATATACAAACAATCAGCATTCCCTTTTCCAGAAACAAATCAGTACCTTCACTACTGTTTGTGGCACAGGGAAGCTTGGAGGTTACGTAGAGTTCAGTTTTCATTGTGGATGGTACTGGTATCTAGCGGCACCACCACTTTGCCACTAATAGTACTTGGTAAGAGAAGTTTAGGAGACAAGAAATCTATTTAAATGTACTCCGTGGGAAAAAAGTTCTTTAATGATCAGATTCTTCTTTTCTTTTCATCCAAATGTGCTTATTCTTCTTAAAAATGAGTGCAAATCCGATCACCAAAAATTGCGAATACACGTACCCGATTAACGTTAATTATAATCGCATCGAATAAGCTCCAATTTGTCTCCACTTTAATGTGAATTTCGCATAGCATAGTGGCGGACTGTGACCAAAAATCAGCCCTGGATTTTACCAGCCCCTGGCCGGCCCAAGACTTCCCTGCTGAGGCCCTAAACCATGATGTCGGGGCTATAGCATTGGGGGCTGGGATTCCTTGGCTTGTGGGTACAGTGGGGCTGGGTACCAGTATGCTGAGAGGGAGCCTAAAAAGGGCAGGGATTGAAGGTGGGTGTTTAAAGCAGCAGCCCAACTGGTCCCAAAGCAGTCCATCCCACCGGGCATTGTCTCAGGTCTCCCTATGGCCAGTCCGCCCATGCTCCTGGCCCTGGCTTAAATACGCCCTGCCCTCCTCTCACCACCCGAACACTGCAAGATTTTATGGGTCCTGCCGAAGCATCCTTCTCTGCCGACAACAAAAATGGTGGAGCTGGCATCCCGTTCACTTTGAAACATTTAACAGAAAAAAACATCTTTACATCTATTACAGGGGCATGGGGCCTCATTGGCCCTCACAATGTGTCTGTATAGGGCCCACAAAATACACAAATTGCTATCCTTTAGACTGTAAGCTTGCAAGGGCCGGGCTCTCTTTCCTATTGTATCTCGTATTCAGAATATTCATTGTAAACTCAGTGCTACAGAAGATGATGGCGCTATATAAATAAACAATAATAATAATAATTTTTCCGCTTTACCTTACCATAAAAGAGCTCACATGGTAGAATACAGCATGGTATTAGTATATTAGTATGGTATGTTATGTCAATTGGGGGCACAAGAGGTATAGAGCACCGGTTCTTACGTGTTTCGCCGGTGGCATACAAGACCTTAGTAAGTGATCAGACCAAGCTGATCAGCTGTCCTCCATATTCTACCCAAACCTGTTTTACTCTATGAGTACAAAACTGCTCAAAACTGCTCCAAAAGATGATTGAACTATTTCAATCTTATAACTATAAGTGTATTTTTGTGCAGTTATGGAGTAGTATTGTACTTATGGATTAAAGCAGGCTTGGGTGAAGTATAGATGGCAGTAGATCAGCTTGAGGGTCAGGGCCAGATTATGAGGGGAAGCAAGGGGCCTCCACCAACCTTTGGGTTAGGGTCTGGTCCAGGAGGCTCTTTAGTCTATGGTCTGATGGGCAGTGGGGCCAGAAACAAAGCTATGGGCGGCAGTGGGGGCACGTCTGGGCAAACCTGCAGCCAGAGCCACCACAGGGCAAGATGGAGAGTCTAGAGCAGCAAAGCCACCATCAGCAACGCTACAGTGATGGGTGCAGAGCTGTCACTGCACATAAGCCACCAAGCACAGCCGCTGGCAGCTCAATGCAGGGAACTGTCTTCTGCTGGACCAGCCGGGTGACTACACTACCCCCCACCCAGAATGGCAAAGCAGGAGTTCCCGAGCAGAACACACCCGCACAAGGGACTCAATCTGACGTTCCAGTAAGTAGGTGGGTGCCAGACAACCACCAATCAGTTCGTTGGCTGGACTATTATTTTAAAGTAAAAAAATACTGTATCTGGGGCCTCCACCAGATTTTGTGCCCAGGGGCCTCCACCACACTTAATCCAGCCCTGTTGGGTGTACATGTCTGCGGCCTTGTGGACGATCACTTGATAGGATCTAGAGTAGCACCAGTGTTAGTAGCACCACTGTTTGGAAACACCAGGTTTAGGTTTTGGTGCAATTGTCAATCCTCCAATGCATATGGATGACCTAGGACCTTTTAGACAGGTCACATGTGAGTATGATACTAATAAAGCTGAACTGACCTTGTGTTCTGCATTGTGACCCTACAGGTGAGAACAGCTCTGGCCCGGGGAGACATAATGTCTGCAGAAATCGCCTCCCGTGAAGCTCGGAATTTCTCCTTCATCAGCTTGGCCGTTGGGATTGCTGCCATGGTCTTGTGCACCATCCTCACAGTGGTTATTATCATCGCAGCTCAGCACCATGACAATGAATGGGGTAACTGAATTCTTTTGGCACCTGGGGGCAACCGGAGGACATTCCAAGCCACCAAGACCGTTGCGTGCCCTCAACGCTTTCTAAACGTTCTTCTCTCTAGTTCTAATTAGGATTCTTGTTCATTTTTAATCTATTGTTTTTCTTCTTAATGTCTTCCCTTTGTATTATTTTTTTCTCTTTTTAGTTCCCTCCTTCCATACTGTTCTCTCTCCCTATCATTCTTTTCTGGATCATCCCCCTTCATCGTATAGTTTCTCTGATCAGCCTTCTAGTCTTCTCCTTTTTGTTGGCCATCTTGTCTTTCCATATCACAACTTCTCTCCTGCTTTCCCTATTGGCTGCAGTGTTCTGAATGTCCCACCCTCTTCTTGTGTCCACCATGTTCCCCAACCCCCTTCTTCCTCCTTTAAAATAATACAGGTGCCATCTTGTTATGGGGACAACTAGGGGTAAACTAGAAGTTTCATAGGGGTACTTTTCAATATGAAGTCAAGGGTGTGGAATATTATTCAGATGAGGAATGTAGTAAAGGAGATCACCAAAGCTTCACTGCGACAGTTTAAGAGGCTTGAAGAATAAGGGGAAATTATGTGTAGTCCAATGGCAGGACTAAAAAAAGCCAGTCGAGGTAAAGTAAATCTGTGGTCAGTAAACACAGGAACCTATCATTTCTCATCTGTTCCTCTTTTTGTGGACAGGTGGTCAGTGTTTGTACCTTGTTGCAACAAGGTCCTGGTTTTGCCTTATGTCATGGCATGGCATTATGCTTTTCTCTAGATATCTCAGATGTCGGTTAACAAGGGCTGGTGTGTTTGACGATGGGGAATATGACAGAGCTATTTAAATATTAAATCAAGTTATATCCAGGATGTGGCTATGTAGAAGCATGTGACTACACCAGTTCACCGCTGAATCTGAACAGTTGGCTCTTAGCAGCCTATATGACAGCACAACTGATTATATCAAAATAGAATTGTATTCAATACAATATATAAAAAACATATAAAAATACAGAAGCATTCAACATTAGACTGTACAATTCAATAAAAAACATAGCAAAAGTATTCAGAACTTTCTATATTTGGTCCGGACCAGAAAACTTATCAAATACCGATAATAAAAACCAAACATATGAATGGCAGTGTAACAGATTACTTATTCTTTCTCTATTGCATTGGCACCTTATAGTTTGTTTTATCAGTTAAAGCGGCAGACAGCCCTGAAGTCTTAAAGTGGACCAAAACCCATACCGATCAGCCCAGGAATCTATAAGATTCCAGGGCTGATCAATTCCCCCCCCCCGGGGATCCAAAATCGGGATGCCCATTGTGTGAAACCCCCCAGGTCTCCCCATACACTTACCTTGTGGTGCATGTGCGAGCCGCGGCCGCATCCCCGCTATCCCTCTAGCAGGGCGTGTGCCCGTGCCAGCCATTTGTGAATCGGAGCTCAGAGCCGCTGGCCTTAGACGAGGGCTTAGACTAAGTGAAGTCAGCGGCTCTGAGCACACTAACTGGACAAGTGGCCGTGATGCGCCGTAGGACCGGGAAGAGGTGAGTTGGCATCGGCGATCTGGGGGGTTTCACACAGTGGGGCATCCCCAATTGGGGTGCCCGGAGGCAAGGACCAAAACTCAGCATAGTCAAAATCCTGGGTTTTGGTCCACTTTAAAGTCTTCTATTTTGTTGCCCCCTGGGGCATCCTAATTAAGGATGCCCCATTGTCTAAGCCCCTGTGCGCCATTGCTGACAAATCTTACTTTTTCCGGGGTCCCACATCGCAATCACATTCCCTGCTTCCTTTAGCTAAGATTCTGCTAGGGGCAGGAGTGTACCTCAGACTAGAGGGAAGTTGGGGATGCTGCACATTTAAGATCAGACAATTGGCTCTGTCATATAGGCTATTCAGAGCAGTATTCAATGGAGAATAGGCCCATATATAGTCTGCTAGCATAGCGTGGCGGTAAAGACTTTGTGGTTAGGTGTGGCTACACCAGCATACAGTGGAACATATTGGTTCAGATACGCAAGCATGAAGAGGTCCATGCTTTATTACAGATATGGAGATATGGATATGTGAAGATTATTACAAATATGACCAGTGTTTTTACATGCACCTGACCACAGATTTGCTTTAAGATGCAAGTAGTTTGTATGATGTATTCAGGTATGAATGTGGAAGTCAGAGGCTTGTAGACAGCAAAGATAAACACAGAGCAGATTCTAATTAAAGCCCATATCTAAAATCTTTGGGTACCCACCAGCCTTACCTACTCTCAGTTGGCACTATCTATGACCAAGACATTCAGGAAATGATACTGGGGCTCCTGAAAGGAGCCATGTTCTGTACATTGTGAAAAGTGTGGAGGTAAGTCAGTGATCATCCACTGTATCCACACATGTCCCACCTGCAAAATTCCAGTAGATTGGGTTTATGGACAAAAATCCAAAGTTTTTGGTTATCTACCTACCTTACCTACTCTTGATTGGTATCCTAGGTACATATCAAAGACCAAAACCTTCTGGTGATTGGTACTGTGGACACCTGAAAGGAGCTGTGCCAGAGTCCTGTAAACTGTGAGAACTTAGGTAGGTGGTTTCCACTGTGTCCACACATGTATGTAACCCACCAGCAGAATTCCGGTAGATTAGATTTATGGACAAAAGTCCAAAATTGTTGGTTATCTACCAGCATTACCTTCTCTTGGTTGGTATCCCAGTGACATATCCAAGACCAAGGCCTTTCTTTTGATTGGTACTGGGGGCACCTGAAAGGAGCTGTGCCAGAGTCCTGTAAACTGTGAAAAGTGTGGAGGTAGCTGGGTGGTTGTCCACACATGTGTATGTGATCCACCAGCAATAGTTCCAATAAATAGGATTTATGGACAAAAATCATAAGTCTTTGGGTTACCCACCAGCTCTCCCTACTCTTGGTTGGCATCCTAGTTACCTATCCATGACCAAGACTATTGGTACTGGAGTGGGGCCCAGGAGCAAACACTGTGCTGGTGGGATGGTGGTCCATGGTTTTCAAATATGTCTGTGACCCCCCAGCTGAACTCCAGTAGATTGGGTTTAAGGATGTATAGTGCCAATCCAGAGTGAAGAGGCCTGGTGAATTATCCAAAGTACTTGGACTTTGGCTTTAATAAAATCTGGGGTAAAGGAAGGTAAAGCAACAACTCTAATTCCTCTACTCTAATTCCATGGACTAATTGCTAGCCGCATTTCCTTCAGGGACAACCTCACTGGTTGCTCTGAAAAAAACGCTGTTTCGGGAACCCTCTGATACGAGGAGACCCTTGTATGTTGGTGCATTTGGTAATATGTACCTCCCTTGCAATAAGAAGGCCAATTTGTAGACTGGACTGGTTCGTTATTTGGAAGAAAATCCAACTTTTACATAAGATTGTCTGGCCTTTATGCTCTATAAGGGGGTGGACTGTACACAGAGGTTGGAAGCGGAGGGCAGGGTTTGTCTGTAGGTAGCCAGCTATGGCCAAAAAAAAGTCCCATGTACAGATTGTTACACTCCTCTGTTTTGTGTACAGACATTGAAGTCCCTTTAAAAGGTTAGTGCATCCTTGAGCATACAGGTCAGGGCAGCATTAGCAAAAGTTGTGTTTTCCTTTAAGAAGTCACAGCCAAGCTTTTTTTGTGGCCAGACAAATATTTTTCAGTGTACATATTGGCTGCCAGCACTGTACATAAGTGACAAGCCCACCTTAAATGAAAAATGTCCTTTCACTGCCAGGTCTGTGGTGGTCCCAGCAGAGGTAAGATGCTTCAGGAGGATAGGGTGCTACTTACCAGCAGAAGGCAGACATGGAGGTGGGGTTTCTAAAGTTCTGGCTTTTATTCCCTATGAGCAATCCACCCCCCCCCCCTTCGTTGCATTTACTACTGCAGGTGTGGACCTCCCCCTGCTGCTCAGCATCTAAAATCTGCGTGGATCATTACAGGCCCAGCTACACAAGTATCCTTTTCTTTTAAGCTGAGTTCTATGTCAGAGGTCACTCTTATGTTGGCCAGAAGACTTATTTTTTCATGGTGGACCTATGGTATTTTTTGGAAGATTTTTAATGAGTTGGGCTAGGCTTTTTAGCAACAGGACTTTATCTGGGACTGTCGGCAAGCTTAAATGTCATTTGGCTGATATTTGTTAGCTCCTGCTCATAGCACTGACCCTTTGGTTGAATGAACTGGGACAAGGAATCAAGGTATAAAGGAGTTTATTTTTATATGTTAGGTAATTAAATAAGCCCTGGTTTATCGTAGAAGGAAATGTGCTCATTTTAGGAGCCTGCCAAGTATCTCCAGAATGAAGCGGGGCAGGCTGACATCTCTGCTGCGGGTTGCAGTTAAGGCCATGTGGTAGAATGTGAAGACAGATGGGTTTCAAAGAATGAGATGCACATTTTGAATTCTCATAGGTTAGATGTTTATTATTGGGTTAGAAGCAAATGATGTATGAGACTGCCTGCAGGTAGGTTACAATTTTGGGTTTAGGTTCACTTTGACCTAAAGTCTAAACTATTCGAGGATTAGGAGGTTAGTTAACCTCCTAATCCTTTAACTTGAACCTTAACTTTCTAGCCATATACTAAGCAATTTTACCAAAACTATAAGGGTATGTCTCTTCAGTTCAAAGTCATGTCTGAAGTTGGGTCGCATGACCAGACGTTGTTTGTTTGACAATTTGTGGTCTTTCTTTCTAAAAGCTTTGATGTTCCATCAAAATCAAGGAGGGATCATAATATTGATCCCAAGTGAAGTGTGTTCCCCATTCAATAAAAGATTAAACCAAAGGCAGACTTAACAGGGAAGCCACAAATACAGACCAGTAGGTAAGGAGAGTTGTTGGGGGGTAGCTCGGACCCCCCCCCCCCTCCTGATAAGTCTTGTCTGGTCTCTCTGACTCAACCTCTGTATTGTTCACCCTTTAACAGCCAGTTGGAGAATCATGTGTTTAAATTTGAGAGAGACATGCACAGTGGGACAATTCAACACATGACTCTACATGACTCTCAGAGAGCCTATTTATCTCTTATTGGGCTTCTTTGAGCCCTGCCATCACTCATGATGGTCTGCTGCTACTCGGAACGGTCTGCTGCCGCTCTAAAGACTCCTAAAGACCTCCCTAATATTATTAATACTGCTGGTCACGGTAAGTATGTAAATTAAAAAGGGTACTCACCGTGACTTGCAGATCCCACTTCTGACACCTATCCCCACATCAGAACAGCACTTTGTAAAGTACTATAAATTAGCTCTATAAAATGTAAGCAGGGACAATCATCCACTTCTCTTAGCAAGTCCATTCTCTATTACTATAAAAAGGGAACCCAAAAACTGAGAAGGGGCCACCAAGAGGTGAAAGAGAAAGCCAAACAAAGACCCGTTAATCAAGTTCAACATGCAGTAAAAAGTATTTTATTTTTTTATGAGACTAGAAAGCAAAGTGGTGACAATAGGTGTACAAAGATGGAGACAGCATCAAATTTCTAATGAATGTTGGCAGGAGGAACCATTTGTAGAAGCCAAAGCAACTTAGTTGCTTAGTTTATTAACCCATCATGAACGGAAAAAGTGATGCAGTATGTAAAATGTCAAGAGGGCCAAAGGACAATAAAAAGAAAAGATCTGTTGAGCATAGAGATATGGTAAGTGCCTTGTAATATGTTGATAAAAATAGACAATGGGGAGGGGGTCATCATCAACAGTTCTTTATAACGGACACTGGGCCACCATAAAAGATAACAATGGTTTTGTATCTGTTACAACAAATGTTCCAGTTCATGGAAACGTGAAAGCCAAAGGTTCAAGAGGTGCACTAGGAAGGTACAAGAATTGTGGAAGAATGAACATATTTTTGGAGGACATAGCAACTTATTGTAGTTTTCTAGCCTATTCTCCTATTTTGTATAGAAAAGAGAGGGATATATAAAAAACACCACTTGGTTAGATACATGATGCAAAAGGCAGGCATCATCAACTCATGGACCTACATTAAAAGAGGTAGAGACAATGGTGTTGTGCCCATAGCAGCTCCATTTTCTGGTCAGAAAATCTCAAAAGCCAACATCTCAAGAGGTGCCACCGGGAAGGTCTGGAAAAAAGGAATAGTAGCTTACTGTATTTGTCCAATTTATTCTCCAATTTTGTATAAGAGAGAGTTACATCGAACATAAAAAGAAAACCCTAGACATAATACAAAAGACTTGTGAGGTATGGATGAGGATGTTATAGGAACATGGAAGCCAAAATTTCAAGAGGTGCCACCAAGATGGTAGAAGAATCTTGGAAGAAGGAACAATGTATGCAGGTCATAGAAACTTAGTTGTCCAGTTTATTCTCACAGAAATAGATATTTAACTTTTCATGGATGGAAAGAATTTTTTTCCATAGTAAAACCATTTTCACCACATTTCTGGAGACCATAGCAATTTACTGTAGTAGTTCCGTGTATTTCCCATTTTGTATAAGAAACAGAGATTAAAATTTTCAACAGGGCCTTCAGAGAGGTACGTGGGACATCAAAAGCTTCATAGTATAGAAGACTTGTGAGGTACGGACCAGGATAGACAATGAGGCATCACCAGCTGTCTTTTCAAAGGAAAACCTAAAATAAAAGAGGGAGAGACAATTGATTTGTGTACATAGCAGCTCCGTGTCCAGTCTATTCTTTGGTATCAGAACATAAAAGCCAAACGTGCCACCAAGATGGAACAAGGATCTGGAAAGGAGGAACACTTTTTGGAGGCCATAGCTACTAGTTAATTCTTCCAGAAACCGAGATTTACAATTTCAGGAAGTCCACCAGTGACGTACTTAGAACATGGTATAAAAGGCCATTTCCACAGAACGATTATCGATTGAATAATCAATAAATCAAATGCAATTGTCAGCAATGGTTAATCTGCAATCAATGTGAACTTGCTCGTTGGCCAAGCATCATATCGTTTTGGCTAACATAACCTTTCTCAAATCCAGTTGTTCAGATACTGTAGATAATGTTTTGTAAGGTACTTAGGATGGTCAATGGAGGCATTATCTACTGTTCTCCCTCCTGAAAGCCAAAAGGGCCACTGGGAAGGAACACGAGAGGCCAGGAAGACCAAACAAATGTTTAGATGTGTGTGGTGAAAGACACCATAGGAGCCTTGTGAAATATTGTCTATAGAGGGGGGGTAGGATGTTTTCCTGCATGATGCCCTCCTGCAGTCTACATCTTCTTCTAATAAATGGGATAATTAAGCTCACATGGGTTCCATGGACTCTGTTCTTTCCTTCATTGGCTTGTGGCCAAGTCTAATTTAAAATAATCTCACGTAAAGTACCCAACAGGGACCCATTCCTGACAATAAGATAAACTAGTATCTCTGATAACCCTAATATGGAGATATTTTTGGAATGCTTTCGTCAGCACTTGATACATCTAGGTCAGGCGGGATGCGGCAGATAGCGAGAGTGCTTAGAGAAACAGACCATGCAGATTTCAAGCAAATACAACCCGCACCATAATGTGATTATATAATATGGAACCAATGACTAGACATCCAGAGGACAGGGTGAGTTTGGAAACAATGTAGGATGGCCAGTGAAGATCTATATACCCCATCATATCCTAGTTCTGAAAAATCCATTCTCAAGGTAAGTGCACAGCATAGACTGTACCAAATGTGACCCTAAACAATATACAGATGTTAAAGGGTTGAAAAGGCAAAAAAATCATACTTACCCTTTCTCCCCCACAGCATTCACAGAGTTCCTTCCCATTCCCCATTCCATTTCTAGCCTATGTCTATATGCAGCACATTAGTCGTAGCCCTGTCCCACAGTGATTAAAGCATGTCCAACTCCATTTAATGTAGGGGGTATACCGAGGAAGTGGCAGTCCCCTCTACTGCAGTGAATAGAGTGGGTATGCGCAGTCACTGTGATTGGGAGGTGGATAGGGTTGAACAAGGATGCTGATTTCTTAACAGCCCCTTTATCTATTTGTAAAAACAAAAACAAATTACTCGCCTGACCATCTGCAGGCTTGAGTCCTGCAAGCTGAGCCGGTCCAGTAAACCCTCTTGCTGGCCTTGGTGCTCCCCCCAGCTTCAAGTCACATAACACCAAGTAACAACAGAGATATGAGCGGTGGGTGCTCAAAAGGGGGGTGGGCGGTAGGTCCTCTTTTAAGAAACCCTTCAGCTGCAATGAGCCCTGGTCTGGTCCAGTGGTCATCTAGTGAAGTGGTCATCTTCCATGCAGCACTGCTTAAAGTGGACCAACACCCACTGCTGATCGGCCCGGGAATCTATAAGATTCCCAGGCCGATCAGCTCCCTGCCCGCGGGGCACCCCGACCGCGGAAGTGGACCAACACCCAGGATAGTGAAAATCCTGGGTGTTGGTCCACTTTAAGCTATAGAACATTAACTCGATCCTTTAGAAACTGTTTAATAGATTAGATCAAATCAAAATAGAGCAAGTAAACAAAAAAAATAAGTGCATGTGTACAAGCCTTAAAGCTCACCAAATCTTGGGATATTCACCCCCCCGGGATTTTACCCCTCTTTACAGGGGCATCCTGATTTGGGGTGCCCTGTGTGTGTCCCAATAGAAAGCTCCCAGCACATGCGCCGCCTCTCTTCCAATCATCATACATTGCTGTGCATATTAAGGCCTGGCAATGTATCATGAATGGCCGATCCCTTCAGCTGCGTGCATCCACCTCCAGCTATTCACTTAAGCTTATTGTTGGTGCAAATTTAGACTCAAGGGTTGGATGTGATGGGCTTTGGTCCGCTTTAAAGCTTAGAGCATGTAGAGTCCAGTTAGCTAAATGCAAGGGCCCTACTTTCCCTTTTTGGGGGATTTTGGTCCATTTTAAAGCTTACAGGAGGCTTGCTCCATGGGTGCCCATCCAAAAATGAAATATGGAAATGGGTGGCCTTGGTTTTGGAGCTTTCATCCCCCCCCCCCCCCCCCATGAAACAGGTAGAACCTGCTTAGCTAAGTGCAAGGGCTCTACTTTCCTTCTTTGTGGGATTTGGTCACCTTTAAAGCTTACAGGAAGCTTGACCCAGGGCCGGCGTCAGCACCCGACATGGCGGAGTAGCTGCTGGGGGCCCCCACCCCTGGGGGGGCCCCAATGACAGAGCTGGCCTTTGGGGTGTGCGACGGCACTTAAATGTGATGGGGCCCTAGTGTGAGCATTAAATGGGGCCCTTTCACGACTCATATAGTAAACTTTTTTCTGTCTTTTAACTCAATTGGATGCAGCTAGACAACAGGATTAAATAGAAGAGATGTACGATGCTTCCTTTCTTTTAAAATTATGCCAAATGAGCACAAATGTGCACCCCTTCAAGTTACACCCCTGAGAGGAAAACGTTCTATTGACCCACCAGAGGAAATCATTCTTGGGGGCCCACCCGAGGAAATCATTCTTGGGGCCGACCAAAGGAAACCATTTTATTGGCTGACCAGAGGAAATCATTCTTGGAGGCCCACCAGAGGAAATCATTCTTGGGGCCCACCAGAGGAAATCATTCTTGGGGGCCCACCCGAGGAAATCATTCTTGGGGCCACCAGAGGAAATCATTCTTGGAGGCCCACCAGAGGAAATCATTCTTGGGGCCCACCCGAGGAAATCATTCTTGGGGCCCACCCGAGGAAATCATTCTTGGGGCTGACCAAAGAAAACCATTCTATTGGCTGACCAAAGAAAATCATTCTTGAGGCTGACCGAAGAGAACCATTCTATTGGCTGACCAGAGGAAATCATTCTTGGAGGTCCACCAGAGGAAATCATTCTTGGAGGCCCACTAAAGGAAATCATTTTTGGAGGTCCACCAGAGGAAATCATTCTTGGAGGCGCACCAGAGGAAATCATTCTTGGAGGCCCACCAGAGGAAGTTATTCTTGAGGGCACCAGAGGAAAGCATTATTGGGGCCCACCAGAGGAAAACAATCTTGGGGACCACTGGAGGAAATCATTGGTGTGGCCGACCGAAGGAAATCATTCTTCAGGCCTACCAGAGCAAATCATTCTTGGGCGCCCACCAGAGGAAGCTATTGTTGGGGTCACCAAAGGAAATCATTTTTAGGGAGAAATGGTCCCTTGGGGCACATCTTAATGAAGACCAAAACCCCCATTTTTAACTAGCATCCCCTGAATTGCCCCTCCCCCCCCATGTAGAGAAACTTTTGCCAATTTTAACTGTCCCTACTTCACTCTAATCCCAGATAATGACGCCTGTTTTTAGCTGTAAAGCGCCGCCTCCTCTATTCATTGCCACTGTTGTGTGTGGCAATGATGTCGTTGCCACACCTATGTAATGACTGATCGCCCGCCATCTTACAGAGAGGGACAGCAAAAAAAAGGTGTTCCAGGACAATTCGGAAATATCCATTTCTAGTTCTACACCCTAAGAAGGGAGTATCAACAGGGGCTTTGGCCAAATGTATTTCACAAGTTCAGTGGGTTTTGGTCCACTTTAACGAAAACACAATACAATTGTAATGTTATTGACCAATAACAAACGTAACTTCCTGAAAAAATAACAAACTCATAGCTGTAAACGCTGTGTTAGTCAGTCCTGGTATCTCTTGTATTGTCCTAACGGAGATCCTAGGTCAGTGCCTGGGACCCACCAGAGGATCCTCTGATGCACGGGTGGGGCAGTCCGACACTGAAGTGGGGGTAGTATACTTAATGTGTAAAGAGGAGAGCTGGAGCAGCATATAATGTGGGGCCCTTGGATGATCTGCTGGCCCACATTTGAGGCCCACTAACTATTACATATTTACTATCTGTGCCCTTGATTAACAGCAGCTTGGAGGTCAGAAACGCCATAAAAGGTACTGTCAGGTAACCTGCCTCATTCCACCCATGTATTTCAGTCCTGGAGTTCCCCTTTAATACACTCTTTCAGTATTAATAAAACAACTTTAAAGCTTGCTCGGTACAGTTCCCAGCCTGCCTTGCTGCCAATGCCCAACCAATCAGAAGAGAGTGAGAGAGAGCGAGAGCCGGGTGTAGTAAAGAGCGCGCTGCTATATTTTGGAACAGTGTTTTTGGGGTGGGGGGATTCTTTACTGTGAGATGTTTCTGGTTCTGATGAGTACTCTTTAGTATTGATGACTGATTATTTATTTCTCGGTTTGAGGGGTGCATTGTGGGTATTTATTCATTAGCATTTGGAATGGTTATTTAACTGCATTATCTATAATAAAAACCAAAATCTATTTCAGTCACTTACTTGTGTGTTTGTCTCTTAAAAAAAAAAAAAAACTTTTTTATTATTATGATATAATGTTTTTTTTGGAAAGCATGAGGAAGGGTTAGAACATTTTACATATTTCTGCCTAGACTCAAGTCAAAGTGGAACAAAACCTGGGATTTTGTTCTATGCCACGGGGGCATCCCAAATTGTGAACCCCCCCCCAGAATGTCCTGTAAAATCTCTCTCCCTCGTTCAATCAGAGCTGTTTGCCGTCATTTGGTATATGGCTATGATGTTCTTCAATGGGAAAGCAAGCGGGCACATCCCCAGCAGCGCGCGCGCTCCCGCCCCAGCCTATCTGAATGTCTGGGACGGGAGCACGCACACATCCCGAAGATGCTGGGGATGTGCCCACTTGACATAGTCATGGCAAACAGCTCGGATTAGACAAGAGCCAGCACATGTGTTGTTGGATCGGGAACAGGTAAGCTTTTACTGGTGATCTGGGGGGGGGGGGGCTCACACAGCAGCCATCCCGATTTGGAATCCCCCAGGGGAATGCCAGCATTCAGCCCTGGAATCTTTTAGATTCTAGGGCCGTCCTGATTGGGTTTTGTTCTGCTTTAAGGAAACACTGCCTCTCTTCCTGTTTACTCAGAGGGGACTGGAAAGCCCTAGAAGCTTTAAGATTTCAGAGCCAGGTTTAAGGGCTTTAAGGTGCCAGGATCACATTGTTGAAGATATCATTCTTTGCAACAGCTTCTGCTTGTCTCTGAATGTCATTTTGGGACTTTTGCCAGACTGACTGCAGTTTAAAGCTATGACAGAAGATGGTGCTGTTGCCAATGCTTATCTGTAGTCTCTTTTTTCAGCTATGTTGTATTTCCTGTATATTCAGCTGTGCTCTATGACTTCTTTTTTCCGGTCTGTGTTATGTACCATGTAAGGTGCCTTTTCTCACTGCATTCATGTTCCAGTAAAGCTGGTGCCTGTTATACCACTAATGTCTATTTGGATTTGACTACACTGCACCCAGCACTCACACTCTGTAACAGAATATGGGCCCAGTGACTAAATGGAGAAACAGCAATGGAATAAAGCCCAGTGACCAGAAGCGGCCAAGGCAGAGTAAAGCCCAGAATAGGAAACAGAGCAGCCGATGGTGAGATCGACAAGAAGCTTTCCACAGAGCCAATCTCCTGTATACAAGTAAGACTGTTCTTTTATATAAAAGGGGGAGAATGACCAGCAGCTTGGAGCTTAAACTCTTAGTGGCCAAGCTCAACAATAACAATTATCAGCTATGGAAGTTTAAAGTGGAAATGCTATTATGCAGAGATGACTTGTGGGAGGTTATCACTACAAAGAGGCCACAGGATAATTATCAGGACTGGGGCAGGAAAAACAGACAGGCACAGGCCACCATAAGCTTACTAGTAGAAGACATTCATCTTATTCACATATACAGTGAGAATACAGCGAAAAGCATGTGGGATGTACTGAAAAGACTGCATGAGAGATCCAGCTTAAGCAGCAAGTTTTTTTTGCAGAGGAAACTTTACAAAATTAGGCTTAGCAGAGAGCAGGACATGCAGGTCATGCCACAGCCCTGTTGTTGTGCAGCTTACCCGAGACATACACTGCACTGATTAATGCGCTGGAGACACGGCCTGAAACAGATCTGACTCTAGCATTTGTAAACACCAGACACCTAGATGAGCATCAGCGAAGAAAAGTAAGGCATCCACTTATCTACAGAACAGACTCTTTTCTAGAACATTGAAGAAAACTTCATATGAACTATGGCATAATGAAAAGCCATTTTTTGGATCCAACATTCCAGAGGAAAAACCCACCAAACTCCAAAACAGAGCATTTGAAGGAATCTTACAGTGATAATGTTATGGGTTATAGAATCCTAAATCCCAAAACAGACGAGGTTACCATTAGCAACAGCATATCCTTTGTTGAAGATCTGAGAGAAATTGTGATGCCACCTGAAGGAGAAAACTGACACTAATCAGCCATTATGTGTGAGTGAGCGAAGAATCTACCAGTACTGAGGAGCAGACACAAGCTCAGACACAGAACCAAGATGCTCAGCAAGAGAAAACAGAGGTAAACCACTTGTACATCTTTCATACAAGGGGAGCACTGCCAGTGCCAATGAACCTACAACTTGGGAAGACATATCTCAGCATCCAGAAGGAGAAGCCAGTAAATGGATAAAGGCTGCAAAGGAAGAGATAAGATCAATGCATGGCACCAAGACATGGACACTTACAGAACTACCACCTGGGAGGAAAATCATAGGTTGTAAATGGACTTTTATATTGAAGCACAATGCAGATGGCACAGTGGAGCGATACCAAGCAAGACTTGTAGCCAAGGGATATTCTTAAAGATATGCAGAGGACTATTATGAGACTTTTGCTCCAGTAGTTAAACATGCTACAATAAGGACTTTGCTGACAGGAGCCGCCACAAGGAAAATGCAAGTGAAACACTTTAATGTGAAAACACCAAAGAAAAGGTCAGACAGATGAATCTATGTACTTGTTAATATGGAAGAACTCCTAGTTTGTTTTGAGCAAGAAGGGGATGAGACAGAATACTACAAGCTCTTAAACAGCTTTTCGAGTCTAGGGATTTTCAAGAGTAGGGACTTCTTGAGTTATTTTACTGCCCTACTGTGTATATGACAGCAGATAACCTTATTAAGTCCCTGGTCACTGAAAGAAACTCAAGGTTTTACAAAGAAAATGGGGTTAAAAGACAAAGCCTCGGTTGTTGAGAAGGGGTGTTAGAGATACAATACTTTGCAACAGCTTCTACTTGTCTCTGAAAGTGATTTCAGGACTTTTGCCAGATTGACTGCAGTTTACAGTTATGACAGCAGATGATACCAATGCTTAACTGTAGTCTCTATATGCATTTGCCTGCTGTGTTGTGTTTCCTGTAAATGCAGCCGCACTCTATCAATTATTTTTCCTGTCTGTTTTAGCCACCATATACGGCGACATTCTCCTACTGCATTCATGTTCCAATAAAGCCAATTCCTACCACTGTCTAGCTGGATTTGATTTGTTGCACCCAGCACTCACACTCTGCAACACACATGCGGTATCCTATAAAATATATATATATGCACAATTCCTAGAAGATACATTTGTTTGGAAATGAACCCAAAAGCTAGAACTGAAAGGGTAGAGAGAGAAAGTGAAAGAAAGAGAGAGAGAGAGAGAGAGCGAGAGAGAGAAAGAAAGAAAGAAAGAGAGAAAGGAAGAAAACATTAGAGAGAGAGAGAAAGGAAGAAAACATTAGAGAGAGAGAGAAAGAAAGCAAAGGTTATGGCACACCCCCAGCCCCTCATTTATAAGCCCCGTAAACTGGTTACTGGAGAGCTGTACAGGAATGAGGACCAGATAACATAGAAATATTCAGCCAGGCAGGGGTAAGTGTTTAGTCCTTTAAAGTCGACCAAAACCCAGGGCGATCCGCCCGGGAATCTATAAGATTCCCAGGCCAATCGATTCCCTCCCCTGTGTGAAAACCCCCAGGTCGCCCATACACTTAACTTCTTTTCCGGCCCAATGGTGCATGAACGAGCCGCGGCCACATCCCCGCTATCCCTCTAGCAGGGCGGGTGCCCGTGCCAGGCATTTGTGAATGGCCGGTGCGGGCACGCTCCCTGTTAAAGGGTAGCGGGGGATGTGGCCGCCAGCGTGCTCAAAGCCGCACGCCTTAAATGAAGGCTTAGATGTGCGGATCCGAGTGCGCCGATTGGACGAGCGACTGCACATGCGCTGTAGGACTGGGAAGAGGTGAGTTTGGTTCGGCGACCTGCGGGGTTTCACACAGTGGGGCACCCCCAATTGGGGTGACCCGGGGCAAGGACCAAAACCCAGGATAATTAAAATCCTGGGTTTTGGTCCACTTTAAATAGATGGAGCATCCCAAATTGGAGGGGGGCAAATTAGAATATTCTGATGTTCTGTGTTCCATCAGTGGTGCCAGCTGCTGACAACACATCCACCAATCCACTGGTGAGCCATTAAAGTGGACCAACACCCAGGATTTTGACAATCCTGGGTCTTGGTCCACTTCGGTGGGGCACCCCCGATCGGGGTGCCCCGCTGTGGGAAACCCCCGATCGGGGTGCCCCGCTGTGGGAAACCCCCCCCCCCGATCACCCAAAAAACTCACCTCTCCCCGCTCCCAGCGCTGACGGACAAGGGATTTGACAGACGCGGACAAGCGGCTCCCCCGCCACCGCCTCCCGCGCGTCACTCTTGACGCGCGCGCGCCTGCGCTGGCCATTCACAGACGGCCGGCGCGGGCGCGCGCACGTCTAGAGGGGCGCGAGGGAGGCGGCGGCCGGCCGCCGTCGAAGACAAGGTAAGGGGATTTGGGGTGTTTGGGGGGGTTTCACCCCGCGGGACATCCCGATCTCGGATGTCCCGTGGGGCGGGAGGTGATCGGCCCGGGAATCTTATAGATTCCCGGGCCGATCACCGGAGGGTGATGGTCCACTTTAATCACTGGTGGTCATGTGAAGGTACAAGAGCAAAGAGGGAGAGCAGATCAGGAGAGCAAATCTGTTGAGTAATTCTTCCTGATTTCGGGCTTCCTTTTACTTTTTAACTGGAGGGACATCCGTAACTGAGATGTCCCAGAGGTGGGGGTGTTAGCAGGGCCTCAGTTATTTTTGACTGGAGGTCCGCTTTAACATTTTTTAGATTTGG
Source organism: Gastrophryne carolinensis (assembly GCA_027917425.1). Taxonomy (NCBI): domain Eukaryota; kingdom Metazoa; phylum Chordata; class Amphibia; order Anura; family Microhylidae; genus Gastrophryne; species Gastrophryne carolinensis. The sequence continues at coordinate 27,483,128 of CM051235.1, read as the reverse complement.
GATGTAATGCCAGCCCAAGGGAAATGGCTGCGTGTGTGTGGCCGGGCTCCCCCGCCGGGGCCTTCTTTTCATATCAGAGAATTAAAGTGAATTAGGAACGTTTGACGGGCACCTCATGCGGCGCCGAAAGAAGCAGCCGCTGCCGCACTCCCACACAAACACATTGCAGCACAATGGAGCGGGTACAAAGTGCGGGGAAGGAGAACGGCTCTCAGTCACTCCGACATATTGATTATCACCCTGCTCGCTGCACGGCCACAGAACAGAAAGTCACTGTATCAGCGCGGCCCGCAGATACTTACCTCCTCTGTGTGCAAATACCTCTACTGATGCCCCCACAACTTCCACGTAGGGGTAGGCCCTGATTTAGGGTGACCGTACACCTTGCCATCTCTATAAAGTAGAGGTGCACAACCTTTTGTGGGCCACATTGTCTTCTTATTCCAACTCAAATAATCTAAGCAGCAAAAACGCCAAGCGTTTGTTGCCCTCACACACCTGGGGTTGGATGAGGACGGCAGGGGGCAGGTTCTTCTGGGCCCCAGGGTGTTCTATGTGTGTTGGGCTGCTGGGGGCTCTACCACAAGAGAGATTTGTACTCACCAGGGGCAGGGCCGACACCAGCACAGGGCAAACTTGGGCAATTGCCAGGGCCCCTGGTATCTTCAGGGGCCCACTCAGGCCATGGTATTATTTTACAGTGGACCCGAACCACCGAATGTTGGGTGTTCTGTGCAGACCTGCTCATGGCGGGCCTCAGCAACAGGGGATGATCAGCAACAATGGAGAAGGTTGCATAGAATAGGGGTGGCGAGAATTAGGTGACAACTGACAGCATTGATGGAGTCTTTGGAGGCAGCAGAGCAAGCAGTAAAGGCTGAAGGGTGCTTGGTGGCCATAGAGAATGCAACAAGGACTAGAGGACGATTGGTGGCTATAGGGAAGGCAATAAGGACTAGAGGACGATTGGAGGCTATAGGGACGGCAATAAGGACTAGAGGACGATAGTGGCTATATGGAAGGCAACAAGGACTAGAGGACGATTGGTGGCTATAGGGAAGGCAACAAGGACTAGAGGGCGATTGGTGGCTATAGGGAAGGCAATAAGGACTAGAGGACGATTGGTGGCTATAGGGAAGGCAACAAGGACTAGAGGGCGATTGGTGGCTATAGGGAAGGAAATAAGGACTAGAGGATGATTGGTGGCTATAGGAAGGCAACAAGGACTAGAGGACGATTGGTGGCTATAGGGAAGGCAATAAGGACTAGAGGACGATTGGTGGCTATATGGAAGGCAACAAGGACTAGAGGGCGATTGGTGGCTATAGGGAAGGCAATAAGGACTAGAGGATGATTGGTGGCTATAGGAAGGCAACAAGGACTAGAGGACGATTGGTGGCTATAGGGAAGGCAATAGGGACTAGAGGATGATTGGTGGCTATAGGAAAGGCAATAAGGACTAGAGGATGATTGGTGGCTATAGGGAAGGCAATAAGGACTGGATGATGATTGGTGGCTATAGGGAAGGCAATAAGGACTAGAGGATGATTGGTGGCTATAGGGAAGGTGATAAGGACTAGAGGATGATTGGTGGCTATAGGGAAGGCAACAATGACTAGAGGATGATTGGTGGCTATAGGGAAGGCAATAAGGACTGGATGATGATTGGTGGCTATAGTGAGTTGACTTTTTTTTTTTTGTTTTAACATTCGCCCGATAAGACGCACTGACATTTCCCCCCCACTTTTTGGGGAACATAAGTGTGTCTTATAGGGCTAAAAATACAGTAGTACAGTAAATCTCTATCCATGTTCTTCCGTGCCTTTCTGTGAAGGATGCAAACCATCCCTCTTGTATTGTTTGACCTTCTTATATTATGACTAATACATCCAAAGCCTTTGTCTTCACCCCACTGATGTAACCACACATTGAACTTGGCGATGTTGAGCGCCTTTTTTTCCTGATTACAAACTGGCAAAACTTCAGAAAAGGTGATGGAACATGTAACTTTGCAAAGTTTTGACTAACATTTTGGAAGTCCCTTTGTACAGATACAGATAAATCTTGGGATAAATCATTTGTGCCAAGATGTAGCAGAACGTTATATTTGTTTGCAGTCTTCTCAATATTCAGAATACATCTCTTGTCCTTATCAACAGTGGCACCTGGGAGACATCTCACCTTCTTTTAGCTCATCTTTATTCTATCCACACCTCTAATTGTTGAATCGCCATCCAGAAGATGTCTTCCCCTCGTGGATGGTTTTGTAACTGCACCTTGCTGCTCTTTTGCACTCCTTTTATTTGGTCTTTTATTTAAACCAGAGCTATAGCATCATTTAATGAAAAGCCCACACCCTTAAAAAAACTATTCCAGAGCTGGTAAAATGTATATGTTTTAAGTTTTTAGTCACTTATTCTAGTCATTATTCTTTCCCCCGCTAGGCTGCAACTTTGTTCAGGACTCCAGGATAATGATGCCGCCATCTTGCCTCAGAAGCCACTCCTTGTTCCCTCCCAGCATCACATGCTAAGGAGAAGAGAGGGGGACAAGTGCAGGGGGCAAGTTATAGCAAAGACAGAGCAACACTGGGCTCAGGAAACCCAAAAGCACAGCTGAAATATAGATAATTATCCGTGCGCCTGGTTCGGTGCCACTCCACAAAATCCACAATTTACATAGGCACAAAAAGACCTCAACAAAGGGCACAGCGTAAAGTATACGAAAAACAAATACTTTATTGTTGTAAATCCACTGAATTAAAAAACATATACAGACGATGAAAGAAAACAATTAGGGTCCAGCACAGCTTATACTCAATCAACATTGAATAATGGGTGCTGGCCTAAAGAGGACCATAACACATATGTGTCAACTTAAGAGGAAGCTGAGTAAGGGCCGCCAGATCGTCACAAAAGGTCCTTACTATGAAATGCTGCACAACCAATGAAATATAAAAAAAATATGCCTTTAATTTGTATTGATAGCAGAATACAATACATATAATCACACCACAATTATTACATAGACAATTAAAATAATGTAAAAACACACACTTCAGCTGCCGAGAAATGCAGGACCATACTGACTCTCTTGAATAGATGTTGCACAATGCCCTTATATATGTAGCACAATATTCACTCATATTAACCCATCAAAGGAAATTGATACCCACAATTTGATATATTCTAGTGCCAATTTCTAATGAATATTAAATATCAATTACAATTGTGCCTAATATTACACTAAATAATCGTGATAGCCTGCTTGTGAATAATCAATAAAGTGCTATGTACCCAAAAAAATAATGAGTGCTAACCTATGAAATATACAATTTAATTGATAAACACTCACAGCTCAGGGCAGAGTTAGGGAAATAAAACTATATCACCATATTATGAGTGCAGGTCCTCATCAAGACACGCCGATTTCACACGACGCGTTGCATGGTCACCACATATCCCACTTCATCAGGATATAGTTTTATTTCCCTAATATCCCCAATATTTCATTGGTCATGCGGCCTTTCATAGTAAGGACCTTTTGGGAAGATCTGGCGGCCCTTACTCAACATATACAGACAATTTAAAAACATATACACCTAATCATCACCCATATGGGGTCAGGAAAAGGACAGCAATCCCAGAATGCAGAGCTGCATAGTCAGAAGATACTGAGCCTGAGACTCCATAAGCCGCCATCTTGGATGTTTAAAGGCTCTAGGTGCAGGTAGGATGATTTTTAATGTGGCCAATCTGTATGTAGGGGGGGCATACAAGATCAAGGACAAGATTTACATCAGCAGAGACATCCACATCTAGCCCAGAAAGGGGTTATATTTAGAGAGAGCGAACTTTTGAAAAATTCGATTCGGCCGATTTGCCAAATTTTCAGGGAAAAATTGTTTATTCGCATAGAATTGCTTTAAAAACGGCTATTTCTGGGAGTCCAAGAGCCTCCATAGGGTTGCAGAACATTTTGCTTGGCTGTAACATGCATAGGATGCATGCTGGGTTAGTGAAATACTATTGTAAAGAAGTATGACATGCAGATCAGAGGCCTCGCTATTAGATTCGCTGTTGCAGAGCAGCACAATTACAGAGCCTTGAGGTGGCATCAGCATGATGAGCCCATATATTGCCTAAAAGACACACTCTGGACTTGGCAGCAGCATTAGGAGCCCATATATTGCCTGAAAGACCCAGCCAGGAGTTGGCAGAAGCATAGGGAGCCCATATATTGCCTGAAAAACACTCTGGACTTGGCAGCAGCATAGGGAGCCCATATATTGCCTGAAAGACCCACCCAGGAGTTGGCAGAAGCATAGGGAGCCCATATATTGCCTGAAAAACACAATGGAGTTGGCAGCAGCATAGGGAGCCCATATACTGCCTGAAAGACACATCCAGGAGTTGGCAGCAGCAGAAGGAGCTCATATATTGCCTGAAAGACACACCCAGGAGTTGGCAGCAGCAGAAGGAGCCCATATATTGCCTGAAAAACACATTGGAGTTGGCAGCAGCATTAGGAGCCCATATATTGCCTGAAAAACACATTGGAGTTGGAAGCAGCATTAGGAGCCCATATATTGCCTGAAAGACACACCCAGGAGTTGGCAGCAGCATTAGGAGCCCATATATTGCCTGAAAAACACATTGGAGTTGGCAGCAGCATAGGGAGCCCATATATTGCCTGAAAGACACACCCAGGAGTTAGCAGCAGCATAGGGAGCCCATATATTGCCTGAAAAACATACCCTGGAGTTGGCAGCAGCATAGGGAGCCCATATATTGCCTGAAAGACACACTCTGGACTTGGCAGCAGCATAGGGAGCCCATATATTGCCTGAAAAACACTCTTGAAATATTTATGCTAGTGTTTGGGATGCCCCCTCTTCAAATACAGAGGTTGGCTCCTTTTATAGTGGTAAAGTGACTTTGATTACAAAATCCAACCAGTTAGTAGACAGGTACTCTTGAAATATTTATGCTAGTGTTTGGGATGCCCCCTCTTCAAATACAGAGGTTGGCTCCTTTGATAGTGGAAAAGTGACTTTGATTACAAAATGCAACCAGTTAATAGACAGGTAGTCTTGAAATATTTGTGCCAGTGTTTGGGATGCCCCCTCTTCAAATACAGAGGTTGGCTCCTTTTATAGTGGTAAAGTGACTGATTACAAAATCCAACCAGTTAGTAGACAGGTACTCTTGAAATATTTATGCTAGTGTATGGGATGTCCCCGCTTCAAATACAGAGGTTGGCTCCTTTGATAGTGGAAAAGTGACTTTGATTACAAAATGCAACTAGTTAATAGACAGGTAGTCTTGAAATATTTATGCTAATGTATGGGATGCCCCCTCTTCAAATACAGAGGTTGGCTTCTTTGATAGCGGAAAAGTGACGTTGATTACAAAATCCAACCAGTTAATAGACAGGTAGTCTTGAAATATTTATGCTAATGTATGGGATGCCCCCTCTTCAAATACAGAGGTTGGCTTCTTTGATAGCGGAAAAGTGACGTTGATTACAAAATGTAACCAGTTATTAGACAGGTACTCTTGAAATATTAATGCTAGCACGCTTTTTAAAGAATGACACCAGGAAAAGGAAAAGCTAAATAGGCAGGTGTGTTATTAACACTAAATAGGCTTGAAAGCTAATGCAAACACTTTAAACTGTCCCTGTCTTTCTCTGTCACTGTCACAGCCCCTCTCCTTCTCTATCTGTCCCTCGCTCGGCTTCTTCTGTTCTTTGTTCTATATATCTCTCCCTCGCTGTATCTACCTATTTGTCTCTCTGTCTGTCTGTCTATCTGTCCCTCGCTCTCTCCCTGCCTGATCTGCTCTGGCCGCAATACAGCGTCAGAATGATCTTCCGCGAAATGGCCGCCGCTTATATAGGTCTGTGACATCATCGGTAAGCCTGTCTGCTGATAGGTAGCATGTGACACCTACCCTGGATTCCTTGCCCCATGGGACATGTCCTGACATGTGGATCCACCATTTTAGATATAGCAGTAAATGGAGTTTTAAAGGAGCGATTCGAACGATCGATTCGCGGCGATATTCGAAATTGTAACAAATTGAATATTTCCTGAAATTCGTAACGAATTCGAGTTCGTCATAATCAATTCGCTTATCTCTAGTTATATTGGCTTAGTCCAATCTTTGCATGTATCTGTTCTACATTGCGCAATCATCCGGAGCCAAAAGTCTTCCACTCTGTCCCTCTTGTGAAGTCTTTGTGGGAGTGGTGGCTGTATACAAAGCTGCTTTACTGGCTGGGAGAGCTTCACAACTGAAGAGTACAATCTAAAGACCCCCAAAATCCATCTACAAATTGGACAGCATCTCAAGACCCACAGGCTGGGTGCACAAAACAGACCATCTGCCACAAAACGGACCTTGACCTCAAGCCAAAAAACGCAAAATGCATCTGTAATGCCCTGTGAGTCTCCCACCTTCTGTGAGCTGGCAACCCCCAATCTCTACCGGCGCTTCTGTCTATAGACAAGCCCCCGCTCACCGGGACGTGCAATACGCCTCGCCGGACTCGGTTGCCCCCAGGTCTTAAATGGCGCAAAGGATGCCAGCTCATGGTGAAGATGGATGGAACAAAAAGGTATCCCAAAGCCGAGGTCGTTCACAGATAGTCAGTCTGAAGGTGCGTCTACTCACAAGGGTTAGGCAGAAGAATGGCCGAGGGTCAAGCCGAGTGGTCAGGGGTACGCGGTATCCAAAGGGGTCAGGCGGAGTTTGTTGACGGGCAGGCAAAGGTTCGGTTCGGCAGCAATACTGGGATGGTCTTGCTAATCACAAGAATAGCAAACACTAAATCGCACCCTGAGCAATACTAGCTATAAGGGGCAAAGGGGTCAGGGCTGAACTTTATTTAAAAAGGTGACTGGCCAATAAGGATACAGGAGACTATGTAGTGATTGGTGCGACTGTGCTACACTATGTGATTGGAACTGATCCCAGGGACTGGACTGCCCTGACCAGTCAGGCTGTCCAGCCCCTGAGACCCACAGGTGTAGAATAACTTTAATCAGACAGAGCGACATCAGATGCGAGACCCCCTGTCAACCAGCAGCTCGTGCGTGAGCACGGACGTACTACTGCAGGGGAGCAACGGAGGCATACAGGACGGCTCGCCGCGTCTCCGGCTTCCAGGAGCGGCAGGCGCCTCCTGCTTCAGACGGCCGGGGAACACTGCACCGGACAACAGACGCTCGACGTGGGTCCCCCGGGCAGGTGAGTTCCCCACAGCATCAGCGTGTGAATGCAGCCTTAGGACAATTTGTCTTTTCTTCATTCATTTGGATTTCTTAGATCCAGCAAACATCAGTTACTGTCATTCAATTTCGATTTACCACACATAGTACTGCATCGTATTCGATCTGTATTTCTCGTGAAAAGTTCGATATTCAATATATATCAATTAAAAAATACAATTGTTAAAGCGGACCTCCAGTCAAGAAAACATTTAGGAATTTGCTCCTCTAAAGTCCCCCCTTCGATGATCAGTGGCATATATGGTTTGAGAGGGCTTAACCTCATGCAGATGTTGTGCTCCTAGAATTACATGGGAGCAGTCATCTTGGATCACACCTGAGAGCCCCGATAACACATGAGCATGAGCAGTTTTGGGGAGGAGAGCATTTGCTAGCACAGAGACGCACTGCTGAGCTGGGAGCTTCTCAACTGAAGAGTACCCATTCCCATAGGCAGTGTGGCATTCCCTCATCCCATTCCCATAGGCAGTGTGGCATTCCCTCATCCCATTCCCATAGGCAGTGTGGCATTCCCCCCTCCTATTCCCATAGGCAGTGTGGCATTGCCTCATCCCATTCCCATAGGTAGCGTGGCATTCCCTCATCCCATTCCCATAGGCAGTGTGGCATTCCCTCATCCCATTCCCATAGGCAGTGTGGCATTCCCTCATCCCATTCCCATAGGCAGTGTGGCATTCCCTCATCGCATTCCCATAGGCAGTGTGGCATTCCCTCATCCCATTCCCATAGGCAGTGTGGCATTCCCTCAATCCCATTCCCATAAGCAGTGTGGCATTCCCTCAATCCCATTCCCATAGGCAGTGTGGCATTCCCTCTTCCCATTCCCATAGGCAGTGTGGCATTCCCTCATCCCATTACCCATAGGCAGTGTGGCATTCCCCCCATCCCATAGGCAGTGTGGCATTCCCCCCATCCCATAGGCAGTGTGGCATTCCCCCATCCCATTTCCATAGGCAGTGTGGCATTCCCTCAATCCCATTCCCATAGGCAGTGTGGCATTCCCTCATCCCATTACCCATAGGCAGTGTGGCATTCCCCCCATCCCATAGGCAGTGTGGCATTCCCCCCATCCCATAGGCAGTGTGGCATTCCCCCATCCCATTCTCATAGGCAGTGTGGCATTCCCCCATCCCATTTCCATAGGCAGTGTGGCATTCCCTCATCCCATTCCTATAGGCAGTGTGGCATTCCCTCATCCCATTCCCATAGGCAGTGTGGCATTCCCCCCATCCCATAGGCAGTGTGGCATTCCCCCCATCCCATTCTCATAGGCAGTGTGGCATTCCCCCATCCCATTTCCATAGGCAGTGTGGCATTCCCTCATACCATTCATATAGGCAGTATGGCATTCCCTCATACCATTACCATAGGCAGTATGGCATTCCCCCCTCCTATTCCCATAGGCAGTGTGGCATTCCCTCATCCCATTCCCATAGGCAGTATGGCATTCCCTCATACCATTCCCTATAGGCAGTGTGGCATTCCCTCATCACATTCTCTATAGGCAGTGTGGCATTCCCTCATACCATTCCCATAGGCAGTATGGCATTCCCTCATACCATTCCCATAGGCAGTATGGCATTCCCCCCTCCTATTCTCATAGGCAGTGTGGCATTCCCTCATCCCATTCCCATAGGCAGTATGGCATTCCCTCATACCATTCGCCATAGGCAGTGTGGCATTCCCTCATCACATTCTCTATAGGCAGTGTGGCATTCCCTCATCACATTCTCTATAGGCAGTGTGGCATTCCCTCATCCCATTCCCATAGGCAGTATGGCATTCCCTCATACCATTCCCATAGGCAGTATGGCATTCCCCCCTCCTATTCCCATAGGCAGTGTGGCATTCCCTCGTCCCATTCCCATAGGCAGTATGGCATTCCCTCATACCATTCCCTATAGGCAGTGTGGCATTCCCTCATCACATTCCCATAGGCAGTATGGCATTCCCTCATGCCATTCCCATAGGCAGTATGGCATTCCCCCCATCCCATTCGCATAGGCAGTGTGGCATTCCCTCATCCCATTCCCATAGGCAGTGTGGC